>CM060887.1:53348652-54548652 GCA_030762935.1 Hymenopus coronatus | reverse complement strand
AACTGGAATTAGCTATTTGCGCCAGACTTAACAGTTGGAGCCGTTACAAGGTATTACCGGCAGCGAATTAACTTATTGTGCACAACTTAGCCACGTTTTCTGATATGCCTGCTAGCTGCAGTCAGTGAGTACGAGAATCTTGGATGGTAGGATATGATAATATTAATTTAAAAGGTTTCTTGTTATTTATGAACTTTTATTTCTTAACTAGTCGAACAATATGATGAATTAAGGCACACTATTATAACAGAATCCTCTTTCTAGAAAACTGTGCCACATATATACAATATAATGTGTACTTACAATCAATCTCTTGTTAATAAGTAGTACAATACTATATTTCACTCTAAATAGTCATGTAAGAGATCTCGATTTGCAAGATTATCTCTTTGCGTCCTTATCCCTGGTGTCTATCTCGTTGACTGCGTCCCGGAAGCTTCTTAAAATTTACACATATATACAATAGTTGAAGATCAATGTTTTTTGCCATTGTAATCTGTCCGTCACCATGAGAACGACAGATTTCCTTATTTACATTTCGTGAAATACAAATTTACAGTACATTTATATACATTTATAATAATTAAAATTAATGCAGTTGTATAATTTACATAAAATGCTCTTTTAAATAAACATTTCTTAAATATATATTTGTTTAACTCTTGTTCTTATGCCTTGCTACCGGTATAAACAATTTATAGCATCTGGTATCTCGTTCACTTTTATGATTCTTCTCCTTCTCTCATATTACTACT
Source organism: Hymenopus coronatus (assembly GCA_030762935.1). NCBI lineage: Eukaryota > Metazoa > Arthropoda > Insecta > Mantodea > Hymenopodidae > Hymenopus > Hymenopus coronatus. Next base: position 54,547,897 of record CM060887.1, on the reverse strand, counting down.
TTTAGTTATTGATTATCATAGTTTCTAAACACCATTTCTTACCTATACATTATGCTTAATAATTTATTGTATTCATTACACAACCTTGGCTATGTTATTTTCCTAAAAGCACGCCATTTCAGGCTAAATTTGTGCGTATCGTGAGGCGATGACGTCACGCTGCCATTTTTATACATACAATTCTTTGTCTTACATTGCGAAACAATATGTTTTATTATTTTTAACCTTATTTTAGGGCAGCATTGTTCCATTTTCTTTTGACTTGATTTACTTAGCATTAAATCCTGCATCAGGGTGAAAAGCAACGTAGCAAAATCTGTTTCCTGTATAGACTGCTTGCAAATCGAGAGTCGCGCCTCAGTGAAGGATCCAGTACATTTAAGACCTGGCCACAGCGAGGATTGGTTTCCAGCTGTACACACCCTAACCATGCAACGGAAAACCCGTAAACCTTCATTGGAATAAGAGTGAGACAGGGCCATCATGTTCTCAAAAATACTGTAAGTTTTCTATTGGTAGTATATAAAAATCCTTCCACTGAAATCTTAATCAATGAATTGAGTTCCATTCTGTCTCAGAAACGAAGGAAAGAATGGAAATGAAAGAGAAACATGTGTAGTGGCTGAATGAAATTGTCTTATCCTCTTTATTATTTAATTTGAAAAGAACAAAGAAGATGGACAACTAAATGAAAATTATCTGGAAGAAGAAATATAACAGGTTTGTTATTACAAACAAAAGAAAAAATATTTTTAAATAACTGATATGTACATAAATGAGGCACGTTTTAATGAAAAAACATGACAAGTGTTTCAATGTTGCATTACTTGAAAGGCGTTAACAACAATCTTTATATTCATATTCTTGCAACAGACTGATAATAAATTGATTTAAAATATCAATTTCGAAGCACCTTTGAAAAGTTAGAAGCAGACTAAAAAAGTCAGTGTCATAATTGGGACGTGAACAGTCCATGTTTGTCTTCCCTTGTTACTGCTCTGACATCTGAGCTACAAGTTCCGTGTTAATATATTACGAAAAGTTTCACGTCACCCGGAATTTTCCCAAAAAACACAAGCCGCCTTAATCTCTCTTGAGATAACATACCCCAATGCAGACTTGCATAGTTTCACATTCTAATTCTACTTTTCTTTCCTACGGAAGAACAATTAATAAACCTGAATTGATTACGTAGTTTTTTACAAAGAAAAAACAGTGTAGATCTTCAGCTTCTGGGCACATCCGCTATTATAAAAAAAAAACACAAAAAAACAAAAAAAAAAAAAAAACGGAAACCAAAGGTAAGAAAAGGTTAGCGAGTGTGTGTATCTGTGAATACTATAACTCAAATACAAAAAGTCTACAAAAAGCCAAACTTATTTAGGTTTAGTATCTTCCAAGGATGGAGATTTTGAAGAAAATTACTCCAACCCCAAACTAGCCTTTATATGGAAATATTTTCGAAAACGTTTGTTTTCTCAAAAATGCCTCTAATGATTTTGATTAAAACACCGCAAATAAAAATATACAGAGATTAGCCTCTGAAGATCTTATTCTGAGTGACTTTTGTTAAATAGTAAACCGTAACAGATAGGCTAAACTTTGTACACAATGTCATATGCTAGTCCTGGATTTGTTAATATCCTATTGGTTTGTGTTAAAGTCCGTCACACAAGCAATGACCGATGAGCAAAGGGCGTGGGAAGGTGAGTATTGCAAGGGGTGTGGAAAGCAGGCAATTTAACCGGAACTAACTGTTTTCAACACCACTTCCTGCCAGCATGGAAGTTGTTATAAGGAACTAGTGCTCGTGGGTTAATTACTAGAGCATTAGCTCATTTTAGTTACATGATTGTCTTTGTGCTTTCCCCTTTATGTTTGTCTATTTAACGAAAACATGATTTGTATGCTGAGTAAATGTTGAGTATTTTGAGTATTAATTTACAGCAACTTATTTTGTAATGAAATTACATGATTCTAAATAAATATGTGCAATGTGGAGTTTAAATTATCACACGTATAATAAAACAAATGCATTTCTACATCTTTTATCCCCTTCTTCTGAAAAACATGAAAGGTTAGCAGTTTTGCTCCTTTACACAGAAGTGCTGCTAATATCAAATTAAGATAAGACTCCTGAATTATATGTTTTAATGCACCTAAAATTATCTGCGCCTATTGTCTCCGCCATCGCGAAACAAAGAACAAGTGCAAGTTACCAATTACGCCTTGCTATAGATAGTAGGGTTTTGAACGGGGCATGGCAGACGGCATGCCATTCACCTACCAACCTAAACAGCTCTTATAATTATAACTAGAAGAATTTTCGGGGCTGAAAAGCCGTGGTCTGCTGGAGTTTTCAGGTCCAGACGTTTCGTTCACGACTGCGGTGAACATCCTCAGTGGCGCGGTCTAAGTCTTCTTGGTAAAGGTTTGCTCGCAACTGACTCATTGGCTGAAATAGCGGCTATTTATACTCGGGCTACTCTCACGCTGGTGCTGCACGAGTGGGGTTGGTGGAGGGAGAGGGGTCAGCCACTCTGGTGCTTTGGCTCCTGATTGGTTCGGATGATCTCTTTGGGTTTGTGCCTGTTTGATGTTCTCAAGTAGCGGATGCCAGTTTTTGCTTAATTTTTGAGTCTCTTCTTTTCTATTGAAGTTATTGGGATGCTTATAAATTGTTATGGCTACACGTTGTAATCTAGCATGGTGAAAAGACATTGATGAGAGAACGGCTGTATCACGATATCGAATTATGTGTTTCCTTTCTGCCCAAAGTGCATGTCGTGAACGAAACGTCTGGACCTGGAAACTCCAGCAGACCACGGCTTCTCAGCCCGGAAAATTCTTCTAGTTATACTTTGGACTCCGGCCGTGAAAGCTTACTGCTACTGATGAACTCTTACTAATATTGGCGCGTTTCCGTGCAACAGACTGAACATATACTAATAGAAAAAGTTAATAAGTGAGGTAACAGCGTCATTCAATGTCACCTTTTAATTTCTATAGCACATATGTAAGTACACTCTACATAGTAGATAGAGAAGGTATTGCATTCCACTCAAACATTTATACCGATTTTCGTTTTTCTCAAATATGGCTTTAACGATTTTGTTTATAATTAAATATTTTTCCATGACAGATATTTTCTGAGTCTCTTGGGAATAGCCTCTGAAGTACTTTTAGTTCTGGATGACACTTGCATAAGTGGTAAACCTAAGAAATAAGACAGGAACCTACAACACAAAAAAGTAGACAATTTGTTTTCTATACCTACATTTTTTGTAGTTTTAACTATTTCCGAGACTTTCCTTGTTATTATTTCAATTTTGTAATACTCACACTTTTCTCAATAGAACACTTATCATCCCTTTCATTTCTATTTTGATCTACTGCCCATGGAAGGAACCTAATTTCAAAGATAATCGAACAATGATAGCTTTTAAATGTGTGACTGTCGCTTTAGCCTACTCCTATTTCTTTCTAATTACAAGGAACTAAGCAATAATGCTGTTTATGAAATTGTTCATATGGATTAGCATATGTAAATAAATGTATTGTAAGAATAATTTGTTTGCAGAGCAGATAGAGATGGTCATCTATATTGAACATATCCGATTTTTACATTTCTACGAAGAACTCTGCGCGTACATATGAGTTAGAGAGGATGTTGTATTCCGCCCAAATTTGGATACTGATATTTCACCGGAAGTATAAGTTTTGCAAACACTGAATCAAAAAAATCTGATGTGCTCCATTCACATGACTTTCTCTACATCTCTGCAAAAAATTGCTAAAAAGTTTGTCCTTCTATTTACTTCATGCTAATTGAGAAAAATTAGCAGAAATAGTCTTATTACTTGCTTCCTTGTAAGTAGAAGTGAAATAAGGGAGTACCATAGGTTAAATTGATAGTCAAAAGCTGGTTGCTTTGTGACTGAAGTTTCTTTGTTTGTATGGACAGGAGTTGACAAATTTCTGTATGAGAAAGGTATACTTTTTTAAAGCAGAAACCAATAACAAGGAATATCTAAAAAACGATCAACTTCACGAGAAAGATGTATATGACATAAATTGTATGACTTATAGTGATCTACATTTTTTGTGTCGTAAGTTTTTTTCTATCCTTTACGGTTTACCAGTTATGCAAAATACAATAAAAATCATACAGAATAAGGCTACTCCCAGAAAATTCAAGATGTATATTTTATTTGGCATGTAAATATCTTAAATATAAGAGATTTTAATAAACATTGTTAGCCATTTTAGATAAAATCAAAATGTTCGACATTTTTTGCATGTAAAGGATAGTTTAGGGTGGGGGGATTTTCTTGAAAATCTTCGTGTCGCATCCTTTGAAGTTTGGTATTTAACGGTCTTTTCGTGTTTGAGCTATGCTGTCCACAGACACACACCATACACACACGGACCTTTTTCCAATTTTTTTTGAATCAGCGGCACCCAAAATATGTATTTTCGGTGAAATCTCGGTGTCGAATTTTTGGGTGCATTACAATAACTTCTCTATACACTATGCACATAGTACGTGTAGAGAAAGTAAAAAGGGTATTTTTATGTAAAGGTCCATCTCAGTGTCTGTGGACAGCATCATTCAAAACAAAAGAGTCCGTTACATTCTATGCTTAAATCCCAAATTCGGTATCTTCCAAGAAACGACAGGAGAATTTTAAGGAAAATAGCCCCACTCCAAATCACCCTTTCGATAGTAAAATCTTCGGTAATTTTTATTTTCTCAAAAATGTTTGGTTAAAATGCCGTATATTAATATATTTAAGAGACAAATAATTTATATATTGAATTTTCTGGCAACAGCCTTTGAACACGTCTTCCTTCTGGATGACGTTTGCATACCTGCTTAATTATAAGAGATAGATAAACACTTAAATAAAAATCTGATGTGTTGTACTCACATGACTTTCTGTAGCTACTCTACAAACAAGCTTCTTACAAAAGATAATTCTTCTTTCAACAACACGCTAATCAAGAAGCAGAATTTTAACTTGTGTATTTTAACAAGACCTACATTTTCGTATAGTAAGTTTTTGTCTATCTCTCTTACGGTTTACTAGTTATGCCAAATTAAGTAAAATTCATCCAGAATAAACTGGTCTTTAGAAGCTATTCCCAGAAAATTAAAGATATACTTTTTATTTGTGAAAGAAATGCCTGTAATAAGTGGTATTTTAATAAACATGTTTTGAGCCATTGTTAAGAAAAACAAAATTTTCGAAAATGTTTCCATGTAAAGGGTAGTTAGGGGTATTTTCTTGAAAATCTTCGTGTCACATCCTTGGAAGATACCAAACTTAAATACCAAGTTTAGTATTAACCTTCTTTTCGTTTTTGAGCTGTGCTGGCCACAGACAGACAGACAGACAGACAGACAGACAGACAGACACACGGACCTGTTTCTGAAAATATATTTTTTTAGATTCAGTGGGTCCTAAAGCATGTATTTCCAGTGAAATTCGACATCAAATTTTTGGGTGGAATACAATACTTCTCTATTATTGTACATACGGGACTAAAGCAATTAAAAATGAGGATCCTTTGAAAAACACTTCAGATGCGTTAAATAGGTACGTTTTTGTGGAGCTAACCATTTCTCAAACGAGAATTTGTCATTCGTTTCATATCTCTGTATTATTCCTGGCTATGCAAGGAGAACTGAATTTCAATTTCTTCACAGCGACCAACTGCTAACGTTTATCTTGATTAGCATGATGTAGATAATCCAAAATGTTTTGTAGATATATTTTTTGTACAGAAAGTCACCTGAATGGAACAAATTAGGGTTTTTCTCTACATACCTCTTTTTCTCAGTTTTAACGAAGAGAAGGTTAATTCGTTTTTAGGTATATGTCTTCCATTAGTAATATTTCTTACATTTTCCGTAGTTCGGCTTACCCCCCCCCTCGCGGTATTTAGGATTAACTCCCCTCTAGGACAAGCTGATGTTCAGGGGTCGGGAAGCCAACGGCACGAAACCGCAGAACGGAGATCCTGGAACAAACTGTCGGCCAGGCATCAGCGTAAAGTACTGTAATGATACGAAATACAAGCAAAATGGAGGATAGGAAAGGTGATGATGGAGCAATTGATGGAATGAGCGGCAGAGGAAACCGGAGGGCACGGAGAAAACCCGTCAGGCGCCGCTTCGTCCACTAAAAATTCCTCATGCTATTTCATACCTATGAAGTAATATTTACAAGAATTTTTGACCAATGGTTACTTAGCAATGTTAAAACTAGAGTCTTTACATATTATTTTCTAAGATGCGGTATTTTAAGACTTCTTATAACGAGTAAATGCAACAACTTTCCATTTAACAGCCACTGCAGTTGTTGCAGGAGAACCCAATTTCGACGAAAAGCTTTGGAAAATATTATTTGCCTCTCTACTCTCGGAAACTTTACTGTAAACCCTTAGGAATACACAAAGGTCCTTTAGTAGCATCCCGCTTGAAAAGAGCTTTAAAGATTAAAATCCTTCCCTTTCGGAAAAGTGCATTATTAAAGCAGGATTATCTGTTGGAGCGGAGAGAGACTGGTAAGAATTTAGCAATTTTGCAGTAGCTGTACCGGTGCTATGTTCTTCACACAAATGTCGAGTTGTTTACTACATGGGGGTGACATCGTTAATGTAATTGGAATCCACATCCCTTCCACCGCCTCCTCCGCCCAACGGAAGCTATTCATCCATGACCTGCTGTGTGACATTCAGTGCAAAGTTCGCCCATTCAAGGATAGACCACGGTTTCCACAATTAAATGTTAAAGCAGAAATGTGAAAAGCAGCGTGCGGTTTCATTATTAATAAAATACATCGTACGTGGAATTAATTATGCATGCACTCGGTTTAGAACAAGTACAATTTTAAATACTTTGTTGCAAATTTATTCACGTTGTTTCAGGAGGGTTTCATACAAATTCCGGAATCAATATCCCCCTCTTTCCGCTGCCAATTATTTTTAAAAAGCGTACCATTTGGCGGATGTTCAATTGTTATCCACATTTCTGTTCCAGTAATACAGATCAGATTCAATTTGTGTTGGGAAATTCTGCGAATATCCAACTGGTGTCAGTGCTTCCATTTTGTGCATAGTGCGCCGGTATATTAAATTTGTCTCTTGATATCGCGGTAACGATTCTGGATTATCGGCAACAGTTTCAGGGAAGGGTTCTGAAATCCTCATTTTAGTATATATATATATAAAATACACACACACACACACACACACACACACACTGCAGGTAATGCCGTGGCCAGACCGCTCGCCTCCCACCTAGGCGGCCCGGATTCAATCCCAAGCGCCCGCATTTATGATTTTTGGTGGACGAAGCGGCGACTGGGCTGGTTTTATCCAGGTCCTCCGGTTTCCCCCGCCACTCATTCCATCAATTTTTCCTCCATCACCTTTCCCAATATCCATCTCGCTTGCCTGGCTACGGGCCGAACTCATTCCAAGTTCTCTAATCTGTGGTTACGTGCCTCGGCAGGCTTCTGAACCTTAGGAATCCGTTTCTAAGTCCTGGGGGTAGTCTCAGTTCTAGGATACGGGGAGGTAAGCTGATTGAGAAATAAATAAACACTCTGCTGCATATTTTTCTTGTTAAAATACAGACTTAAACAAACTGTAATATGCTTTTAATTTCATTTTTATATAACATGTGAAATTGTTTATTTTTACAGGCTGTTTTGAAACGAAATCTAATACACAAGATATTAAGGGTATTAGAGCGCAAACTCAATGGCAACTCTCTGACGTTAAATTGAAACATACTTTTCTGTACTATTAAATTCTATGCTGAATAGTTGCGTAAATAAAAAATAAATTGGTGAAATGTTCGTTTCCGAAGATCCTTTAATTCTGCAATTAAAACAGCAAGGTAAACCTACAAAACATGAGTTATTTCTGTTTCTTCCATTTATTACTAATATGGGCCATTTAGCCACCACAAAATGACTTTAACGAATTGGATTCCAGCATGTTCACTAGAATAAGTTGTGGTTATATGCTTGGCAACTGTTCCTCATTGGGCGTTGTGTGTAGAGCGAAAGCGTTAACAGTAGTGTTGTGAATACGATCGAATAACTTAACAGAAACCCACCCCACACCTCATTAGTGGCAGTAGCTGATAATACACATAGGGTACATTTTTTACTTTCTCTAGCCGTATATGTACAATGTACATAGGGATAGAGAAGGTATTGTAATGCACCCAAAAATTCGATACCAAGATTTCACCGGAAATATATGTTTTGGGGTCCCCTGAGTCCGAAAAAAGCATTTTAAAAAAAAGGTCCGCATGTGTGTATGTGTCTGTGGTTAAGTACCAAACTTGGTATTTAGGTTTAATATCTTCCAAGGATGCGACACGAAGATTTTCAAAAAAAATTCCCTTACTGAAAACCACCCTTTACATGGAACAAATTTCGAAAATTTTGATTTTCTTAAAAATGTTTCTAACGATTTTTGATTAAAATCCTGTATATTAAAGCTATTTATGTCCGAAATAAAATGCATATCTCGAATTTTTGGGGATTAGCCCCTTAAGACCTCTTTATTCTGGGTGAATTTTGCTTAACTGCTAAACCCTTAAGAGATAGAACAAACCCACTACACAAAAAATGTACATCACGACAAAACACACAGTTTATGTCCTTTACGTTTTTATTGTGGAGGTAACCGTTTCAAAGATATTCCTTGTTATTGGTTTCAGTTGTGAAGTATTTAAACTTTTCTCAGACAGGAAATGTCCGCTTTTCTTTTGTTCTAGTCCTGGCCAAGCAAAGAAGTGAGTTGCAATGACAATCGCATTACGATAGATTTTATAACATTTGACAATCATTTTAGCATAGCGCCTCCCCTTATTCTCTTCTACTTATTAGGAACTAAGTAATAACATTCTGCTAATATTTATTCGTATAGCATTGTGCACAAAGAAGAATAATCTTTAGGACGAGGTTTGTAGAGCAACTAGAAAAAGTCATGTGAGTGTAACATATAAGATTTTATGGGATAGTATTTAACGCCTCCTTTTATTACTACGGCACCGCAGAAATTGACGATACATGTATTGAAGATGGGGCACCGGTGAAATGCGATGGCGGAGGAAAGCGCAGAACCCAGAGAAAACCTCACCCCTGCGCCATGTAGTCCACCACAATTCTCACTTGCGGTGGATTGCTATCGAACCCGGGCCTTCTCGTTGAGAGGTAAGTATTTTAACCACTCGGCCACGGCACTAACTAAATAAAACTCTGTTGACACACTGTGTAGATAATGTAGGTATTAAATAATGTTAATTTATCCTCGTTACTATTCAAGATAGATGAAATGGCTATTGAAGTTTATTGTTCCTCGTACCTCTCAGCATGGAAATCTGTATACTCACTCTCCCTACACCTTGTATAGTCTTATAACGTATACTTGAATTAGTCCTAAATTTGATGTCGCAACTTCAAAATTCTTTAGGTATGCTTCTATGAAACGTTGAAAAATTAATGTTGAGGTTAGACAGTGCTTGAATCAGTGCGTTTTTATCCCACATACTCGCACCTCAGAACATGACGCGCAGGTGTCATGAAAAAAAAAAACATCTGACATGTTCCATTCACATGATTTTCTCTACACCTCTGCAACAATTATTGTTAAAAAGCTTATCCTTCTATGTACTTGATTCTAATCGAGAAACATTATTAAAATAGTCTTATTACTTGCTTCCTTGTAAGTAGAAGCGAAATAAGGGAGTACCTACCATAGGTTAAAGTGATAGTCAGAAACTGGTTTCTATGTGAGTGAAGTTCCTTTGTTTGTATGGACACGAGTTGATATATTCCTGTATGAGAAAAGCATAAGTTTTTCAAAGCTGAAACCAAAAACATGGAATATCTAAAAAAACGATCAACTCCACGAAAAATCTACATTTTTTGTGTTGTAAGTTTTAGCCCATCTCTTACGGTTTAGTAGTTATGCAAAATTTCGGAAAATTCATCCAGAGTAAAGTAGTCTTTAGAGGCTATTCCCAGAAAATTCAAGATATACGTTTTATTTGTCATGTAAATATCTTAAATTTAAGAGATTTTAGTCAAAATCGTTAGAATTTTTTTGGAAAAATCAAAATTTTCGAAAAAATTTTCATGGAAAGGATAGTTGGGGGGGATTTTCTTGAAAATCTTGGTGAAGATGCGAAACTTAAATACGAAGTTTATATTCAACGGTCCCCCACACACATCTCGGTATCGAATTTTTGGGTGGAGTGCAATACCTTCTCTATACACTATATACATAGTACGTGTAGAGAAAGAAATACATCTGAAGTGCTAGGTTCACATAACTTTCTCTAGCAGTTTCATATACAAACTACTCTTACTAAAGATTATTATTTTATCTATATCATGCTAATCGAGATAAAAATTAGCAGAATTGGTCTTATTATTTGCACCCTGGTAAGTAGAAGGGAAATAATGCATTAATCTAAAGCTAGAGTAAAATCTTTAAAATGTTGGTAGCTATGTGAAACAATTGAGGTTTGCTTTGCATGGTCCCGTTTGAGAAAAATTGGGTAATTTAATATAGAAACTACTAACAGAGAATATCTAAAAAATGGTCAACTCTACAAGAAAAACTTAAGACATAAGTTGTGTATTTTACTGACATTTACATTTTTTTTGTTGCAAGTTTTGGTCTATGTCTTATAGTTTAATCGTTACGCAACATTCTACAAAGCTCGTCGAGAATGTCGGAGACTATTTCCAGAAAATTCATGAAAATATCTTAAATATTTTAATAAAAATTGCTCTAGCCATTTTTGAGAAAATCAAGATTTTCGGAAAATTGTTACATGTAAAGGGTAGTTCGGGGTGGGGGATTTTATTGAAAGTCTTAGTGGCGAATCTTTGGAGGATACTGAACTTGACTATCAAGTTATGCTGCCCACAAATACACACGGGCATGTTTCTAAACATGTTTTTTTCTGGATTCAGGGGTGTACATGTATTTCAGGTGAAATCTCGATATCAAATTTTTGGGTGATATACAATACCTTCTATTTATATTATACATACAGGCTAGAGAAAGTAAAAATCTAGAACTGCATAAGATACACACTTTGTCTTATACAATTGATATATGAGATATTCCTTTATGTTGCTTTCAATTTTGAAACACCTCATCTTCTCTGATACAGCAACTTGTCGACTCCTGGCGATGCAAAGAGAGCGAATTTCTGTCACATAATGACCAGAATAGGGTGGCGCCGAGGCAGAGTGGTTAGACCGCTTGCCTCCCATCTGTGCCGCCCGGATTGGATTTATGGTCTGGGCGGATTTTCTCCGGTTGCCCCTTCCACCCATTTCACCAATTGCTCCAGCATCAGCTTTCCAATCATCAATTTCGCTTACATTTCATATCATCCCTTCCTCATGTTCATGCCTAGCTACATGCCGACCCATCGTAACAGGTTCTCCATTCTGTGGTTTTGTGGCGTTGGCTTCCGACCCCTTGGCATTGGCTTGTAAGTCCCAGAGGAGTGTCAGTCCTACAGGGAGGGTAAGCCGATTACGAAAGGAAATCACCAGAATATTTGCCTATTACTTTAGCCTAGAGTATTCCCTAATTCCCCTTCTACTTATAAGGAACTAGTAATAAGACTATTTCTATTAATAGATTCAGCTGAAACATTTAATGCCACTGCCGGAATTTGAACACGGCTCTCCCACTCTCCGTGCAGTTGCTCTGGCCACTGAGCTACTGTAATAACATGCGGTGTTTTAATGTTTATCTCGATTAACAAAGACATATAGAAGAATACGCTTTTGAAGTATAATGTTTTACACAGATACGTATAGAAAAAGTAATGCGAATGCGATACATTATGTACACCTATTTAGAGAAAAAGAGGGAGAAGAAGGGAAAGAAAGTAGGTAGAGAGGAGACCTCATTAGAAACGGATATGTCATATGACGGCAAATAAACATTCGTAACGCAAAACAGCGGCTGCGACAAAAACTTTAACCATACAAGAAGGCTGGTATAACAAAATGTCCTGTGAGATCTGTATTGATTTTTATGTTTTTACAGTAACAACACTGTCATAGACAAAGACGGCATCACCTGCTTTCAAATTGACAACTAACTGGCTTTGTTTGGTGATAATTAGGCCTCAAGTATTATAATTAAAACACTACATTTGGCTCGTGGTTCAATTTCGTTGGGGGTTTATGTCTAAATACAAAGTTGAGGAATAAATGTTCTGGAAAGCAAAACTCATACGTTTATTCGAATCTATTTTCGATACCAATTTTTATTCTAGTGTCATTTGGACAGTAGTTGGTCTCTGTTTGACAGTGAATCCATTGTTTTTCTTTCTCTATTATTCAGTCAGTACAATGTGCTACACTGATCCAGAGGTGAGAACTATAAAAGATAAATAAGAAGGGATGTCGAACACATGGGCATCTTGTATATAGCCTCTAGATAGCTATTATCCAATCATGTGTTTTTTTAGTTTTAAGAAACTTATATTCTTTAGAAATTAATAATATTAATTAATAATATTTATACATTTATGGTGAAAGTGCACCGAAAATAAAAGTTCCCTCTATCGGCTTTCTCTCCCATAGAGATGGAAAAAATGTCCACCTGCTCTGCACAAAAAAAACTATTCTGTTGTTACTTCCTTGTAAACAGAAGGGAAACAAGTGTGAGTGTGTGTATGTGTGTGTGTATGTGTGTGTGAGTGAGTGTGAGTGAGTGTGTGTGTATGTGTGTGAGTGTATGTGTGTGAGTGTATGTGTGCATGTGTGTGTATGTGTGTGTATGTGTGTGTGTATGTCTGTGAGTGAGTGTGAGTGAGTGTGTGTGTATGTGTGTGAGTGTGTGTGTATGTGTGTGTATGTGTGTGTGAGTGTGTGTATGTGTGTATGTGTGTGAGTGTATGTGTGCATGTGTGTGTATGTGTGTGTGAGTATGTGTGTGTGAGTGTGTGTGTATGTGTGTGTGTATGTGTGTGTGAGTGAGTGTGAGTGTGTGTATGTGTGTGTGTGTGTATGTGTGTATGTGTGTGTGAGTGTGAGTGTGTATGTGTGTATGTGTCTGTGAGTGAGTGTGAGTGTGTGTATATGTGTGTGTGAGTGTGTGTGTGTATGTGTGTGTGAGTGAGTGTGTGAACGCTACGGGCGGTATATTCAACACTGCAGCCGCTGGCTTATTGGCGTGATAGCCTTGGTGGAGAGGATGAGATGAGCGTATTTCAGAGGGTGGCCAACAGCCGGAGAGAGAGAGAGAGAGAGAGAGAGAGAGAGAGAGAGAGAGAGAGAGAGAGCCAGCCGAAGATTCCTAGCAGTTTAAACAGTTAATCTTGACGCAGGGAGCGCCAGGAGCCCGTGGCTCAGTCCCGGATAGACCTCCTCAGTCCGCAGACAACCACCAGCGCCGTCCTTCCGCCGAGAGCTGTATTTCCAGTGGCGCATTTGCTGCAATCCTTCGATCGACCTTACAACCTTGAAAGAGACCGGTTGGCATAAAATGAAAGGACAGCAACTTCGGGGGAATGAAGAATCCTCCCAAGCATTCGCCTAGTGATCTAGAAACATCTCGGCGTTTAATTACAGAAGCTACTAAGAACTGGTCCAAAAGAGAACATTACAAGATCTGGCATAAAACCTCAGGAAATAGATATGGGAAATTATTTATGAAACGACCATGTAAGGAATCAGCTGAGAGCCTGCTAAAACTTCAGCTGAGAACAATTATTGCTTTCTTCACAGGACATGCCCGTGAAAAAGCATCTCAGCACAATTTGGGTGCTTCAGGGCAACTTATCCTGCAGATTTTGCAGGAAGGGGACTGAAACAGCTCATCACATTTTATGCTCCTGCAAAGGTTTGACTCGCAAGAGATACACAGCTTTTGGGGAAATGTCCATAGAACCAGAAGTAGTATCATCCATACCCATTGCAACGGTGCACTCCTTTTCAAGGGGTGCAAGTGTAATGGGTTAGCTCTAAGCCCCAGGCAGAAGTGCATCCAGAGAAATAACGGGAATCTGTATCGTAATAAAGGAGACGAAGAAGATACCCGAAAAACCCATGAATCAGAGAAGTTGGCTGTGAGAAACCGATCCACGACCTCCAGAGTGCCAGACCCAGAAAAAAAACCCTGAGCCACCTGTCTCGGTGAAATAAGTGAGTACACTAGCTAAAGCGATATTCGCTGATGACCTAGCAGTTGAGCGCCCTTTAACACCAACCTAAAGCGACAATCAAACTTTTAAAGGCTGTCGCTATCGATAAAATAAAAATTCGGTCCTTTTGCATGGTCAGCAGTAAAACAAAGGCGATGAAACTAATGACATTCTCTGTTTCACGCAAGTACAATTAATTTAAAACTAAAACCAATAACAAGGAATATATGCAATTGGTTAAATCTCTAAAAAAGTATATGCTATAAATGTTGTGTTTTAACGACGTCTACATTTTATTTTTTGTTTTGTAGAGTATTTGTCTCTTACGGTTTACTAGTTATACAACATTCACGCAGAATGAGGGGGTTTTCAGGGGTTATTGCAGTAAATTCTAGATACACATTGCATTTGTCATAAAAATATCTTAAATCAAAACCGTAGAGCTAATTTTGAGAAAATCAAAAATTTAAATCGGCGATGAAACCTCATGCTTAGCCATTGTTAAACGCTGGTATAACGAGCTTAATCGTCGCCGCCGTTCGCTCATTGAAGAAATTCGTGAAGGTGTTGTGCCAGGAAACATTGATGCTGTGCAAAAACTGTTATTGCAGAAACGTCATGCCATATACTGAGAGATAGAAGCAATCCTAAACATTGTTCCACCAGCTTATATAAAACATTGCACGACCATTTAGCCGTGCAAAAAGTTTGCTCTTGTTGTATACCGTATAATTTGGCACTATCTCAAAAGGATGCTGTTGCAGATAGGTATTTCCTGTTGAAATACAATAGTGGGGTTTCAAAAGACGTATATAAGATTGTAACAGATGACGATCTGTGCATATGAGCCTAAATATAAATAGAAGTCCATTGTAGGGTGTTTCAACATGTACCAAACCCAACAAAAGTTGTTCGCACTCGAAGCATTTCGAAACAAATGGTCGCTTATTTTTTTCAGAAAAAGCTGGTCATGTTGCAACAGTGTATTTTGAGTAACGTAAAAAGGTCAATTCTGAATAGTACACAACCATTTGTTTGCCAGAAGACTTCGGTGAAATAAGTAAAACAAAAAAAGTGCCGTCGGAACGTTCTTCATCAAGACACACACATCTCGTCTAACAGGCGACTATTTGAATAGTCAAAAAAATAGAATTGATGACTCATCCGCCATACATCC
The DNA here is from genome assembly GCA_030762935.1 of Hymenopus coronatus. Lineage (NCBI taxonomy): Eukaryota > Metazoa > Arthropoda > Insecta > Mantodea > Hymenopodidae > Hymenopus > Hymenopus coronatus. The sequence goes on along the minus strand of CM060887.1, from coordinate 54,532,511 downwards.
TGATTTGTCACCCAATTACTTTTTTTTGTTCTCGAACATCAAGAATAAAATGCGTGGTCAGCGATATTCGTCAGTGGAACAAGCCGTTGATATGTTAATGTTTTGGAGGTGCCTCAGGCAGATTGGCACAAAATGCTATGACAAATGGTTCGAATGCATGTAATAGTGTATTGATCATAAAGGAGAATATTTCGAGAAAAGTGAAGCAATTCTCAATTACAAATTACGGTTTTTTTATTATTATGCTCAAAATATAAATAGTGCCCCCTCATATTATATATAGCACCAAAGCAATTATTTAGATAATTTGAATATGTTTATAAAATGTTTATTTTTGGAACGGAAAAGTAATACTTAATTTAAAGCGTATAAATTAATTTTAATTTCTAAGTGGACTTAAAACAATTTGACCATTTTTGTTATTCTTGTTAAAACAATTAAAATGCAATTAAACATAAATCATAATGTTCATGATATGTTGCATCATTTCTCAAGTAAAAGTGCCGCAAAGATTGCTAACCTTCGCTATCTGCTTTCTAAACAAACTTTTCTTAAAAAATATATTTATCTATAAAATGCTAATCGAGATAAACATTAGCAGAAATTCTCTTAAGACATAAAAATTGCTCACTTTTAAAGTTCTCTCACTTCATACATTTTAAACATTTGATCTTTTCAAACTTGGGGGCCTATAAAAGAAAAGGTCGAGACACGGTTGTTTTTATTATTATTATTATTATTATTATTATTATTATTATTATTATTATTATTATTATTATTATTATTATTATAATAATATCTATTTTCACCAAGAGGAAAGAAAAAAACTTCCAGCTCGATTCGCAACATCATATCACAATGCCCATTATAAGTAGTATTGGCTGAAAATTATTATTGTACCAAGAAATAAATTACGTTTTATTTATGGATGCTCTTTAACGGCATTGGTTCTTACCGTTCCATTTTAAGACCGCTTAATTTTGTTCAGAGGTGAGTGCCGTAAATCTACGGCTTTGGTTTACTTTCCTTCCGAAGAAAGCTTGGCTAAAAATGTTTACGCCCAGAAAATTATATCGCCGTCCTCGTGGTTTGAATCCGCAAGCTTCCGATTGGTGTCGGAAGTTAGTTGTGAATCGCACGGGCAAAGACTACGGTCGATGAGAAATTTCCCTGTGATTGACACTTGTGGGGTGTGTCGGCTACTGGTCGGAGGTCATCAGGTTGCTGACCAATCATAGTGTAAGAATGGGTTACCGTCACGGTCATGATGTCATCAGCGTTAGAACAGTTTCCACAGAACCGTGTGTTCTCATGCATGACTGATCTGATTGTTTGATTTCATTATGTGAAAATTCGGTTGTGTTATACACAGTGGTCCGTAAGGATTTACATTTATAATCGCTACTACCTTTTATATATCGCGGACATTGCTCTTGTTCCCATCTTAGAAACACCACGAGTGACACTGCGGTTTAGAAATGTCTTACAGCTGTGATAAACGTTACGTTACGTTAACCAAAATGACGATACTTTTAGGTTTAGTATAATACTGGACCCAATGTTAAAAGGAATAAATGAGATAACTAGTGAGAATGTAGAAAAGCAGTTCAACATACGAGATGTGTGATAGAACATGCATGGAAAGAAGGCATTTTAGAGGAAGCAATGGAACTTGTGGTGCTATAGACGGATAGCGAGTAAATGTGGCAACAGAGTACCGAAACAGCCATGTGTCAGCAGGATATCAATCACAGGGTAATTTCTCACGAACTATAGCTTCAGCACTTCTCATACATAAGAAGAAATGCATTGCGCCGGTCATACAGATGAACTAGATTGATTAAAATATAAAACTAGAATGTAGTTTATTATTTCTTTTCTAATATACCTACTTCATAGATGGATTACAAACTAAAGAAAATAATAGCATTTTGTACTGCAAACAGCGTTTTCGAAAAAAATAACTGTTTTTCCAATAGCTTCTTACTTATAAGATGAGTTCTAAGCTAGTTTCGTAATAATTATGAGACAACATATTGGGTTTTGACGTAAACAATAACTTACTATGAATGTCATTTTGCAAGGTCTTTTGCAAGGCCAAATTGTTAGGTGAAGGTATGAGAACCCTCTTCCGAACATAAAGAAAACACCATACTTGAACCAAGTACTGGGGTAAAATGGATTTCATACCACCAAATTGGAGTTAGTAGTAATACATACGACCCAGCAAGGTCAAGTAACGATAATCCTGTCAACAGGGGGGGTTTAAGCGCTAGTGTCGCGTTAATCCGCCGCCTTAAGAAAATAGCGGGAAATTTGAAAATTGAAAAGGTGTATCCGCTGATCCACACCTTTGCAATATTCAAATTTCCCGCCATTTTCTTAAGGCGGCGGATTAACGCGACACTAGCTCTTAAACCCCTGGTTGCAGGATTAAAGATAACTCTACTTGCCATACCGTATGCAAAACCTAATAAACAAGAAGTTCATATCGCAGATATACTTATTACATATTCTCATGCAATACAATATTGAATACATGCAAAAAAAAAAAAAATGATTTTTCTTTAAGAAACCACATGCAAAATTGTTTACATATATTTTTGTCTTTAGCTTGCTTTGAATATCACACGCTCACTGGTCTTTAGCACAGGATAAAAAATAATGTTTATGAAAGTTTAAGAGGTAATCCGCTGATCCATAGCTTTGCAATTGTCATATTTCCCGCCATTTTCTCTTAATGCGGTGGATTAACGCGACACTAGCGCTTAACCCCCTGGTTGCAGGATTATGGGTACTCGACCTTGCTAATCCGAATGATAAAAGGAGAATTGATGGCGATGATTGGAAAATGGAAGGGGTACATCGGCGATGGTGGACCCGGTGGACGTTTCATAAAGTTGCTCGTTGTTCATAAATGATGTCCACTGCGCTGGCGGGAAAAATGAACGAACACTGTCGCCTAAAGAGGAAAGAGTGACGCAGATGTAGAGGAAGAAGAAGAAGAATCTGTGGATTGTACACTAGCCATGCTGAATACTGAAAGCCAATGCTGCAATTATATGTAGCAGAGAAAGGCAAGAAGGGTGGGGGGAGCTGTTCACACGGGACAGAAAGCGGTGTCAGCACTCCGACCGGAGATGGTGCAAGATTGCGCAAGCCAGAAAAACTCCACTGGATGTGAACCAGACACCCACTTGGTAGGTTGTGCAATAAGCTGAGCTAATGACGTCTGGTTACAACGGTGAAAACCAGAACAAATCTCTATGAGAAAGAAATGTTTGCACAGTATAAGCATGGTATTCATTCATTAGAGAATACATTGCTTGTACAACGAATATACGAAAAATTTTAGAAAATATTTCCATGTAAAGGGTAGTTTGGGGTGGGGGAATTTTTCCCAAAATCTTCGTGTCGCATCCCTGGGAGATACTAAAGCTAAATACCAAGTTTGGTAATTTACAGACTTTTCGTTTTTGAGTTATCGTGTTCACATACACACGGACACAAGGACACACACACACACGCACGCACGCACACACATAGACACGGACCTTTTTGTGATAATGCTTTTTGGATAAAGGGGACCCTAAAACATATATTTCCGGTGAAATCTCGGTATCGACTTTTTTGGTGGAGTGCAATACTTTCTCTATTCACTATGTACATAGTGTGTATAGAGGAAGTAAAAATGGATCTATCATTTTTTATATTCACCCTAATTACTGTAGAACAACAATTACATTTCGTACTCTCCAGAACTCTAGATTTTTCCAAATTTAATAATTTATTCCCCAAAACTGGAGTAATTTCGAATCTAGCCTCTGTCGGATCTATCCCATGGCTATTCGCCTGCGCCACCATTGTGCTAGTACTGGGTATATTACCTATGTTTAATGAATGTTTTAACAACCCACTAAGGTGTATAGTGTATATGTGTTTGTGTATGTTAAGTTTTCAGGCTCAAACACAATTAGGAAATAATGTGTGTTTTTCTCTCAATATGTTATATTATATTCGTTGTACAAGCAATGTATTCTCTAAAGAACGAATACCAGACTTATACTGTGCAATTATTTCTTTCTCACAGAGATTTTCTGGCTTGCGCAACGTTGCACCGTATCCGGTCGGAGTGCTGACATAGCTTTCTGTCTAGTGTGAACATAGTCTTCTTGCCTTTCTCGGCTGCATATAATTGCAACATTGGTATTCAGTATTCATCAGCAGAGTTCCTCACACACACGCACACACACATACACACACACGGAGCTTTTACTGAAAGTACTTTTTTTTGGATACAGGGTATCCTAAAACATATATTTCCGGTGAAATCTTGGTATCGAATTTTTAGTGGATTGCAATACCTTCTCTATACACTATGTACATAGTGCGTATAGAGAAAGTAAACAGTTGTCATCAAGAAAAACTGAGGTCCCGGGTTCGATTCCCGGCAACCAAAAATTTTCAAAACATGTTCCATGTAAAGGGTAGTTTGGGGTGGGGGGATTTTTCTCAAAATCTTCGTGTCGCATCCATGGAAGATATTAAACTTAAATACCAAGTTTTGTATTTTAGCGACCTTTCGTTTTTGAGTTATCGAGTTCACAGTCACACGGACACACACGGACCTTTTTCTGAAAGTCCTTTTTTTTTTGGATACAGGGGATCCTAAAACATATATTTCCGGTGAAATCGCGGTATCGAATTTTTTTTGGTTAAGTGCAATACCTTCTCTATACGCTATGTAGATAGTGCGTATAGAGAAAGTAAAAAGTTGTCATCAAGAAAAGGAAATTATCTCTCCCTTAAACGTTATAAATCCACAGTATATAAGACATCTTGCAGAAATTTATATCAGCTAATATGTATTTTAATATGGCCGTCGGTGGTCCCGGGTTCAATTCCTAGCAACCAAAAATTTTCGAAACATGTTCCATGTAAAGGGTAGTTTGGGGTGAGGGTATTTTTCTCAAAATCTTCGTGTCGCATCCATGGAAGATACTAAACCTAAATACCCAGTTTGGTATTTTACCGACTTTTCGTTTTTGAGTTATCGTGTTCACAGACACACGGACACACACACGGACCTTTTTCTGAAAGTCCTTTTTTTTTTTATACAGGGGATCCTAAAACATATATTTCCGGCGAAATCTCGGTATCGAATGTTTTTGGTGGAGTGCAATACCTTCTCTATACGCTATGTACATAGTGCGTATAAAGAAAGTAAAATGTTGTCATCAAGAAAAAGAAATTATCTCTCCCATAAACGTTATAAATCCACAGTATATAAGATATCATGCAGAAATTTATATCAGCTAATATGTATTTTAATACGGATATTTTGTTGTGTATTAAATTCTACCTTGCAAATTTTATTTATAAATTTGTTTTTTCTCTCAATATGTTATATAATATTCGTTGTACAAGCAATGTATTCTCTAATGAATGAATACCATGCTTATACTGTGCAAATATTTCTTTCTCATAGAGATTTCTTCTGGTTTTCACCGTTGTAACCAGACGTCATTAGCTCAGCTTATTGCACAACCTACCAAGTGGGTGTCTGGTTCACATCCAGTGGAGTTTTTCTGGCTTGCGCAATCTTGCACCATCTCCGGTCGGAGTGCTGACACCGCTTTCTGTCCCGTGTGAACAGCTCCCCCCACCCATCGCCTTCTTGCCTTTCTCTGCTACATATAATTGCAGCATTGGCTTTCAGTATTCAGCATGGCTAGTGTACAATCCACAGATTCTTCTTCTTCTTCCTCTACATCTGCGTCACTCTTTCCTCTTTAGGCGACAGTGTTCGTTCATTTTTCCCGCCAGCGCAGTGGACATCATTTATGAACAACGAGCAACTTTATGAAACGTCCACCGGGTCCATCATCGCCGATGTACCCCTTCCATTTTCCAATCATCGCCATCAATTCTCCTTTTATCATTCGGATTAGCAAGGTCGAGTACCCATAATCCTGCAACCAGGGGGTTAAGCGCTAGTGTCGCGTTAATCCACCGCATTAAGAGAAAATGGCGGGAATATGACAATTGCAAAGCTATGGATCAGCGGATTACCTCTTAAACTTTCATAAACATTATTTTTTATCCTGTGCTAAAGACCAGTGAGCGTGTGATATTCAAAGCAAGCTAAAGACAAAAATATATGTAAACAATTGTGCATGTGGTTTCTTAAAGAAAAAATCAGTTTTTTTGCATGTATTCAATATTGTATTGCATGAGAATATGTAATAAGTATATCTGCGATATGAACTTGTTGTTTATTAGGTTTTGCATACGGTATGGCAAGTAGAGTTATCCATAATCCTGCAACCAGGGGTTTAAGCGCTAGTGTCGCGTTAATCCGCCGGCTTAAGAAAATGGCGGGAAATTTGAATATTGCAAAGGTATGGATCAGCGGATACACCCTTTCAATTTTCAAATTTCCCGCCATTTTCTTAAGGCGGCGGACTAACGCGACACTAGCGCTTAAAGCCCCCCTGGTGGCAGGATTATCGTTACTTGATCTTGCTAGGTCGTATGTATTACTACTGGAGTTATTAATCCATTCTTATTCACTGCTAAAGCTGTTAATGACTGCTAACCTCAACAATGCCGGCAGGTTGAGCATTTGCACCAACAACTTTATTGGTAGCATAAAATCCGCGGGTAAACTAATCTACCAACGCAACTGATGTATCAGTAGTATCTGTAAAGCAACGCGGCATCCGGAGGATCAAAAGGATAAATCTGGCTGCAACATCAAGCAGAGGGATACCATCAAAAGATCCCACCACAAAAGACACCACAACGAACAGCGAACCCTTGATCAGCCGCCTTCCCAGATCCCACTGTAAAATCATGTCTTAATTGTTTTAAAATTTTACTTTCTCTATACGTAATATGTTCACAGTGTGTAGAGAAGGTATTGTAATGCACCCAAAATTCGATACCGAGATTACAACGGAAATACATGTTTTGAGGCTCCCTGGATCAAAAAAAGCATTTTTAGAAAAATATCCGTGTGTGTGTGTGTGGGGGGGCAGCATAGCTCAAAAACGAAAGGACCGTTGAATACGAAACTTGGTATTTAAGTTTGGTATCTTCCGAGGATGGGACACAAAGATTTTCAAGAAAATCCCCCTACCCCCAACTACCCTTTACATGGAACTTTTTTTGAAAAGTTTTATTTTCTTAAAAATGACTCCAACGATCTTGATTAAAGTATTGTATATTAAAGATACTTACTGACAAAATATGTACATCTTGACTTTTCTGGGAATAGCCTCTGAAGATTATTTTATTCTGGATGCATTTTACGGAATTTTGTATAACTGCTAAACCGTAAGAGAAGGACAAAAACTTACCACATAAAAATATAGAACACGTTAAAACACACAATTTTGTTATATTTTTTCGTGGAGTTAATGTTTTTTATAAGGATTTTGTTTCAGCTTTGAAAAAGATACTTTTCTCATACAGGAATGTGTCAACCTCTGTCCATACAAAAAAGGAACTTCAGTCACTTAGCAACCAGCTTTTGACTATCACTTTAATCTATGGTACTCCCATATTTCACTTCTACTTACAAGGAAGCGAGTAATAAGAATATTTTTTTCTCGATTAGTATGAAGTAAATAGAAACATAAGCTTCTTAACAATAATTTGTTACAGAGATATAGAGAAAGTCATGTGAGTGGAACACATCAGATTTTTTATAAAATAGTGTCAAAATATTTCCGCAGTTAATTTTGATAAATAAATATTATCCATTATGACCAATCTGTATACATATGCATTACTTTCAACGTATTATCAAGCAAGCATCATTACCACGTCACATCGTTGCAATTATAGCAAAGTAAATTATGCCATATCAAATAATCAAATTGCATGCTTGCAAATATGCTATTACCGATTTTACCGTACTTTAATTCCATTATTACACAGGATATTCTGTGTGAAAAAGCTACATTAACGCAGTCGTCGCTCTTAATTGACATTTGAATGTGAAATGTTTATATGCTCAACAGTATGTATTTATTGCATTGTGAAAGGTTCATTAAGTCTTCCAGTATTTCTCTATAACTTCTAATATTCTCGGAGTTAAATTAAAATAAGAAAAAGTATAAAATAAATAAAATTTCCGTAATATTTTGAGAGATAGTTTATACATTTATATGCCATCTATTTTTAATTTCTCTAGCACGTTTGTAGATGTAGCTAGAGAAGGTATTATATTCCACCCAAAACTCGATAACAGATTTCACCGAAAATAAATGTGCTGAGGCCCACTATTTCTACAAAACTTTTTTTTAGAAACAGATCGGTATGTGTGAGTGTGAGTGTATGTGTGTGTTTAGAAGTATAACTCAAAAGCAAACAGTACATTAAATACTAAACTTGGTATTTAAATTTATTATGTCCCAAAGATGCAGCACAAATATTTTCAAGAAATTCCCACACCCAAAACTACCCTATACATGGAAAAACTTTCGAAAATTTTGATTTTCTCAAAATGGCTCTAACGATTTTGATTAAAATTCCTAATTACAATTACAAATAAATATTTCCAAAAAATCTGATGTGTTCCATTCACATGACTTTCTCTACATCTCTATAATAAATAATTGTTAGTAAACTTATGCTTCTATATATTTCATGCTAATTGACAAAAAATTAGCAGAAATAGTGTTAGTACTTGCTTCCTTGTAAGTAGAAGCGAAATAAGGGAATGGCATAGGTTAAAGCGATAGTCAAAAGCTGGTTTCTATGTGACTGAAGTCCCTTTGTTGGTATGGACAGGAGTAGACAGATTCCTGAATGAGAAAAGTTAAGATTTTCGTATCTGAAAACAAAAACGATCAACTCCAACAAAAAATGTATACAATATAAATTGTGTGTTTTAATGTGCTCTACATTTTTCGTGTGGTAAGTTTTTGTCTATCTCGTACGGTTTAGCAGTTATGCAAAATTGGGTAAAATTCACTAGGAATAAAGTAGTCTTCAGAGGCTATTCCCAGAAAATTCAAGATATAAATTTTATTTGTGAGGTAAATAACTTTAATATACGATATTTTAATCAAAATCGTTACAGCCATTTTTTAGAAAATCAAAATTTTCGAAAAAGTTCCATGTAAAGGGTAGTTTGGGGTGGGGGGATTTTTCTCAAAATTTTTGTGTCGCATCCCTCGAAGATACTAAACTTAAATACCAAGTTTGGTATTTTACCGACTTTTCGTTTTTGAGTTATCGTGTTCACAGACACACGGACACACACACACACACACACACAAATTGATAACACGAAAATAACAAGAGGAGGTTTTGTCGCATGAAATACGTCAATTTCCTCGCAATTCACTACCACGTGACATTTGCGCTTGAAACTTTCAGAGATTGAACCTCAGAGCCGGGCAAATGAAATATATTTGTTTTAGTAATTCACTTTCTATCTAAACATATAAATGTAAAGTATTAAGCTGGATAAACATACTGAAGTAGTGCTCTATTATATGTGGGCTTTCCATATGATGGTATCCTGAAATATTCATTCTGTGGCTAAACTCGATACATCTAAAGCCAATAATTCCGAAGGTAGGAAGGAGAATTAACTGTTTGGTTTTCAACACAGATGGAATTGCAAAATGTATATCGATAAAATAGTTTTCGATAATGGCGGACTGTAATTGGAACAAAAGCTAATAATAGAATCGACAAGCCATACTAAGCAGATCTCTGTGGATGTAGAACAAAGTATCTGAAGAGTTAAAAACAAAACTATGAAAGTGCTTTTTCCATGTTTAAATGAAATTCTTTCGCAAACCTAAGAAAAACTAGTTGGAATGTTTTTGTATTGTTTAAATAGAAAGAATTGTGGAGTATTAGTCACTAAGCTTGTGGGAGACCAACAAGACATGACACGTCTTTGATGGAAACATGGTTTGGTACTTTCACTATTCACATTTATTCGTAAATATATTTCATTTTCTTTTTTTTTTCTGCCTACTGTGCATTGTTTATGATAAATATTACGGAAATTGTTTTAGTATACAATTTGGTTCAGCTGAATAGTATCATATCCACGCTGTATATATAATTCTTAAGGTCCTTTAACCGGGTTAGTCATATCGTACGATGAATGCATGTGGTCCTCCGTGGTGTAATGCTTTGGTTAAAACCCGGCGAATGATGATGGATTTTTTCATTCGTAAAAATCCTTAGCATGGCTTCTTTCGGAAGGAAAGTAAAGCAGTTGATCCCGTGTCGTAGATTTAGAAGCCTGATAGAGAGGCCTCTGTGCAAAATTAAGTGGTCTTTCACGCCAAATTTAGAATGGGATGCTGAGAACCACAGAGTTGAAGAGCGTCGATTAATAACACGCCATTTTATTTCGGACCCTAAGCGAGATTCGAACTCGCAACATATTAAATGTGAAGCAGACACACTACCCAGGCGGGCTAACGCTAATTTGACAGTCACGCTTAAAACACAGCCCAATACATAGCGTTTCTGATACGTAGCTAAGGAGATAGACCGCGGTACGAACCTAGTCCAGTCATGGCCCAATGAAATGAAGTTACAATCGCCTTAATCTTTAATCTACACAGAAAAATAAAATTCTTGTTAAGTTCATAGAGAAGCTGTAACTATTAAATATTAGCCAAGTTTAAGGAAACCTACCTGTGAAAGTGTATCAACATTCAAAAAAATTTTGTTTTTTGAATTTTGTCACTATAATATACCGCAGTATCTGTAGAATAATATACCGAAGTTATTTTCAGGTATTTGTAATTTAAAGACTTATCGCGTGACCTTTTAAATGGAAGTTTTAATGGTAACAAATGACACTTTAAATATTAAAAGACGCATATTTCAACTGATTGGTTTGTTTTCTACATCACAGAACCTTAATATCATAATAAATAAAAATTATCTAATTAATTTTCCAAGTAAGTAAAGTTTATTATATATGTGTATTAACAAAATTAATTAATCTACAAAATAATGAAAAACGTATGAACGAATAGTTTATCATACCTTTTCCTGCAATAATATTTAATTAATTTGAAACTCATGCGATAATTTTAAGTGATATTCCCGGAATATAAACACGAGGTTTTGTTACAAAATTTTGAAAACTGAAACGCGAGGCGCTTTTCTTGTAGAATAATTACAAAAAAATTATTTTCCTCAAAAACTACTTGATGCATTTGTCTCAAATTTAAGAATTAGTTGCACATAACAATACAAGTATGCGGAAAATAAAATAAACATAATTTTTTGGGTGGTTTTAACGCCCACTTTTAGTACTTGTGGCACCGCAGGCGAGTAATTTCTTAAGAAACATTGCATTTGAAATGCTCTTAAGTTGAATCCCTTTATTGCTAATGCTGCTTCGCGCCGTAGCTGTCTATCTCGTTAGTTACATCTTGATATTAGAGATGTGGTCAAATAATTAGATCAAACATTATCATTCATCTAAAAGCTTGAAAATAGTTCATGTACTATTAAAATTATTATTAAATGCGAAATAGTATTATAAATTTTTAGTGCTTATCTCGCATTTTAAGAAATTTTAACAAAGATTTTGGAAAAATACTAAGCTACACTATATATTTGAATGGGCTCCCTAACCTTTTATAACAGAATTAAGAATGGTGGAAATTTTTCAATGCAAAGAAAAGTTGCAGTATGATACTCCATCAGAATTGACCGACGAGTTAACTAAAAGTATATTAAAGGTGATTTTCTGTTATCAACATAAATATCTGCAATGTAAAAATATGGTTTTGAATTTTACCTTGCTTAGAAATTTTAACTTAGGTGAAAAATCTTTAATGAGTACATTTTTTTAGTCAAATTTACAGTACTATCTCTGGCCTTCAATCTGTGGGTTGAATGAGTAGCCGTATTGTCATTCTAAAATTCTGGAAAGTGTGTCATATCTTCCTTACAGGTGCCAGATTTAAGAATCATGGATTCAAGATATTTAAAACTACTTACTAGCTTTATTTTCCCTGCACCTGGTACTTCCACACTTTCTCTCTCTCTCTTCTAAAAATAAGATCCATTCAGTAATTTTTACAAACTTGAATCACGAAGTTCATTTAGTTGAGGTGTAAACATTAAACAATATTCCGGCATAAGGAATTAATCATTCGTCTTATACCGCTCGTGTATTATTATTATTAAATATACAAGTACATAAAAGCCTATTTTACCCGAAAGTATTTTACTGTTATAGTTACAATACAAATGAGTTTACATCAGTATTAAGTACATACTAGCATAGATTGGATGCAGGCCTGCTGCTGAAAATAACTAATGTATATTATAAAAATAATACTTAAAGTTCCATAAATAGAAAATCAACTATTTTGGAATTCCCTATAGGAGCATCTTTTTTTATAAATATCTCATATCTGCCGGCATATTATGTGGATTATTTCGGTGTCAAACCAAATTGACTGCTCAGGAGTTGCCTACTACATAAATGACCATTTAAAAGATTTTGTATCTTCCCAATTATAGATAGAAGAGAGATGAACCTAAAAGATTTGATATTAAATTTATCTTTGAGATTAAGTGTATATATATTTTACAATTGTCCTTTTCCACACTCAGAAAATTCCCATTTCCAAAATTTTTTAAAAGGTTCATAAATACTAATAGAGAAATCTGAAAAATGTTCTTGACTATGATAGCGGAAGTTCCTTCCAAACCTGGAGCCTGTCATTTTGATTTCTCTTAACCTTTTCAATTTCCTTGACAGTGACTGGAACATCATTTTCGATACAGGGTGGAAGTAGCGAATGTTCTCGCATTTCATTTTCTTGGGTGTCGTGGGGTAGAAATTATGCTAAAAATGTTGGTTGTTTCTAATGTCATCTTCGAGTTCCTCGTTCAATTTTAATTGTAGAAATTGTTGTTTTACAGATTTTAGTTTCACAGCATATTTTATGTACTTTCCTTTATGAACTTTTTCATGTCTGTAGAACTTTCCAGCGTGTGTAGAACTTTGCCTCCTTTTATATTCGTTTAGGGGAATTTAATATAAGGATTCATGCCTGACAAGAAGAATTTCACATTTGCAATTATGAAGCAAGGAGTCTTCTTATTCGTAGTAGCTATATCTAACTCGAGATTCTACCAATATTTTTAATTGGTTTCTGGGATATTTTGTAAAGATTTTTCACGGATATTAACAAGTTTATTCATTATTTGAGAAGCTATAACGTTTATACTATCTGTATTTTAGATATCAGAAGTCATGTATTCTTCCAAATCTTTTGCAATTGCGTTACTGAATAAGGCAATTAATACTTCTGTGTTATATTTTCTTGTAAATTAATGTTCTGCACATTGGAGCGGTACTGGATTCGTATCCCGGGTGCGGGTTTTGGTATTGGAATGATGTAGGTATGAGCTGTCTTAGCTCAGGGTTTTTATTAGCATGGAAACTCTTTCAGGTAGTGGTGAGACACAAGTGCTTTATTGAGTCCGACCTTTTTCCGCCGTAGAACACCCGCGTGTACTTCTTAATTTTCTACTGTGACGTTACACTTTACCCGCACGCAACTATTATAGTTTATTCGCTTGATGCAGTGATATGTCTCTTCTATGGTCGGTCTTAAAATCACTTGCTTCCGTCATAACTAATGGTTACACCACGCACTCAAATATCACATCTTGGTCGTGCGGAGGTTCTTCAAGTGCCTTAAAATGTCGCCTGTTCGGCTCCATCATGAATTCTAAATTTCACATCTCTGGCCCGGAGGTTCTTCACCAAGTGTCTACCCCAAGTGCCTTACACTGTCGCCTGACCAGCGGGAATCATTGTCTTGCTGTGTCCCGTTAGTCGCCTCGGACAGGGTCCATTCATATTCACCCCCTTCGGTTCAATGCACGCCAGGTAACGGATCTTGTACCCCGGGCTTGTGACTTATACGTGTTAAAAGTTTTTCTACCCTTCCCATATTCGTTGTACATTTATATTTTCTCTTCTAAGAATTTAATTTTGCCCCAGGACAAGACATGTACTGTATCAACATAGATTATAATGATCTAAATACTCTGTTGTAAGAACTATTGTTACACTGCGGTTTGATAATGTTGGGGCTTCATATGTATTCATATTGTCTGGCGACGAGAAAAAGACGAGTGAGAGGAATATACTGCATAAACATTGTAAAGTTCTTGCACGTTCTCTCGATAAGCAAGAACATGTCAGATAGTAGACGTCCTTGTAACGTGAACGTGGAATAAGTAATTATACCTATCGCAGCAGTTATATGTAGACTCAGTTAAAAGGGTAATCCAGAAAGTAACGGACCTTACTATTGTTTTTAATGTTAAAAAAACCATTACATACAGTGAACCTATCGATTTTGTTCAAATCTGGACATCTATTTCCAACACGTGCTGCACTTTGTCATGGTGTAGATGGAGTACCCAAGACGTCTGCTAACCTACAAGAGGATGGCAACGAAAGTTGTGGAAACGCGCCTCCAGCGTACTCCATCTACACCATGACCAAGTGGAACACGTGTTGGAAATAGATGTCCAGATTTGAACAAAAGACCATACTCTATTTTCAACGTAATCGTCATTGCTATCAGGGTAGTTATTGTCACGTGGTGCCGGTTTTTCAATGCAGATGTTCTTCCACCGTTGAAGATATGAGCCAGGATGTCAGTGTCATTGTCTTCATCGGTTGGGAAGTCTTTTCCATTCAAAAATATCCTCTATGGTGTCCGAAGTGAAACACCTGGTTTTCTTAATTATTTGTTTTCAACTCCTCCATAACGATTGATGAACTTCCACTCCAGTCTTTATCGTACACTCTGATTCTTCCTTGATTACTCATATCTTATGCACCATTTTCTCACTGAAGATTCGTTCATTGCATTATCATAATACACTTGCGTTATTTGTCTACAAAATTCGATTGGCCGAACATTTTGTGCAATCAAAAAACGAATAAGTTCTTTGGCGATAGAAAGTGTAACATCGGCATTGAAAAACTTGTACCACGTGACAATAAATGTCTTGATAGAATGGAGATTACGTTGAGAAATAGAGTAATGTACTGTAATTTTGTAAATAAAGTTTTGTGTTGATAGCTTTCGTTATCAATTAGTTATGCCAAATCATCTGCCACATTCTGGATGGCCCTACACAGTACACTACTGCTTCTCATGGCTCTGATCTCATTCGCTTTCTTCTTTTGGTCGATTCTTTATTACTTCTGGTTTAAAAAATACTAAACTTGTAAATACTTCACATTTCGTTGTAGAACGAGGGAGGCAGAGAATAAACCCAGGCAACTGTACAAAAACTGGGCGTAATATTTTACCTTTGAATTGCCATAATGTGTACATAACAAGAAGCAAAACGACTTAGTACTTCACAAATTCATGCTAAAGTATTGAAACATTCAAAACTATAGTAAGGAATATCTCAAGAATGGTTAACACAGAATACTTATACCTGAATTGCGTATTTCTACGAGATCTGCATTGTTTGTGCTGAGCTATAACTTAGCAGTTATGCAAAATTATATAACATCATTTCCGAAATAATAGAATCTCGGAGGCTTTCTTCATTCCTGTTCTTTCTCTATTTACCCTCCTCGTATGTAGGACTCAGACGCCAGCACCCCCCCCCCCAGCCCGTTGGATGGGCGATCAGCCCGATACCTGGTGTGAAAGTTAGGAAGTAAATACTATGAAATAACTGAGATGGATGACAGCAAAAATAATAGAGAGTTTGTGGAAGGAATGGCGGGGGAATCTGGAGAAAACCCGCGAAAACGCTGTCTCGTCCATTGCAAATCGCACACTGACTAGATAGCTGGGACACGAGTAGTGCAACCAAGAGGTTTTCAGATAAGTCAAATTAATCGTTTTATTGTTGATGTTTATATCTTAAAACACTGGTGTCATTTTTTGAGAGAATCAAAGCCATCAAACAATTTTCATTCAGAGAAACAGGAATTGTATAATTGCATATTCAATAGTTTTATATACACGTACTGTGAAGCCGATCAATTTAATTATATTGCAAATATCAAAGAATATATAGCAAAGAAATTAATCACATTCGTCATTATACCGTTTTGAGTGTTCATTTGTGCATATTAGGTTAATTTTGAAGTTTGGGATAGGAGGATTTTATTCATGGAAGATGCTGTAATTGAATGTGTATCGATTTCTCCTATGTTGTAACACTTTGACTTCAAAATGTGTTTTGATGAAATCTGAAGTGAGATGTTAGATGAAATGCAGCATTTCTTTATCCTCACATAGATAAATACTAGATAAAATAATACATTTCAAATTGCAACTTTTAATTTATTGTTAATTGCATTGTTTTTCACACGTCATATGTAGGACAGGAGTTGTATAGGTAGGGTCAAATTGAAAAATTCAGTGCCATACCTGGGATTTCAATTTTTCAGCCTGATTTTACCTATCCAACTCCTGACCTACACTAGGCTTATGTGAAAAAAATAAGTTAACCATAATTGACCTAATACTTAGCGAACTATGAAGCCCGGTACTTAAAGTATTTAACACCATTGTAAGTCGCCTTGGGGGTATGTCATCTCAAAATAAATTGAGATCATCTTACGGTTTACCGGGAAACATGCGAGTCAATTGGGAAATTTAATGTCGTGCCGGTATGTTATCATGGTAGCTCAGTGGTTGGAGCAGGGAGATTGGTGATTCAAATCCCGCCAATGGAATTTTTCAGCCCGACTCTACCTATGTAATGTATTGCTATAATTTAACATTAAGGCTCAATTTGTGAATCTAAATAATTTAGTAACTTCAGAAGTAATTTGGGTCATATTTTCAAGACAGTGAATATTCTCAAATAACCTTAGAGACACCATCTTTCTGAATTTCCATCCTCCTCTAACCTAAAAGTAGTTAGTAGCAAATCTTGCTAGAGAACTAGTTCGCACTAGATTTCCGCGAATATTCTTCTCTCGAAACCTGATCGTTGAGCATCGAAAGTCAATACAAGTGAAATACAGCAGTCTCTGGAGCGTAAAAAGCACTATCTGCCTTTTCGAATGCCGCAGCACTAATGAGGAACTGTACTCGAGACCGAGACACTGCTCCACAGCGATCCATTACAAAGGAAATTAGTTTGAATTTGAACATACGCCAAGCTTTGAGATAGCTTTCCCTCTTTGCAATTTGTCTTCCGTAACATAGAGTTGAAAGGCTTCTAACAGAGCAGATAAGGCAAATCCACTCATTACCCTTGTGTTATCCCCGCGCCTGACACCAAATTTTGAAAGCCAGTAATCGTGTTGTTTTTGATGTCGCGACTGCAAGCGGTGTGTTTACATGGCTTAATTGTTGTTGGCACAGGCATAAGAAACGCAACGTTTCCCATGAGTTGATATGGCTTTAAACGTCACACATGTGAATTGCGCTTCAAATGGTGCTTTTATGTGTGTAAAACGACAAAAGGATTTCTGTATATTAATCTCACTTTACAAAAAGATGGATTTCATCATAACTTTGACAATAAATTTAGTGTGTTTTGGGGTTTCTAGTGCGGAAGAGAATTTTATATCCAGAGTGAAAATGAAACGCCTTATGTGGACAGGAAGATATTAACTTCCTCGTGTGTTTGTATATATACCCAAATATCATCTTTCCAACAATCTTGCTTTCATTAAAAGCCTTTCCATCCTACTTTAATATATTGACGTGACTGGGTGTGAGGATGTTATATTCATATGCCTTTCTTTAATCATAATAATAATAATAATAATAATAATAATAATAATAATAATAATAATAATAATAATTAATAAAACCAATGCGCGTACAGCATTCAAAAACAATATCCAAATGGTCGTGGTAGTAAGTTCCTGTAATGGAAGGAACACACAGAAGAATAAAACCGTTCTTATAGTTGAGGTTTCAATGATACAAAGACACTTAAAGTGACACTTAAAGTGTGAAATTTGGAACATCCCTGTATGTAAGTTAGCTCATTGATTTATACTAATTATCATATACAGTAAAAGTTATATTTTTCCATATATCAGAAAGAAGAAACATTGGGACACCTGACAGACGAGTGCGACAAACTGGTAGAAGGACGTAATGGATACTTGCTGATGAGAGAAATATTAAAACACAGAAATTAATAATTTCGAGTACTGTTTTGAACTGTTTGTGTACCAGGTGGCCCAACTGCCCCGTATTTGGCGTGAGCAGATATCCCTTTCTGCGTTAAGAGTTGTAGAACCCAACGCAGTAATTTCAAATTAAAACCCGTCAGTGCGAACTGGATGAGAGCGACCTTTGTTTTATCCATTGCAATAAGTGCTACCCGCTTACTGTCTCCTGATAGAGGTGTAAAGCAAAGGTAGCTCTTGCCAGTACTACACTACCAAGGTTTAGCTTGAAATAACCCCGTTGAGTTCTGTAACTCTTTTAACACAACAAGGCATATCTGTACACATAAAATATGGGATAGTTGGGCCACCTGGTACTCCTAAGTGTTTCTACGTAAGAAGCCTACAAATTTCAATGCCGAAAGGCAAGAAATAAAGATGCTGCTGCTGCTAGTGTAGTTTATAGATTCTTACATAGTTCAAGTAGTAAGCTTTTAAGATTTCCACTTAGAATTATAGAAAATGGAATAAAATACATTGGGATACACCAACTGTTCTAAAAATCTCAGAGTATATAACTTGTTTTTTTTGCCCATTTATCGGATATATAATATTTTAATAAAAATACCCAAACATTATTCAGAAGATATAATATTACAAATTTTGTCGCATAAATTGAGTTACTCGTACTAAACTTAAGTATAAACTTTAGTATTTATTCAGTTTTCGTTTTTGTCCACTAATTTCTCGCGCGCGCGCAGACATACACACACACACACACACACACTCATATATGCGTAGATAAATCCTATTTTTAAAACTGCTGTTCTGGGGTTAAGTGGACCTCAAAATGTGCGTTTTAGAGAAATATTGATATTGAATTTTTGGGTGAAGTGAAATACGTATCTACCTAGTTAAAGTAAGTTTACTTTACAATTTCTCAAATATGACCATTTATACAGTAAGATATAGGCAAAGAATTTTTCAGCATCAGACCAGGACAGAAATAAGTAAGGTGGAAATGTATCTCTACTAAACACACAGAGACTGCAAATAACAAAACTGTCTACCCCTCGTACAATTATTTTTGCATTTGCCGGTTTTAACCTACCGGTTTTGCCGGAGCTTTGAGCAGTCCTTCGTTTCAATTTAACTAACTTGAACCCAACTGTACTAATTTCTATGTGTACTAATGTGTACTAATTTCTATGATTGGTAATACGGGTGTTGGATATGGGTACTGATATTTTGATAAGTGGTACAGGGTGTTTCAAAATGACACCAAACGAAGATGTGGGCCTTGTTGGTCATACTGTACGTGACACGTGAATACAATTTTCAGCTCTAAATTCGTCACATACAAAACTGCCATAAAATCATTATAGATTAGGCAGTCATACGTAACCAAATGGTACGTGCCTGGCCCACTCCAAGAGAGATGCCGGTTGGTAGCGAAGGTCGCAATCGCGTGGTGTAGGCGTGGTTTGATAGACACATCGGCGCGGGACATGGCACCTTAGTAATGGAAAACGTAGCATGTGGATGTGGCGTATGACAACCGTTGTTCCTTCGCTGCTTAATCCCAAATGTGTGCGATCTTTAAACACACACACACACATACACATACACACAACTTTAAATAGAAGAGTTTGAAAGTTGCGACATCAAGTTTCGGACGAGTCAAAGTGTAAGCTAATCGACTGCTTTCTTCGTTTGGTGTCGTTTTAAAACGGCCTGTATATACACCGTTGTGTTAGTAGTGTAGCTGTTTAAGTGCTCGGGTGTTATGAAGTGTGGTTGTGGGAAGCTGAATGCTGTGGAGGGACGATCATGTGAAGCTACTGCCCTGTTGTAGTTGTTGTGCTGAGTTGGAAGCAGTGGTGTGCCTATAAGAAGTTGTGGTAAATTAGTTTGATACAGAAATCTGTTGGTACACCTGCTTGTACGTACGGTTTTTAATTCGTCAATTGTTGATGCACATAAGGTTACCATGTTTTAACTCCATTACTGCATTTTACTCTATTAACATTTTCAAGTGTACATATATTAATTATTTTAAAATTCCAACATAATGACCCTTGCGTAGAGGAATATTCTTTATATTATTTCATTTTGAATTATTATTACTTCGGTGTGGCAGATCTAAATCTCGGGAACATTCGATTATGCAAACTAACGTTCCTATGTTTCTTATTGTTAATTTACAGTCCATATTTGTTACAATTTCTGCTTTACCAGCTATCTTTTGTATTTTACTACTAGGTTATTTTAATTATCATTATATAAGTGACATACATATGCTAAAACTTTTTAATAACTGTATTGAAATGTTTTTTGTTTTTTTTGTATTTTCTGTAATTGTTGTATCAAAAGAATGCTAGTGTATGCTGCGCAATTTTAAGAAGCAAATATTTGTTCAATATAACATGGTATATTACTCAATATATGGTCTTAATTAACACCCGAGGACATTGTTTTGAATGACTGTGTCATTTGCAAAATGTTTAAATTGGTTGCCTGCAGCTGGAGAATTTCCAAACACGGAAATTTTCACCCCATTCCATTGAATATTTATCGGGAGTACCTGTAATTTTGAAAAAAAAACGTGGATGCTTCGCTATGAAATAGCTGCTCGACCTAAAAGAAGGATAAAGATTTACAATTCTTCTACTGTGATTATTTAAAATTTAATCGGTCATTTAAATAATTTTTTCACAGTACTTACAGCAACGTACTTCCCATCAATATCAAAGGGTTTTCGCTTATAATATTTGACAACATGTGACTTTATGAAGTTTAGTTACAAGTGGAAGAATTTATCATGACAGGCTTTAAATCATTTAAACTTGATAACAAATTAAACTATATCAATTAAATCCACATTCTATTAAAGAAGAATGGGGGCAAAGACGTGTGTAGTATATACTATCAATAAGTGTTATGGAACAGACTGTTGTTGATGTGTAATATGTTAGCCAAAGAGGTATTTAAATTTTGCTAACGAGAAGTTCTGGGCCAACAAAAGAAGATTAACTTTTGTAATGGTTATATGCGGTTCTAGTAAACTAAGTATTCCTGATCGCCGTCCACTTTGTTTGAGTAGGCAACCCTCATACCATTATGAGAGATACTAAAATATTTCTGGCGTAGTATCATTATTTTAGGTAAGACTACTTGCTTCCGTTTCTCTTCTGTTTTATACAAGCTCTCTGTATTGCTAAGGTTTTGGCGTTTGATTATTTGGTGTACTGTTGACTAGCTTTGATTAATTTACTGCATTAAGAACAGATTTTGCTGAAAGGTATGCTGTTTATAATACTGAATGTTAGTTTAATTTTATTACTTTTAAAGAATAATAACAAAAACGAAAACGAAAACAACAAAATGTATGCATTTCCTTCGTCATTGATATTCTCCACACATTGTTATGTCATAGCCCATTTCCATTATGTTCTTTTAATGCTGGTTTTTCTATTATGCTAGATTTGTGCACTAATATCTATTATTTGCTACATTATTTTTACACCTAAGGTGATTAAAAAGTCAACTTTATCAATTACAAATCTCAAGATCAACTATTAGGTAGCTAACTGGTTTATCCTATATGTCCTTTGTGTATGGGTGGTTAGGGCGGCGATTTTCTATCAGTAGATTCCAAGTTCAAATTCTGCTTCTGCCTGTATAGTATGATGTATTTTTTCAGACGTAAAAAAAAGCCGGTGGTCCCGTGTAACGTTTGCACGTAAAATAACCACATACCTTGAAAGCAGATTACTGCGCAAATTTCCGCAATTTCGCCTCCGCAAATTCTGATTTCGTCCTACAGGTTCATTTTGAGTGACGAGCTGATCCCAGGTCACCATGGCTCATAGCGTGAACTGACAAAATAAAAATTTCTGTAACAAATTATTGCTTCTATTTACTTCGTGCTAGTCGAAAAATAATTATCAGAAATGGTCATATTAATTGCATCCTAGTAAGTAGAAGCGGAGTAAGGGAGCAGCATTGGTTAAAGTGATAGCCAAAAGCTGGTACCTATGTGACTGAAGTTCCTTTGTTTGTATGGACACGAGTTGACAAATTTCTATATGAGAAAAGTATGTTTTTAAAACTGAAGCCAAAACAAGGAATATTTAAATAACGATCAACTCCACGAAACAAATTTTTGTAACATAAATTGTGTGTCTTAATGTGCTCTACATTTTTTGTGCGGTAAGCTTTTGTCTATCTCTTACGGTTTAGCAGATATGCAAACTTCCTTAAACGTCATCCAGAATAAAGTAGTCTTCAGAGGCTATTCCCAGAAAATTGTAGATATACATTTTATTTGTCTGTTAAATATCTTTAATATACGATATTTTAATCAAAATCGTTAGAGCCATTTTTGAGGAAATCCAAATTTTCGAAAAAAGCTCCATGTAAAGGGTAGTTAGGGGTAGGGGATTTTCTTGAACGTTTTTGTGTCGCAAGATACCAAACTTAAGTGCCATGTTTGGTATTTAAAAATCCTTTCATTTTCGAGCTATGCTGTCCAAACATACACACACACGGACCTTTTTCCAGATTTTTTTTTTGTTTGTATTCAGGAGGTCTTAAAACATGTCTTTCCAGTTAAATCTTGGTACCAAATTTTTGGGTGCATTACAATAGCTACTCTATTCACTATATACATAGTACGTGTAGAGAAAGTAAAAAAAATCAATGCCATAGCCGGGGTTTGAACCACGGATCACCCAGTTTATGCAAGTTCGATCACTCTAATCAGTGACCTACATGCCAATATTAACGCTATAATAAATGGTAAAACTACTAAGTCCTGGATTTAACTTGCGACATTGTAAATCATCATTAGTGTATGTTATCTAAAACTAATTTGAGATGCCTTGTGGCTAACTGAGTAAAATGAGAGTCAGTTAGGGAATTTAATGTCATTTTGGCATTCCCCTATGACAGCTGAGAGGTTGGATCAACCGGACATAAATTATGAGATCGTGGTTAAAATCCTGGCTGTGTCGTTGAACTTTTCATTCTGAATCTACATATCCAATTATTTAAGGCAATACCGCGAAATTGGAGGGAAATTCAGCGAGATGATGTTTAGACTTGGTTTTACGAACGTCAGTAAAGGGTTTACGGTTATTTTTACAGCTATTTTACCTTCTCTGAGAAGACGAATGTTGGTAACTTTAAGATTTATAGATCATGAGATCGCATGAGCGTCATTTCACCGATTTCATTCATATAACTATATGATCAATCAGATGAAAGGCCTTTAAGCTGATATAAAAGCAAAGAAAGAAAGAAAAGAAAAAAAAAATCATAAGCGTGGATATTAATATACTATCATTACCTCAAAAGCATAGTGAATAGCATTGCATTATTTATAAAAAGATCTGATGTTGCATTCACACGATTTTCTCCACATCTCTGCAACAAGCTTATATCTATGTTTACTTCACGCTAATCGAGAAAAAATTAGCAGAATAGTCTTATTACTTGCTTCCATGCAAATTGAAGGAAAATATGGATGTAGCATAGGCTAAAGTATTCGTCAAAGCTATATGACTGAAGTTCCTTTGTCTGTATGGAGTTGACAAATTCCCTTATGAGAAAAGTATGTTCTTTAAAGCTGCAAACAATAACAATAAATATCTCAAAAACGATCTACTCTACGAAAAAAATGTATATAACATAAATTGTATGTTTTAACGCGACCTACCTTTTCTTTCAAGCAAGTTTTTTGTCTTTATCTTACGGTTTGCCAGTAATGCAAAATTCCTTAAAATTCATCCAGTATAAAGTAGTATTCATAGACTATTCCCAGAAAATTCAAGATATACCTATTATGTGTGAGGTAAATATATTTAATATACGATTTATTAATCAAAACCGTTAGAGCCATGCAAAATGTAGTTGGGGGTAGGGTGATTATCTTGAAAATGTTCGTGTCGCATCTTTGGAAGATACCAAATATAAGTACCAAGTTTGGTTTTTAACGGACTTTTCGTTTTTGAGTTATGCTGTCCACACACACACACACACACACACACACACACACACACACACACACACACAAACAGATAAGCAGACACACACGGACATTTTTCTAAAAAGGCCATTTTTTGATTATGAGGTACCCAAAACATGTATTTACGTTGAAATCTCGGTATCGAATTTTTGGATACATTACAATACCTTCTCTATACACTATGTACATAGTACGAATAGAGAAAGTAAAAATGTGGTTGCTATGGAATTGAAATCCTCTTGTTTGTGTGGCCAAATATTGACAAAGTCCTGATTGAGAAACGTTCAAACTGAAATCAATAACAAGTAATATCCCAAAAATGGCCAACTCCACCAAAAAAAATGTATGTGATATAAATTGTGTATTTTAACAAGCTCTACAGTTTTTTAAGTAAGTTTTTGCCTGTCTCTTACGGCTTATCAACTATAGAAAATTCCGCCAAATTCGTATCCTCAAGAAGCTATTCCCATAAAATTTAAGGTATAACTTTTATTTGTCATGTAAATATCTTTAATGTACGATAATTTTAATCAAAATCTTTAGGGCCATTTTTGAGAAAATCAAAATTTTCGAAAAATTTTCCTTGTAAAGAGTAGTTTGGGGTGGTACGATTTTCTTGAAAATCTTCGTGTCGCATCCTTAGAAGATAGAAACTTAAATACCTAGTTTTGGTTTTTAACGGTCTTTTAGCTTTTGAGATATGCTGCCTCCCCCGCACGCACACATACGAACCTTTTCCTAAAATCTGATGTGTTACGTTCACGTGATTTTTTCTAGGTGTTTGTTTGTAAAAAGATCAAAAGATTATTCTTATTTCTGCAGCATGCTAATGGAGATAAACATTAGGAGAATGTTCTTATTACTTGCCTCCTTGTAAATAGGAGTAAAATAAGGGAATATAGTAGGCTAAAATGATAGTAAAATATTTTAAAAGCATGGTGGAGTAGAAGAAAAGAAAATCGGACACTTCCTGTCTGAGAAAATTGTAAGTGCTTTACAATTGAAACCAATAACAAGGAATATCTCGGAAACGATATCCTTCACAACAAAATTTAAAGGACATAAATTCTGTATTTTGATGAGATCTGCATATTTTGTGCAGTAAATAATTTTTCTATCTCTTATGATTTACTAGTTATGCAAACTCCCGCAAAATTCCTCCATAATAAAGATCTTAGGAGGCTATTCCCAGAACATGCAAGATATACATTTCATTTGTCATGTAAATATCTTTAATATACAATATTTTAATCAAAATCGTTGGAACCCTTTTTGAGAAAATCAAAAGTTTCGAAAATGTTTCTATGTAGTTTGGGGTGAGGGATTTTCCTCAAAATCTTCGCGTCGCATCCTTAGCAGATGAAAAATTTAGCCAGGTTTGGTATTTAATGGTTGTTTAGTTTCTGAGCTATACTTTCCACACACACACACACAGAGTTATATGGATCTTTTACTAAAATGCTTTTTTTATACTTCAAAATATATGGCGGTGATTTTTCGGTGTCCAATTTTTGGGGGTAGAGCAATTAAAGTGCTTCTTTTTTACTCAGAGGACCTCAAAACATAATTTGCGGTTAAATCTCAATATTGAATTTTTGGTTGGAATGCAATACTTTCTCTATTCACTATGTTCATAGTACGTGTAGAGAAAATAAGAAAGATCTTGAGCTGAAGAGAATGGAATAAAGCCCAACTTTAAAGCTAGATTTTCCAGTTTAGCTCTATATTACTGTTAGGGCCTAGTCGGGATTTGGCTTCAATAGTTAGCAGATAAAATGCACGAGTTGTATTTGTGTTGTGGTTACAGATACTATAAAGTCTGGTTGTTTCTGATCATATTTTGCGGCTTTTTCAATGAATTCTGTGGAAAGCAAACACAGAGCGGTGTTATTTGTGTTAGAATGGCTTGCTGAATCAACCGCAATTACACTGGAAGCCAGGATTACGTGTTTCTGATGTACACGTTCTATCCCAAAGAGCAACAGGCAAACAGCGGTGTGAAGATTAAGTTATTTTCTTGCTAAGCCATATGTGATTACTGAGCTTTAGCAATACAATGTAGCAGTTTCGTGACTGGGTAGGTGCTGACATTCCGCAATCTTCTCAAACAACTGAAGTAATGATACTATGATTTACAGATTCATGTGGAAGGTGGCGTTTTTACTTTCTCTACTCATACTATGTACATAGTGTATAGAGAAGGTATTACACTCCACCCAAAAATTCGATACCGACAATTCTGCCGAAATATATATTTTAGGGTCCCCTGTACCCAAAAAAAAGGCATTTTCAGAAAAAGGTCCGCATGTGTGAGCACCATTTCTCAGAAACGAAAAGGCGTGTAAAATACCAAACTTGGTACTTAAGTTTAGTATCTTCCGGGGATGCGACACGAAGATTTTGAGAAAAATCCGCACACCCCAAACTACCCTTTACATAGAACTTTTTTTTAAAATTTTTGATCTTCTCAAAAATGGCTCTAACGATTTTGATCAAAATATCGTATATTAAAGATATTTACCTGCCAAATAAAATGTATATCTTGAATTTTATGGAAATAGCCTCTGAAGGCTACTTTATTCTGTGTGAATTTTACGGAGTTTTACGGAATTTTCATAACTGCCAAACCGTAAGAGATGGACAAAAGCTTGCCCTACAAAAATGTAGAGCACATTAAAAAACACAATTTATGTTACATACAGTTTTTTCGTGGAGGTGATCATTTTTGGGATATTCCGCGTTTTTGGTTTCAGCTTTGAAAAACTTAACTTCTCTCATACAGGAATATGTCACTGCCGTCCATACAAACAAAGGAACTTTAGTCACATAGCAATCAGCTTTTGACTATCACTTTAACCTATGGTGCTCCCTTATTTTGCTGCTACTTAAAGCAATGAAGTAATAAGACTGCTTCTGCTAATTTTTTCTCAATTAGCATGAAGTAAATAGAAGCATAAGCTTTTTAACAATGATTTGTTGCAGAGATGTGAGAAAGTCATGTGAATGGAACACATCAGATTTTTAATATATAAACATACTCTAACTTCATTTACCGCGGTTAATAGAATAAATACTGAATATGAATTATTTTTCCAGCTTTTTTCCCCATATTTATCAATGATATTTTCGATCACGAATTTTTACTTTCTCTACACGTACTATGTGCATAGTGTGGAGAAGGTATAGTAATGTACCAAACATTCGATACCGAGATTTCACCGGAAATAATATTTTGAGTCCCACTAAATAAAAATACATTTTTAGAAAATGGTCTGTTTATGTGCGTTTGTGGACAGCAAAGCTCAAAAACGGGAAGGCCGTTAAATACCAAAATTGACATTTAAGTTGAAACATTTTTCGAAGATTTTGATTTTCTCAAAATGGCTCTAACGATTTTGATTAAAATACTTTATGTATAAGACAAACGAAATGCATACCTTGAATTTTCTGGGAATAGATATTTCCATTTCTCTATGGGACCTCTTCATGCGGGATGACTTGTTTAACTGAAACCGTGGATCTCATTAAAATACACAATTTGATTTATTATTTATCCCAATGGGTAGGGACTTTTTGTCAACTTTATAAATGTAAATATATTTAATACTTCTTCACCAAGGCGTTTTCACCCAGCGAATCCATCTCTGTAGTGATTTTCTCGTCTAAGGGTTTTAAACCAATTTTAGGCAGAAGCAGTACCCAACTTAGAATTCAGCATCTTTAAACGATCATTTGGTAACGAATGCGTTGTGAAACACTGGAACATAAAATAAAATAAAATCTTATGGGTTCCATTCACATGACTTTCTCTATATCTCCGTAAAAATGGTTGTTAATAAGCCTATTCTTTTATTTATTTCATGCTAATCGAGAAAAATTAGCAGAAATAGTCTTATTACTTGCTACCTTGTAAGTAGAAACGATAAAAGGGAGTAGCATGGGTTAAAGGGAAAGCCAAAAGCTGATTGCTATGTGACTGCAGTTGGTTTGTTTGTATGGAGACGAGTTGGCAAATTCCTGTATGAGAAAAGTATAAATTTTTCAAAGCTGAAACGAAAAACAAGGAATATCTCAAAAACGATCAACTACGCGTAAAGATGTATATAACATAAATTATGTGTTTTAACAGGCTCTACACTTTTTTGTGTTAAGTTTTTGTCCATCTCTTACGGTTTAGTAGTTATGCAAAATTCATCCAGAATAAATTAGTCTTCAGAGGCTATTTTCAGAAAATTCAAGATGTACATTTTATTTGTCTTTAATATATGATATTTTAATCAAAATCGTTAATAGCCATTTTTGAGAAAATCCAAATTTTCGAAAAAAGCTCCATGTTAAGGGTAGTTGGGGGGGGGTATTTTCCTGAAAATCTGCCTGCCACATCCTTGGAAGATTCCAAACCTAAATACCAAGTTTGGTTTTTAACGGACTTTTCGTTTTTGAGCTATGCTGCCCACAGATACACACATGGACATTTTTCTAAAAATGCTTTTTTTTGGATTCAGGGTGTCTTACAACATGTATTTCCGGTGAAATCTCGGTATCCAATTTTTGGGCGCATTACAATAGCTTCTCTATACATTATGTGCATAGCACGTATAGAGAAAGTAATAATGCAGATATATTCAGCTTCCCATCTTTCTGAAAGTGTTTTGGGATGCAGAACGAAAGGCAGTTTAGTCTTGCCTAGATGGTGACGAGATGTCCGATGCTGTCTGT
The DNA here is from genome assembly GCA_030762935.1 of Hymenopus coronatus. Classification (NCBI taxonomy): domain Eukaryota; kingdom Metazoa; phylum Arthropoda; class Insecta; order Mantodea; family Hymenopodidae; genus Hymenopus; species Hymenopus coronatus. The sequence goes on along the minus strand of CM060887.1, from coordinate 54,503,622 downwards.
ACCAAGGCTCAGCTATTCTGTTTGAGATTTCAACTGCTGCGCTTTCCCATCTGAAGACTTATAAGTCTATGTATTTTTAACGAAGAAGAACTTTAGCCGTTATCAAATCGATAGCGATATAACAGAAGTCTTGTATAAGAAGGAATATTGTCTTCAACAGAAAATAACATTGCATATTGAACCACATGGACATAACCAGAGTATCCTTTTATAGAAAATATTTTCTGTGAATTGTTTATTATATCAATCCCATGTTCTATTACATATAGCATTCTTACACGAACTATGTACATAGTGTATAGAGAAAGTATTGTATTGCACCCGGCATCTTTCAAGATGCGACACAAACATCTACAGGAAAATATCCCAACCCAAACTACCTTTTAATGTAACATTTTTTTTTCTCGAAATTGTCTATTTTATAAAAACTTTTGATCAAATACTGTATATTAAAGATACTTATATGTTTAAATGTATATTCTCAATTTATTGGGAATGTCCCTGAAGTTCTCTTCATTCTAAATTATTCTTTGCATAACTTTTAACTCGCTACACAAATGCAGAGTTTCGTGATATACAGTTTTTTTTTTTTAGAGCTAACCGTTTCCCAGATATTTTGTGTCACTGTTTTCAAAATTTCTTAAACCTGTATTCCTGATTTGCTTCACATCATCCACATTTTAAAGAAAATAGCTTAGTGACGGCTTTTATAACATTTGAGTGTTGCTTTCGCTTAGTGTGTGTCTTTATTCCTCTTATGCTTATAGAAAACTTGAGACCAATTTTGTCATTGATTAGTATGATGTTGATAAAAGAAAACATTTTTTTAAAAATGTACTGTTTTTCCAAAACGGATAAACTATGTGAACGGAAAACATCGGATTTGTTTACCAAATTATACGAAAATTGGGAGTATGAAATGCGATGTCGAGTCCGGGGACTCTGTTTTGGAGATTCGGCTCTTCAAAATAGTCCCTGTAGTTCATATCTATGTTACTATCCGATTTTAAATTAGTTTTTAAGTACGTTTTAATATTACTTTTTGGCTTGAACCTTAACTTCCTGCCAAATCGGACGATGAAAGATGATAAAAGTGATTCTGAAACGAGGCGGAAGTTCTTAGAGCTTAGAGTTTACCCGTTATTCGTTTTCTTAGGATGAGAAACCCCGGGAAATTCCTTATCCGGGAACTCAAAGTAATTGAATTGATCTCGGGACCTATTGTTTGATGCAGGTACACTACCCAAGGCCATAGAACTGGGAATTTAGTTATTCTTTAGATTTCTATAGCTTTTAGAACACTTTTAAGACCTTTAAGCACCAATACGAAAAACATTAATATTTTCCCTAACAAATGACTCGAGTATCGTGTGAGCTTTTAAATTCAACTCACCCAAAATCTCGAAGCTGGACTGAATGTGATTTTTCTTTACCATTATTTTTACCTTCACTACATGTTCTATATACATGGAGTATACATAAGGTATTATAAATTATCCAAAAAATTCAATATCTTAGATTTCACCAGAAATACATGTTTTGGTCTCCCTGAATCCAAAAAGAAAAGCATTTTTAGAACAATGTCCGTGTGTATGTCTGTGGACAGAATAGCTGAAACACGAAAAGAACGTTAAATAACAAACTTGGTATTTAAGTTTGGTATATTCCAAGGATGTGGCAAGAAGATTTTTAAGAAAATCCCGCCACCCTAACTACCCTTTACATGGAAAAAAATTCGAACATTTTGATTTTCTCAAAAATGGCTCTAACAATTTGATTAAAATATCTTATATTTATATGCCAAATAAAATGCATATCTTGAATTTTCTGGGAATAGCCTATAAATACGTCTTTATTCTAAACTAATTTTGCTGAATTTTCCGTAACAGGTAAACCGTAAGAGATAGACAAAAACTTACTACACAAAAAATGTAAATCACGATAAAACACACAATTTATGTCATATACATTTTTTTTCGTGGAGTTGGCCGTTTTCGAGGTATTCCTTGTTATTTATTTCAGTTTTAAAATACTTTAGCTTTTCTCATACGGGAACTTGTCAACGTTTGGCCACGCATTTCAATCCCATAGCAATCATATTTTAAAACATTTGACTGTCGGTTTAGACTAGTATATTCCCTTATTTCGCTTCTACCTATAAAGGAACTAAGTAATAAAACCATTTCTACTAATGTTCTAACATTAAATAGAAGAATAAGTTTATTAGCAATGATTTGTTACAAAGATGTAGAGAAACCATGTGAAAGGAAGGAATCAGATTTTTATTGTTTGAAATCTTATTTAACTAATTTGGCTAATGCGCTTACATACCTTTCCATTCTATTCATATATGGATTTTCTCATTGATATTATTAAGTCTTCCATTATGTTAAGTTTACAGACTGAGCTTGAGTCCTGCACATATTGAACTTAGGAAGGTAATGTGAGATGGTACAGTATTAGATACACATTCCTTGTGCATCGAGGCACTTAGCTTGAAATGCATGTAATTCAATCAGGGTGTACACCGGATATTCCCGGGAAGCAAAGCAGGTGAATTGTTGACGTTTCGGGAGCATACATTTCTTCCATCTTCAAGGTACTGAAGCCACGAGATAATCACCGGTTATTTTTACCTTCTTTACATCTACTATGCACATAGTATATAAAGAAGGTATTGTATTGCACCCAAAAACTCTGTACCAAGATTTCATCGGAAATACTTATTTTGGACCCCCCCCTGAATCCAATAAAGCATTTTTAGCAAAAGATCCGTGTGTGTGTCTTTGGACAATATAGCCCAAAAACGAAAAGTCCGTTAAATACCAAACTTCATATTTTAGTCCGTATCTCCTAAGGATGCGACACGACAATTTTGAAGAAAATCTCCCCCCCCCCCAAACCCTATACATGGATAGCATTTCATAAATTTTGATTTTCTCAAAAAGTACTAACGATTTTGTTTAAAATCTCTTATATTTAAGATATTTACGTGACAAATAAAACGTAGATATATTTTGAATTTTCTGGGAATAGCCCCTAAAAACCTTTTATTTGTGATGTGTGTTTTTTTATTATTTCGCATAACTAGTAAATATTAAAGAGTAGACAAAACCTTATTACACAAAAAGGCAGAGCTCCTTAAACCAAATGTGTTTCCCGGAGTAGACTGTTTTTGAGGTATTCCTTGTTATTAGTTTTTTTTAAAATACAAAAACCTTTCTCAAACAGGAACATATCAACCACGCAAAGAAACGAGCTCAATCCCATAGCAACCACATTTTAAAACATGTGAATGTCGGTTTAGCCTAGTGTATTCCCTTATATCTCTTATACTTATAAGGAACTAAGTAATAAGACTTTCTGCTAATGCTTATCTCAATTAGCATGAAGTGGATAGAAGAGTACATTATTACATAGATGTAGAGAAAGTATGTTACTGGAATACATCAGATTTTTACTTTCATTCTTTGTACAATCGTTATAATGCTGATCAGGCAATTAAATTTACCTTCTACACAACTGATATCTATGGCAGAGAGAATCCAAACATTTATCTCGTTTTTACTTTCTTTACCACGTTCAGCCACGTGTGTAAAATTCTGATGTGTGCCATTCATATGCCTTTCGCTAGCTGTTACACAAACAACTTTTCCTTACGAAAGGTTATTCCTTTGTCTAAATTTTGATAATTAAGATAGACAATAGCAGAAATGGTCTTACTAGTTGCTTCCGTGTAAGTATAAGAAAATAAGAGTATACACTAGGCTAAAGGGCTAGCCAAATATCAATCGCTATGTGAAACATTTGAAATTAGTTCATTTTTGTACTCTCGGGAGCAAAAAAAATTAGAGGCTACGAAAGTTGGCTTCCTGTTTTAGAAACGTTTAAAACGAAACAAATAATAAGGGATATTTTAGAAGGTTTAACTGTACCAAACATTTATGACATAAACTCTATGTTTTAACAATATACATTTTTTGTATAGGGAGTAAGTTTTGTCTACCTCTTACAAGTCGTTTAAAACTCATCCAGAATGAAGAAGTCTTAAGACGACATTTCTAGAGAATTCAAGGCAGACATTTAGATTATTATGCCAATGTTTTAAAATATGGCATTTTAATAAACATCGTTTGAGAAATTTTTTTAAAAAATCAAAACTTCCGAAAAATGTTCCAAAATGTAGTTGGAGGTGGGCGGAGTTATTAAATACCAAGTTTGGTATTTAACCGACTTACCCTTTTTGATCTATTCTTACCATCTACCCGTACACACACCTGGACATTTTTGTAAAACAGTTTTTTTTATTTAGGGGTCTGAAAACATGTATTTCCGGTGAAATATCGATATAGAATTTTTGTTGGAATACAATACATATTCTACCATCTATGTGCACTGTACATACGTGCTAGAGAAAGAAAGAGACACCTCTCATCCGATATGTTGCTCTCTGCCTGTGGCCTTAAAAGCATAAGAACATGGTTATTGTTGCTAAATGTTGGCATGGATTGCACACCATCTATATGAAAGGGTTTTGCTACGAATTATACACATTCAGCATTCTAGAGGAAGGAAAAAAAGGATTATTTGGATATGTTGTCAAACTGCACCGTTTCATCAGTAACAAGGATAAGGTTATTTCTGTCATTGAGTAGGAATAATCAAATAGTAGTACTATATACGTTATGTATAACAGATCAAACTATTCTGGTCAGAAAGCAGTAAAGGTCTCGCCAAATAGCCTGATCTTCACATTAATTTATGAGAAATTAACTTTAAAATATTTTGAGCCTTCATTTATGACTGACTACGGTAAATTTGGTTCATATTTGGAACGTTTTAAAATAATTAATCCTAAAAATCCTACCTGCTTATGCTAACATCCAATGCAATATATGAATCACCTTCATTTTGGATGTCCGTTGAAGAAATGGAAACGACTCAGATTTGTTCAACATCTAGATATGTCTTTTTTTATATTACTATTTATTAAAGGTTGTATTGTTTATTATTTATATGCGTATATAAAAATGTATACGAGGGTTGCGGCAAAAGTCATGGCAACTATTTATGGAAAATGTGACATATACAGACGAAAGGACAAGGTGTTACCTACATGTGTGACCAATGAATAGCACTGATTATCGTAGCACTCAGTTATAACGCTAGTATACAGGGCAATATGGCCTTCACGGTGCAAAAGAATGACAACACATACACATACAGTTGACATGACAAACCTGGGCCTAAAGACCCTCAAATAAGTCCCCTGCTACTATCACCATACGCTGCCAACGATGTGGGAGGCGCTAAATATCAACTACCGCAGCATTTTCCGCAACATGGTGAATTGGGTCATCTGTTCGCGCATGGCATTAGCAATGTCCTCTCGTGTTGCAAACTGTCTACCACGTAGTTGTTCTTTAATCTTTCGAATGAGGTCAAAGTCACGGGGTGAAATGTCGGGGCAGTGCGGTGGGTGCTCCACTTCTGCCCATCCCCAACGTCGCGGTAGCTGCCCTACACACTCTGTTTTATTTGGTTTTGCACTGTCTGTCCAGAAGATCCCGAACGCCACACTGAAAGATCGTCCCGAATGTTGCTCATCACTAGTTGACACGCGCCCTTGCTGAAACTTTCCTACCCACCATACTACTGTAGGGTATGGTAGGGCATTATTCCCAAGGGCTTCTACTAATTCACTGTGACATTTCATCGCATTTCACCCTCGGTTATTTAATGTAAGCGCACTGCTCACCACAAGTTACTTCCATCTCGCATGACACTCACCAACCGACTGATGTCACAGCCCTCGCCGCGCTACTACCAGTTATCACAGAGCTATCTGTTGTTCTACATACACACTACGCCTGCAGAACTTCCTTCCACACGACACATATACGTTTGTGATCGGTTCACATATATACAAGAAATAAACCAGTTGCCATGGCTTTGCCCCAACCCTCTTATTTATTTATGAGAGCTAAAATATTGAGCCATCTGAGGAATGAAATATAATCTAAAGCTTCGTTTTTCCCAATGTGCCTCTTTGTTGTCTACATAAATATCATTCATTACTTATATATGAAACGTCACTACTATATACTAAACGTTACTACTGGATTCCATAACCTTTTTTTCTATTTAAATATTTTAATGGATAATATAATAAAATAGCAAAATATTGCATAATGATAACTGTATTTGTTGAACGCAGGAGAAAAATCTACTTTATTATGCACATATTGTTTTAATTAGTAATTTTAAGGAAATACACTATAAGTTTGTTACACCATGTTCCACTTGTTAAAAAATGGATGGCATTTGTAGTTGTATTACAATTAAATCAAAATAATAATTTTAAAGTACTTTGGGGTTATGTTTAGGAAGAGTTCTATTTAAATGTAGATAAAATTATTGTTTTAATTTAAACATTATGACATGTCATTGTTGTGGGTTTCCTGAACACGTCAATATGCTATAGTCTTTTCAATAAGTATGACATCATAGTGCACCACAGAGAAAATAAGGTTTTAGAACTTGCATGCTGGAGACATCACATTCTAAAACTATAAGAAAACTTATGATTAATATAACTGATATATGTATGTGTATTATGGAGAAAAACGCAAGTTAAAGCATTGCAATATAGAAATTAAGGAGAACCTCTGTAATTCTACATGTAACTGAGTGTGTAAATAAGGGATGAATAATGAAATAACCATGTGTCAGATATGGACTACAAAATGAAAACTCCTGTAATGTGTAAAATGCTATAGAGTGATAGTTTTCTGTTGAAACAGGCTCTTAAGGCTTGCTCTCCTCCAGTCTGAAAACTGAACTGAACTAGAACTTAAAACTGAAAAGTTATATTCAGTTCTGTTCAGTTGTACTTTCCTAGAAGAATGAACTAAAAACTGCACAGCATTAAAATGGCTGAGAAGCCTGCATGACAGTGAAGAAAGTGAGCTGTAGTTGGATACTTTGATGTTTTTTTAGGTTGATGAATTAACAGATAGTACTGATAATGAACAAAATTACTACATGATGACGTTAACCCGCCATAATTTCAGTCTGTTCTACTACACTTATTCCAGAATCTTTGAACTTATTTAAGAGCTAAAACTTACTGAAAATTATTAAACATTATATAGTAAATCTTATTTACTTACCTGATTTTCCCCAATTCCTCTCCCAACTCCTTCCAAAGCCTCTGTTTCTTCTCTATATTTCTATACTCAGAATGTTGTACGTTGTATAAAAGTTCGTTATGTCGAACAAAGTCAATTACTCTCTCTTCCTCAATTTGTGAAAACTTTCGTTTTTGACTCATTAGGTACAAATATTTAAACCAAAGTACAAACAAATACCGCAACTATAACCTCACTTATGCTATCTCGTTGTCCAAAGCTCAACTGAACTGAACTGAAAAAAGGATTACATCTTAATTTTCGTCACCTAGATTTCTAGTGGAAAACTTAAAATTTCTAGTGACAAACGAGAAATTAAAGATTCAGTTGTCAGTTCAGTTCAGTTTTGTTAAGTTCTTGGCTGGAAGAAAGCACTTCCATTATAAACAATGGCACAGTTCGATATCGTGAACCGAACTAAGAAATATTAAGTTCAGTTTTCAGATTGTAGGAAAGCGATCCTTTAGCCTAAAACAGGCCTGACGAACGTTACTCCCTAAGTGTGAAGCCCTTCTTCTACTTCCCCAACCTTAGTGACCATCAAAGCAGAGTGCCCAGGTTAGGTGGGACTTGCCGTAGCAGCTTGACTAAATACCGAGCCCGTCACTGCTTGAGTAAACCGGTTCCACCTGGCACAATGTATACGACGTCACTACACGCATGGAGTGGAGGGCGATCTCTGTTCACACTTTGGGAATAATGTTCGTCAGGCTTGGCCGAGATGGAAAGGATAACGACAAGTTTATTTTATCGATATCCATCAGAATCTATGTTCCCTCAGTCCACTGGAGGTAAATGACTATAATAAGTAGAAGTCGGTGAAATTGTCACCGAAAGCTTAAGCTTGGAAGGAAAATGGACGCCAATATTAGCACTATAAGCAATAATGAGTGTTGAAGCAGGAACAAACATTTCTCTTTATCACTTAAAATAATATTTACATGGTATCAACGTGTATCATTAGCCATATTCCATACAAACGTATGCATTAAATTTGCACTCTCTTTGTTATATGTTTTTATGGCACCCCCCACCCAATTTTACTGTGATCCAGAATGTTTTATTTGCCTAAGTAATTTCAAAGAAACTAATAATTTATATGAAGTAAATACTATACTTTTCTATTCTAAATAGCATAAGTTTAAATTAATAATATTTTAAATAGTACCAGGAGTAGTTTTAAGAACTCTAGTAATAAGAAGGAAATTGTACTAGCCTGAATTAAAAAACTGACATTACATAATAAGTTTGTCTGCTTTGTATTGCATCAATGGAAGGAAATGCTGATATTGCAAATTTCCGAAATTATGCAATTATTGTAGGCGAAATTAAAATAACACATAAAAATTATAAAAGAACATACACTATAGAAATAGGCAATATTAAGTATAGGTTTACAACGGAGGAAAAATATTGCTTTGCGCAGGCGCTCCCGAAAGTATGGAAAACGTCTCCCCCACTACGTATATTCTTCCTCCATTTGGTGCGTGCGAGTGAGCAGTGAGCGCGTTTCCCGTACAACGACGATGAGTGATGAGTAACTTGCTGGCGGGCAGAACGTAGAAAGAGACGCAGAGAGGAAAGGCAGGTAAAGCAAGAGTGAGGAAAGCAGTCCGACAACCAATAACGGTAACTTCTCCTAAAACACTATTTTCTAAGCTGTAAACTTATAATATAAAATTATTACATTTTACTCCAATAAGGTTGAAAATATATTCGTACACACAAAGAGTAAGCTTGCAAATAAAAGAAACGGAATATACAAATGCCGTGTCTAAAGAATGAGAGAGAAGATAAATACCTTAACCTATTATAACTGTTTATATGACGGAAATTGATAGGCTTTAGCTAATATTTAGTAGAGACAGATAAAAACTAACTACTTTAAGAGGTGTTCAATGCTTTGTTTCACTGTAGATTAGCAGTAAAAGTGTGAGTAATAGCATACAAATCCTCATTTTCCAGAGTTTTATTTTATAGCATCAACATTACCTTAATCCTCTAGCATTTATTGTTGTAAAAACGGCTGCATTACGATTTCAAGCTACCAATTTACCACATGAATGAAGAATTCATTGAACTTACCGTGCAGAGCTTCTCGAGGAGGTTGGTGTTGGCATCCTGTCCTACACGTTGCAGGAACTCCTCGTACTTCTCCAGGGCTGTGATTCTGTCCAGCAGGTTCTGGAGGAGTATGGACACTTCCTTTCTGAAGCTTGGATCTGTCGTGACGCACTTGTGGGTCAGCACGCGTACGTGCGCCATGACACGCTCGTCCCGGAAGTCGTAAGGGAACGCCTCCGTCCACTCGGACAGAAGACGCACCAGATTAGGCACGTAGGTCTCCTGTAACAGATTTCGGTATCTCAAAGTGACGCTATCGTCGTCAACAGTAATGGAAATGCACTAAAGTACACAGTTTCAAGAAACTTTGTCGGTATGTAATTGGAATCCCTTCAGTATTGCCACGTAATGGAGGCTCTTAAAACCGCTGCAGGAAGTTTGGAGTAAGCTATGGAATTTAACGACTTAAAGCATTCATCGTTTGGATTAGAGAGACCCTGCAGAATACATAGACTGTCTAAGGGACATTTTGTCTAAGAGTTTGCTGTTTGTCTAGCGCAGAGTCATGGTTCTAGCTACAACCTTGATCCTAAGAGTGATAATTATAATAGATATACAGGGTATTTCAAAAGACACCAAACGAGGATGTGGACCTTGTTAGTCATACCGTACGTGATACGGGAATATAATTTCAGCTCTAAATTCGGCACATAAAAACTGCCATAAAATCACCATGGAATAAGCAGTCGTACATAACCAAATGGCTCTTGCCTGGCCCACTCCAAGAGATATGCCCGTTGGTAGCAAAGGTCGCAGTCGCGTTGTGTAGGCGTGGTCTGATAGACACGCTGGCACAGGTCACCTTAGTAATGGAAAACGTGGCATGTGGGTGTGGCGAATGACAACGTTGTTCCATCGCTGCCTAATCCCAAATATGTGCAATTTTTAAACACACAAAAAACTTTGAATAGAAGAGCTTGAAAGTTGCGACATCAAGTTTTGGACATATCAAAGTGTAGGCTAATCGACTGCTATCTTCGTTTGGTGTCGTTTTGAAGCAGCTTGTATATCCTCCAATATCCCAGAAGTTTGGTAACGATAATGCAACAGTAATTCAGAACAATAATAGTTAATTAAAAGAAACAAAATGGAGCGACATTATGTTAACTCTTTAGAAAGAATAATATGTACGATATGAGAATTACTAAAAATTGTAATTAAGACCACCTCTGCAGTCCACAGGTGAGTGTTCTGGTTTTTCAACCCAAAGGTCCCGGATTAGTATCCCGGCTAGGACGGGGACCTTTTCTGTCCAACATCATCTCGTATCTGCTTGTCTGGGGTCATTAAAGCTGTAGTGGATGTATGCTTTAACTGAAAAAACCTTATGTATTCCATTCACATGACTTTTTCTACATCTCTGCAACACAATATTGTTAAACAGTTTGTTCGTCTATATACTTAATGCTAATCGAGAAAAATTGACAGAAAGGCCCTCTTATTAGCAGCTTCCTTGTAATCAGAAAGGGAATAAGGGAACACATAGGTTAAATCGATAGTCAAATGTTTTAAAAGCTGCTTGCTATGTGATTAAAGTACATTTTTACTTTCTCTAACCCCTATGTCTAATGTACATACGGGGTTAGAGAGGTATTGTATTCCACAAAAAATTACGCTTCGAGATTTATTACGCTTAGTCGTCAAAATACTTGCATATAGACAGTAATGACAACGTTAAGCGAAAGGGTTTATTTACACGAATTTTTCACAATGATGTAACGCATTCATAGCAGTCACAGACAAACCTCTCTGATAATTTCTTTGGAATATGTTATTCCTATCAGCGGTCAGAGTGAATGAAGAAAATATGCTTCACAATACAAAATGGAGGTGAGGTGAAGACGTAATGTGACATCACTAGCTCATTAAAGGAATAGTTTGGGCTTCGCTGCTAAAGAGAGCACAACATAATTGTAGGTAATTTACGTACATAACAAAACAAGTGTCTCGCATAATGGAAATAATCCTGTATAATGTGTCTTGTTAAGTATTAGATAATGTAGCCCCTCGTACTATTAAGAAGATAATGTACGACAAGGGATGAGAAAACCGAAGGGGTTAACCCAAACTCCATTTAACTTACCTGTTATATCGTAGATTTGCAGTTTACACGTTTTAAATAAAACCTAGCCGTCGGTCAGAACGTCTCAAAACGTCAGCTGCTCAGATTAACAAGGCTCCTGCTTATGCCAGTATTCCTTTAGGAGGACACACCTATGTCAGCATTTCGACATCTTGCCGCTGATGCAACATTCCCTCTAACAAAATGACCATATCAGGTACCCTGCAATATCCTCTAATACAACCTTTTTCTTCTACCAAAATTAAATCTTTGGTAGTTACTGTTTATGGTTTAATTCTTTGTGTGATTTATGTGTTGTTGGACAGCGTTAACCACGGTTATTCCTTTTTCTGCAAGGTGAACTAATTTCGCATCTGTTAATTGAAGAGATTAAATTACATTTTCATTTTTGATTACTTCTTATTTAACAAATACAAGTGAAAAGGTTCAATAGAAAATTTGGCGATCGCTTTTGAGTTTTCTAGGCTGCATATCAGGCTGATCTGGTGAACTTTTTAGATATTCAGTCAAAAACCTCATAAAAGAGAGCCAATGAAACAAGTATTTAGCCACACAATTTTTTTCAACATCATATAAAAGGTGGGTTCGTAGTGCTCTTTATTTTTGCAGTATAATAAACTTTATGTATTTGCATTACTTTAGAACAACTGGAAACCTATTTACTCTTAATCTACGAAATTACATGGAGAATAACAAATCAGCAAATATTGTTGATGGAAGAGCTGCCAACTGATACGCAGTCGAGTTTATATGGAAATTATCCTCAGCAAAGTCTCGAGTATACATCTTCATTTAATGGTTGTATGAGCTGTCTAAGGTATGGTACGGTTGAATGCATGGAATTATACCGATATAATGAGTATTTATTTACTATATGACATAATAAAAACATAAACTTAAGAGGTCCTTACAACAAAAAAAAAAAAACACAATGCAATACAACCTATAGAAACAAATTTAAACTGTCATGCTGGCCGTGATAGTAAGTGTTCTGCCTTTGGAAAGATCCTCAAACTTGGTTCTCAATAGCTTTCTTCCTCTGCTTCCTCCTTCGGAATTTAACATTTACGCTTTTCCGTTAAACATCCAGTGACTGATTTTTTTTCTTCCGAGTCTTAATTTTGTTTCTATCTTTCCTGTAGCCGAGTGTTTGAACCTCTATCCTCCCACTTAGGTGGCCCGGGTTCGATCCCAATCACTCGCATGTAGGGTGATGGACGAAGCGACGTCCAGGCCGGTTTTCCTCGAATTCTCTGGTTTCCACAGTCGCTCATTCCACTAATTTCTCTATCTTTTCCATCATCCATTTTGTTTTCATATCATTGCATCCACTTCCTCATGCTCATGCCTGGCTATGGGCTGACCACTCGTTCCAGATTCTCCATCCTATGGCTTCTGAACCCTAGGTTTTCGCTTATAAGCCCTAGGGGGATGTCAGTTCTAAATCCGGAGAGGGTAAGCCAAAACCTTTCCTTCTATGCGGTCACACAACAGTCACATTCTTAGAATGTAATGTGCCCTATCTAATTTGTTTTCCTCCTGCGAATTGTGAGTAAGATTGATTTCCTCTCATCCATTCCTCTCAAAACCTCATTTGGAGTAGGCCCACTTTGTCTTCTCCATCCATCTCCAGCACCACATCTCAAAACTCGACACTATTTCTCCATTTTTATCAAATTTCACGTCTCCGATTCATACACAAAATGTCCATATAAAAAGGTACAGGAAGATATTAATATGAAGGAAATAGAAAATCATAACGGAATATTTTAAAGCGGAATATTCATTTAGATAGAAAACATTTGTTTAAACTACTACTACTACTACTACTACTACTACTACTACTACTGCTGCTGCTGCTGCTGCTGCTGCTGCTGCTGCTGCTAGGCTGGCCCAGGATCTGAGTCGGTGGAACACCTGACTATTGTGCGAGTTGTGCCGGGTTTAATTCCTAGCTGGGGTTAGGAATTTTTCTCTAGCCCAATCATTTCCTATCCTCTCTAGAGTTTAGAGGTACACGTATGTGAGTGAATATATGATTAAACTTAAAAATAAACAAAAACCCAACGTCATCAGTACACACCATTGCCAATAGGCAATATGTTCTTAAGGGATACGTCGCCTCTAGGACCATGCAGTTAAGGCGGGGTGTATATGGAACAATAAATTACTACTACTGCCTTTAATAATAATAATAATAATAATAATAATAATAAAAATAATAATAATAATACATGTAGTTAGGAAAATATTAAACCGCCTCTGCTTTATAAACGCCACATTTTTACTTGGATCTAGCATTTCACTTAATGTTTGCGTTACATCGCTATTTTTCTTTGCTTCTGAGCCTGAAGCTGAGCTGTTTTAATAGGTTAAAGACCCTTAAGACAGACTCATCCAAGGACAGGCTAATATTGGTTTCAAAGTAAGTTTTCCAACCACTCAGATAAATTGTTTCCGAACTACTGTGTGTTTGTTTAAGTAAGTCACCCATTTATCGCTCAGGGCTGTAATGGAATACAATGATAAGCAGTTTTGTCAACATTAAATAAAGAAAAACAGTATAGAGAAGTGAAAGAATCGGGTGTATGCACTCGACAGCACATGTTGCGCACATTAGAGCAATGCACTTTTATCGACTTAAAGGGGACAATCAGCTAAAATCCAAAGTTCTGGACCTTTTGTTTACTTTTTCAGTTTTAGTATTTAATTATTCTTTGTTTATTTCAATACTTAAAAGCAGTACACATTTTTGCTCTTTATCATTTCTAAATGTATGTGTGACTCTGTAACATGAGACTGCATGATGTATTTAAGAGGCAGCGCATCTCTTTAAATTCTATTTTCACCGTTTCTCAAAATAACTTTCTTCTCGGCATAAAATGTCCTTGCAGAGCGATTTTGATCAATATTTTATGACATAATAAAGTACCTTTAGCTCCTTTGTTTCATAATTTGGTCTGGATTTTGATAATCGTTTATTGGGTAGTAAAGATTAAAAATATGATTTGTTTGAAACATAGAAATTGAAGTTATAAAAAATTACTGTACAATTTGCTTTTATTATACAGCAATTTCCAAACAAAACTTATGTGAATGTACTATATATTAACAAATGTTACACTGGAAACGAAAACTGTTCCGCAAGGAATGTTGTAAATGGAAACATTAAATTCTTTAAACAATAAATAACATTAAAGCTATTTTAAAGTAGATGGTTGCATTTCTGCCGAGCGACTAGTGCCAATAAGAGAAATAAATATACTGTCTCCTTGACTGCAATTACTGAGTTATATGGAACTAAGTACTATTTCTGTATTCCACTTGTGGATATAATTTCCTCTTTCTAAACAACCAATCATTTCATGCAAATGAAACATATTGATTCGAGCCTCATCACTAGAATTCCAACAAAACATCTTCGAAGGCAACATACCTACGATGCTCGGCCCCGTATTCTTTCAGTAGTCTTCGCTAAACTTCGGAAGCACTGCAGAACGACAACATTGATTTGTGAAGTACGCGCTATACCCTAATAATTAGAGGCTTCAATACTCAGACTTCATTCTGTTTGTAGATCCCAGAGTTCACAAACATGCACGAGCTCTATGTTTTGTTTAATAGTTAAGCTAGTATATGGAAAATTGAATAACCTATTCCACTAACAGCTCAGGCGACAAAAAAATGTGTTCCACGCGCATAACCTTCTGTGGTTGTTCCAAAAACAAACTATTGTTACAAAAGGTTATTCATTTATCTACATTATGCTAATCGAATAAACCTTTGGTAGAATTGGTTTTATCACTTGCTTACTTGCAAATAGAGGTGAAATAAGGGAATACACTAGGCTAAAGCAATAGTCAAATATTTTACAAGTTGGTCCATATATGAAACAATTGATGTTCGGTTCGTTTGCATGGTGAAATTTGAGACAATTAAGATACCAATAACAAGGAATATCTCAAAAACGGTCAAGTCTACAGAAAAAGCATACATTATATGAAGTATGTGTTTTAATGGGATCTACACTTTTCTGTGCATAAAGATTTCTTACGGTTTAACGTTATGCAACATTATGCAAAACTCATCCAAAATAAAGAGTTCTTCAAAGGCTATTTCCAGAAAATTCAAAATATTAATTTGTGACATAAAAATCTTTTATAAGCGGCATTTCATCAAAATCGTTAAAGCCCGTTTTAATAAAAGCAACATTTCCAAAAATGTTTCCACGTTAAGGGTAATTTATGGTCGGGGATTTTTTTTTTAAAAATCCTTGTCACATTCTTGGATGAAGTTTGGCTCGAGTGGTCAGACCATCTGTCTCTCACCTACGCGGCCCGGGTTCAATCCCAAGTGACCGCTAGTGTGTTTTGGGAAGTACAAAACGGCGCAAGGGCGGGTTTTCTCCGGGTTCTTCTGCTTCCCTCGCCATCAAATTCCACCGGTGCTCCATCTCCATATATCATCATTGTCATCGCAGTAAAAGCGAGTGTTAAATACTATAACAAATCTGATGTGTTACACTCACATGCCTTTCTCTGGCTCTTCTACAAACTTCTTACATTACTCATTAGCACAATGTTCTTATTACTTAGTTCCGTAGAAGTAGGTAGAAAATAAGGGAATACACTAGGGTAAACCGATAGTCAAATGTTTAAACAGCTGTCGTTAGGCGATTGTCATTACAAATCGCTTCTTTTCTTGGCCAGGAGTAGAACAAAAGAAAAACGGACACTCCCGTCTGAGAAAAGTACTTCACAACTGAAACTAATAACAATAAGTACCTCGAAAACGGTAAGCTCCACGAAAAAAATGTATATGACATAGGTTGTGTATTTTAAAAAACCTACATTATTTGTATAGTAAGTTTTTGTCTATCTCATACGGTTTACTAGTTATGGTAAATTAAGCAAAATTCATCCAGAATAAACAGGTCTTCAGAAGCTATTCCTAGAAAATTCAAGATATACATTTTATTTGTCAGGTAAATATCTTTAATATACGATATTTTAATAAAAATCGTTAGAGCCATTTTTAAGAAAATCAAAATTTTCGAAAAAAGTTCCATGTAAAGGGTAGTTTGGGCTGGGTGATTTTTCTCAAAATCTCCGTGTCGAATCCCTGGAAGGTACTAAACTTAAATACCAGGTTTGGTATTTTAGCTACTATTCGTTTTTGAGTTATCGTGTTCACAGACACACACACACACACACACACACACACACACACACACACACACAGACCTTTTCCTGAAAATGCTTTTTATGGATACAGGGGGTCCTAAAACATATATTTCCGGTGAAATCTCGACATCGAATTTTTGGGTGGAATGCATTACTTCTCTATCCCTATGTACATTGTACATACGGAGCTAGAGAAAGTAAAAAAAACCGATTTTGGTTTTGACGATTTTTATTTTTCAACACCGTTTTCACACACACAGACTCGTGAATCTTTTTCAAAAATACTTTTTTCGGACTCCGGGGACCTCAAAATGTATATTTGCGGTGAATTCTCGGCATCAAATTTTTGGGTGAAATACAATAAACAATTTTTTTATTGTTACCATATACCACATTTTTCGATAGCCATCGTGGGTATATTCGTGAACTTTCGTTCTGTGCCGTCGGATCTTAGGGCAGCTGTTGTTTGTGCTATCTTCTTATTGGTTGGGTCATACCTCTGGGCTAAAGGTTTGCCTGCGTGAACCCATAGACAAACGCCGGCAGGGAGAGCTGCCTCGGAGTGAGACGGGACACATTCTGGTACTGTGTCGGACTGGGAGGGTTGCTTAATGTTTTTATAAGATATGCGAAATCATTTTGAAGCCTCGTAATGATCAAAATTTATAATGCCTCCGATTTTTTCCAGTAACACCCCTAAAACGTTTGGAATAAACCAACCTGTATTACGATTCAACATTTTTATTCTTCATGTCTAGATATTCATTTTTCAACATAATCACCCTGGTGACGAACATATTTATCCCAACGAGAGACCAGTTTGTGTATACCGTCTCTGTATAATGTTTGACCGTGATGACGTCCTCACCTCTGCTTGCACCGCTTCATCAGTATCAAAATGAACATCTCGAAGGTGAAAATTGGCTAGGACCAAGACGCGACTGTACGGAGGATGATCGATGACAGTGAACCCAAGGCGTTCGATTCTTGCAGATGTTGCAGCGACGCACATCACTGATGTCGATGCACTCGACAACGTACTCAACTTTTATTCTTCTAAGCATTTCAATTGGAGGCACGTTTTCTGCAGTTAGAAACTCGATTACAGCACGTTGTTTCTGACGTAAAGACATAGTAGCGTTGCACACCGCCATGTTTCACGCTACAAATCGGAGCCCTCTAGCGCCAGAGGGTTACAACTTGTGTTAGTGAAGCGGGAAGGATGACCAAGTAACATGCATAACATGTGTTACCTCCACCGATATTGCGAACAGAATAAACAATTTGAAGGCATTATTTTTCAGTACGCCCTTGCATCTCTAAGTATTTAATACTTCAGAAACTTTCATGGTGCTGTGCTGTGTGTGTGTGTGTGTGTGTGTGTGTGTGTGTGTGTAGAGGCCGTTCGACGGCGCACTACTATATACATAATATGTACTTATATGCTAGAGAAGTTAAAAAAAATCTTTCTTGATAACGGTGCTGAAAAACAGGCGAGCAAGCTCTATTTTCTTCATTCCCCGTAAAACTAGTGCCCAAGAAGAGTGTACTCTTAGTATGTAACTCGCCCCTTTTCTTACAGAAATTCATATTTTGTAATACAATCGGTGCCCTTGAAACTCAACAAAGACTCCCCGACTATCGTTGCGCTACACACCTTACCTTAGCAGAATCCTTCTTCTCGCCGTCGTGCCTCTTGGTGTCGCCGAGGGCGTTACACACTCGACCCAGGAGCTCGTGCGGCTTGATGAAGAGTCTTATGCTGAGCAGGAAGGCGAAAACGTAGGCCCTATCCGGAAAGTAATCCGCCGTGGGCACCAGAAGCTGTATGAGGCCATCAAGAGTCCCGGACACCAGGTGGCCTTCACGGTACACCAACCCCTGTGATCAAACAGAACAATGACTGTTCACTCGATCCTTACTCCTCACAAAGTTTACAGTTTTAGGATATACATTAATATAAAAAGTGATTAAGTTTATGCATCTGTGAAAATTTACTAAAATTCGTAACGCATTAACATATTTTTGTTCATAATAAAATAATGTGATCCCTAAAATTTAGATAAGTATAATTTTTACTTTCTCTACACGTACTATGTACATAGTATACTGAGAAGATATCGTATTCCACCCAAAAATTTGATACCGATATTTCACCGATATCCAAATAAATTTATTTTAGAGAAAGATCTGTGTGTGTCCGTGTGTCTCTGAACACGATAACTCAAAAACGAAAAATCGGTAAATACCAAACTTGGTATTTAAGTTTAGTATCTTCCAGGGTTGTGACACGAAGATTTTGAGAAAAATCCTCCCACCTCAAACTACTCTTTACATGGGAAAAATGCCGAAAATGTTGATTTTCTCGTAACGATTTTAATTAAAATACCGTAGATTAAGAATATTTATATTGCATATAAAATGTACATCTTGAATTTTCTGGGAATAGCGTCCAAAGATCTCTTTATTCAGAATGAATTTTGCTGAATTTTGCGTGACTTATAAACTGTAAGAGACAAAAACGTACTACTCAAAATGTGTAGATCACGTTAAAATACACACTTAATGTCATTTGCGTTTTTTTCGTGAAATTGCACATTTCTTAGATTTTCCTCCTTGTTTGTTTGAGATTTAAAATACTTAAACTTTTTCTCATACGGAAGGTTGTAAACTTCGCTAAGACACGGATTTATACTACATGGCAGCCACCTTTTAAAATATTTGATTATCGTTTTAGTGTAGTGTATTCCCTTATTTCCTTCTACAAGGAGGCAAGTAATTTCCGCTATTTTTTGTCTCGATTATCATAAATTATGCTTTTAACAATAATTTGTTGCACTGACGTAGAGAAAGCCATGTGAATGGAAGCTTTTTGCAAAGCAGTTACCGAAGATAGGCAAAAGATTACTACATAAAGTTGTACATCTCGTTAAAATATACCTACAGTTTATTTGTGGGATGTGTCTTGGTTTAAAATTTTCCAATATCAACACATCAGATTTTTCCCACTTGGTGCACCGTAAATATTACTTAATTGAAGCTACATATGGGCAAGCACATGTTTATTAATAGGCACGCTTAATGTTAAATCTTGGTTTCTCGCAAACATTTTTACTTTACCTAGTGCATAGAACTCGGTAGAGCAGATATTGCACTCCACGCAAAAGTATATACTGAGGTTTCACTGAACATAGACGTTTTAGAGTCTCCTCTATCCCAAGAGCGTTTTGAGAAAAATGTCCGTCTGAATGTATCAGTGTGTCGTGTGTGTGTTAATGTAAAGCACCAAACTTGGTATTTTCGCATCTTCGTAGAGCACGACATCAAGATTTTGAGAAAAGTCCTTACACCCAAAATTACACTTTAAAAGGAAACCGTTCCAAAATATAATGTTTTAAAAATTGCTCAAACGATTTAACTTACATATAGTTGACATTAAATATATTTAATTAACCAATAAAATGTATATCTTGAAGTTTAAAAATGCACATCTAATAAAATGAACGATTTATGTTATATACATTTTTTGTGGAGTTCTCGAGATATTCCTTATTATTTTTTTTTTCAAGATTTTAAATACTTAGTGCTCTTTGCATACAGAATTTGTCAGATCCTGGTAATGCAAAGAAATGGACTTCAATTACTGGCTTTAACAATATTTGACTATCGCTTTAGCCTATCGTAATCCCTTATATGTCTTCTACTTATAAGGAAACAAGTAATAAGACCATTTCTACTAATATTTATCTAATTTAGCATGAAGTAAATAGAATAAAAAAACCTTTTAGCAATGATTTGTTACAGAGACTTAGAGAAAGTCTTATGAGTGGAACACATTTGATTTTTTCAATAAGCTTCCATACTCAAAATGATCCACAGGATGCAATTTGTTGTTTTGCTAATTTGTTTTAAAATGTCTCTGCCTCTGAAAGTCTCCCTCCCTGGTTTAATGGTTACCATGCTAACTTCACATACCCAAGGTTGCGGGTTCAAACCCGGTGGAGGACGATGAATTTTTTCGGGTGTAAAAATCCTTAGCATGGCTTCCTTCGGAAGGGAAGTAAAGCCATTGGCCCCGTGTCGTAGATTTGCGGCACGTAAAAGAACCTCAAGCCTGATAGAGAGATCTCGGAGCAAAATTAAGCGGTCTTTCACGCCCAATATAGAATGGGACGCTGAGAACCACAGTAGTTAGTGTCCATAAATAAAACTCCATTTCCATTTTTTGCCTCTCAAAAGTAGATTTAAGGTAAAGTTTTTTTGAAATAAAGCTCCAGTGTTATAAATACGTTATAAAATGTAAAAGATCAAGATTTTATGAGAGTACCTAAGTAATAAGAAAGGTTAGCATCTTGGTGACCGATAGATTGACACATGCGAATATCAGTGGCGTACCTACCGGGAAGAGGCCGACGTACATTGGCGACATCACCCGTCACACATAAGTAACCTGTAGTAACGCGTTGGGGAACGTGTATTACACTACTGTTAATTAATGCATTATGATAGTGCATGCTCTTCACTCAAGGTTGTAAAATGGATTGAATGAAGATATACAGAAAAACTTCGCAGATATACCTACGACAACAACACCACATATTTGGAAACATGGAACATTGAAATACTTCGAGCCCCTAACTTATTCAAGCAATTTATGAGAGACCCGTGACAACTATTTTAGACTGCTACTTCTCCATCAAGTAGCTCCTCAATTAGCACCCCAGGGATCTTACGAGGCTGAGTGCACCCCGGGCCAGGTCTCCCAGCGGGGGAAAAATCCCCACGTCGGTACTGGGGATCGAACCCAGGTCTCCCGCTTGGTAAGCAGCAACGCTACCACCGCGCTAAGGAGACGACCTAGCTACGGAAATACTTGCTGAAAAAGTATCTTTACACAATAATCGATGATTTACGTTTTTATCCAAACTCATCTTGTGATTAGAGCAAAGTATTTCACTATATAAAGCCTGGTTACGTGCCAATCGGAAACGATAATATTTGAGACGTTACGAATGTATGTTGTAGCGCTGCAATCTATGCATCTTGAGAGAAAATAAAACGGATATTATGAAGACTTGTTGCACATCAGCAATTGAATGTATGATTAAAATTATTTCCCATAAATCAATGGTATTTATGTTTACCACCCACACAAACTCAATCACCTTCCACTGCTAGTGAAAGCATCACAGTTTACCACGCAACCTCTGCCCCATTTTCCTTCTATAAACACCACTATGTATACATTGCATTGTCAACATATCATTTTATATCACGCTCGCTAACTTCGGTTCTCTCCCGCTATCGGTCTCCAAGATGCCATCCCTAGTAGTAAATATTCTACAATAATGAGTTAATATAAAAATAATTACATTTTTATGTGAATAATTTTAAGAAAACGTATTAGAGCAATATATTTAGAGAATGAAGTGTTATATAACAAACCACTTAGGTTAGAATGTTGATACATGGTAAAAATATAACTTTACTGTGTATAATATCTGGTACAAATTTCAATAAGAAATCCTATATTTTCCAATTACCCTAATGGATTATTAGACTCAAGAAGAATGTATTGCTTTCACAAACTTTTCCTTTCGTTTTAACCTTTTCGTATAAACATTTTGATATACAAGGATTAAGCTTCGGATACGACAGAAGCGGAAGACGTCAGAACTGTGAGTGGCACGCGAAAATGAGTGCTGTGAATTGCCTTTTCCGGAGCAAATTCCTATTAAACTCCGGGCATAACTTTGTCGAGCGATGACGTGAGACTTTTACTACCTTCTGAAAATGTCCCTCTACCTGGAATACGTATTTTTTAATTTCGTTCTATGGCTTTCTATTTCATTTTTTATTAAAATATTAAATTGCATTTAGGAAATTAATTAAAATTTTATAAATAATGTCAACTATCTCAATCTACCCAAATATCGAAAAGGTGCAATGCAGTTTTTATTAAAAGAGGATTTATACGAGTAATTAGCTTTTTAATTCAAATTTTTGTTTCGAGTTTTTGAAGTTAGTTTTCAGAATTGTTCCATAATAGGCTTTACTACATTCTCACTATGAAATGTTCAGATTCAGAAACTCTGTAATAATTGCTTTCGCTACTACATAATTAGCGGAGATACACGGTTGAGGCTCTGTGCATAAAATATACATTTTTAGAAAAATGACGGCGCGCGCGACTTCGGCTGTGAGCTGAGTTCACAAACACAGATTCGGTAAATGCATACCTTGGTATTTAGGCTTAGTGCCTTGCAAGGATATTACATGAAGATATTAAAGGAAATATCCCATCTCAAGCTTCGCCACATGCTAAATGTGGACTAATTTTTAATTCTTGTAAACCATTACAAGTAAAATATCTATTATGAAAATACATTACGAATGTAAATACCAGATAGCCTACTGCCATGTATATGTACGTTAAGAGTTGCAGGAAATCATTCATAAAAGTCTTTCAACAGTTTTAACCTCTAGTCACATAATTCAAGATTTTCAGTTTGGTTTTCGCCCTAAACATTCCACTACAAGTCAGTTATTAAAGTTCACAAATAGTATTGCAACAAGATTTAAAAAAAATCTGATGTGTACCATGCACATGACTTTCTCTATATCTCTGCAACAAATTATTCTTAAAAAGCTTGTACTACTGTTTACTCCCTGTTAATCAGAGAAAAATTAGCAGAAATAGTCTTATTACTTGTTTCCTTGTAAGTAGAACAAAAATACGGGAGTACCATATGTTAAAGTGATAGTCAAAAGCTGGTTGCTATGTTACTGAAGTTCCTTTGTTTGTATGGACAGCAGTTGACAAATCCCTGTATGAGAAAAGTATAAGTTTTTCATAGCAGAAGCCAAAAACAAGGAATGTCTCAAAAAAGATAGCTCCATGAAAAAATGGATATAACATAAATTGTGTGTTTTAACGTGCTCTACATTTTTTGTGCAGTAAGTTTTGGTCCATCTCGTACGGTTTAGCAGTTATTCAACATTTCGTAAAATTCATCCAGAATAAAGTGCTCTTCAGAGGCTATTCCCAGAAAATTTAAGAAATACATTTTATTTATCAGGTAAATTGTTTTAATATACGATATTTTAATCAAAATCGTTAGAGCCATTTTTGAGGAAATCAACATTTTCGAAAAAAGTTCCATATAAAGGGTAGTTGGGGGTGGGGGGATTTTTCTCAAAATCTTCGTGTCGCATCCCTGGAAGATACTAAACTTAAATACGAAGTTTGGTATTTTACCGACTTTTCGTTTTGAGTTATCGCGTTCAGTCACTCGGACACACACACACACACACACACACACACACACACGGACCTTTTTCTGAAAATGTTTTTTTTTTGATACAGGGGACCCTAAAACATATATTTCCGGTGAAATCTCGGTATCGAATTTTTAGATGGAGTGCAATACCTTCTCTATACACTGTGTACATAGTGCGTATAGAGAAAGTAATAAACAGTTTTACTGCTTCAATCTTCCTGGTTGCTGCTCAAGCCTTCGGTAGAATATGGCACGAAGGTCTACTAGTAAAATTATATGGAACAGGAATATCAAATTATCTTATACAGATAGTAGGGTGCTTTTTAACAGGACACCAATTTCCAGTCCGCATAGATGCCTTCAGATCAACTATACGAACAATCGCCGCAGGAGTACCACAAGGATCAGTTCTCGCACCGCTACTGTTTAATATATTCATGCATGATATTCCTAATTTACAACCGACTTCTATCGTCATGTACGCAGACGACACTGTCCTTTTTTATTCACACTTCAAACTAAATACAGCAATTAGACATCTGCAAGCATGTCTTACACTATTAGCTGAATGGCTTACTTTCACTTGACATCAACAAGACAGAAGCAAAACATTGTTCTTTAAGACCTCCTCAATCTTTAACTATTTACATTTAGAGAATAAACAGCTGACCTGGTTGCCATCTTAAACCTCAGTTAAATATCTTGGCTCATAAAACTTTATCCATTAATTAATAAGCGCTCCAAGATTGGTCTGGACTGCTCCATTCTTCTTTACAAATCCTTAATTCGACTCTTCTCACTTATGGAGCTGCTATGTGATCCACAACAAATAAAACTAATATACATAAACTGAAAGTTTCATAAAATAAGTTTCTCCGCAGAACTACAAATGCACCAAGGTTTGAAACAAATACACAGCTTCAACACGAACTTAACATCCTTCCAATTTAACCTACATAAAACACTTCTGAAAGACATTCTTCAACAAATTAAGCAACGTTACTGGTGTTCAAGCATTTAACTTATATATCAAAACTTCACATAAAAGGCTGAAAAGAGAATTACCACAACATTTTTTAACAAGTAGCACAGAGGATACCTGCTAATAATTATTCATAAATTTCATAATCAATAGCTTTCATATTTTTTAATTTATTATTGTTATTACTTCATACTTGTAAAGCTATTTTATCATTTCTGTACTAAAAACTATTTATGTTTAAGTTAGAGGAGCCAACATGGTCAACCTCAAATATTAATGTATTTAATATGTTTTGTTATTTATGCCCTATATAGTATTAATGCTGATATGCCAACAATAAAAAAAAAGAGTTGCAGGTCTCAACGGGGCTATTTCAAGTTAAAACCGACTGAGGGGAACTGGAGAGAGCGATACTACTGTTACCCCTCTCAATGAACGCAACCCGTCAAACGTCTCCGCTGATAAGCAAGAGGGATAAAACGAAGGTGGCTCAGCCAGTTCCACACTTACCGGTTTCAACTTGAAATATGCCCGTTGAGTACTGCGACTCTTTTAACGTGCGAATGATTGTCTGCTCACGTCAAATACCTGGCTGTAGGGCCACCTGATATTGAATTTTCTGGTAATAGCCTGTATAGCTCTGTTATTTCAAAATTTATTTTGTACGATTTTGTAAAGTGGTTAAATCATGGTTTAATACATAATATATGCGTTTCCTTAAAACATACGGTTTGTGTCAGTTTTTCTGTGACATCAGCCAAGTATTCCTTTCAACTCGTGCATGAAATTTTTAACACCTCGTAGTTGACGGGGGTTAAAACCCCGATCATGTAATAATATTTTAAAGATTGAGCAGACCTAGTTTATAAACATTAGAGAAGTTAATTTAATGTCAATTGATACAAATCACTTTCACTGTAGATTTATATATTCCTTACTTGCTTTCCTTCGAATACATAATGTGAGTTCTGATTTATACGTCGTCCTATTATTTTACTACCAGTGCATTTTTTCGTGGATAATTTACCTTCAGTATTGAAAGTATTTTCTGAATAAATTGCTTCATCACCTTATCTAGATTTGACTCGCAATTTAATGGGGAAAGATTCTGATGAGTTAAATTACTTTTCTATCTACTTTGCTACAAGCTATTTTTAAAATGCTCATTCTTCTACATACATATTTATTTGTTAATTCAAAGGAACAAGGGAATAAACTACACAAAAGGGAAACTATTTTAAAAGCTTGTGAGTATTAGATGGGGTTCACTGTTTGCTTGACTAGGAGCAAGGAAAACGAATAACGCTTCCAATTTAAAGAAAGTATTTTAAATTTTAAAGGAATAATAATGAATGCCTCGGAAATAGTTAATTCCACAGTAATATGTTTCACAGAATTTGTGTCTTGGATCTACATTTTTATAGTAAGCTTTTGTCTAATTGAAGGTATACAATTTGAGGTTTAATATATGGTTTTTTAATCAAAGCTGTTGGAGCCATTTTTGAGAAAACTAGAACAGTTTGTTCCTTTCACATGAAATTCTCTACATCTTTGCAACAAATTATTTTTAAAAAGTTATGCTTCTATTTACTTCATACTAATTGAGGAAGAATTAGCAGAAATAGTCTAATTACTTGCTTCCTTGTAAGTAGAAGCGAAATAAGGGAGTACCATAGGCTAAAGTGATAGTCTAAAATCTTGTTGCTATGTGACTGAAGTTGCTTTGTTTGTCAGGAATTGACAAACTCCTGTAAGAGAAAAATATAGGTTTTTAAAGCTGAAACCAAAAACCAGAAATATCCAAAAACGATCAACTTCACGAAAAAAAGTATGTAACATAAATTGTGTGTTTTAATACGCTCTACAATTTTTTGTGTGGTAAGTTTTTGTCTTCCTTACTCTCTCTAATTCAGAGGGTATTCCCAGAAAGTTAAAGATATTTACATTATTTGTCAGGTAAATATCTTTAATATACGATATTTTAATCAAAATTTTTAGAGCCATTTTGGAGAAAATAAAAATTTTCGAAAAAGAGTTCAATGTAAAGGGTAGTTGGGGTTAGGGGGATTTTCTTGAAAATCTTCGTGTCGCATCCTTGCAAGATACCAAACTTAAATACTAAGTTTGGCATTTAAAGGTCTCTTTGTTTTTGAGCTATGCTGTCCACAGACACAGACATACACACGTAGGAACTATTTTCCAGCAATGGATTTAGGGGGCCCAAAACATGGATTTCCAATGAAATCTCGGTATTGTATATTTGGGTGCAATACCTTCTCTATACACGATGTATGTAGTACGTGTAGAGAAAGTAATATACATGTATAGCGTTGTTTGGATTTCGGAGAATGTGCCGATAATCTTCATGGAAGATACTTAACTCAAATACCAAGTTTGGTGTACAATTGACCTTTTGCTTTGAGTAATGGTGTCCGAAGCCAAACATACATACACACAACCCGACTTTTTTTCTGAAAAAGCTGTTTTTGTTTTATTTTTTGTTTTGTGTCAGGAGCTCTGAAAACGTTTTTCAGCAAAATCTTGGTACCATCTTTTGTATAGAATACAGAACCTTCTCTCTATTATGTACGTACATAGTACTTGTAGATAAAGTAAAAATATGATGTGTACCATTCACATGACTTTCTCTATATCCCTGCAACAAATTATTCTTAAAAAGCTTATACTTCTATTTACTTTATGCTAATCAGAAAAAATTAGCAGACATAGTTTTATTACTTGCTTCCTTGTAAGTAGAAGCGAAATAAGGGACTACAATAGGTTAAAGTGATAGTCAAAATCTGGTTGCTATGTCAATGAAGTTCCTTTGTTTATATGAATAGGAGTTGACAAGTTCATGTATGAGAAAAGTATACGTTTTTCATAGCAGAAACGAAAAATAAGGAATGTTTAAAAAACGACGAACTACGCGAAAAAATGTATATAACATAAATTGTGTATTTTAATGTGCTCTACATCTTTTGTGAAGTAAGTTTTTGCCCATCTCTTACGGTTTAGCGGTTATTCAAAATTCAGTAAAATTCATCCAGAATAAACTACTCTTCAGAGGCTATTCCCAGAAAATTCAAGATATACATTTTATTTGTCAGATGTCTTTAACATACGAAATTTTAATCAAAATCGTTACAGCCATTTTTGAGAAAATAAACATTTTCGAAAAAGTTCCATTTAAAGGGTAGTTGGGGGTGGGGGGATTTTTTTTCAAAATCTTTGCGCATCCCTGGAAGATACTAAACTTAAATACCAAGTTTGGTATTTTACCGACTTTTCGTTTTTAAGTTATCGTGTTCACAGACACACAGACATACGCACGGACCTTTTTGTGAAAATGCTTTTTTTGGATATTGGGGACCCTAAAACATATATTTCCGGTGAAATCTTGGTATCGAATTTTTGGTTGGAGTGCAATACCGTCTCTATACACTATGTACATAGTGCGTATAGAAAAAGTAGGAATTAGGAACTTTAAACGCAGCGTATACGGATGACTGGATCTGAAACATCCGACTGTCAACACGTATTTATTTCCCTTGTATCTACAACGAAATATAAAATGAAACTGTTTCCTCAAAAGTCTATCTCCATTAACATGAGGTAGAAGGAAGAAAGTGCATAGTCTATAAAAATTACATAAAAATAAACAAAATTTGGCAGAGGGAAGACATGTGAATGTAACCCAGATCTTTTAACCATTTATGGGAACCCAAATATATATATTGGAAACCATTTTAAAGCATTACGCTGGTAAATGGTTATCTATGTCAAACTCTAAAGCCAACTTTCTCACCTAAAAATTTGTTATTATTTTTCCATATTCAAAAATCTATCCTTTATCACAAGAATTCAGCTAGAGCTCCGAAAAGTATTCCCAAAGCCTAAAGCAAATGTTTTATTTGGTGTTTGATATTGGTCATTGATTAATTTTAAAAAAAAATAATCAATATAATTTGCGCTGTTTTGCAGTTTATTCTGCTTTTTGATATAAAATATATTTTAAATACTTTAATAAGGACATTCTAAAAGGACAGTTTATTACAAAGATATTATGTAATGGAACTTTAAAAATGATGCATTTAGCTCAATGTCTGTAGAAACAGATTAAAACAAATAAATTAATTTAATATATCCAGAATAAAACACATTTGAATGAAAGTTGATATGAATGCCTCTTTTATTATCGGTAATAATGGTATATAAATTAAATTCCTAGCATGGATACATTAAAAAATCTGATGTGTTACACTTATATTACTTTCTCTAGCTGCTCTACAAACAAACATCTTACAAAGGATTATTCTTCTTTCTACACAATGCTAAGCGAGATAAACATTAACAGAATTTTCTTATTACTTAGTTTCTTACAAGCAGAAGAGAACTAAAGGAATGCACTAGGCTAAAGTGATAGTCAAATGTTTTAAAATCTGTAGTTATGGGATTGTCATTGCAAATCACTCTTTGCTTGACCAGAAGTAGAGCAAAAGAAAAACAGACACTTACTGTCTGAGAAGAGTATAAGTACTTTATAATTGAAAGCAAGAACAAGGATTATCCCGGAAACGGTTACCTCCACGACATAAATTGTTTCTTTTGACGAGATCTACACTTTTTGTGCAGAAAGCTTTTGTCTATCTCTTAAGATATACAGTTAAACAAAATTTGGCAAAATTTATCCAGAATATTGAGATATTCAAAGGCTATTCTCAGAAAACTCAAGATATATATTTTATTTGGAATCTTTAATATACGGTATTTTAATCAAAATCGTTACAGCCATTTTTGAAAAAAAATCAAACTTTGGAAAATGTTTTCATGTAAAGAGTAGTTTTTGTTGGGGAGATTATCTTGAAAAGCATCATGTCTCATCCTTGAAGGACACTAAACCCAAGAAATATCGTTTGGTATTTTATGGATTTTTTTTATTTTGAGCTATGCTGTCCACACTCATAAACCTTTTTCTAAAAATGTTTTTTTCCGACTCAGATCATATATTTCTGGTGAATCCCGACATCAAATTTTCGGGTGAAATACCTTTTCTATCCACTATGAACATTGTACATGCGGACTAGAGAAAGTAAAAATCACTTTTGTTGCTTCGGTGTCCCTTTAAACACAAGTTTCTTTGTCCTACCAAACACATACTCTGAGTGTTATCTCACCGCACGAGTGGTAATGGTAGCGGTAACTAATTTATGTTCGAATTTATCGATCAGTTTTATCGCGATAATTTATCAATGTCCTCATAAACAACCGTTTTAAAAACAATACAAAGATAAGATTCTGACGTGTAACGATTTTAAGCCTTTCGCTAGCATTTTCGTTTTCAAGGCTAATTTATAAATGCCATAATAAATATTCGCCAGTGTCCCATCATTCAACTGAGGCAACCACTTGTAAAAAACCTGAAGTATACCATTCACGTGCCTGTTTTCATCTACTTCATGCTAATAAAGGTAAAAAGGAACAGAAATGGTCTTATTGCTTATCTCCTTATAAATTAAATGGAAATAACGAAACACACCAGCCTAAAGCGATAATCAAATCTTTTAAAGGTCAATAAAATTCGGTTCTATTTGAATGTCCAAGACTAAAACCAAAGAAACATCAGTATAAAATTCTCTTTTGCGAAAATTTTTAGTATTTTAAAATTGAAACCAATAACAAGGGTTCAGTCGACAAAAAGTATATGACATAAATTTCGTGTTTTAACGAGATCTACATTTTGGTGTAATTTCTTTTAGCCTATGTCTTGCAGTTTACCAGTTATGTAAAATTCATCCAGAATAAAGAGGTGTTTAGAGGCTTTTTCCAGAAACTTCAGGATGTACATGTTATTTGTCATTTAAATATCTGTTATTTACGTATTTTAATCAAAATCATTGCAGTCATTTTTGAGAAAATCGAAAATTTCTTAAAACCTTTTTTGAAAAGGGTAGTTTTGGGGGGATTTGTCTGAAACTCTTATTGTCGCATCCTTGGAAGATCTTAAACTCAAATACCAAGTTTTGTCTTTTAACAGGCTTTTCGTTTTTGAGTTGTGGTGCTCAGGAATTCAAATAGAAACATGGACCTTTTCTAAGGATTCTTTTTTTTTTTTTTTGTTTTTTTTTTGTTTTGTTTCAAGAACCATAAAGCCATTAATTTTCAGTGAAATATGGTATCGAATTTTTCGGTGGAACACAATACCTGCTCTACCTACCATGTATGTTCATAGTAATAGGTAGAGAAGATAAAAATGTATATTTACCAATGTTCGTATTTGAATGTTGAAATCATAAAAGAAACCTAATCGGAATAATGCAAATACTGTTGAGATTCGATGAATTTATGGAAGTCTTCAATTTATGTGTCACACACAAAACAAAAGCATACTTATATATTGAAAAATATATAGGTAAATCATATTATAAGAAAATAAGGCTATATTTTCGAATACTTATAATTTAGGGCTGTAATAAAGAAAACTACTGGTATACGGGAATTCCTTGGTTGGTGTGAAATTTAATTAACAGACAACAGGTTTTACTTCAATGATAACCTTTATCGAGTTATTTGAAAATTTGATGTGTTACATTTCTCTACTTATTCTGCAAACAAGATACGCTTACAAAGGATTATGTTTTTGTCTACATTATGCTAATCGAGATAACCATTAGCAGAACTTGTCTTAGTACTTGCTTCTTTCTAACTAGAAAGAAAGCTAGGTACTACAATGAAAAACCTCAGCCAAATCATTTAAAACCAGGTTTCTCTCTGAAACAGTTGAAATTCGGTTTTCTAATCAAGGCCAGGAGTAAAAGAAGACAGATATGAAACGAAAGATGAGATGACATCCCATTTGAGCAAAGTTAAGGTAGTTTAAATTAAACCAATTATAAGGAATATTCCGGAAACTGTTAATTATAAAAACATATACATGACAGAAATTGTGTGTTTAACCAAAATCTTCATTCCCTTCTGCAACATTCATTTAGGACGAAGAAATGTTCACAAGCTATTCTGAAAAAAATGAATAAGAACACAGTTTTTAAAAAAATGAACTTAAAGTTTAGTTTGGAGTAGGAGGACATTTATACGCCAGCTTTGGTAGTTGAGCGCATTTTCGTTTCTGAGCTATGCTGTACAAACACAATCATACTTTTAAAAATACTTTTTTTATGGATTCAGAGGACTTCAAATATTAATATTTCCGATAAAATCTTAACATTAAATTTTAGGGTCGATTGCAATATCTTCTATACCTACTATTTGCATAGCATGTGTAGAGGAAGTAGAAAATAGAGAAATGTAAGCAGTAGATAAATTATAAAAATGATAAATCAAATTCTGTGGCAACAGTTTAGAAATCTGCATTTAATAATATACCTACAACTTGCATTTCATGCCAATTAATTCGTTCAGTAATATAAAACCAATTATGTGGTATGAAATGTAAAAATATGTAATATAAGATGTAATAAAAATGTAAAAGGCTCAAATAATTTTAATTGGTTATGTAGCATTTAAATAAACCACCATGTTGAAAATGAAACTATCTTTTTTCTAAATTGGGTTTTAAGCATTTCTAACTTTTCAGAATGCACCTTAGATCAGTTATAACTTATATTAAAAATTTCAACACAGTTTCAGGAATTGTGGGTTTGAAAATTGTTGTTTATTAGTTAAAACATGAAATAGCTAGTCCAGCTGAGTTTCATAACTCATTTATTGCAGCAGTTTTATTTATTTTACTGTGTGTGAAAGTAT
Source organism: Hymenopus coronatus (assembly GCA_030762935.1). Taxonomy (NCBI): domain Eukaryota; kingdom Metazoa; phylum Arthropoda; class Insecta; order Mantodea; family Hymenopodidae; genus Hymenopus; species Hymenopus coronatus. Next base: position 54,471,016 of record CM060887.1, on the reverse strand, counting down.
AATCTACGACCTTCAGTTTTGTATTCATAAAAAAATGTAGCTGTTGTATGAATATATGGTTTCTAGCTGCGGTACAGACATATAATGAATCAGTCCCAATAAAATTACGATGAGAAATAGTTAGTTTGATTGTTTCAGAAGTTATCTTCTTTGTTCGTTGTCCGATTTAAAAGGTAAAATTACATAACATATGAATCAGTAAATTAATTCTTACACTAATTAAAATTAAGGCATACCCGGACTTACATTTGTATACTGAGCTAAAATAAAACATTTGGGAGTGATCAAATAAACTGTACTGCCCAATTTATATTACCATATAAACCGTGGTTAAATATGATTAAATTAATATATCAACCACGCTTTGATATAGTCTGTATATTTATGATTCGAGTATACGCTGAAAAGTCATAGAAGGCAGAATAAAACTATAGACATCTCTTATTTTTACTGAAGCATAGCCTTAACGTCACTTTCCTTTTCATTTTGATGTGAGCAAATTCATTTTATTCGGGCTTACACGCAGGATCCAATTTGAATCGATGATTTCATTATCTAAGAGCGAGTTTCTGTATGTATATGGGCCACCTGTTCAGAGAAGCTGCTGCAGAGATTCGCAGACAGAATGTTTTGAATGGCGATGAATTCGAGAGATGGACGAGCCGGTTTAGCGCCATTTCGTGTCTGCAAGTATGGGGACTTGGATTTCTTGCTGCGTAAGTGGTAATGGTACGCTTTTACCAAAGCACTGGTGATATATTGAAAAATATGTCTCTAAAACCACTGTATTGACATTACCCTCGGTGCTTGTGTAAAATGTTTGATTTCCAGCTTTGTTCAGAAGACTAATAAAAGTAAATGGGTTCTTTGAAGTATTACCATCGCTTTTAATACAAAACAATAATAAAATAAAATTAATTATTAGTATATTCTTTATTGTGACACTGGATATAATTTAATAAAGGTATATCAATTGATGAAGATCTTAATCTAACAATCTTCCATTCAATAAAATAAATTATATCATTTATAATGCAAAATATACTTATTATTGTATAACAATTTAGAAAATAAATTAACTTTAAATCTTTTACGCAATAACTTTCTATTAAAATATACAATCAACCTATTCTAGCGACACAATCAATGTTGTATGTTTCTGTCGTATTCGTGGCATAGTGTTTAGACTACTCGCCTCTCATCACATGTGGGGTTTTTAGTGGACAAAGCGGCGGAGAGCCACTTTCATTTCAGGTGTCATCAGTGTCATCGACTGTGGTACCATAGTAGTAAAAGTGGGCGTCAAACACTATCATAGACAAGTAGCATTTTCCTCCATTTAAGGGATACTGGAAGTGAAATTTCAAAATGCTTTACCTTTGTATAGATTTATCTAAAAGAATTGCTGTGATTGCTCTGATTTTATGTTAATACGAGTAGCAAATTTCATTCAAATTAGGTAAATACTTTGCAAGATTCTTTTATAACCTTACTATGTAAATATATTGATAATAAGACTGTTCCATGCGCCTCAAAATTTGAGAAAATTGGTTGGAAATTTCTGAATTGAAGCTTTAAACCATACACAAAAACTTAGATGGTGACTTTACATTTAGTTTCTGAATCATTATATATTTTTAAAAAAAGGTGAGACATTTTAATCTCTAGAATTAATTATTGGCATAAAAATTATTTTTGTAACAAAAATTACTATTGATGTTAGGATAATTATATTATTTGTAATGTTGTGATAGAATATTCTAAACATTTTGCTAAATTGTAGTTGTATTTAAACAAAAGCTGAGTCACGTGAACTGTTGAAGATGTGAACTTGTAATTTTGATGTAAACGTTGTTTTATGAAATACTCTGCTAGGAAGGATTGGTTAGTGAGAGTAGAATTAAGTAAAATTAAACAAAGGCCCTTGCTCTCCCCTCCCCCAAAAAAAAAGTTTCGCCCAAAATTCAAACTTTTAAAAACAAAACATTGGCTCATTAACAATATTTCTCGTATATTTTTATACTCACGTATTCCATTTTTATAGAGGAGAGAAAAATTGTGTATTGTACGATCTTTAAATTGATGTATAGCCCGAAAAAGGAGGGATAGCTAAATGCCAATTATCTATAATTGTCCAAAGGTTCCAACAAATATTTCCTACAGAAGAGCAATTTTTGATTCTTTGACCGATTGAAGTCAAAATTTCTTTGCCGTTTTCCTTAAAGCATTATCACGTTCTGCGACGAAAGTGGCATAAAAACATTATGGAAACATTTTCAATTGTAAATTTTAAATTTAATCTAACATGACTCGAATTATTTGAGATTTCAACTTTAATAACAGTTGAGTAGAATCTCATTTACGTAGCGATTGTACCCCCGCCGCTGAATCTTTGCAGCTGACAGTTCGGGTGGCTTCACGTATTGTGGTTGCGACGTTGCCAGAGTTGCTTGTAAACAACAGCTGATTATGAACCTTTCCATCGTGTCTAAAGCCTCATTCAAACAAAGTAGATAACAATGAGTTCCGATGAATGATAACGAATTCACTGTTATAATTAACTGAAAATAGCATATGCATTATAATAACGACCTATGTGAAATAAATAACCTACTTTAGACGACACAGAACAAACTAATAAAACTTAGGTAGAGTCAGACTGAAAAATGCGATGTCATTGCCGGAATTTGGACTACGGATCTCCCGGTCACTAGCCGGTTGATCTAATTACTGAGTTACCATGGCAACATGCTGACATGTCATTAAATTCCTCAACTGACACGAATGTTTACTGGTAAACCAAAAGGTAATATCAAATTACTTTGAGACCACATACCCCAATGGTGAGTTATAATGTCGTAAGTACTTAAGTCCTGGGATTCATAATTTAGCCAACTATGAAGCCCGTTTTTATGGCTTTTGTAAAACAAAACAAAAAAAAAAAAAAAAGAACGTGCTTGTTATATGAGAGAAATGAATAGATATAAGCATGGTATAACAAAGTGCGTTTTATTCACAGGTTTAAAATTTTAAAGCCTAATCGAAGGCATCACTATCCTCAGAAGCATAATTGTCGTGCCATAATGTTTCACTCGCTTGGTAATAATAACCCTCCTGCTTAGTCTAAAAACTACTGCAGTTCGCTCCAGGATTTTGTAACGGATGTCCACTGTTTCGACTGGACTTAGTGTGTAGAAGTATTCGTGTTTCTTCCACAGTTATGCATCGACGCAGAAACTCGTGGGAATTGCGACGGAAGAGTGCCAAACTAGCTTACGAATGGATCACACGATTACCTTCGTTTATTCTACTCTGAGAGCAACTGCAGCACACATCTTGCAGAGACATTTGCCAGACCTAATTTTTTGGTGCAATGTTGAGAACACAAAATTTTGATATGCCTGTAGCCTCTACTATTTCGCGAGCTTTGATTCGTCGATCACTCAAAAGAAAATCCTGGATTTTGTCTACCATTTCGGAGGAAGTCACTTCTACAGGAAGTCCGGAACGATATTCATCATTTATAGTTAATATGGCCACGTTTAAATTCATTTATCCAATTATACATTGTTACAGACGCAAGTGCATATGTGCCATGAAGCTAGAGCACCAAATTGTTGATTCAGTCACCTATGAAAGCAAAACTACGTGATGGATGTAGCTGAAACTTTAACTGCCATCTAATAAGAGACGATGTACTAAATAAAAGCTTTTTCGATGCTATGATGTAATTTCTTGGATTTTCTAAGGACTTACTGAACGTTCCTACACTCCATGAGGAGAAGAAAATCGTAACCGAGCAGGATGGCTCGAGTGGTTCGCATTCTAGATGCCTGGTCATCAAATCTTGTGCGTTGACCAATCTGCCTAGGATATTTTCTCTCATTCGTCAAGATAAACACCCGCTTGAATATTTGTTTCGTTTCGTAATCAACCTCCCTGCCCGTATTGGTAGGACTGACATCCCCCTAGGACTTGCAAACCAATGCCTGGGGATCCGAAGCCTGTCTGAAAGCCAACTGCACGAAATCACAGAATGGGGAACCTGTTATGAGGGGTTGCCCCGTAGTCAGGCATGAACATGAAATGTTAGGGAAATTGATGTTTGGAAAGGTGATGATGGACCAATTGGTGCGGGGTTAAAAGTTATCTAAAAGAGATATATAAATTATAGCCAATATAATATAAATTTTACTAAGAGGGGAAAAATATACGTTGAAAATGAGAAGAAGACAAAGACAAATAGTTGTCACGAGCTGACCAGCGACCTAGGTAGGATAGTACCGTTAAGGGAAGGGGTGAGATTACACAGCCGAGGGTGGGCATAAGAAGAAAGAGAAACCATTATCTTGTTAGTCAAGCGACACTTGGCACTGGGCATGGAACATTCGCGGAGGTAAGATGTGATATTTGGGCCCGTAATCGAACCGACGGAAATAGTGTTAATTTAATACGCCAGAATACGGACGAAATCAATAAATTAAAAGACGCTCAACAGTAATAAGTAATGATAGGCGCGGTCGAATAAAGCGATGGCAGTAAAGGCCGAACAAAACGAATAAATGAGTTCGATGATAATCTGGAATTCGAAAAAAAAATCACTTGTGCCTTACCACACCTGAAAACGATTTCATACCAACAAAATCTTGAGCTAGTACACCCACATCTCTACACTATTCCTAGATAGTCAAAACCTGCACGCCGGATACGAACCCGGTACCCCCTATTGTACGTTACCGCCGCGAGATGCCGCTTCGTCCACTACAAATTCCACATGCAGGCGCTTGGGATCGAACCCGGGCCGCCTAGTTGGTAGGCGAGGGGTCTAACCGCTCAACCGCGTCGCCGCCTTGGATATTTAATTCGCGACCCAAAGCAATTGAAGCGAAATGAGAAGGGATGGCAACAGTTGACTGACTCATAACTGCATCTGCCCGTAACTTATGACAACAGAGGAACAGTTGAATGTCACTAATGCTTCTGGACAGAGCCGATGGTAAGGAAAGATACTTAGAAAGCTACATGTCTGGCATTCTTAAGGAAGTGGTGAAGGATTATTTGCGTTAAAGTGGGAACGGCGGTGAGAGTGGCTAGCCCGAGTACCCCTCACCTATGTGCCACCACGTGAGATTTGTGATGGACGAAACGGCGTCTAGGTAGATTTTCTCCTGTTTCCCCTGTCATTCACTCCACCAATTGCTCCATCGTCACATTTAACACCCATTTCGTCTGCATTTCGTATCTGAGGTTCATGTCAGTCATTGGGTTGATTCTTCATCCCTAAATAGTCCATATAACACATAGTCCGTCTGCTTCTCATCAAGCGTCTTGGACATTATCTTCTTGTAAGTCCTGCGAGTGTATATATCTTCCATATGAACAGGGTAAGAGGTGGAGGAGAAAGAGTTATTAAAGTGGACAACAGCTACTACAATTTAAATTTTTCATCAGCAACTTGTGGACGAAACCGAGATAGTTTTATTTTAAGAAAATAAATGGAAATGGAGTTTTATTTATGGACGATCTGTAACTACTGCGGTTCTCAGAATCCCATTCTATATTGGGCGTGAAAGACAGCACAATTTTGCTTGCAGGCCTCTTTATCAGACTTGGGGTTCTTTTACGTGTCGTAAATCTACGACACGGGACTAGCAGCTTTACTTCCCATCCGAAGGAAGCCGTGCTCAGGATTTTTACACCTGAAAAAAAAACCCATCGATCTCTACAGGTTTTGAACCCGCGACTTCAGGGATATGAGGCTAACATGGTAACCACTACACCACGGTGGTGGTGGTAGTTTTGGGGTTTTAAAACCCTTGTTACGGTACTGAATGTTTGGGATGAAAGCAATACATTCTCAGACTGCCTCCATGCTCGAGTGTAAGTGAGCTGACTTTTCACCCACTGGTCCCGGGTTCGATACCAGGGACTTTTTCTTTAACTATAATTATTCCCTGTCCTCCACTGATTCTGGAAATATGTGATAGTGAATGTGTGGGTATGAGGAACATAAAACGAATTAAACCCAAAGTAAATAGGTAACCTACAGACAACCAGTTGATTCTAGTGCAAAGTCCCCGATATGACCTTAGATGTTAAAGGGCCTATATAAATGAAACAATTATTTAAAAAAAAATGAAAAAAAAAACTTCTCAACTACACAGTAAATGATAACGATAGTAAAAGTGGTGCTCTTTCTCTAGGTATCAGCTAATGAATAACAGGAATAATGTTGAAACTGTCTGGAGTAACTTTGAAATAAAACATGTGTTTAATTGTCTGGTTTGGAAATAAATATTGTTAAGACATTTTGAAGCAGAGCGGCGAAAGGGAGAGGGAAGAATCTTGAAGTGGAAAAGGGTTGACAGAAACGTCCAGGCTGGATTAAAGTTACAAGAGATCGGGAACCAGCTGTTAAAAAGAATAAAAGAAAAGAATGTCAAGATGAAACAGCTATCACTGATTGTAGCCTACTGTCCAAACTGTAAGAATTCATACAATGTCATGTTTATTTCGTTTTATTTAATACTTTTATTCCATATCATAGATTTCCATGCCTAGCAGCGTAGCTTTCATGCCTAAGAAAAAAAGATAAATAATTTTCGCACTAAATAGAGTACATAGATATAGAAATGGAAATAACTCCGATTTATTGCACTCACATAACTTTCTGCACTACTGTTCTACAAACTATTGCCACAAATTATTATTCAATATACTTCTTCTTTTTCTAAATCAACTTTAATTATACATTTGTGTATTGATATGTAGTTTGTAGGTGTAAAAAGGATAAGGTAGATTTAGGAGTGACCGACACGATAGAGTTGAGTTTCTAAAATATGAAACTTGTGACCCATCACTGGCAAAAATGTATTCATACAATATATTAATCGATAGCGCCTAAAATTGATGTGTTTAGGTTAGCTTGCTCACTTTGTATTACCATTACGAGGTATAGGAACTCGTTTGCTTGTACACGGGCCTTTCTTTTGCTATACCATCTATGGATTTAGGTTAAAAGTTAGATTTGCCTTTTGAGCAACTGCAGACATTTGATGCATGCCAATTATTGTATCTTGAAAATCTTGAAGGTGATTTAGCTCATCTTCGTGTAGATCTCTTCTTGAATGAATAATATACACAGTGCCAATTATTGCGCCCATCATGGTTGTAGAACGGAAATCTAGATGTAGCTTCCATCCTAGCAATGTGCCAGTAAAAATTAAAGGTATAAATCATATAGAACCTGAAAAAATAATACATCCATAATATTTAAATATATTAAAATAATAATTTAAATTAGTTTAATTTGATAAGATAGAAATCAATACACTCCCGAGATTTTAATGTATTTTTAAGAACTTTTCTGGTTGAAATTGTCCAATATTTTATGTCACAAAATGAAAAATCTCCAAAAAGAGCGCATAGTTATATAACTAATCTTTTTAAAACTAGTCCATGACCATTACCAAAACTATAATCGGTAATTTTATTGCATATATCTTGAAGTGTTTTTTAAAAATGCTTAGACCTCTGTTTAATTTTTTTGGAACAAGATAGATTTTGAACCTGCAAAAATAACAAAAACGTGTACCTGAGAAAACTTACCTGAAGTTTCTCAAAGAGCCATTTAAGCATAGTAACGCTTTAAAACGGCATCAAAAATTGTTACATCGATAGTCCACGTTGAACCTTACTTATGTTATGTTTTTGTATACCGCTGTTTAAGAAAATACTTTCAGGTAATTTTCTGGAAATATTATTAATTAGTATTTCAAGTCTTATAAATAATAAAGATATTCAATCCAACAATAAGGTTATAACAATACCCTAGGGGAGTCAGACATTACCATATATATCTTTTAGTTTTGGCAGTTTTTGCACTAGGCATCCAAAATCGCTAAAATCCGCTTAAAGAGGCAAATCAAATTTTTAAAATATCAGATCTATATGTGATTACTTTGAAAGTATATGATGAAAGTATCTTAAATACTATATGGTATTTAATGCAAACCATTGTAGACAGTTTGAGAAAATCAAAATTTTAGTAAAACCTTCAATGTTAAGGACACTTTGGGGCGCGATCATTTTCTTGAAAAACTTTGTGTTGCTTCCTCAGAAACTGTTTAACTTAAATATTAACTTATCTAATTTTTCGTTTTTGAGATATGCTGTTCACAAACACACAGACGGACCTGAGATTTAGGGGGCTTCAAAACATAATTTTGGTGAAATCTCGACATCGAATTTTTGGATGGAATACGATACCTTCTCTATGTATGCACATAGCATTGTGGTGAAAATAAAATCTAACAAAAATATATTTAATAATAATAATAATAATAATAATAATAATAATAATAAAAAAGAAAGGATAGCTATAGAGATATAGAGAACGAAAATAACAAAGCTGCTATACACAAACAGTAGGATAAAATTGATTGATAGCAAAAACCACAACCACCTAATGGAGAGAATACGGAAAACCACAACAATTCTGAATTCAAACAACTGGAGAATCCACTGCAAATGGATAAAAGCACATACAGGAATTCAGGGTAATGATAAGCTGGCAATGGAGTCGGCAAAAACAAGCGAAATCTGCTATTATTAATTGCCCATCAATAAGAACAGGAAGATATATCTAAAGGCATAATCACAAAGGAATTCTTCCACAAAAGTGGAAAGTAGTCTAGCGACCAAAATAGACCTCACGCCATCGTAACAATGAAAATAACCTGCCTTGGAAATATTAACTCGTATCTGCACAGAATTAGGAGCGCTAACAACCCGAGAGAGGACTCCAAACAATGCAATATTGGAGTGTAGTGTAGTGAATACTGAACATAAACTCTAGTAAATAATGTGTTTTAGAGATGCCCACTGAATAGAGCACAATTTTGACATAATGGATAAGTTCATAAAACCATTTAAAAAACGTGTCAACTCAATAAACTTGACTATATAGCAAAAGACTAATGAACAACAAAAGTCAGCATAAACATCCATCAAAATGCAACTAGATAATACAAATGATGAACTAGTTACCCTACAATTCAAAATAATACAAAACTCAAATTATTTAATGTTTTAAGAGTAAAAGATATCAGTAAAGTATATATAAAAATCTGATGTGATCCATTCACATGACTTTCTCTACATCTCTGCAACAAACTATTGTTAAAAAGTTAAAATTCTATTTACTTCATGCTAATGGAGTAAAAAATAGCAGGAATATTCTTATTACTTATTTCCTTGGAGTAGAAGCGAAATAAGGGAGTACCATAGGTTAAATTAAGATCAAAAGGTGGTTGCTATGTGACAGAAGTTCCTTTGTTTGTATGGACGGGAGTTGACAAATTCCTGTATGAGAAAAGCGTTTAGCTTTTAAAGATGAAACCAAAAATAAGGAATATCAAAAAAATGACAAACTCCACGAAAAAATATATATAATATAAATTGTGTGTTGTAACGTGTTCTACATTTTTTGTGTGGTAAGTTTTTGTCCAACTCTTACAATTTAGCAGTTATGCAAAGTTTCGTAAAATTCATTCGAAATAGTCTTTAGAGGCTATTCCCAGAAAATTTAAGATATGCATTTTATTTGTCAGGTAAGTATCATTAATATACGATATTTTAATCAAAATCAACATTTTTGAAAAAAGTTCCATGTAAAGGTAGTTTGGGGTAGTGAGATTTTTCTCAAAATCTTCTATCGCATCCCTGGAAGATTCTAAACTTAAATACCAAGTTTCGTATTTTACCGACTTTTCATTTTTGAGTTATCGTGTTCATGGACACACACACACACACACACACACACACACACACACACACAGATGGACCTTTTTCTGAAAACGTTTTTTTTTCTTTTTGATAAAGAGGACCCTAAAACACATATCTCTCGGTATCGAATTTTTGGGTGGAGTGCAATACCATTTCTATACACTATGTACAAATGTAGTACGTGTAGAGAACGCAATAAACAGTACAGCTACAGTATGTAAGACAAATGTAGAACATATATTATGCAGGTATTGAGAATTTAGAATATATAATAAAAATAAACACATTAATAATAATGATGGTGAGAATAATAATATGATCATTCGACAAGTTAAATAATGGTTTACTAAGGACTTTCGCTATGATCTTACGTCACACCTTAAAAAAGTTTCTTCGGGCAAAACCATAGTATTATGGTTATATGGTTATGATATGGGGTGTATGTAACCAATTCATTAGTTAATTTTCCGGCAGTGAAGACTTATTAGAAATACTTCACAAAAGGTTTTCCATAATGAAAGTATTTCTAGTCTACATGGAGGTGCACGACCAACCAATCTCTCGAGTGCTGAGTGGCTGTGAAATATTTTGAAAATCACTGAGAAGAGTAGTCGGAAATAAAGTGTTTAAATATTGTCCATGCTCCAAACCGGACAATCATGTCTCTGAAGCACCGATGTTCATCAGCAGTGGTGCCCAACCTACAGCGGAAGAGAGAAAGGCAGACTTACCTCCACCCATTAACATCCATGACGTCATTTTCTATCAGTGGCGGTGGCTTCAGCAACGTTAATACTATATGGGATACAAATTTTAGAAGTTGTGCAGTAGTTGGTGGTTTGGTTGGTATTCTTTACTTATATCCAGGTCATCAATGTTTATCGACAGGGATGAACATCTGACTCTTAAAGGGTAGATAAAATGATCCTTCCCTACCGTATTACAATATTTGCTTCTTATTTGATTCATTTTCGAGAATATCCGTTCACAAATATGTAGAACCAAATATTGACATAGCCCGCCTGGGTAGTGTTGTGGTAGCGTGTCTGCTTCATATTCAACAAGTCGTGAGTTCGAATCTCGCTTAGGGTGAGTTACCCGAATAAGGTTTTTTGGGTTTTTTTCCCCTTATCCTGAGAAGACGAATGTCGAGAAACTTTAAGCTATATGGACCCCATGTTCATTTGAGCATCATTTCACCAATTTCATTCATCGCCCGATATGGCCAACCAGGTTAAAGGACGTTAAACTTAAATAAATAAATATATATATATATATATATATATATATATATTTATTGATACATACTTTGAAGCAAAATTTCACAATTTGGTAAATTTTTCATTGGAAACAGGTTTAAATAAATCCCAATGTTTTTTCTGAGAATATTTAAAGGCAGTTGACCTTTTCAAAGCAACTAGTTCCATTTGAAGATTGTGAGAAGAATCTTTGCAGTGAAAATTAATTCAAATTCAAGCGCTGTTTACTGATTGCATACGTGATAAAAAGTGTTTGCCATAATCAGAGTGATGGTATTTTTCAAAGTGTTTAATATTACATCAGAGTCCCAAGATATGTGATGTTTACAAATAAGACATTGCACCGTACTGTCCTCTTTAAAAAATTCTTCCTTGCATACTTTCTGGAATACGATATGTTAGGTTCGATTGCAACCTGAGCATCGTATCGAGAGCCGAACGCAGTTAACACCACTGAATGATTGAACGGGAAATGCTGCCTGCCTGGCCATGCACAAAACGGCGGCGGGGAAACGCGACTAGATGACGTCATTAGTTCATAGGAGCAGAGAATGGGCACCCCAGTTCATCAGTCTTGAAGTATTTCAGCACTTTTAAGTTAAAACTGGTAGCCGATATTTTGTTTGTGCCCTATTTATTCTACATGCTTCTCTCATTGGACTTTTATAATGAGCTTTGGCATAAGAGATCTGTTACTTTTTAGCGAAATGTATTGGATCCAATACGATGATTGACCTGAGAATGGAATAGCAATTTGAAACACACAACATTTTCTGTGACTGCAATTTTTTTTTTATAGTATTAACTTTAATTTCATCGTAAATGCTTATACGTTAATCTATCAGGACAGGTAATAAAACGACTCTACTGCTTCTGTTTGGATTTAAGAAACACTTTCATTCATGCATTTGTGAAAAACAATTTAAATGGAAAAATAAAGCAGTAAAATATGTGCTGAAAGTGTGAATATCTGAATAGAATATAGGCAGAATATGTGAGATGTCTCAGACAAAAGAAATAAAGCATTATCATACCTAAGATATTACTTCCTTTATACGTACCATGTACATATTGTATAGAGAGGATGTTGTATCTACCTATAAAAGCATGTTTTGGGACTTCTTAATAACAATTTTTCTGTTTTCGAAAAAGGTCAGTGTGTATATATGTGCGTGGGTGTTTCTGCAAAATCATAGCTCAAAAACGAGATTTCCGATAAATACCAAACTTGGTATTTAAGTTAGGTATTTCAATGATTTTTCGCACGCACGCACTGACATTTTTCTAAAAATGCTTATTTTGGTTTAAGAGATCTCAAAACATTAGTTTCCGATGAATCTCGGTATCGAATTTTTGGGTGGAATACAATTTCTTCTCTGTACACTATGTTCATAGTACATGTAGAGAAAGTAATAAATTAGGTATATTAAGCTTTTTTTTCTTTTGTCGGGGAATCTGAATGTATTCTGCCTATATTCTATTTTGATATTCAACTGATGGGACACGAAGATTTTCAAGAAAGCTCACCACCTCAAACTACTCTTTACATGGCAAAATTGTCGAACATTTTGATGTTCTCAAAAATGACTTAACGATTTTGATTAAAATATGGACCTTAAATATGTTTTTCACGACAAATAAAATCTATATCCGGAATTTTATGGGAAATACGGAAATTAATCAACTTCTAGACATACAAAGAAATAAATTTCAATCAATAGCAACCAGCTTTTAAAAGATTTGACTATTAATTTAGCTGGCATTTTCCCTTATTTATATTCTACTTACAAGAAGGCAATTGATATGACAATTTCTGTTAATTTTATCTCGATTAGCATGAATTGAATGAATGAATGAATAAATGAATAAGTGTATTTATTAATATAGCAATATCATACATATAATTTCAACAGTCGCACGGGTCCACAGACCGTACGTGCTTTTGCAATACACATTACAAGCAATATTAAAACAACAACCACAACAAAGAATTAAAAGAGTAAACACGAAAATAAAAAGACAAAGGAAATACACAGTCAAAAGCAATATTAAACAACAATAAAAATTAAGAGTATTAGCATGAATTAGATTGAAGAATAAGCTTTCGACAGTCATTTTTTACAGATATGCAGAAAAAAATCATGAGAATGGACATATTAATTTGTTTATCATTTAAACCATATTATTTACTAAATAAAAATGAAGTCCTCTTACTTCACATAATTAATTATTGTGGAGCAGGTAAGCGTACCCGCCCATCAGAAGATATGTTATAAAAAAAAAGATCTGAGCTCCATTCACATGACCTTCTCTGCAACAAATTATTGTTAAAAAGCTTATTCTTATATTTGCGAGTACTTGATGCTAATTGAGAAAAAAATTAACAAATGGTCTTATTACTTGCTTCCTTGTAAGTAAAAGGGAAATAAAGGGTGTACCACAAGCTAAAACGATAGTCAAATTATTTAAAACCTTCACTACGTGATTGAAGTACCTTTGTTTGCATGACCAGTAGTTGACAAATTCTCGTAGGAGAAAAGTGTATGTATTTTAAAACAGTAAGCAATAACAAGAAATATTTGTTTTTGAGAAAATCAATATTTTCAAAAAGTTTTCCATGTAAAGGATAGCTGAGGGAGGGTGGGATTTGGTTGAAAACTTCGTGTTGCATTTTTGGATGACACAGAACTTAAATACCAAGTTTGGCACTTGAACGGACTTTGTTTTTGAGCTATACTGCTCACAGACACACGCACATACACAGAGATATTTTTCTAAAAATGACTTTTCTTTATTCAGGAAGCACCAAAACATATATTTCTGGTGAAATCTGGGTATCGAATTTTTGGATGTAAAACAAATTTTTCCTTCTCTATACACTATACACTATGTACATAGTACGCGTAGAGAAAGTGTCACACTCGACACTCTTGATACGTTGAAGAATTGTTTAGCCCAAGCTTAGATCATACGCGATATCTTTAGAAGGTTAATCTGGTGCTCTATCAGTTGAACCATGAGACCAGGAAAGCTTTTTTATTTGATTTCAGGAAACCTTTTGTCAGAAAATACCATCGATCTCTTTTGATGTAGAAGATATCCCAAATGTTCTGTTTCCAACGAGAGGTACTTGAGTAGATAAGGAACTAAAGAGCAATGAAGTTGTGATGTACTTCAGAATACCAACACAAAAGGAATTGGGTGGTAAAGCAGAACAGACAGCAACTTCTATTATGGATTACCTTTTTCCTTGGGGTGCTTTGGCTCCACAACTACTACCCTAACGGGCCATTTGTACCCAATTTACAGCATCTCAGTGGAACACTGCAGATGGGGATATAAATTCATAGGCTTATCCCGTTTTATATCCTCAAGCACTAAAGACCAGTAACTGTAACTCACGGCACGAAATCGAGGGGGCGCGATGCGTATGGAATAAGTTGTTTCATTTTCTCTTAGTTTCTCACATACCTCAAATAAAATTGTTTTATTTGTGGCGCACTATGATTTTGCAAATTATACGTGTTAGAAATTATATATTTGCTACAAACATTTAATTCTCTTTATTGCCTTTAAGAAACCTCCCTCCCCAACCTGTTGACTCCTGAAATTATAATTTTGAAACAAAAATAGGCAATAATGGTCACTGTTTTAATGTAAACCAAATTCCTTCATTTGGAAACTATTAGCTAAAAATTGTAGAAATGTTACAGCTTTTGTAGTCCTTGATTAATCATTTTTAAAATATCCTAGTGGCTCAAAAGAAAGGAATTGTTTAGGTGATCTATACAATTTGGAATATCTACGGTATGTAAGCTATTTTATTTAAATTTATTCCAGTTATTATACATAAAGATATGATATTTGTCAATGTATCAAAATTATAGTAGGAATGCTTATTTAAATAATGTTATTGCTTAAATTTATTATTCTAATAAAGGTGAACCAATGATGCATTTTTTTAAATTTATTTACATCCTTAGTTGAGTAGATTTCTAAGTTTTTAGAGGCAGCAAAAGAATTAGAAGTTTTGAGAAAACAAAAGCGAAAACGTTCTATTTTCAAAGTAAACATTTATCTGAAAATCTGATATAGCAGATAACGTTTTCGTAAACTACTATAAATATCTGCACTTATTAATTCATACTTTGAGTTAAATAATGAACTTGTGTGATATTTATTCCATAGGTAGACCTTCGAAAACTCCAGTGAATTTTCCCATCTGGGACTTAGGGCTTATCTGGCTTAAGGTCTTAAGGGTACTTGTTATTTTACACATTTTCTTTGCTAAGCCTTTGAGACAGACGTAGTGAAGAAATAGGATTATACAAGACTTTCTTCTTTTATCGAATGTCGATATATCCAGGAATTTGGTGGTGGAAATATCCCTTTGAAGTCGGGGAAGAAGCTGCTATTCTTTTCATGTTATTTTGAATTCCAAGAATTGGCTTTATCTTTTAAATTTAATACTGACTCTGGAAAACCCTAATAGTGTAAACAATCACTACACTAAAGAGTGATGCATTCATTTAAACTAGAAGTATCAGGAAATTGTATCAATTAGGATCTCGTTAAGAATTAATTTTTGTTGTTGCAAATCTATTTAATATAGTTGACTGGGAACATCCAACATTCCAGTTTGCTTTGCGTTTGTAAAATGAAAATAACTGATAGTTTAGGATCTTTTAACAAACCTTAATTATATAAGGAAATGTTAATGGACATACATTTTATACATAATATCCTAGTAGGCTATTAAGCCTCTTGGTTCAGACAAAACTAATGAGGTTCATTTATCACTCTGAAAATGTTTGCAAAAGATTATTGTATTCATTACCATGTATTTAAAAACAACTGAAAGAATCAACCCAAAAAGAAACAAATACTAAATTACTCTTCAATCTAGAATATGAGATCATGAATTTTGACATATATTCAATGTATCCCATCCACACCGTGCAGTAATCTGAGTTGTCAATAGTTGGGGACAAAACTTTTTCACTCCGAACCTCAAATAGAATTATGCATATCTGCCGCACCTACATTGTAGAAAGATTTACAACGGTCGTGGGGAAAGTGTCTTCTAACCATAATTTCCAAGGATAGGTAAACTGTTTGATACTATGGACGTTCTACATCCACTCGGCCACTGAACAAAACGAGCAGTGAAAAACAGAAGCATTTAACCTTAATGGCTGCAAGACACTCGCTAGATATGATCGTCTCATATTGGTTGTATGTAAAACAACAGTGGCACTTGAACCCTAACCTACGAACAGAGGTAGGCTCTCGGCTCAGAACGATGTAAAAAGTGACATTACACATAATTATATTATTTGAGAAGCTTTGAGCTACATCTTTCAGCATTTTCACATTGATATATTTATTCACTAATTGTATCCAATTTTCTGTTAAATAGTTTGAAAGTCAAAGGAAAATTGAAAATTTAAGCCAAGTATCCCGTAATTAGATCGAGATAGAAATACCAAAGCACGCCATAATAGTATTTTACTAGGGATATCAAACGAGTTATGGCTCGAGGGATAACAATTTAACAGGTTAGGTTGGTTTGATGATGTCAGATTCTGGAGGCGGGATTGGTACCCTCTGTGTCCATAAACGACTAGTAAGGCTACTGTTCCGCTTCCTGTATTATATCTTCTTGTTTCAAATACCTTTGAAGAGCACGTGCTGCTTGCGTCTATTATTAAATGTGCCTTGAAATTCAATTTTTACGTAAACCAAACCAATATTACCTTAAATATACATGATTACTTGTGTATTTTGAAAAAGTATATTAGTCAAGCATAGTTCAACATTGTTTTGTTAATATGGAATAGTACATGTCAAGTACAAATGAACTTAAGTGAACTATCCACTCTAGTGCACTCATGTGAACGATGAAGTCCTAAAACTGAATCATTTTAGTACGAAATAATCGAATTATTTTCAACGATTTATCATATTAATAGCTTTTATTTTGTCCTAATTTTTACATGGGGAAACTCCTAATTCTTAGCCTGGATTTTCAGAAAATTACTTGAGGAATAACATACAGCATGAATACATTTTCTTTATCTTTCACTGTAGGAGAGAGCTACTCAACATAAATTTGTGTAAACATTGAATCTGAAGAGTTTTCGGAGACTCTTTGAGTGTCATTATCTCGCTACAATGAATACAATCCACATCTTATTATTTTGCTTCACTGCATTTAAAAGAGCGAAATTTCCTCAAGAATTGCTCATTAAAGCAAGTTTGTATAAAAGGAAATGGGCAAGATAATAGCATAAATTGACTATTAAGTATGAATTTCGACTAACCATTCATACGGAAATTCGGTAGACACTTCGGCGCATAGAATAAATTTCATTCTGGGTCCATTTTTAATTTATCTACACGTACTATGTACATAGTGTATAGAGAAGCTATTGAAATGTACCCAAAAATTCGATACCATGATTTCAGCTGAATATATGTTTTGGGTCCAGCTGAATAAAAAAATTTTTTTTTAGAAAAAGTCCGAGTAAAGGGTCAAAAACGAAAAGCACCTAACAAGGATATGGCATGAATATTTTTAAAGAAAATCCCCCACCGCTTATTATGGAACATTTTTCGAATTTTTTTATTTTTTCAAAAATGGCTTTGACGATTTTGATTAAAATACATTATCTTGAATTTTCTAGGGATAACCTCTGAAGACCTATTCATTCTGGATAAATTTCATATAACTGGTAAACCGTAAAATATATACAAACAATTACTACACAATAAAATGTATATCTCATTAAAACACACAATTTATGTCATACTTTTTTTCGTAGAGTTAGCCTTTTTCGAGATATTTCGGATTATTGGTTTCAATTAAACTTTTCTCAAACGGAAAGACATCGTTCTTCAATTTTCTGGTTTGTTTTTTCCTGACAAACAAAGAAATTGGAATTTCAATTGTTGCAAATAGTGACCAGTTTCTTTAGGACGAGGCTATCGTTTTGGCCTTTGCATTTTCTTATTTCCCTTCTAGTTACAAGGAAGCTAGTAATAAGATTAATTATGCTTATTTTTATCTTGGTTAACATGATGTAGACAATAAAATAATATTTGGAATAAAAGGTTTGTTTCTGGAACAGCTAGAGGACATCATGTGAATGGAACATATTTTTCCTTTCTTCTTACAAGGAAGCAAGTAATAAGGACACTTCTGCTAATGCTTATTTGGATTATCATGAAATAGATAGCAGAATAAGCTTTTTAACAATAATTTGTCACAGCGATATAGAGAAAGTCATGTGAATGGAACGCAATAGATTTTTATATTATTAAGAATTATATTTCTATTTGTAAATCATTCTTTATCTATAGCATTTATTCTATTTCTGCAAACAATGTGTACATGTTTAATTAGGAGTTATATATTTTTAAGATTGTGATTTTCCTATGCCTTACTTCTTCTTTTACTTAGTGCATAAGTATTGCATTCGGCCCAAAAATACGATGTTGGAATTGCAATGTAAATACATCCTTTAGGGTCACTGTATCCAAAAAAGGCATTTTTAGAAAAAGGTATGTCCGTTTGTCAGTGTCTAATGTCTGTGAACAATATAACCCAAAAAGAAAAGTCGCTCAAATACCAAGTGTAATAATTAAGTTTAGCATCTTCCAAGAATTCTACATGAACACTTTCAAAAAACTCGCACCCCAAATTACTCTTTACATGCAACTGTTTTCGAAAATGTCGATTTTTCTCAAAAATGGCTCTAACAAATTTAATTAGAACATCTCATATTAAATATGTTTATATGACAAATAAAATAAATGTCTTGAAATCTCTGGGAAAAGCCTCTGGAGGCATTTTCATTCTGGATGAGCTTTGCTGACCTGGTGAAAATAAACAATTTATACCATAAACATTTTTTGTGAAGTTAATAATTTTCGAGATATTCCTTGTTATCAATTTGAATTTTAAAATACTTTACTTTTCTTATGCTGGAATTTGTCTCCCGTTTCTTTTGTTTTCCTCCTGGCTATGCACAGACAACCGAATTTCAATCACATAGCAACCATCTGTTAAAATATTTGATTAGTGCTGTAGCCTACGGTATACCCTTATTTATGTTCTACTTATAATGAACTAAGTAATACACCATCTCTGCTAATATTAATCTTGAGTAGCAAGAAGTAGATAGATGAATAAGCTTCAGTATGACTTGTTTGTAACAGAATAAGTAGAGAAAGTCATTAATGGAACTCATCATATTTTGTTACTTTTAGTATATTTAAATAGGGTACTTTATTCCTGGGCTACCATTTCCTCACTGTCGATTTTGTTATAAATTTCGATGTCTGCAATAACTTTAACTTTTGTCTTATACAGTGATAATAGCTTTAATTTAATTGTAGTCCTGTTTTACCCATGTATGCAAAATATAATCCTAAACCACTATCTACCAATCGTAGCAAAGCCATTCATAGAAGTGGTGTCAAAACATTTAATACGATCTATAGATACTATCGTTCTAAATATCCACGCACCCTCACTACCATTTATATGGGAAAGCTCTACTTTTCAGTTCATTAGAACTGGCTAAAACACTTGATTAAAATCTCACGCGTTTAAGATATGTGCTTGACCAAGTATATATTTTGAATTTTATAAAAATAGCTCGTGAAGTCTATAAGTTATTCTGAATTCCATTCCTACAATGTTAAAGGGTAACAGACAGAAAAGCATTTTGCAGAAAAATATAGACATGGCTATGGCACCAAATTTATGGAACATAATTTTTTGTGGTGTTAAACAATTCCAAAATATACTTTTGTTATTGGTTTGAATGTTGAAATACTTATACCTCAAGAGGAATTAAAAAAGAAGGATTAAAAAAAATAGAGAAGGAATAAAGACAAATAAGAAAAATATATATACAGAGAGTATAGAACGTAATGTGTTATAAACGTTTCTGTCCCGCTATCGGTACCCAAGATGCTATTCCTAGTAATACAATTGTTTGTATCCTTTCATTGCAACTCACAGAGTCATTAACTCATGTACCTATGCACTTTAACATGAAGTAGTGCAATGTAAAAATGTCACTAATATTTTTACTATAAATACTTACTTTTTACTTTCTCTATACGAACTATGTACATACCGAAATTTCACCGGAAATACATGTTTTGAGACTCCCTGAATAAAAATAAGCATTTTTTGAAAAATGTCCGTGTGTGTGTCTGTGGGCAGCATAGCTCAAAAACGAAAATACCGTTGAAGCCCAAACTTGCACACGAAGATTTTCAAGAAAATCCCCCACCCCAGACTATTCTTTACATGAAAAAAAGTTTGAAAATTTTGATTTTCTTAAAAAACGGCTTTAACGATTTTGGTTAAAATATCGTATATTAAAGATATTTACCTGATAAATAGAATGTACATCTTAAATTTTCTGGGAAGAGCCCCTGAAGGCTACTTTATTCTGAATGAATTTTACGGAATTGCGCATATCTGTTAAACCGTAAGAGATGGGAAAAAGCTTACTGCATAGAATCTGTAGCTCACGATAAAACACAATTTATGTCATATACGTGGAGTTGATCATTTTTAAGATATTCCTGATTTTTCGTTTTAGATTTGAAAAACTTGTACTTTTCTCATACAGGAATTTCTTAACTCCTGTCCATTCAAAGAAAAGAACTTCTGTTACATAGCAACCAGCTTTTGGCTATCATTTTAACCTATGGAACTCCCTCATTTTGCTTCTACTTACAGAAAGCAAGTAATAAGACTATTTCTGCTAATTAGCATGAAGTACATAGAAGCATAAGCGTTGTAACTATAATTTGTTGCAAAGAAGTACAGAAAGTCATGTGAATGAAACACATCAGTCTTTTTAGAACATATATACAATTTTAGCTCTCTTGACATACAGAAAGGATGTTAACATTAAGTGTTTTTAATATGTCAACCTATACCTACATTTTAATATCTGAAAATGCATATTTAAATATCAAATTTTGACATTCATTCATTACATATAAGTAAGAATATAAACACTATGTGATATAACGTAGACTAAATATCAAGTGCAGCTTTTTGTGTTCAGTAACTGTTATGCGAAATAGACTACAAAATTAAATACCTATTGCCTGTATTTCAGAAACCGTTATTTGATATATATATATATATATATATATATATATATATATATATAGTTTTGGAAAGTAATAAACATCCAATTGGAAATTATATTGGCAATTTTACACACATATTTAATATTTTCAGAAATAGATCTTAGCATTAAATTGGATACCTTTGAATATAAGGATGTAAGCGCTGTGTAGTAACGTAGGCTTAAAGCCAGATGATATAATTTTTAATTTCTCTACACGTACTATATACATAGTGTGTAGAAGGTTATTATATTCTATTAAAAATTTGGTTCCGATGTTTTACCAGACATTTTGAGCCCTCTCGAAACTTTTCCCCAAAAAGAATAATTAGAAAAAGATCAGTGTGTGTTAATGTGTTTGTGTTTTTCTGATGGGACAGCATAGCTCAAAAAAGGAAAGACCCATTAAATAGCAAATTTAGTACCTCTTTGAGTTATGTATGTTCCAAAGCTGCAATATACAATTTTCAATAACACCCCCTCCCGAAACCACGCTTTACATGGAAACATTTCAAAAGTTTAATTTTATAAAAATAATTCTCTTAAATACCGTATATTAAATATATTTATATGAGGAATAAAGTTTATATATTGAATTTTCTGGGAATGGCGTCTGAAGGACCCTTCGTTCTCGATGTCTTTTGCATAACTGTAAGCATATTTTTATAATTAAAGGTAAACAAATAAAATAAGGAGTTAAAATAATTATTCAATTTAATAGACTTCCTCCAAAAACTGCAAAAATTATTAATCCATTAGAATAAATAATTCAAATCCTAACTATAATATCCTTAATCGTATTAACAATCGCCTTAATAAAATTCTAGAATATTCTCTTAAAAAAATTAGAGATAGACGCGTAAGAGAAATGTAGATCTCGTTTACCATACAACTTATTTCACGGAGTTAACCATTTCAGAGATACTTCTTTTATTGGTTGCTGTTTTAAAATACTTTTCTCACACAAGAATTTGTCAATACTGGCGGTGCAAAGGAAGGGAGTTCAATCCATAGCAACAGCTTTTAAAAGATTTGACTACCGCTTTATTCCCTTATTTCTCTCTACTTAAAAGGAAGCAACATGTAATAAGACAATGTTAATGTTTATCTCGATAAGTAGGAAGTAGATAGAAGAATCGACATTTTAACAATAATTTATTACAGAGATATAGAGAAAAACATTTTTAAATCAAAATAAACAATTTAAAGATAAAAGTAAAAGTCTCCTTCATGCTGGCGCCCTCCGTGGTGTAATGCTAACTTCAAATACCCAAGGTCGTGGGTTCAAATCCTGCAGATGACAATGGCTTTTTTTCGGGTATAAAAATCTTTAGCATGGCTTCCTTAGGAAGGGAAGTAAAGCTATGGGTCCCGTGTCCTGATAGAGAGGCCTCTAAGCGGGCTTTCATGCCCAGTATAGAATGGGAGAACCACAGCAGTTAAAGAGCGTCCATAAATAAAACTCCATTTCATTTCCTTCATGTTAAATATATACACATTTCAATAATTACAGGCCTATTATATTTATTAATCTTGACAACTAACTTTTAATCTTTCATCCAATAACTTATTATTAAAAATATATAATCAACCTATTTCATGTGAATAAACCACGTTAGATTTTTACTTGCTATACATGTACTATGTACATAGTGTACAGAGAAGGTATAGCACTTCACCCAAAAATTCGATACCAAGATTTCACCGAAAATAAATGTTTTAGAGTTCCCTGTATCCAAAAAAAAGCAGTTTCAGAAAAAGGTCCCTGTTTGTGTGTCCGTATGTGTCCGTGTGTCTGTGAACACGATAACTCAAAAAGGAAAAGTCAGTAAAATACCAAACTTGGTATTTAAGTTTAGCATCTTTCAGAGATGCGATACGAAGGTTTTCAGAAAAATCCCTCCACACCGAACTACCGTTTACATGGAGCTTTTTTCGAAAATTTTGATTTTCTCAAAAATGGCTGTAACGATTTTGATTAAAATATCATATATTAAAGATATTTACCTGAGAAATGAAATGTATTTCTTGAATTTTCAAACAATAGCCTCTGAAGACTTGTTTATTCTGGATGAATTTTACGAAATTTTGCTTAACTGCCAAACCATAAGAAATGGACAAGAACTTAACACACAAAAAATGTAGAGCACCTAAAACACACAATTTATGTTATATGCATTTTCTTCGTGGAGTTGATCTTTTTTACATATTCCTTGTTTTTGGTTTCACCTTTAAAATCTTATACTTTTCCCATACAGGAAGTTATCAACTCCTGTGCATACAAACAAATAAACTTCAGTCAAGTAACAACCAGCTTTTGACTATCACTTTAGCCTATGGTACTCCCTTATTTCGCCTCTACTTACAAGGAAGCAAGTAATAAGACTATTTCTGCTCATTTTTGCTCAATTCGCATGAAGTAAATACAATCATAAGCTTTTTAACAATTTGTTGCAGAGATTTAGAGAAAGTCATGTGAATGGAACACATCAGATATTTAATGTTTAATATCTGTCTTAAGTTTTAGTGCACTTGAAAGTTTAAGATGTTTATTATTAATTGTAATAATAGAAGTGTTAATATTACTTCCTTCGTGTATTTAATTTTGTATACTTTCACATGATCTATGTTCAAGGCCTGCTTGGCCATCATTAACCTAGAAAATCTAATCTAATGTTGCCATGCTCTTATTGAGCTAATGATAGTCGAAAGTAAGAAGGATTTAACACAGGGGAAAGGGGACTAGGCAATAGCCTGTTTGTAGAATAAAGCCCATTATCCCCCGTTTAAGACGACCTTTGTTAGGATCCTGTCGCTTCGGTGTTCAAACACCACCGACTCATGTCGCCATGTTTTCCTGCTCCTTCTTACGGCCCCAGAGGGGCTGGAACATCTGTTTGATATGCTCTGCACCTGTACAAAGCTTTGGGGAGGGGGGTTCTTGGATAAACTCATTAGGAGAGCTGGGAGGGGCGCGGCAGAGAGAATAGACTCTAACATAACCATAATCATTGTCATCCCCCGCCGGTGCCAACATCGTACATTTCGGAGCTGCAAGAGGTCTCGCTTGAAGGAAAAAAAAACACCATCAAATACACACATTGCCCCTCAGCACATAAACTCGTTTTTTTTAGCTGTTGGATGGGACCTAAGTAAGTCATTTTTGGAGATACTAAAAACACTATCATGGCACGGATCTTTAATCCAAATATCATAGCCATGCATACTAAAGTTTAGGAGTGGCTTTATAGCCAATAAAACTATAATAGCATGAAAGCCATTAACGGCCTTATTTCCTCAATGGGTTAGAAAACTAAGATGTTACATTTTCTACCACATTCTCACTAAGAAGAGAAAGCAATTACTTCACCCAAAAAATATAAGGCTAAGATCTCACCGGAAATACATGTTTTTAGATCGCTAAATAAAAAATCTGTGATCCATTCAAATAAATTTCTCTACATCTCTCTATAACAAATTACTGTTGAAAGCTTATACTTCTATCTATTTGATAGTAATCGAGATAAACATTAGCAGAAAGGAAATAATGGAATAATCTAGACTAAAACGATAGTCAAATCTTTTAAAAGCTGGCTGCCATGTGGATGAAATCCGTTTCTATGCAGTACTAGGAGTTGACAAACTCCTGTATGTGAAAAGTATAAGAATTTTAAAACTGAAACAAATAATAAGGAATATGTAAAAATGGTTAACTCCAAGAGAAAAAGATATATCACATAAATTGTGTGTTTCAACGAGATCTATATATTATTTTGTGTAGTAGGTTTCTGTCTTTCTCTCACGGTTTACTGCTAAGCAAAATTCATTCAGAATGCATCCATTTTATTTACCGTATTAATGTTTTTAATTTACGCTATTTTAATGCAAATCGTTAGAGCAATTTTTGAGAAAATCAACATTTTTAGAACATATCTCCATGTAAAGGTTAGTTTAAGGGGGGTATTTTCCTTAAAATCCGCATGTCGCATCCTTGGAAGGTACTAAACTTATACAGGGCTACTACAAAAGAAATAGACAACTTCAACTGCCTGTAAAACAAAAACTATTAGAGATAGCAACCTAATTATTTTGGAGTTATGTTGAGAAACTTTCAAGGTTTCGTTTGTTACTATTGGTAACGCTGTAGTGTTTTGTTTGTTGTTGCAGAAGCTGAAATGGTGGAAAATCCTGTGGAAAAGGCATATTGCGTGTTGGAATTTGTTAGAACGCAATCAGCAACTGTTGTCCAACGACATTTTAGAACACGTTACCACAAAACGCCACCGACTAGACAGTCAATCTACGACTGGTATAGAAAATTCGAGACAACGGGATGTTTGTGGAAAGGGAAGAGCTCGGGAAGACCAAGAGTTTCGGAAGAAAACGTTGAACGTGTTCGTTCTGCCTACATAAGAAGCCCACACAAATCGACATCTAGGGTAAGCATGCAATTACAAATTCCACAGCAAACTGTATGGAAAATCTTGCGGAAGTGACTGCACATGATGCCTTACAGATTACAGATGTTGCAGTTTCTGAGTGAAGAAGATAAAGTCATACGGCGTGACTTTTGCATCGACATGTTGCGACATGATGAAGACGATGCTGGTTTTTGTGAGCGCATCATTTCATTTTTGTGGTAACGTGTTCTAAAATGTCGTTGGACAACAGTTGCTGATTGCGTTCTAGCAAATTCCAAACGCAATGTGCCTTTTTCATAGGATTTTTCGCCATTTCAGCTTCTGCAACAACAAACAAAACACTACAGCGTTACCAATAGTAACAAACAAAGCTTTGAGAGTTTCTCAACACAGCTCCAAAATAATTAGGTTGCTATCTCTAATAGTTTTTGTTTTACAGGCAGTTGAAGTTGTCTATTTCTTTTGTAGTAACCCTGTATATTAAATTTGGTCTTGTACCTAATTTTCGTTTTTGAGTTATGGTGTTCATAGACACATGGGCCCACACATGGATCTTTTTCAAAAATGCTCTTTTTGGATACAGTGGATCCTAAAACGCCTATTCTCGGTATCGAATTTTCGGGAGGAATACAGTTCCTTCTCTATACACTATATCCATAGTACGTGTAGAGAAAGTAAAACAACAGATGTTGAAATTTCTACCATGTTCCCACTTATTTCATCCAAAAATATAATACCGAAATTTCAACGGAAATACATATTTTTAGAATCGTTAAATAAAGAAATCTAACTTGTTCCATTCATATAACTTAACTCTAGTTAAACATATTTTATTATAAAGTGTTATTATTTTATCTACGCCATGATAATCTACATAGACATTAGCAGAATTGGTCTTATTCCTTGCTTCCTTGTAAGTAAAAGAGAAATAAGGGAATACATTATATTAACACCTTTTAAAAGCTGGTCGCTATGTGCAGCAGGTTTGTTTTGCATGTTCCCATTTGAGAAAAGTTAATTACTTTAAAATTGAGACCAATAACAATATCTGGAAAACAGTCAACTCTACAATACAAAGTATATAACATAAATTATGTGTTTTAAAGACATCTGTATTTATTGTGTTGTAAGTTTTTGTCTTTATCTTACTGTTTAAATCTACCAGAATAAAGGGCTGTTCAGAAACTATTCTCAGAAAATTCAAAATATACAATTTATTTGTGATGTAAATATCTTTAATACAGGGTAGTTTAATCAAAATCGTTATAGGCATTTTTGAGAAAGTCAAACGTTTTTAAAAATGTTCAAATTAAGCGTAGTTTGAAGTGGGTAATTTTCTTGGCAATCCTTGTGTCGCATCCTTGGAAGATACTGAACTTAACTGCTCAGTTTGGTATTTAACCGACATTTCGTTTTTATGTTAGATTTTCCACAGATACACAGACAGACCGACAAACACTCACACACACGGACCTTCCCCTAAACAAGCTTTTTTCGGACTCAGGGCAATATAAATTCCCGATGAAATCTTGGTATTGAAAGCTTTGGTGGAATACAATACCTTCTCTATCCACTATGTACATTGTGGGTACATGTGGGATAGAGAAAGCAAAAATATGTGTTCCATATCCAGGTTTTCGTGGTACACAAAAAATCTAGCCTATGTCCTCGTTTTCATTCCCGGGAGTAAAACAAAAGAGATGAAACGAATGTTAAGTTCCCGCTAAGAAAAGTTTAAGATGTTCAAAATTGAAACCAATAATAAGGAATGTATAGGAAAGGTTAAATCTACATAACATTGTGTAACCTTGATTGTGTGGTTTTAATGAAGTCTACATTTATTTTAGTAGGCTTTTGTCTATCTCATGTGGTTTATGAATTGTACAACGGTCAACCAGAAAGCTGAGGTAGATACTCGGAAGCTATTTAGAATATACATTTCGTTTGTCGTGAAATTATCTTAAAAGTGTGGCTTTTTAATAAATATCGTTACAGCCATTTTTGATAAAATCAAAAATGTGCAAAAATATTTCATGTAAATTTGAAATATTTCGTGGGGCATTTTCTTGAGTTGTATAAACAGTGTAATAATTTAGTCTACCACGTTCGCACAGAGAAAAGGTTAATCTGATTTTGTATCACACGGTGAGAGGAGTCGAGTATTGTCCAACCAGAGAGTTTAGGGATTACTAGTTCGCAATTCAGAGCTTCATTGGTCTTCTTTTGGGTAGTGTGGCCAGTCCAATACGCTTTTAGAACATAAAACCAGTGAAAAATATGGACGGAGTCAGTGAAAAGACCCCGTCTTACGATACGTAACTTCAGGCACATTTTTAATGTCTATGAGTGTACATTGTACATGCAGAAATTATACATTTTTTTTTAATTCAGGGACCCATAAAACTTATATTTGTGATGTAATCTCGGTATCGAACTTTGAGTGGATACAAGAACTTCTCTATCTACTATGTACTCGTACATTATATATTCATACAAGAGTAGATAAAAAGAGGGCCAATTCTTGCTTTAACGAATAATGTACTCATTGTGGCTCTCATAGTGGATAGTGAGAGTGCGCAATTTCCACCAAAGAACTTCGCATGCATGATGTGCTGTTTTAAGCGCAGTGCTGGCGATTAGTTCTGCCGATGTTAAATCTACCAAATTCATATCACATTATTTCCGGGACAATTTGAGCCGTAACAATGAACGTAATATATCCTGCTATTGGTTTGCAGCACAGGAATTTATCCAAGCCGTGGAACAGGTTCTAACATCTATAGTATCTCCCAATAACTACGATATATGCAAAACCTGAATATTGAAAGAATGAGACAAGGTTATTTCAGTCCAAATTATTATAAATAAACGGAAAATTTTAATTTTGATCGCAAAAAACCTGATAGGTGACAGAAGGAGGAAGATTTGGTGCATTTTCTTAGGAATAGAAGATGATAATCTTGCTGAGTGATAGGAAAGGTGATAAAATACTTGTGATGTCCAAATGATGATTCTAACACACAACATACAGGCTGTTTTACGTTCCCTGCTACCTTTTATTAGGTATGTCAGTGCCTGAAACAAAATATTAATTTTCTGTCCAATGGTCCATTTGTTTTCTGCTGTCTACTTGTTGCGTAATGTATAACAACATATTAATATTGTCTTCAACAGGCCAGCCTCAATTTGAGTTCGCAAAGGTGTTGTAAGTTACTCATTAGTCACAAGAGTGTACCATTAACATGCAATACGGAGCAAGCTGGAGGGTGAATGAAAGGCCGTTTCTGCCTTCGTAATGACCTTCGCTACCACGCTCCCCCTCCAACCTGCCTCTGAGATCTGTAGTTCAGTACTCTTGACTCAGATTAGTCGAGTTACAACAGACTGGTCTACGCCTTGCACTTTCTTCTGCAACGAAAGTTTCTTCTATTCAACATTGCAAACAGATATTTCTTTATCAGGATTTTTCGTTTTTCATCCCCTCTTTTTGAATGTCAAACTCTCTAAGGTACTCTGAAGAGTATTAATCACATCCTAGATAAAAGTAATTAATCTCACTTTGCTTTAATATCAATCAACTATTGATTAAATACTTAGATAATCGCACTGTTCAACAAAATTACAAATAGCTTAACAATTTATTTATTTCCATTTAAAATGCACTATTTTATACCTATATTTTTACTTTCTCTATAAATACTATGTACATAGTGTATAGAGAAGATATTGCACTCCACCCAAAAATTCGATGCAAAGATTTCACCAGAAATATATGTTTTAGTGTCCCATGTGCCCAAAAACAAAATTTTCAGAAAAAGGTTCCTGTGTCTGTGAACACTATAACTCAAAATCGAAAAGTCGGTATTTAAGTTTAGTATATTCCAGGGATGCGACATGAAGATTTTGAGGAAAATCCCTCCCACCTCCAGCTACCCTTTACGTGGAACATTTTTCGAAAATGTTGATTTTCTCAATAATGGCGCTTATGATTTTGATTAAAATATGGTATGTTAAAGATACTTACCTGTAAAATAAAATATATATCTTCAATTTTCTGGGAATAGACTCTGAAGACTACTTTATTCTGGATGAATTTTACGAATTTTTGTATGTCTGCTAAAACGAAAGAAATGGACAAAATGAAGGGCACGTTAAAACACACAATATATACCATATACATTTTTTCTCGCGGAGTTGATCGTTTTTTAGATATTCCAACACTTTTCTCATACAGGAATTTGTCAACTCCTGTCCATACAAACAAAGGAACTTCAGTCACATATCAACCAGTTTTTGACTAGCACTTTAACCTGTGGTACTTCCTTATTTCGCTTCTACTTACAAGGAAGCAAGTAATAAGACTATTTCTGCTAATTTTTTTCTCGATTAGCATGAAGTAAATGGAAGCATAAGCTTTTTAAAAATAATTTATTGCAGAGATGTAGAGAAAGTTATGAGAATGGGACACATGAGATTTTTTTCAGTATCTTCCTTGCTTCCTGACAGCATTCAATGAATAGGGGCACCGAAACATGACGATGCTTGAAATTTCTTATAGGTTTTTCTTTATTAATAATATAATTATTTATTATTCAAGTTCAATGAGAATGAGTGGAGAAAGTGATGAGTGGCTCAAAGACATACTGTAACAAAAACGGTCCACACCAATGGATGAGTGAATTCATCTTTTATTGGCTTAATGTGAAAATCTGATCGGAAACTTAACCTGATTTTCAGGCACAGGAAAGAAGAAAAAGAGGGGACTTTAAACGGAGTAGTAGGTGCACATAAGGGGTTATGGAAGTGCGACTTAGCATTATTTCGGCATACTTTCGTGCACTCCACTGTATAATGTGAATATCCTTTCAATTCAGTTTTATTACTTATTTTATGGACATAATTAATAGATGTCAATCTTCTTTATGCATTTGTAAGCTGGAAATGAATTAAAGTGAAGTCACGGACTTATACATTATTAACCATATTACATTAATATATTTCGAATATAGCTCTGTTATTTACAGAAAGTACAGCCTAATTTACAGTGTGTTTAAAACCAGCTCCAAAAATTACAGCCTAGGTTGAAAAAGTTAGCGTAATTATCTGGAGTGTATGTAAGTGAACAGCAGCGCGGTGCTGTTTTCTCCCACCAACTTTGTTTTGTTTCTTGCTAGACTATACTGTTGCGTATCTGATATTGCCATTTTGAAAAAGTTATTTCATTTAGCAAGAGGTAATGTTGTACCAGTTTCAACATTTTTTGATAGTGTTTAACCCTGATTTTACAACTGTTATTTTTAATTTAGCAAGAGGTAATTAATATTGCATCAGTTTCAATACTTTTTAGAGTTTTTAACGCTCGCTTTTACCACTAAGGCCCGCAGGCAATTCTACTATGATATATGGAATGAAGATGGGGCACCGTGGAATGCGATGGAGAACTAGGAAAGAAACCCGCCCATGTGCCGCTTTGTCCACCACAAATCCCACATGCGATCGCCTGTGATCGAACGCAGTCCGCCTTGGTGAGAGGTGAGTGATTTCACCCGTTTCAGCAATTGATATTAGTGGCAACAATGTCAAAATGCTGACATAGCTGTGTTCCTCTAAAACAATGCCGGTATAAGCATAGGTTTGTTTAAAAGAGCTCCAACAACCAGGTCAGTAGAGCCTACTGACGCTGCAGGAGTACACCGAATGCGCTTAGTTTTATTTAAAAGGTGTTAACTGCAATATTACCAATATGTACCAGATGAATTACAAGAAATTTGGGTTACCCTTGGGTTTTCTCATCCCTAACCATACATTACCTTTTGATAGTAAAATACATGTGTCTCCTTGCACTCTTGCGAATTCATTCTCCAAATTTGTTCCCCAGATCTAGATCCTGCTGCTTCCCTCTCGCTTGCGCGACCAGCTTTTACCTCTAAACTACTAACCCTTATGATGCGGAATGAAGGAATAACTCCTACCCCACACTGACTAAACTAAAATACCATAACACTGTGGTAATATAATTATAATTCCTTGGAAAACGGGTATACCCAAGAACAAAACTTGTTATTGGTAACCCATGTTTTGTCCTCTCTGATCTGAAGCAATGCATCTTCTTGGAACAGATATCGTTAGAATATAAACTAGGCATGGCCAACTAACTGCTATTTGAGTCAGGTAAAGAGGGTAAATTTCTCCAATACTGCTGCCAATCGACTACTATGCACTGCGAGGAAAGCAAGACAGATAATTCCTTAATTGCTGTGGCAATATGCACAAATTTATGTTTGAAAAACGTAATCCAATTTTCATAGGTCAATATATTTTCTGCAGTTTCATAATTGTAGAACAAGCGCTCTATTATGCATCTTGCAGCTTTCCGCGCGAGAAAAGTTTAAGCTTTTTAAATCTGAAAACAATAACAAGGAATGTCTCAGAAATGGCAATTCCACGAAAAAAAAAAAGTTTGACATAAATTGTCTGTTGTGACGAGATCTACATATTTATGTAGTAAGTTTTTCTCTACCTCTTACGTTAGAACCATTTTTGATAAACTCAAATTTTGAATTTTTTTCCACGTAAAGTGTAGCTTGGGGTAGGAGATATTTTACAAAACCTCCGTGTCACATCCCTGGAAGATACTAATCTTAAACATCAAGTTTGGTATTTCGTTTCGTTTTTGAGTTATCGTGTTCATAGGCACACCAACACACACAGGAAACTGATCTTTTCTGAAAATGCTTTCTGGACTCGGGAGGTCCTAAAACATATATTCCCGATGAAATCTCGGTATGGAATTTTTGGGTGGAAAACAATACTTCCTCTATACACTGTGAACATGGTACGTATAGAGAAAGTAAAAAGACGTCTTCACACCAAGAAGGCTATCAATAACTCGTAAACAACACATGTATAAACATGAAATAGCTTCAAAATGGTAAATATTGCTTCAAGATCAAGTGTGTTGTTTGAAACGCTTGCTTCAGTAAATCTGCTTTTGTGATGCGTTCTGACGAATGGCAGGAGTTCGAGTACCGGTGTACGATCAGACTTGGACACAGTGTAATGGAAATGTTTACAAAACTTCAGCAAGCTTACGGAGGAGTGTTTTGTCAAGGGTTCAGGTATTTCGGTGGCTTAAGACATTTTCAAATGGAAAAAGAGTCAATAGAAAATGAATATCCTAGTAGAATACATGCGTTTTTCAAAATTGATAAAAATTTAGCAAAGGTCCGAGATCTTGTACTTTTAAAAAGGTGAATCATGTGTGACAAAAAGAAAAAATAAATAAATAAATAAATAAACAAATAAAAAATCTGATGTGTTCCATGCACATGATTTTCTCTATCTCTGCAACAAAATATTGTTAAAAAGTTTCTATTTACTTCATGTTAATCGAGAAATTAGTAGAAATATTCTAAAAACTTGCTTCCTTGTAAGTAGAAGCGAAATAAGGGAGTACCATAGGCTAAAGTGATAGTCAAAAGCTGGTTGTTATGCGACTGAAGTTCCTTTGTTTGTATGGACAGCAGTTGACAAATTCCTGTATGAGAAAGGTATAGCTGAAATAAAAAACAAGGAATAATTCAAAAACGATAAACTCCACTAGAAAAATGTATATAACTTAAACTGTGTGTTTTAACGTGCTCTACAGTTTTTGTGTGGTAAGTTTTATCTCACGGTTTAGCAGTTATGCAAAATTCCGTAAAATTCATCCAGAATAAAGTAGTCTACAAAGGCTATTCCCAGAAAATTCAAGATATACATTTTATTTGTCAGGTAAGTTTCTTTATTATACGATACTTTAATCAAACCTAGAGGGGATTTTTCTGAAAACCTTCGTGTCACATCCCTGGATGATACTAAACTTAAATACCAAGTTTGGTGTTTTACCGACTTTTCGTTTTTGAGTTATCGTGTTCACGGACACTCACACACGGACCTTTTTCTGAAAACGCTTTCTTTTTTTTTTTTTTATACAGGGGTCCTAAAACATATATTTCCGTTGAAATCTCGGTATCGAATTTTTGGGTGGAGTGCAATACCCCTTCTCTATTCACTATGTACACAGTACGTGCGCAGAGAGAGAGAGAGCGAGAGCGAGAGCGAGAGCGAGAGCGAGAGATATGCATGATGCAGTTTCTCACACAACAATTTTACTAAATAGTTTTTAGCCAGTTGCGGCTCCTCAGCCTCTGTATTGCCAGCCTTGAGTCCCTGTGACTTTCAACTCTTCCGGAAATTGAAAACACACCTCAAGGAACATCATTCAAAAGAATGTAACAACCAGCTGAAAGCCATTCCAATTTCCAAGTTCCCTTACTGCTATGAGAAGTGAAAAACATCTCTGGCTGTGTGGCTTCCCAAGCCCCCTTACTGTTACATTATAACACTGTTTCAATAAACATCTGATGTATTCCATTCACATGACTTTCACTACATATCTGCAACAAATTGTTGTTAAAAAGCTTATTTGTCTATCTACTTCTTGCTAATCGAGATATACATAGCAGAAACGGTCTTCTTACTTCTTAGCTCTATTTAGCTAGTTTTATTACTAGCTTCTTTGTAAGTAGAAGGGAAATAAGGGAATACACTAGCCTAAACCGACAGTCAATTGTTTTATAAGCTGGTTGCTATGGGATTGAAATCCGATTCTTTACTGGTCAGTGTTAACAAGTTCCCGTATGAAGAAAGTAGAAGTATTTTAAAACTGAAATTAATAACAAGGAATATCTAAAAAAACAGGTCAACCCCAGGAAAAATATGCACTTTACAAGAGTTGTGTGTTTTAAAGAGCTCTGCATTTTTTGTGTAGTCAGTTTTTGTCTATCTGTTACGGTTTACTAGTTATACAAAACCCAGCAAAATTCGTCCAGAAGGAAGAAGTCTCTTCATGGGCTATTTCCAGAAAATTCAAGATAAACATTTTATTTGTCATGCAAATAACTTAAATATAAATTAATTTTATTAAAACCGTTAGAGGCATTTTTGTGAAAATAAAAATGTTCGAAACTTTTTTCATGTAAAGGATAGTTGGCGTGGGGGGGGGATTTTCTTGAAGATCTTCGTGTTGCATCCTTGAAAGATACTGAACTTAAATATCAAGTTTGATATTTAACGGACTTTTCGTTTTTGAGCTACGCTGCTCACAGTCGCGCGCGCACACACGCGCACACACAAACACACATGGATACTGCCGCGGACCTTTTACTAAAAATGTGTTTTTTTTTTTTTTTGGATTCAAGTATTTCCGGTGAAATCTTGGCGTCCAATACAAAACTTTTTCTATGAAATATGTACATGGCACATGTAGAAAAATTAAAAATGGTAATCAAAAATCTGATGTGCTCCAATCACATGACTTTCACTACCGCTCTATAACAAAAATATGTTTATTCTTCTATCTACTTTATGCTAATTGAGATAAACATTAGCAGAAACGGTTTTTTTATTTAGTTCCTTATAAGTAAAAGGGAAAACAAGGAGATACTCTAGGCTAAACCAACAGTCAAATGCTGTAAAATGTAGTTGCTATGGTATAGAAGTCCGATTCTTTGCGTGGTCAGGTGTTGACAAATACCTGTATGAGAAAAGGCATTAAGTATTTCAAACTGAAATAAATAACAAGGAATGCCTTAAAAACGTTTAACTCCAGGAAAAATATGCATAAATAGTGTCTTTCAAAGAGCTCTATATTTTTTGTACGGTTTACCAGTTATGGAAAATCCATAAAAATTCATCTAGAACGAAGAGGTCTTCACAGGCTATTTCTAAAAAAATCAAGATGTATATTTTATTTGTCATGTAAATATCTCAAATATAAGAGATTTGAATCAAAATCGTTAGAGCCATTTTTGAGAAAATAAAAATTTTCGAAATTTTTCCATGTAAAAAGTAGTTGGCAGAGGGGGATTTTCTTGAAAATCTTCGTGCTGTATCCTTAGGAGATACTGAACTTAAATATCAAGTTTGGTACTTAACGGACTTTTCGTTCTTGAGCTGTGCTGTCCACAGACACACATACACGGATCTTTTTCTAAAAATGCTTATTTTGGTTTCAGGGGGTCACAAAACATGTATTTCTGGTGATATCTCAGTTTACAATACAATCACGCACCTTGTATAGTACGTCTCGCTCTTTAAAGACACGTCAAATGTGTCGCACTGTTGCCACATGTACTTTATACACTCACAACCTTAGGGCCCAGCTTTGATCGCTCTACTACTCTGTTATCTTGTAAATTATATCACGAAATATCCGTACTGCTATTGCTGGCTCTTGTAAGGTATATAATTTACACATCTCTACCCTTTGTATTCTTCTTTCACTATCAATATGTAGGGCATACATAGTAAGTAGAGAAGGTATTCTATTCCGCCCAAAAGATTCGATACCGATATTTCATCGTAAATACATGTTTTGAGGATCCCTGAATATAAAAAGCAATTTAAGAGTATACATGATTGAAAATTCATGAAAAACCACAAAAAAATCTCTATTTTTATTTTAATTCTGTAATTTAATTGAATATCCTGAATATAAAAACTGACCAACAGGTGCCATTGATAAATTCCTTAACTCGAGCCACAGCAAAGTATTGCAAGTACTGGACTCGACAAGAACAATTTCAGTTCGACGAGATCTCATTCTACTCATACAAAGTAAAATACGAAGTTGAGCAGTAGAGGAGAGGTAAACGAAAGCTGAGTGTTTAACCTGCTGGAGCATTCAAATCTTTCCTTGTTTTCTCGATATTGATATTTACAGCATTTTTATTCCTGTAAAATGCTCCTTGCGCAACAGTTTTTACTTTCTCTACACGTACTATGCACATAGTGTATAGAGAAGGAATTGAAATGCACCCAAAAATTCGATACCGAGATTTCACTGGAAATACACGTTTTGGGTCCCTCTGAATCAAGAAAAGCATTTTGAGAAAAATATCCTTATGTGTGTGTGCAGGTGTGTTTGTGTATGTGTGTGTCTGTGGACAGCATAGGTAAAAAACTAAATGCGATTTAGAGACCCCTGTATAAAATTCATTTTTAGAAATAGGTCAATGTGTCCGTGTGTCTGAGAACACGTTAACTCAAAAATGAAAAGTCGGTTAAATATTAAACTACATATTAAAGTTTCAACATCTTCCAAGGGTGCGACACAAAGATTTTGAAGAAAATCTTCCTACACCCTCTGCCCTTTACACGAAAAAAAAAATGTAAATTTTGAACTTGTAAATTTTAAGAGAGGAGAAAAAGTTACAGCACAACATTTTAATTCCCGTTAAAACATACAATATATGCGAGTTCTACTGTTGCTTAAAATTGTGCATTTTCACATTAATATGTATGTAAATTATTAGCAGTATTTATCTGCACTTTATTTTTATTAATATATTAATCTTAATATATTAAAATCCCTAAGTTAAAATAAACTATCGTCCTTCAAAGAATATATAAAGAACTTTATTCAAGTCTTGGTATATCAATACAACATTAGAATTGTCATACACAATTTTTCTGTGGAGTTAACCATTTTTGATATACCTTATTAGTGAGTTTCAATTTTAAAATACTTAAACTTTTCTGATGCGGGAATTTGTCATCCCAATTGCAAACAAATGGCAACCAGCGTTAAAACATTTGAACTCATGTGAATGGAATATATCCGACACTTTATTCTATGCACCACTGCTTTTGAACACTCGGTATTCTCAACTGCTTCTTTTACTAGCTTACTAACACTCATTTTACTTGAATAAACTAATACTATTAATATTTGTCGTTTCTTCTTAGTTTATCACCATTTCGTCTCTTCTTAGCCTCTCCCTCCATAACCATAAATATTTACGTATGGTGTTAAATAATCTATATAACACAGCAGTGTTCGACACGCTATAAACTTATACATCTTCTTACAACTGGTATTAAGTTTTATAGCCTTCTGCTTCGCGCCTGGCTCCTATTAGCTGAATAGATGGATGACTTTTAATAATGGTACACAATGAATGCCTCAATTTACATGATTACAGCTTCTTTAAAGACAATTTGAAACTGTACTCAACATATTTTCTTGCTTGGCCTCCGTTGTAAATCCGGTAACAGAAATCTTGTGTGTTCCAATCACATGACTTTCGCTACATCGCTGTAACAAATTATTGTTAAAAAGCTTCATCTGTCTCTTCATGCTAATCGAGATAAACGTTTACAGAGATGCTTTTATTACTTGATTTCCTTGAAGTAGAAGGTAAAGCGATAGTCAAGTCTTTTAAAAATGTGGTTGCCATGTGGTTGTAATCAGTTTCTTTGCATTGTCAGGGGTCGACAAATTCCCGTATGAGAAAAGTTTTAAGTATTTTAAAATTGATACCAATAGCAAGGAAATGGTCAACATCAGAAAAAATGTATATGATATAAATTGTCTGTTTTAACGTGATCTACATTTTTGTGCAGTAAGTTTTTGTCTATCTCTTACGGTTTACTAGTTGCGCAAAATTCAGCAAAATTGATTCCGAATAAAGAGGTCTTTAGAGGCTATTCCCATAAAATTCAAATAATAAATTTTATTTGTCATATAAATATCTTTAATACACGGTAGTTTAATCAAAATCGTTAGAACCATTTTTGAAAAAAATCAAAGTTTTCGATTTCTTTTTTCAATTCAAGGGGCAGTTGGGAGTGGGAGAAATTTTCTCAATATCTTCTGTCGCATTCTTGGAAGATACTGAATTTAAATACTAAGACTTTTCGGTTTTTCCAAAAATGTCATTTTTTGGATGCAGAGAACCCTAAAACGTATATTTCGGTGAAATCTGGGTATCAAATTTTGGGTGGATTGCAATACCTTCTCTATTCACTGTGTACATAGTACGTGAAGAAAAAGTAATAAAAGAAATGCTTGCAAAATGGAAAAATAAGGAAAAAGCGGAAAAAAAGGAAAACAGAACCGGAGTCTCGACAAGCCTCCGGAACTGTGTTTTTTTATTAAAAAAACAACAAAAATCATAACAACCAAATATTTTCACCATGTCATAGCAACTTGGTGGCAGGACGAGAGTAGTAAAGGACGAAGATAGTATGAGTATATAAGCGTTAGATCACACATGCTGTTCAACAACTCTCGTGCAAACCTTTACTTTAACTCCTTCCATACAACGTGACATATGTAAGGCCGTTGTAGATAGTCGAAATGTTCAACATGTTTAATTTCTTTCTCCCCGTATGTCCACTTTTCCTGCGAGTGCTTTAGTTTTAAGAATATTCACTTCCATGCCCTATTGTCTACAAAATCGTTGCATTTAAGCCAGATTGCAGAACATTTATTGTTTTATAAAGAATAACAATGTCGTCAGCGTACAAATGAACTGGTATTTTTTCGCCTTCAACTGTCGACGCATCTCCACCATTATATTAATAATGTCATCGATAAACAAATTAAAAAGTAACGGAGATAATATACAACCCTGTTTGACTCCCCTCTGCGCTATGTTGAATTCTGATGTATTGTGTGAATCAGTCTTGATAACAAATTATACATTGCCTTGAGTGCTCTAATCATTTTTCCGGAAAGTCCTTTACACGCTAATTTAACCTACAGAGTCCTACGTTTCAAAGAATCAAACGCCATTTTAAAATCTACAAACACGGAGTATAGCTTACCTCCTTTATTTCTTAAATTATCTTCAATTATGGTTTTTAGAACAAAAATATTGTAAGTGGTCGAAAAGCTTTCTCTGAATCCCGTTTGAGCAACCACTGATCTGCGTTTGTCTTCAGTAAGTCACCGGGATATGTGTAGTGCCGTTTCGTAAACATATTCAGTGCTTAGCTCAGAATTAAATTGGAGGACGAATTCTTGTCCATGGTCTATGAAGGTAAACCATATTGTTTAATGTATTCTAAAACTCGGAATGTACTATAAAGTCCATTATCAAGAAATTACTTTCTCTAGCTATTCTACAAACCAGCGTTTCTTACAAAAGATTATTCTTTTACCTGCATCATGCTAACCAAGATAAACGTTAGTAGAATTGGTCTTATCATTTCCTTCTTTGAAGTCGAATCTTTTAAAAGCCGGTCGCTATATAAAACAATTGAATTTGAAATTCGGTTCTCTTTACTTTGAGACAGTTAATTAGATCCCATATTACAATTATTATTAGTTATTAATTATTCGGCAATTAAAAAGAGTATAAATATATGTAGTTAACTGAAAATTCAGATGACGTCAAGAGAGTCAAAAGGGATGAGAAGCTCTTTTGTCAGAAAGGATTCTTTTGTCAAGTCACGTACGCTTTAGCTAGGTCGGGGTGAACTGAAAAATATGGAAGATGGTAATTCTTCATTGTACTAGGCTTGTCACGTGAGGTTTACAGTGTATCCTGGGATAATGAAATTGGTTCTTGGGTAATATTGACGTCAATAGTACGCCCTTTTTGTCCAATCAGAAAGAGGCCGCCATGACTAATTTTTGTATATAAAGAGCCCAAGAAAGCATCTCGGGAACTCTGTTCTAATTCATCTGTTCTGGCCTGTTCGTGAAAGTATTCTGTAGCTGTTCTGCTGTTGGTC
This sequence comes from Hymenopus coronatus, assembly GCA_030762935.1. NCBI lineage: Eukaryota > Metazoa > Arthropoda > Insecta > Mantodea > Hymenopodidae > Hymenopus > Hymenopus coronatus. Next base: position 54,430,822 of record CM060887.1, on the reverse strand, counting down.
GTCGAGCGGAACTTGAGTACTTCATGTAAAGTTAGACACAACACCAGTGACGAGTACTAATATATATTACGTGTGTTAAGTCATGTTATTAGAATCGTAACAAGTGAATAACTGAACATTATTAGAAGGCGATGTGCTTGTCTCGGCTCTTCTAGGAAGGAATAAACTCGTGCAAAGTATACAACTTTTAATTATTAAAAGACCACTCCTGACCTACCCCCATTTGCTACCCCCGGGTGAGTAAATTATCGTGCCGACTGAGCGACACCGAGGTAAACTCACCGGTAGTAGATTCAGCGTACCAGGTAAGTGGATCTACTCATAGGTAGGGGAGTGAGTCTGGTCAACGACTCCAATCTGCGCTCATTGCATAAGGCGTATTAAATGTGGTGTAAGAGGCAACCCTGCATATAACATCTAACGTCAACACTATATTAACACCACATATGGTTTTCAAACGCGGGGCACAATAACGTTACAACTTGCTAATAGTAAACAATAGAGAAAAGAAAATAAATTTGCCCTCCCATTTGAGAGAATTCTAAGAGTTTAAAATTGAAACCAATAACACAAAATATCTCCATACAGTTAACTTTACAAACATAAAGCATGCAGAAGTTAGAGGTATCAATACTGGTAAATTTCCTATAAAACGAATCTCTTGAAAATGTTTTACATTATAAATAACTATGCCTAAATATATATGACTAAACGTGGCTTTTAACGTGATCCTACATCTTTTTTTTTTTTTTTTGCTATACGGTTTACCAATTATATGAAAGTTGTACAAAAGTAATACAGAATGAAGTCTTGGGGGCTGTTTAGAGATAATTCAAGATATATATTTTGCTTGTCATAATATATATTAAGAATAGAGTACTTTAATTAAAATTGTTAAGAGCCATTTTGAGAAACCAAAATTTTCAAAAAATTTTCGATGTAAAGGGTAATTGGGGTGGGGTATTTTTTCCAGAACATCTTTGTGTTGCATCCGTGAAAGATACTGACCGAATTTGGTATCTAAGCGACATTTCGCTTCTGAGTTAATGTGCTGTCCAACACACACATCACACCATGGTCCTTTTTCAAAAATGTTTTTTTTTGTTCAGAGAACCCTAAAACATGCATTTCGGGTAGAATACAATACCTTCTCTGTCAGCTATGTACATTATGCATACCTGCTAGAGAAAGTAATATGTATTCTGAACTAGATGGTATTCGCTGTTTGTTAAGTACAGAACACCAAACCGCCTGTGGTGCCATAACTAGTTAAAGGCGTTAAACACTACAATGGAACAGAGCAAGCTTTTTCCGGTTGGTGCAATTACTAAAGTGTTACTTGTAACGCAGCAGACGGAATTTGCCCCTGTATAATAAATTCATTGAAAACACTTAGTCTAGGACTAGGGAAAAATCAATAATTTCCAGAATAGAAAAAAACTACAACGTATTAGCCGCAGACGAATCTATTTCTGCTGTGTAGAGAAGGTAGGTATTGTATTGCACCCAAAAATTTGATGCCGAGATTTCACCGGAAATACATGTATTGAGAGACTCCCTGAATCTAAAAAAAATTACAAAAATATCCTTGTGTGTATCTGTCTGTCCAGTGTGTGTTTCTGTGAGAAGCATAGTTCAAAAATGAAAAGTTCGTTAAATATCAAACTTGGTATTTAGTTTAACACCTTCCAAGGATGCGATACGAAGATTTTTAAAAAATTTCTCAAAAATAGCTAGCGATTTTGACTAAAATCTCTTATATTTAAGATATTTACATGACAATATGTATATCTTAAATTTCCTGGAAATAGACTCTGAAGACCTCTTTATTCTGGTAGAATTTTTATGAATATAGCATAATTGATAAACTGTAAGAGATAGACAAAACCTTACTACAAAACATGTAAATCTCCTTAAAACACACTATTTATGTCATATACACTTTTTCGTGGAGTTGACCGTTTTCGACATATTCCTTGTTATTGGTTTCAGCTACATTGTTCTCATACATGAACTTGCCAACTCCTGGCCCCGCAATGAAACGGATTTCAATGCCCTAGCAACCACATTTTAAAACATTTGACTATCGGTTTAGCCTAGTGAAGATATATGAATGAAATTATATCTATTTCTTTACATTGCATTTGAATGCTATTAAATTACAGTCCAATATTCACAGACTTGTAGTTGCAAAGATCTTAAACTCGTTACCAGAGAACAATATGATTGATATGATATAGCGTACATATTGTATTACACAGTCATAACTGAGACGATAATAATAATCCGTAGGTAGACTTTGATTTGATATAATAGTAACATATTTTCAAATATATGCGTAAGCTTTCACGGCCGGTGTTCATACTTTTAAAATTTAAAATCTTCGGGCTGTTTTGCCGTAGTCTGAAGGATAAAATATGTTTAGTTAAAATATTTCTTCCTAACGTTTCGTCCCTGTCTGGGAAGGACATCTTCAGAGGCAATGTGCTCACGTCACTAACTCTTTCCGACAAGGACGAAACGTTAGGGAGAACTATTTTAACTAAATATAATTTAACAAAAAAAAAAAAAAAAAAAGCTCGAAAACTTTAAATGTTAAAAAGATGTTTTAATTTCGTCACACCAACAATGTGTGATTTGTAAATGTGGAGAGAAAGAGGCGCGAGCGTGGGGGAAGTGACGATGCATTTTACAAAATCGCCTCATAAAGCATAATATACGAAGGGGTTTTTTTTTTTTTTTTTTTTTTTCTTCTCAACTTCCTATATGCTATAAATAAAAGACAAATTAATAGAAAAAAATTATTTTACTACTAAAAGTTTTGTACAATTATGGTTACTTTTCAACATAATCACGAAAAGATTTAGAAATTTATCAAGCATTGACGTTGTTTTGAAGATCTTCGTTGGTTCGAAGGTGCTACTCTCCTAACCACGTCTTCAGTTCAGGGAAAAGGTGAAAGTCGCTGGGTGTCAGGTCAGGACTACGACGGATAATCGAAAATGTCCCATTGAAATTGTTCAATTCCGATGGGTTGTGCCAGCATGAATCGTGGATCAACACAATTCCTGAAGTCAGCATTCCTCTTCGCTCGTTTTGAATGGCTCTCCGCAATCATCGTAAAGTATACGAAGATCTTCAAAACAATGCAAATGCTCATTTGAGATCATTGCAACATTTTTGAATCGGGTATTGCAAAGTTTGTGCACAGGCACGATAAATGTCTCAATCTTTTCGGTGATTAAAAAAAAACTTAAAAAACTTACTACACAAAAAATGTATATCAAGTTAAAGCACACAATTTATGTCATATAGGTGCTATTTTTTTTATCGTTGAGTTGACCATTTCTGGGATATTCCTGCATAGAAACGGATTTAATCCACTTGACAACCAGCTTTTATAAGATTTGCTATAGTTTTAGCATAATGTGTTCCCTTATATTTCTTCTAATTACAAGGAAGCAAGAAATTAAGACAATTTCTACTATGTTTATCTCGATTTTCATAAAGGAGACATGAACATGTCTTTTAACAATACTTTGTTACATATATGTAGAGAAAGATGCTTGAAGGTTGAGACAAGCTGTAGTAACGTCTACCATGTTGTGTTTGCTCGTGACGTGGGACTTGGAGGCTTCAGGTTCGATTTTGGGCCAACTTGGAGCTCTCTCTGGAAAATTAAGTCGAGCGTTGTCTCTAGGGAGGCAGTGCGGTCATTGCGGCTTTCCAAGTCCCTACCTGACCTCTTCCTCCACTCCGTCTCTGTCCATCAAATCTGCAGAGAACCTTTGCTTTACATTACCCTCAGCAATATCGCACACCATTATTTGAAAGCTATTATCGCAATCAGTTTACGGCTAACAGCTTATCAAATATTGATTTTCCTGAGGCGTACACTTCATTTATGTAGTACCGAGAGTGTCAACATAAAGCAATTTCGTACATAGAATAGGGGAGCTACCAAATTTAAACGCACAAAGGCTTTACATCTTTTTACATTGAACTATTCTTCGGATTGGCGCAATTTTACAACAAAAGTTTGAATAAAATACAAAAGAAAAACATTTAAGCCAGTAGACTACATTTTAAATTATGTAAATTCATTGATGGTTCTAGAGAAAACATGCAGAACTTTATCACCTTTCAATTCACACTTAAATATCTACTTTCGTCATACCAATTCATAGATTTTAAACCATCTATAGAACCTTTCAGTGATGCTGTAAATTTATTTTGTAAAGAACATATGAATCCTTTAGTATCTAAATTTATTATATTTTGTTTGTCCTATTTTTTCTTGATTTATTTCTTTAATTTTATGGACACTAATACATTATGTGAACTGATTATATATTTTTAATTTAGGTTTATTTATTATTTTGTTGGTACAAGCACAGGGGTCGATAGAGTAATTATATCAAAAGTAACTAAATGTTGTTACGGTTGAACTGGATTGGTTGATGAGGAGTGAATTTGAGTAAAATTAAACAAAATAAAAGAATTTTTGCCCAAAATTCAACTTAATGTACACTCTTTATGAACAGAAGGAAGAAGATTTGAACTATATCCCAGTAAATTCTAATTATACATTTTATTTTTCATGTGAATATTTTTAATATCAATTTATTTTTCATCAAAATTGTTAAGAACCAATTTTTATAAAATCAAAATTTTAATACATGTTTCTATGTATAGCGTAGTTTTGAATGGAAGGATTTTATTGACAATCTTCATGTCATATCAATGGAAAATTCTGAACTTAAATATGAAGTTGGCATTTAACCGAATTTTCTATTTTTTGTTTTGTTTTTTCTATTTTTTATGCAAGAGACCTGTGAAATCTAATTTTAGGTGGAATACAATACCTTCTCTAATTCTGTAGTGTATATGAAATAGAGAAAGTAAAAATCCGATGAATTCCAGTCTCATGACTTTCTCCGCATCATTGTAGCAAATTATTATTGAAAAGCTTATTCTTCTCTGTATTTCATGGTAATGAGGTAGCATAAACGGTCTTGTTACTTAGTTCCTTTTAAGTAAAAAGGAAATAAGAGAGTACCTAGGCCAAAGCGAGTCAAATATTTTAAAAGCTGGTTGCCATATAGTTGAAATTCATTCTCTGTAAATGGGAGGAATTGACAAATTCCTTTTGAGAAAAGTTGAATTTTAAAATTAAAACCAATAACAAAGGATATCACTACAAGTAACTGTAATTACATAAATTTCGTATTTTAACGAGCTCCACATTTTTGTATAGTAGCTTTTTGTCTATTGCTTACGGTTTAGCAGTTATACAAAAGTTATTTTGGAATGAAGAGGACTTCAGTGGCTGTACCCAGAAAATTTGAGATGTACACTTTTTTCGTCATATAAGCATCTTAAATATAAGGTATTTAACTAAACATCGTTAAAGCCATTTTTGAGAAAATCAATATGTTCGAACACTTTTCCATGTAAACTATACTTTGAGGAAGAGGGGAATTTCTTGAAAATCTTTGTGCCGCAACCTTGGAAGATGCTGAATTTAAATATCATGTTTGGTATTTATTTAACCCACTTTAGGTTTTTTCTAAAAATGTGTTGTTTTTTATTCAGGAGAGCAGTGAAATCTCGGTATTGCATTTTTGGGTGTAATGCAATACCTTCTCTACATCTGCAGTATACATTAATTGGAGAAAGTAAACATTAATTTGTCCTGTTTTAGTATATAAAGTTAAAACAATGTGTTGCCAATGTTTTTAATGCCTTATAGTTAGAATCTTTTATTCTACCAGAGTTTTGAATGTTTCTTGCTTTAACGCCCTGTGCTAAAATTAAAAACACTACTTTCAGTGAAATGCTGTTATGTGTCATACATGGAATAGCTGTGCAAGCGTATGTGTTGATATACTGATTTATTCCCTGTGGTTTGCAGCAGAAACCAACCAAAGAAAAATATTTGCCTTTTAAATTATATATTTTTTTCATCCCCAAGCACATTTGAGTACGAAGCAATATGTTTGTAGTTAACGGAACCGTCTCTTTTGTAAGCAGCTGTGTAATTTATTGCTGCAGCATTTTGAATATGTGCCCTATTTTAACCTCAATATCGTTTTAAAACTGAATACGAGGCAGACTTTTACGAGGTGGATTCCTTTGCTACAACTCCCTACGCTGTAATAGCTTCAAGGCCAAAGAACACATTCTGTAAAAGGAAAGCACTTTAGAATGAAAAATGGGGAATGAAATATGGTTAACGGAAGGAAAAGGTGTGGTTCGTATCAGTTATGAGAAAGTGGGTGAAAGAGGGAATAGCTGAACAAACAAAAAGAAATCTTCATGTGCAGGACATGAGATGAAAACCGCTTTCTTCTTTAGAGAAATGGGCATTTAATTAAAATATACAAATCACTCGTGACTTCACCAAGTAATATTTGCCTTACGAGTTGAACTCTAATATCAAATTGTCTAGGTTTTCCTCCCAAATGTGCCCATTATTCTCATATTTTCGAAATTCTGTGCTGTCTGAGACGTAATCAATAAAAATTCCTTTTAACTGATTCTATTAATTGATTTTTCTAGAGAGTATTATAGTTCAAGTTGTTATTCAATAAAATTACAAATTTTATGATGTTAGTCAACTCTTGACTTATTTCAGCTTTAATCACAACTTAATCTACAAAATGTATAAGGAGGTTTCAAAGTTTTTAAAACATTATTAAAAATATTGCTTATGTATAAATTATGCTTAAGGACAGGTAAGACTGAAAGTTTGAAATTCCAAACTAATAACGCTCTGAAATGTATACCACAGATGTAATATAATGCAAATCATTTACGGTGCAAATTTAATTCATTTTGCTCCAAGCCTTGCAAAAAAAATGGTCCAATATTTTGACCCTAGGCTTACAATACATCTACTTTTTGAAATTACCCTATATTTCTCTGTCTCAGCAGATATCACAAAGATCAACATGGATAATTCGGCAACACTCGTACTCTATTCGACGACATGGCAATAGGTTCGGAAGACAAAGAGAAGCTTCAGAATATGCCAAACCGACTCAACTTATGGGCCCAGGAAAACGACCTGAAAATAAACCACAGCAAACCCAAACAAATGATTTTCAGAAGAGGTGGTAATCACTCATCAAAAGACGCACTAATCCTCCAAAATAAACCACTGGAAATAGTACCAAAATTCAATTATCTCGGAGTCACCCTCCAAACATCAATGACTCCCTTCAGCACGCATGTCAAAGAAAGAGCAACAGCGGCGATCAAAGCAATCTACAACATCCAAAGCCCCAGAAAATCTCAGTAAAAACAGCAATGACTCCATTTAAATCTGTCATAGCACCAATAGCAACCTATGGGATCAGCATAATCTGGGAAAAACTTAAATTAACGACTTCATAACAATAGAAAAGTCAAAACCCGATATATGAAACGGATTCTGGGAATCGAGAAGACAGCGCTATCAAGACTGACTTATGTCTTGACGAGAGAAACCTTATTCATAGAAGACTGCAGATTGCAGATACTCCTGCCAAACACCGAAGCCTACGCAAGAACAAGACAGATACTCATAAGAAAAAGCAACGCCATCTGGAATGATTTCTACTCTACAGTCGCCATGATGACGGAAGAATGGAAGCAAGGAGAACTACGACTTTCGGCACGTAGTTTACACGACACGCAGCACATGGATTCCATCATAAGCTCTGCCACAACAAGAAATTCCACCAGCAAACGAAGACTGCCTGTGCGAACTGTGCAACTAACCGTGTGAAAGATTCCACACACAAAACTGCAAGAAAAGGCAATAACAATGTTGGCCCACATTCTTTGCACATTGTATGCATTCCCATTAATATTTCTCTGTGTCTCCTTTGGTTTACGCTCCAAACACTTTTAAACTTATGAATATGGTTTTTTGATCATAAAATATAACTTTTATGTTTGAAAATTAAAACCATATGCATACATATATGTGGTAGTAAAATCTAGAGAAATTCTTATTCCTTGTACTCTTTGAAAATGTACAGCAAATTTTATTGTTATTGTATATTATTTATGTAACAGATAAACTGATTTGTATTTTATATAATTAGTTTAAAGAAAAATGCTCCAATTATCAATATCGAGAAAACAAGGAAATATTTAAATGCATGGCTCACATTAAAATTCAGCAGAATGGTAGGTTGGACTCTCATCGTCCTTTTCTGTTTCCCTGTGGTGCTACCTTTTCTCTCCTTTTCTTCAGGCATTGCTGCTTTCCTTCTGCATAACTTCGTTTTTTTTCTTTACATGATGCAAATGGGATCTCGTCGAACTGGAATTTTGTTTTGTCGAGTCCAGTACAGCTTCTCCTCTAATGCTTTGCTGAAAATCTAGTTAAGGCATTTAAAATATCGCCTGCTGTCCAACTATACCTTTTTACTTTCTCTACATGTACTATGTACATAGTGTATAGAGAAGGTATTGCATTACATGTTTTGGGTCCCCCTGAATTAAAAAAACATGTTTACAAAAAAGGTATGTCTGTGTGCGTGTGTGTGTGTGTCTGTGGACAGCGTAGCTCAAAAACGAACACACCGTTAAATACCAAAACTTGGTATTTAAGTTTGGTGTCTCCCAAGGATGCGACACGGGTATTTTCAATGAAAATTTTCCCATCTCCAACTACCCTTTACATAGAACGTTTTTCGAAAATTTTGATTTCTCAAAATTGGCTGTAACAATTTTGATTAATATATCGTATATTAAAGATATTTATTTGACAAATAAAATATATATCTTGAGTTTTCTGAGAATAGCCTCTAGAGACTACTTTATACTGAATAAATTTTACGGAATTTTGCATAACCGCTAAACCCTAAGAGATGAACAAAAATTTACGAAACAAAAATGTAGAGAGCATATTAAAACACAAAATTTATGTTATCTGTATATATATATATATTTTTTTTTTTTTTTTTTTTGCGGGGTTGATAGCTTTTGAGATATTCTTTACTTGTGGTTTCAACTTTGAAAAGCTTATTCTTTTCTCATTTGTCAACTTCTGTCCATACAAACAAAAAGAACTTCAGTCACATAGTAACCAGTTTTTGACTATCACTTTAGCCTTTATACTCCCTTATTTCGCTTCTACTTATAAGGAAGCAAGCAATAAGACCATTTCTGTTAATTTTTCCTCGATTAGAATGGCATAAATGGAAGCATAAGCTTTTTAACAATAATTTGAGGCAGAGATGTAGAGAAAGTTTTGTGAATGGAACACGTCAGATTTTTATATTCAGGAATGTTTACATTATTTTATGGAATTAAAGTTTTATAAAAACATATTTTTGGGATTTTTCATGACACTTCAATTATACATACCCTTAATGGCTCAGTATCTCCTGCAGAGATCGAACAAAATATACCATTTAACGCGTTTTATAAAGCCTTATATTTAGGTCATACATAACTTTTATTTTGTGTCACCTTAGCTTCCGGAGAAGGCCGCACAAGAGCCCAGAAGAAGCTCACGGCAAGATGAGCGAAACGTCTCCGGAAGCTATGAAGACACATCAAGACACAGGTCTTGGAAGCCTACGCATCCATAACTTTATTGTTTTTAGATTCATTTCATGAACAAACATCACATAGACAGGTAGAGTGAGTGAGTGAGTGAGTGAGTGAGTGAGTGAGGTGGTGGTGGTGGTGGGAACAGCAGCATCTCCTAAATGGAGCATAGGGCATCGTCACAACGTTTCCGTTTTCGTTGAGTTCGCCGCTATGTGCCATGGTAATGAGGTATCAACTCTTCGACCACAGATGGCACTGTAAGACGAAATCACAGCTTCCGGACGCGAAATGTCGGAAAATTTTGCTCAAAATCCTTCTTCTGTTTAAGGTATGGGATTCTTTTACGTGTAAATATATATTACGCGGAACCACCAACTTTACTTCTCTTCCAAGGGAAACCTTGCTAAGGATTTTTGCTTCCGTAAATATTCCACCACCGTCCGCCAGGTTTGAACCTGCAATCTTGGGTTTTAGAGATAACCACTAAGCGAAGTCCACAAGAGGTGTTTCATCTATAGCTCACACATGCTCTAACACTCCAATCGCTTACGACTCGGTATAATTCACAACATACGACACACCTTTCAATTCTTCGTTCTTTTATAGCAGAAAATGACGTCACAACTATTTGGAAGCATGTGGAAACCGAAGCTCTGGAAGGATCTAGATTTTATGTACCATTCTCTGTATCGCGTTATGAAGTCTTCTGAAGTCTCCGCACTTCCTTATTTACCACATTCCAGCTCCACAGCCGCATACCAGAGCGTACGTGAGAGCGGTCAGATACACAGATAAGTTGGCACAACATAGATTAGTTATTACTCTCTGTAGCTATACACAGTACAGTTAGCTCTTTCTAAAGATACACATTAAAAAAATCTGATGTGGTCAATTCACATAACCTTCTTTGTATACAAACTATTCTTACTAAGGCCTATTCTTTTACCTACATCATTAGAGATAAACATTTATATACTTAGTCTTATTACTTGCTTCCTTGTTGTAAGTAGAAGGGGAATAAAGTAGGCTAAAACGGTAGTAAAATATTTTAAAAAGCCGGTCTTTATGTGACAAAATTGGGGTTTGATCCGCTCTGCCTGGACAATAGTAAAACAAGATTGATGAATGGAAAGATAGCAACCCGTTTGATAAAAGTTAGATTGGTCAGATATTAATCTAATTACAAGGAGTATCTTGAAACGGCCAACACTACAAGATAAACGTATATGATATAAATGAGGTGTTTTAACGAGACCTACATTTTCTGTGCAGTGCATTTTTGCTTATTTCTTGCGGTTTTAACAGTTATATAAGATTCTGCAGAATTCATTTAGAATAAAGAGGTATTCAGGGGATATTACCAGAAAATTAAAAATATACATTTTATTTATGATATATATATGATATATATATATATATATATGGAATTCAATCAAAATCATTAGTCATTTTTGAGAAAATCAACACTATTTTCCTTGTAACAGGTAGTTTGTGGTGGAGGAATGTTTTTGAAAATCTTCCATGTCGCATCATCAGAAGATACTAAACAAAATTTCCAAGTTTGGTATTTAATGGTCTTTTCGTTTTCGCTATGCTGCTCACAGGCGCGGACCTTTTTCTAAAATATTTTTGGACGCAGGTGACTTCAAAACATATATTTGCGATGAAATATCAATATAGAATTGTTGTGTGGAATGCTGTACCTACCTCTGTAGCTACTGTGAACATTGTATGAATGTATGTGTGTGTGTGTGTGTTTATGCTTGCATACCAACGTTACCATTCGGCCCCGCACTCTTGGAAAAAATAAACATATAGTTTGTGTGTGCCACGCCTGTTAATTACAGGTACTAATAAACATGAAAACATACTACTCTTAATAAGTAAAATTATTAGTCCGCACATGAAGTTGTGACTATTGTTATTATTTTGTTATTTCTTTTGCTACACTGTCCTCATTACCAATGAGAATATTTGCACTTATATCCATACATCCTTAGTTCTTAAGAGAATACATACACAATACATACATACAAATATATATATATATATATATATATATATATATATATAATACACATCTCTAATTTATAATGAAACACAGATTTCTTAAAACGACTATGTACTTACACAATAAAGGGATGGATTCAAATACATAGCTTAATAAAACAGGTATGTCTTTACACGAGATCAAAGCTCAATAGGAAAGCATTTTATACTGTGTTGGGTATATAGTATTTGAGGCGGGACAGAGTTTAAAAATATATCCTTGAGATGGAAGTAGTTCCTGTATGTTCTAGCCATATCAAATGCACCACATCAGAGTCCTAAAAATCCTAATATAATTCGGTTCTCAGTGAATCCAAGATTTGGAACTTGGCCATCGAATTTTCCTCTACTAAAAGGAATGCTCCAAAGCAAGAAGTTATCGGATATATACATAAACCCTTGGCGCCTTAAAAGCGTACGTCACTGAAGGAATTCAAGAAATGTTCAATCCTTTATAAGCACAAATAATGTCCAGTCCATAATATGATGGCATTATAATTCTCACAAAGTAAGGTAGGTGCACATCGAGATTGTCACAATATTCTTATTGTTAAAATTATTGAGAGAGAGAGGGAGAGAGAGGGGGAGGGGGTAAGGGGGAGGGGGGAAGGGGGAGGGGGAGAGATGTACTAAATTCTAGTTACCACAGTTTAGTTTGTAGAAACTATATTCTTACAAACGTTTATTTTCCTACCTTTCTCCTGTTATTCCAAATACCTTTGCAGCACATTTAATTGAAGGTGGGGCATAGAGGAAACCGAATTGATAGTCAGGAATTTTAAAATCGGGCTGCTTATGTACTGGCCCAAAATGTCACATTCTCATGACATCGCGAGAAAATATATTGCCACATCATTTTAAAAAGTCTAATCTGCTGCATTCACATACCTTTTTCTGGCCATCAGAGAATTATTGTTAATTATTATTATTATTGTTATTACTACTATTATTATTGCTATTATTCTTATTATTGTTATTATTCTTATTATTTTTATTATTATTAGTGTTATTGTTAGTATTGTTATTGTTGCTTTTATTATTAGATATTCGTATTTTTAATATTATAAGTATTGGTATTATTATTGATATTAATATTATGGTTATTATTATTACTATTATTATTACTATTATTATTATTATTATTACTATTAAGTTTAACGTCCATTAACCAGAAAACTCATATCGAGCGATCAATTAAATGGGATAAATGACGCTCAAATAAATTCGTAGTACATGGAGCTTAAAGTAACACAACATTGGTCATTTCAGAATAACAAAAAATTCAGAAAAAAAAAACAACCCTACCCAGTATAGTTAGTAGTGCGTATTAGTTTAGAAGTGCTTATACAGATTATTTTCACGAAAATTTGTGTCTAACTACTTCACTGTAATTAGATAAATCTTTACAGAAATAGCTACTATATACGTTGCCGTTATAATACAAAGGGAATAACGGTGGTCAATTGTTTAACAATTGAACTCTATTTATACTGACCTTAAAATTACGTACTCTTTCCATGCTATCGCGAGAAAGAACTCAACATTAAAGGACTTTAGAATAAGACAAGTATTTAATGATTCTACTAACAACGATTATCTCGGAAATGGCCCATGAAGCAAAAACATCATTTAAATATACCCTGTTTTAAAGATACCTACATTTTTGGTTGGTCCATTTTCGCCTTGGCTTAATATTTACCAAGATTGTACAAGTCATTCAAGAGTATATAAATATCTTCCGAATGAACAGAATTTCACAGGCTATTCCCAGAAAATTTAACATATGCAATTTATTTGTCGTCTAAATATCTTTAATGTGTGGTATTTTAATCAAAATCGTTGGAGATACCTTTGAGCAAATTAATATTTTCGAAAATTATTCCATATAAAGGGTAGTTTTGGGTGGGGAATTTTATTTTCAAATCTTCATTTCGTATCTGTGTAAGATATGCCTGATCTTCAATACTAAGTTTAGTTCTTAATAGAGTTTACATTTTCGATATAGGGTGGAGACACAGATATTTTTATAAATATACTTTTCTGGATTCGGTGGGACTCACAGCATTTAGCTTTGAGACTGGTAACGACTCAGTACTGTATTTCTCCTATTTATTATGCGAAGTAGAGAAAACAAAAATGACTACTGAAAAAAATAAAAAGATTATCTAGGAAAGATAATGAAAACGTTATGTGAAATAAATTATATGCTTTAAGGTGATCTACACCTTTTATACTCTACGTATTTATCATTATCATGTGGTTTGTAGTAATTTCTTCAGAATGCAAGGATTTTACAAGCCACTCTCAGAAAACGTAATACATGCATTTTGTTGGTGTTAGAATATCATAAAAAGTATTTAAATGTTGGAGGCATTTGGGAAAACCTTAATTTCAATAAATGCTGCCACATAAAGAGTAGCTTTGAATGACAAAAAATCTTTAAAACCTTTGTACTATTTATTTGGAATATGGATAAAATATGGATAACTTAAAAACCAAGTTTTGATATTAGTGAGAATATTTCATTTTGAAATCAGTTCACACCTTAGAATTTTTTTTACTTTCTCTATACGTGCTATGTACATAGTGTATAGAGACGCTATTGCACTCAACCAAAAAATTCGATACCGAGGTTTCACCGAAAATATGTTTTAGGGTCCCCTGTATCCAAAATAAATATTTTCAGAAAATCTCCATGTGTGTGTGTCCGTGTGTCAGTGTGTCTGTGTCCGTGTGATATGAACACGATAACTCAAAAACGAAAAGTCGGTAAAATACCAAATTTGGTATTTAAGTTTAGTATCTTCCAGGGATGCGACACGAAAATTTTGAGAAAAATCCCCACACCCCAAACTACCCTTTACATTAAACTTTTGTCGAAAATTTTGATTTTCTGAAAAATGGCTAACGATTTTGATTAAAATATTGTATATTAAAACATTTACCTGACAAATAAAATGTACATTTTGAATTTTCTGGGAATAGCCTCTGAAGACTACTTTATTCTGGGTCAATTTTACGGATCTTTGTATAACTGTTAAACCGCAAGAGATGCACAAAAACTTACAACACAATAAATGTAGAGCACTTTAAAACACACAATTTATGTCATGTATTTTTTCGTGGAGTTGATTGTTTTTGAGATATTCCTCGTTTTTGGTTTCAGCTATAAAAACTTATACTTTTCTCATACAGGACTTTGTAAACTCGTGTCCATACAATCGAAGGAACTTCAGTCTCATAGCAACCAGAATTTGACTATCACTTTAACCTATGGTACTCCATTATTTCGCTTCTCCTTACAAGGAAGAAGATAATAAGACTATTTCTGATACTTTTTGCTCGATTAGCATGAAGTAAATGGAAGCATATATTTTTTAAAAATAAGTTGTTGCAGAGAAGTAAAGAAAGTCATGTGAATAGAACACATCAGATTTTTGTATCTAGAACGCCTTAAATTTCATCTCTAATAAAATCTGATATAAAACTTTGGGTGAAATGCAATACCTCTACCTACTAGCAACGTGATAGAAAAAATATAAAATATGAATGTGAATGCTAATGTTCTTGTTTATCTAGTGTTTTGCAGCGTACAACAATAATGTGTAAATATTTGCGAACGTTTGTTTTACCTAGTTATAGTATACATTATCTATTATATTAGGATGGATTTGTAATAAATAAATAATTTCCAACTGACTTTGCCTACGAAAAGATTAAAATAAATATATCTATTTTACTTTCTCTATACGTACTATGTACATAGTGTTTAGGGAAGGTATTGCATTCTACTAAAAATTCGATACCGATATTTCACCCGAAATACACGTTTTAGGGTCCCCCTGCAACCATAAAAGCATTTTTGGAAAAAGGTCCATGTGTGTCCGCGTGACTGAGAATACGATAACTCAGAAACGAAGAGTCAATAAAATACCAAATTGGGTACATAAGTTTAGTATCTTCTAGGGATGCCACACGAAAATTTGAGAAAAATCCCCTCACCCCAAATTACGCTTTATATGGAAAAAATTAGTAAATGTTAATTTTCTCAAAAATGGCTTTAACGATTTTGATTAAAATACCATATATTAGAGATATTTGTATAACAAATAAAATGCATATCTTGAATTTTCTGGGAATAGCCTCTAAAGGCCTCTGTATGTGAATGAACTTTGCTGAATTTTGTGTAACTGCTAAACCGTAAGAGATAGACATATGTCATGTTCGTTTTTTTTCGTGAAATTGACCATCTTGTTATTTGTTTCACATTTAAAATATTTAAAATTTTCTCACATGGAAATTTGTAAACTCTTGGCCTTGCATGCAAACGAATTTCAGCTGTATGACAGCCAGCTTTTAAACTATTTTGACCATCGTTTTAGCCTAGGGTATACACTTGTTTGCCTTCTACTTGCAAAGAAGCAAGTAAATAAGACAATTTCTGGTAATTTTTATCTTGATTATCATGAAGTAAATAACAGTAATTTGTTACAAAGATGTATAGAAAGTCATGTGAATTGAACATATCGGATTTTTTCATCAGGAAAGTATCTATATAGAACGTCAAAGAATCGCTGCATTGATACTGTCTGTATGCGGAAAACTTGGAGATCTAATGAGTTTCCTAGAGAATTTTTGTCCCTTTTGTTAGTTCCATGCAATTTAACTCAAAAACAAAACATTTGCAGACTGGAAATAACCAATAAGAGGAAATACACAGTTCTTAGTAATCCAACACTGAAAGACGCAAAGAAAACGTTAACGTCGACGTCTCTTTATCCTTCCCGGAATGAAATGTTCTAGTCTTTGTTCTTTTTAGAATGATGGATGGACAACCCTGCTCGAATTCCACGGGGAGGTGTGGGAAGGGTCATTAGCAGAAACAAAGGCGGGCCGCCCGCTGTTCCTTGAGGTGCTATGCCTAATAGCTGCCTCTTTAATTAACGTGCTGCCCAACACAAAAGTTGTGGTTCGCACCAGAGGCTTTGATCTGCCACTCTCGCGCCATTGTAAAGCAACGTCTCTTATTGCAACTACCAGAGGTGGACTTAAGAGAAGATTAAATAGACTATGTAAACTCTGGCAGCCATGGCCTGCCACAAATTAAACACACAGAGCATTTTCTGTGGTGACATTGATGGATCACCCATTGGTCTTATAGGTTTTGGGAATACTTAGATACAATGACATTGTTTATCCTAACGTGTATAAAAAGTGTCTCATTCCCTAAAGTCCTGTACAGAGGAGACATTTCTTTCACAGGAGATGGCGCCATATAGAAACCATCTCCAAGCATACCATTACATTGCCAGTGAGCGATACCATCTGGTAGCCATTTCGGTGAGTATTGTCTCATTACATTTTGGATTTTACATATATACTGACTTTTTATACCATATTACTGTGTAGATTTTATAATGTTTCACGTTTTAATGTGCACAAACATGATTTATACAATATTTTAGGACCAGGCCAATGTAACAGCAATACTCACAGGACATGGCAAATTGAAAGCCTATTCTCATTAATTTAAGGTTGTAGAAGATCTAATATGAGTGTGAAGGAAAGAGGACAAACTGTGCAGTAAATCCTGTGGGAATATAGACAGTTAAAAAGTGAAAGAAAAGCTCCTAAGAAAAATATACTCAGAACTGGAAGGTAATGGTGGATATAAAACACTGAACTTGTGAAGACCTTAAATTCAATTTCTGAAATTCCTGAATAATATAAATACAGGCAGTCAGACTGAAAAATTCAATGCCATTGCCGGGGTATGAACCGCGGGTCTTCCGGTCTCTAGCCGGTTGCTTTACCACTGAGCTACCATGGTAACGTTTCGGCTTGGTACTAAATTCCTCAACTGACTCGCATGTTTCCCGGTAAATCATAAGAAGCTCTCAAATTATTTTGAGATGATATACACAAATGGCGACTTAAAAAAGTTGTAGGTGCTTAAAGTTCCAGTCTTCATCGTTTAGCCAACTGTTAGGTCAATTTATGTTAATTTAATTCTTTTAGAACTCAATCTGTGTGTAAGACAGGAGCTGGATAGGTAGAATCTGCAAATTCAATTAACATAGCCGGGATTTGAACCACGGAACTCCCGGTCTCTAGCCGGTTACTCCAACCACTGAGCTATAAAGGAAATATGCCAGCACGGTATTAAATTCTTCAACTGTCTGGCATGTTTCACTGTAAACCATAAGGGATTTTGTGCTGAGATACCCCAACAGCGATTAACAATGTCGTGAGTACTTGAAGTTCCGGGTTCATAGTTTAAGCAACTTTTGGGTTAAATTGATAATTGTGGTTCATATCCTGGCCATGACATTGAATTTTTGAGTCTGACTCTACCTGTCCAACTCCTGTTACACACATGGCTTGTGTGAAAAAACAGTTAAGGAGAGTAATAACTGTTGATTGATGAAAAATAGTATACTTCTGTCTATTAGAATGAACGGTGTGATTTCTTTTTAAATAAAGCTCTTACAACTATATTGGAAATTAAAAAATGAATAATCCATACTCATAAAACGTTTTCGTTAAAATTAACGCATATTTAGGTGCAAATTGTATGGCAAAAATTTCAGCTCTTCGTGTCAAATAGTTTCTGAGATAATGGGGCATTTATATAGAACATTTTACTCCTTCAGATATTACTTTCAAGCAAAACATTAAAAAACAAGTATAACCTAACTTTCCAAACACAGCTTCACAGTACATCGAAACTCTCAACATCAAGAAAATATGAGCGGGATGCCAATGCTCTCTATATCTAAAACAAAACTTTGCGATAAAAATAAAAACATTTCTCTTCTGTAACATTAATATTTACAAAGTTATTGATGTTTTAACACGTGAGTGTACCAAAATGTACTAAAAACTACGACGCAGAATTATTTTCAACAATATTTTACACTATTTACAATTAGTGCACATCTATGAAAATTATACCAAAAACAGCGGGAGATTCTAAATTTGTATATGTAGTTAAAACATGAAAATGGAAAAAAGTTATGAAAAGCCCATTCTTACTTCCCTTAAATGAATACAAATGGATCATAATAGTTAGCTATATTATGAATCCTCCCAAGATCATCGGATCTCTCACCGTGTTATTTTTCAATGTGGGAGATATTGAAAAACAAAGTTTACGCTATGAAACCATTAAACCTAGAGTATTTAAGGGATTTGATTGGAACATAATTTGAAAACTTTTTCAGTAATCGTGAGAAGTTATGCAAAAATATGTGAATATTACAATTAACTCGGAAATGGATATGAATTATATTGTATTAACACACTGTATTTTTGGTTACCTGACGTATGCCGGATCCTTTATGTAATTTCTGTTCAGAAGAAAAAGAAACGGCTAGATATATAGGGACTTTGCGAATGCGAAAATATTGATCTAGCACCTGGACTCTCCTTTCCAACTTTTTTTTTTAACAGTACCGGAGTCTGGTCAGGTCCCCAATTTACATTTCTCCCCCCCCTGTATGATTACTGGTTTTACTGTTCCTTTACACAAACATATAACACCCATGCCTAAGGCGGGACTCGAACCCACGATCCCCTACCCACGAAACACCAAGGCGGGACGCCTTAGCGAGCGCGGCCATGGGAACCGGCTCAGAACAGGTTGATTTAACATCACTCAAAATTAGACTACCTACATTAAAAGTCTTAAACTGAACCTGTGCGTATAGAGTAGGGTATTCACAATATATCTATTAAAGGTCGCAGCGTAGGGAAGACATATAAAGGACTTGTATTAACTTTAAATTTTAAAATTTTAGGGCTGTTTTGCCGTGGTCTGTAGATTAAAGTATGTTTAGCTAAAATATTTCTACCCAACGTTTCGTCCCTTTTTGTGAGGGACATCTTCAGAGATAATATGCTTACGTTGCTAACTATGAAAGAATTACATCACTGTGAGTTATAGCAGTTATATACTCAGGCACTGGTGGGTTATATTAACTTCTTATAGTCTAATTTATAGGCAGATGGTGACGATGGATCAACTCTTCACCCACAGATGGCACTATATGAAGTAATCACTACTTGAGGAAATGAAAATGGCAAATTTAGCTTAGGAACCAATTTTCTTTCAAGATATGGGTTATTTTGCGTGCAAATAAACATTATAGGGATCAATGGTTTTACTTCCCTTCCAAAGGAAGCGAAGCTAAGGATTTTTACGTTCAAAACATCCATAAACTGCCGCAGGGTCTGCAACCGCAACCTCGGGTAGCCACCACATCTCGTAGGCGACCTAAATATTTGAAGGATATTTAAAAGTAGGTAGCTGAAGCTGTTGTGTTCAAAAAAATCAGAAGAGATTGAAAATATAGTCAAAGCGATCATTTTATGGATGAATTGAAGTGTCAAATTAAAAAAAATCTGATGTGTTCATTCATATTACCTTCTTGTAGCAAACTATTGTTAAAAAATTTTATTCTTCTATCCAGTTAATACTGCTCGAGATAAAACTTAACAGAACTTTTCTTGTAAGTAGAAAATAAGGGAATGCACTGCCTAAAGCGATAGTCACATGTTTTAAAATCTGGTTGCTATGTGGTTGAAATCCGTTTCTTGCATGGTCAGGAGTTGACAAATTCCCGTACGATTAAAGTTTTAAATATTTTAAAACTGAAACCAATAACGAGGCATATCTCGGAAATCTACTATATCTACTTTTTGTGAAGTAAGTTTTTGTCTATCACTTATATTTTACCGGTTATGAAAAGTCATCGCAAATGAAGAGGTCTTCAGAAGCTGCTCCCAGAAAACTCAAGATAAACATTTATTTGTCATTTGAAGATATTTAGAGTATGGTATTTAAATCAAACTCATTAGAGCAATTTTTGAGAAAATCAAAGCTTTCTAATTTTTTCCCAAATCGTAGTAAACGTATTTTGGGGAGGGGGGATTTTTCTCAAAATTTTCGTATCGAATCCTTGGAAAATACTCAACTCAAATACCATGTTTGGTATTTTGCAATTTTATTTTGAGTTATGGAGTTCACAGACTCACATACAACAAAAGGAATGTTTTCCAAAACCCTTTTTTTTGTTACAAAGGGCCCTAAAACGTTTATTTCCGGTGAAATCTCGGTATCTGATTTTTGGGTGGGGTATAATACATTCTCGAGCTATGTGTAGTAATATTTAGAACATGAATAAACACACATCTCTCTACTTCCAAAGACGGTTGACTTGTAAATCCTGGGGGTGGGGGAGTTATGCATCCTACTAAGAGGGAGGGCAAAGAAAGAAAGATTAACAAAGAAGTAACATTTATGCATTTGACATAAAAGATGATCGAGTGGTTAAAATAATCTAGTTAACTTCTCATCTAATGTCCACATTTGCTCTTTTCTGGTTCTTTCCAGTGTGGTTATTTCTTTCTCTCAGGAACCATTAAAACGGAGATGGCAATGCTTGGCGGTAGCGTTTTGCCGTAATGGTCATATAAACGAAGTCATTGTCCCCATGAGTGTCCCCATTTATTAACTTGCCAACAAGCTTCTGCGTTAACTTTTCTATGTGAAAAGAAATTTAAATAGCTTATTTATTTGTTGCTAATAAAAAAGCACTTCATTTCGGTAAACACTTCCTTTGATACTTTGTTTTATTTCACTTTTCTGAACGACAATTTCAAACATAGAAAATACCAATGCAGCTTCAATCCAGCAAAAGCAACCTTACAAACACCGTTCGTTACTTAGATTGGGTATATTGGGATTCTAGTACCAAGTTGTCGTTCGCATAGAATGCAGCTGTTTCAATTTCACAACTTTGCTATAGGATCGATTGCACTTGTTCTATAAGCTACTGTTTTGTTGCCCTCACGCTGAGAGAGAAGTCTTTACGTTTCCTTCGAGCTATGTTTGAAGCAGTTTTCTCGTCAATAAGTTCTTTCATATGATGGAACTGCTAAAGTTTCTTGAGTCTTCCATTAGTTCCTCATGACGGTACTTCCTTTGTGGTTTTTCTCTCCCTATAAAATTCGTGCTGTTATTTCCCTCCTGACATCTATAATGGAGGAAGTATTTCGTGAGAATCTCTCCTTCATAGCTTCAGCGAAACGCAGTTACATGCACCTGTGATGGCGTAAATATTACTCTACAAACACCGCAACACACAATATATATTTTTCCGCTTATTAATTAAATACATATTTATTTGCATATTCGGGGACTGTTGGGATTAACCTGATTTTAATTGTGGTTTTGTTCTTGAGCTTTTAAATTCTACAAGTTTTTCACTCTCCCTTTTCGCTTAATTCTTTCTAATGGGAAGAAAAACTAGCAATGAAAGCTATTACAGTTTGCTTATACAAAACACCCACATGAAATGTAGCCATGAGGCTCATAATGAGAAAAACAAATATATTAATAATGCAAACTAAAATATGTAGATTGCATTAAATTTATGTAAACTAGACAGAGAATAGAATAACAGAAAAAATAAGAAACGTAGGAAAATAAATAAATAGCGAATACAAGGAATATAATAGTCAAATGTATATTCAGAATTACTGTGAGAAAAATAATTTTTTACTTACAATTTTGTACCCTACCTCGTGCAAATTACCTCGGAAAGCTATTAGCTGGGTTTCTTTAACAAAAGGAAACTGTAAATTTACATGTTTTGATTCAAATGGTAGGGAAAGCAGCCCAAATGAGAGCTTAATTTTGCTATCATTTAAAAAGTCAGAGTATGAGATCACGATGATGTCCTTCCGAGTTATTGCCAAGTTTATGTATAAATCTAAAGCTATGGAAACATTAAAGGAATTGAAAATGAGCACTAATAATATTCGTGAAAATGTGTTTCAAATGGGCTCATGATCTAGAAAATAGACGAAAGTAAGGAGTTTTGTCTAAGCGCAGAGCAGCACGGAAGACACGTGAAAATGAAATACGAAATTACTCCTGAAATACCTCGCGATCTGTTCAGACGTAAACTTGCTCGTGGAATAAGACACGATATATAAATACTAACACTGTATTAAACATTTTGAGTGTTTAAAATAAACTCTAGAAATCGTGAGTGTTAGAATAATTATTTGTCTATCAGCATTCTCAGGAAAACGGATAGGAAAATATTCAATAAGGAAACTGGCTCAGAGCCTTGTGAATTAAATAAGCGATTTATTCCGAGATGGAATGAAATAACTTTGATGGGGAATTAACTAAAGCAGCATGCATAAATTAGGCCAATTGGAAGTTGGAGAGGGAAAAGTATTTTAATTTCTGTGCTAAATTTGGATAAAGAGTCCGGAAATAAGTGATATTCATTGTGATGCCACACACAAAAGCTGAGACAATAATTACAGGAAATCCAAGTTCCTAACCAAAATCCTGAAATGCTAGTTGGTAAGAATTCCTTTACCTCCGCAACATGCCTTCATCGTATTGATGTTATTCATATTTTACATCCAAACACAATATTCTAAGAATTACATCAATTGCCACTCCTTTGGTATCCCTTTGATTGCCATTAATGTTTCATCTTTGAAGCAACTACTGCTTCATTAAGTCTTTCCAACCAATTCATTGTTAACAAGTAACGTTGAGAGTGGAAAGCAGACAAACAAGAGATAAGGGCAAGTCTTGAGGATTAAGGTTCTTTGACTTTATATAAGATGGATAAGGAAATTTGGGAGAAAAAGAAATACGGACATATGTGAGGAATCGGATAGAATGATCTTGCATGAATGCGTAATTCATATTATTGGTGTTAAATCGAACATGAAAAAATTGCTCGGGTAAATGCAATATAGGTGAGAAATTGGGTAATATTTTACATTATTTAACAGAATGTGAAAGGGTCAAAATTTGGAAAGAAAATGTATGGAACAAAGAATGGCAAAATTTAAATAAAGACATAATAGTCATTAGAATTTGGCGAGACCAAGAGCAAAAGCAAATAAAATGATTGAGAAATCCTTGGAAAATGTAAGCAAGAAGTGATGAGGATTCTAAAGGGGAGGAACAGAAAGCGCTTAAAATTTGGCGAGTTGAAGGCAAATCAATTAGAATGATGGGGTAATTCTTATAAAATGTGATAAGATCCTAAAGAGGGAGCAAGGGAACGGTTACAATTTAGACACCAAACAGTTCATGTAGTAACTCTACACCATACATATGACCTCAGGGTTAAAATATAGGGGAGCTAGGATGTAGACGCACAAGATTCTAAACTATGTAATTCTAATTTAAATTATGCTTGTACTATGTAGTATCAAAAGATAGAAATAACTCTTTATTCGATAAATTCTCTAAGTTCTCCATTTCCTTCTTACATTTTACATCTACTAGTTCTTCCACCTGGTACTGATAAAACCACTGATATATTTTATATATTTCTGTAATATTACAACTTTCCTCCATTCATTGTTTCCTTATATGCTATCAGATTGTGCATTTCATTACGGGACATATTTCTTGTATAACATTTTCTCTGAGAACTTAAGTTCGCATACTCCTAGCTGAATATGCTCTTGCTTCTTTTTCCTTTTTTAAATATGCAAATTGCTATATACCTTTCTTTTCCTAGTTCCAAACTATCACGATATCAACTCATCTCATTTTCCTTAATTTTGGCCTCAAATCTTGCTTATCTATGTCCTATCTTTCTGAGAATCCTTGTGCCGTTCCATTTCCTCTGCTCCCATATGTCAACTATCCCATTGTCATTAGAAGTTCTTTAAGTTTACTTACCAACACTTCTGATTAAAATGCTTTACTTGATAATTTAAAAATAAATCAGTATAATATCTTCTGAAAACTAAGTTATCCTAAGCCATTTCAATTACACCGATATGCACGATTTTGGGGTTTCCTCCAACATATGTCGACTTTACTAAATTTGGTGTGCTGAGTCCAAAACTGTAATCAGTTTTTTTTACCACGTACCATTTTTTACAGTTAGCAATTATACCTGAGATGTTTTAATGTAGTCATGTGCATAAATATTGTATGGAACTAAAAAAAAACAACTACAAAACTAAGAAATACTACTAATTTCATTGTTGAAATTAATCTGTTTCACAGCAACGTAACAAAGTAGGGTATGTAACAATACATACTTTAGAAGTTTAATCCCTGCAAATTTAACTTAGTCTGTAGTTGCTTTTCAAATAATGAGGATTTATTTTTGCTATGGCAGTTGTGTCTCATAAATTTCAATTATTTTAAGTAAATGTCTTTTATAAAGTGTAAAAATAACCCTGATATAATTCGCCATATCTGTGGCAATTTTGTTTTTCGAAAGCGAAGACAAAATATTACATTTGTTTAAAAGATTTGCAATGACTATATTCATATGAAGCCTGGGGATCTTGTCAAAAAATGAACTCCAAAAGAAGGATGTCATAGTTGTGTAGAAACACTAAGGAGATGGAGTAATGGAAAAAAGATGGTATGCTATTCCTATGTTCTAGCATGAACTCAAAACCCTGTCGATGACTACTATTTTTGTGCATGCGATGTTACAGGCTACAACATAAAACATATGAAAGATATCACTTATCCAAATTCATTGTCAGTAAATATACCCATACCACATTGTTCTGGTCTTCCTGTGCCTTTTCCATTAGCAGCATTTGAAAAGAAATCGTCATCAGATTTTGAATAAAGATTCTCAAGGCAGCAACAGTGATTTAGATATCCAAGAACAGGATTTTTGTCAATCTCAATACTTCACACATACAGAACTCAATGATTTGGTTAGAGACTTCAACCTTCTTAAAGATTTTCTGAATTATTGAGCTCCATGTTTCTCTCAGGAAGAAAATATTACATATTGTCACGATATTACTGGTTTAGTGGTTGGCTTGGATGCTGCTCTGTACATTCCAGGTGAACGAAGACTTTTTATAAATTCCTCTAAAATTTTTCCAATAAGTATACTCTTCCATAATGGAAATAAATATGCATTAGTTCCAGTAACCCATTCAGTTCATCTCAAGGAAACATAGAACTTAAAATTATTTCTAGAAAAAGTCAAATATGCAGACCATATATGGCAGGTGTGTGGAAATTTAAAAGTATGTGCATGCTACTGGGTGAGCAGTCAGGCTACACTAGAAGGTTATGTTTTATTTGGAATGGGATGATAAAGTACAATCCGATCACTGGACAAGAAAAAATTGGAAGCAGAGGGACGTCTCATGCCAAGAATGGAAAAATGTAATTCATGAGTGTCTTGTGGACCCCAAAATGTTTTTTACTCCTTTACACATAACACTAGACTTAATGAAGTAATATGTGAAGGCTTTAAATAAGGATGGCAACTGCTGCAAATATATCTGCAAGAAGTTCCTTGAAAGATCTGAGCTAAAGTAAAAGAGGGAATATTTATTGGGCCACAAATTAAGAAGTGATTTCTAATACCCAATTTGAAAAAACGATGACAAAATACTGAAAAAACAGGCATGTATTGAATTTAGAACTGTCATCGAAAACTTTCTGGGAAATTACAAAGGTCCAAATTACAAAAATATTCTAGAAAATATGTTTGAGAAGTTTCGAAAGCCCGGCTGCAATATGAGTGTGAAAGTATATTCCCTACATTCTCATTTGACGTTTCTTCCAGATAATCTCAGCTGTGTCAGTGAGGAGCAGATGAAGGATTTCACCAGGATATAAAGGAAATGGAAAGACGTCACCAGGGAAAGTGGAATGTGAGTATGATAGCTGACTATTTCTGATAGCTGAAAAGAGATGTATCAAATTATTTCCATAGTAGGAACTCTAAAATGCGTTCATTTCATTGCAGCATGTAAAGATCTGGTCTTATGTTCAAAGGTATGATAATGTGAAATATTATTTAATTCTGAGGAGTGTTGTGTTGGCAGTTATGGATTTATTAACTTCTATTTAATAATACAACAAATCCGATAGAGCCGAGTGTATGCAAAAATTCATATTTTACTATTTCTTATGTTGTGAAAAATTGGTAGATATGTGTTGGAGAAAAACTAAGTTCATATTATAATTTAGCACACCCAAATTAGGGATAGTGACATATTAAAATAAAAAAAATCAGACAAAGGTTCAATTTTATATGCCAGTGTTATCTTTCTATACTATTTTTCTCACATTAAATTTCCCCATTTCAAATAAAGGCCATGCACTAGCTGTATTAACATTAACTTGGAAAATGTTCTTAGTGTCATATTTTCTCCCAATATTCTTCTAATCCCATATTTCTATTCCATAATTCCATCTTGACTTTAAGACTGCAGCATAAACGTTGCTTAACCACTCCAACTTCATCATGTGGGTAATATTTAAACCTTTTCTTACTGATCCCATATACTCTCTACTCTTTTCCTATTTAATTTGTTTTCCAGGTAAATAAACCCTGCACTCTTTACTTTTCTGCCCTTCCATGAATATTATTTCAGACGTGGTTTGTCTAGCACGTTTGTACAGTGTACATAATGGATAAAGAAGGTGTTGTTTTCCACCCAACATTTTAATACCGATGTTTCAACGGTTAAATATCAAACTTGGTATTTAAGTTCAATATTTTCCAAGGATGCAACACGAAGATTTTCAAGAAAGTATCAGCCACTCTTTAAATATAACTTTTTCGAGATTGTTGATTTTCTCAAAAAGGGCTCCAATGATTTTGATTAAGTTGTCATATATTCTATATATTTACACGAAACACGAAAAATATGTCTTGAATTTTCTGGAAATAGCCTCTGAAGACCTCTTCATTCTTTTATATAGCTTTTGCATAACTGGTAAAACGTAAGAGATAGACAAAAATTACAACACAGAAAATGTGAATCTGATTATAACACGCAATTTAGTCCTATACATATTTTGTAGAGCTAACCGTTTTCGAGATATTCCAAATATTTGTATCCGTTTTGAGCTTATTTTTTCTTAAACGGGAAGACATATCTATTTTGTCTCTTTTTTGTTTACTCTTAGGAAGCCAAGAGAGCCGAATTTCAATGTTCCATTTAGCTGCCAGCTTTTAAAAGAGTGACTATGGCTTTAGCTTAATGTACTCCCTTATTTTCCTTTTACTTACAAAGAAGCAAATAATAAGACTAAATCTTGTAATACATGATGTAGATAAAAAATGTATAAGAAATTGTTGTATGTGAAATAGAATAGAACATTTATGTGAATGGAATACATACGATTTTTTTTTTTTTTTT
The DNA here is from genome assembly GCA_030762935.1 of Hymenopus coronatus. Lineage (NCBI taxonomy): Eukaryota > Metazoa > Arthropoda > Insecta > Mantodea > Hymenopodidae > Hymenopus > Hymenopus coronatus. The sequence continues at coordinate 54,403,030 of CM060887.1, read as the reverse complement.
TTTGAATTATGTGAAACGTTGTGATAATTTTTTATTTTTAATGGGGGTTCTTAGGCTTAATGCTAGTAGAGTTTCCTTTACAGCTACGCATTTAGTTATGCTGATGTTAGGAACCTGATGGAGTATCATCATGGAGGAATTGCTGTATCACCTGTTGACAGAATGAAGTAATTAATCGATACCAGAGTTACATATTTCGGAGCCCTCACTGTCATCAAACTTATCTCGACCAATGAGGAGAACTAAACTATCTACGACCGAGGAGTCCACCGACAGACACATCGGTGGAGGGAATATGGGCATTACTGACATTATCGGACCATTTATGGCTTTGAAAGATTGAAGCGGTTTAGGGGAGGAGAAGAGGGTTATTAACCTGGGGCATCCTGAGAAACTTCTGGTAGAGGTGTGTGTTTCACCATAAACCACTTGAGACGAAAAAGTTCAGAAAGTGATTTGTGAGCTAACTGAACACTTATAGAATGTAGCACAATTGTCGATCAGTTACGAAAAGACAGGATTTATAATAAGGAGCCAAATCATTATTTTTAAAACAATTATTGCTGCGGATTGCTAGATATAGAACGATGGTGGTTATTGGTAAGTGCTTCACGATAATTTCATGAAGTTACTCGAGCTTTCGTCCCATCCTTGCTCCGTGGCCTTCTTCTGGATGAATCTTAGCTAAAAATTGGCATGTGTATGTGCTCCTAGACATAGGGCGTGGCTAAATGATGCTGGCCAATGGCGAGCAGGTCATCTCTAATAAGAGGAGTTTGGTGAGGTTATGAAGGTGGCAAGTTGCTGCATCAGCATATTTTAAGGTCTTCGTCCAAGATGTGCTCAGCCATAGGCAGTTGTTCCTATTATTGTTGGATTCAAGCTTAGTTTCAATCGATTTCGATCTCGGAGGACCTTATATGGGATTTGTGGTGGATGAAATGTGTATCTTGAATGTTCTGGGAATAGCCTTTGAAGAATTCTTCATTCTGGATAATTTTTGAGTAACTCATATACCGTACTAGATAGAGAAAAACTTCCACACAAAAATACAGATCTTGTTAATGCACACAATTGTCATATATTTTTAAGAGTTAATAGTTTCCGAGATATTGCTTGTCTTTGGTTTCACTTTTAAACTATTTTATTTCAGCTCTGTTCTCCTATCCACGCAAATAGAACTGAATATCAATTGTTTCACATAGAGATAGCCTTTGACTTTTATGTATTCCCTTATTTTTATTCTGCTTACTAGGAGGTAAGTAATGACAACTACTGCCAATGTTTATCATCGTTAAGCATGATGTAGATAAATAAATAACCCTTTGTAAAAATAGTTTGTTTGTGGAACAGATAGAGAGAGTCTTTTGACTGGAACACATTAGATTTTTTAAATTTGAAGTTAATCATTACTTGTAGTTCTTGTTATTAAATAGAAATTTGATTTTTAATTTTATTCAGATCCGCATTCAATAGGGGAATTGCTTCCTCGGTCTTCAGTTTTTTTTGGACTATCCAAAATCGTGGACTATGAGGCTGCTATCTGCATGATATAAAAGGTAACCATTGCTGGGCACGAAGCTAGTACTACAGGTTTGGCTGACATCACCCTAATTATCCATAAAGATGTAGGAGAGGAGGTGGGAGGAGTAAGGGAGGGGCAATAAAATTAAGTAGATGGGAGAAAGAGCAAATGATTGGGTGGAGTTGGGTAAAGTTTGGGGAAGCAATGTTGGAGTTTTTGTCGCCATAGAGAGAGGAAAGGAGAGCAAGCGTGAAATGGCTTCTCTTTCATCTCTTGCCGCCGCGACAACAAAGATTGCGCGCCCTGCCCCCATAACTTCCTGATATCTCCCCAACCAACCCCATCTCTTACTTCTTTTTGCTAAACTTCCCTTTCTACTCCAGTACTTTCTCTTCCTCGCGCCTTCTTTGTCTACATTCTCTTTCTCCTTTAGTGGTTGAGGTATGCTAGTGACGAAGGACTGCATAGAAATTCATGATGATAGAGGAATTAGCAATGAAATTGGATGCCTGGGGAACTGTAGACTGCACCTATGGTTTGGAAGAAATGAGAGTATTATGGCGGATATAAGCCCAGATATTACACTCGCATGGCTTTTGCTTTGCCAGAATAATCGAAAGTACAAAAGAGGTCGACATTCCGGAGGAAAATGCTCAGAAAAATTGTGATATGTTCCATTTGAATGACTTTCTCTACCTGCCATGCAAACAAACTGTTTACCAAAGATTATTCTTTTATCTACATCATGCTAATCGAGACAAATATGGACAGAAATTGCCTTATTACTTGCTCCCTTATTAGTAGAACGAAAATAAAGGAAATCACTAGGCTAGAATGTTTTAAAGGCTCGTTTTTAAGCGGCTGTATTGAAATGTGCTTCTTTGCATGACCGGGAGTAAAGGAACAGAAACACAAACAGCTTACTATTTTGAGAAAAGTATAAGTATTTTAACACTCAAACCAATAATTATTAATTTTTCTGAAAATAATTGGTTCTATAAAAACTGTAAAGGACATAAATTGTGTGTTTCAAAAAGATATTCCTTTTTTGTGTAGTAAACATTTTCCTATCTCTTACAGTTTACCAGTTATGCAAAAGTTATCCAGAAAGAATAGGTCCTCAGAGGGTATTTCCAGAAAATTCAAGATATAACTTTTATTTGCCATGTAAAAGTTGTTTATATACGAAACTTAAATCAACATCGTTTAACGTCACTTTTCAAAATATTAACAATGTCTACCCTAAAATTCGACACCGCGATTTCACGGAAAACATATGAATAAAAAAGCATTTTAGAGAGATCGGTTTTGTGTGTGTGTGTGTGTGTGTGTATATGTGTGTGTGTGAGAGAGAGAGAGAGAGAGAGAGAGAGAGAGAGAGAAAGAAAGAGAGAGAGCGGAAAAGATAACTCAAAGACGAAAACCTATCTTCCAAGGATGCGACACTAAGATTTTCAGGACAATCCTCTACTGAACTGCACTATACATGGATCATTTTTCGAAATTTCCTTTTTAAAAAAAATGCCTCTTATGCTTTAGTTTAAAATACCATATATTACAAATTGTTTCGTGTAAATTAATATATATATATATATATATATATATATATATATATTCTATAATTGTTAAACCGTAAGAATTAGGCAAAAACTTACTACAGAGAAAAAGGTAGAGCTCGTTAAAACACAATTTATGTCTTATATATATTTTTGTAGAGCTATTCTCTATTATTGGTTTAAATTTGAAAATACTTACTTTTCTCAAACAAAAAGCCGTCACTCTTTTCATATTTATTTTTCTGTTTTACTGCCGGTCAGGGAACTGGATTTCAATTAGAATCATATCGCGATAATTTTTTAAAGATTTGACTGTAGTTTTAACCTAGTATATTCTCTCATTCCCCTTATAGTTATAATCAATAAGCCTATTTCTGGTAATATTTATCTTGTTAGCATGATGTAGATAAAAGAATAGACAAATGATAGACGAAGTAGTGTGAATGAAACACATCAGATTTCTTTAGGTGGAATGAAATATTTTGCTTACTTATTTTATGTTGTAGAAAAAGTGAAACAGCCTAAACAATTTTCTCAATTTATTCTACAGTAACTTATATTAACACTACAATTATAATTAAGAAAAATGAGGTTTTCTTACAAGAATAATGACAAAAGGAAATTTAATTCCAACGATTTAAATTGAATGAAAATCGGAGACATGTAGAAATTCATTAACATTAGGTAAATATGAATGTTTTTTCTTATAAACTTGATTAATGATCTTGAAAAACGATATTTTAAGATTATTACAATTTTTCGGCTAGTCATTAATACTCATCGATATAAAACTTGTTTCTTAAATTATTTAATTATGAAATATAATTCATCCTATTTAAATAAAATATCACAGCTAAAGCATGAAATAGTTTCTTTAAGAAGTTTCAATATTTTTATAATGTTCCACAAGACAAAAGTAGCTAGAAATATGTATAGTACACGACGTTAGTGTAATATGTAGAACAATAAATACATAATTGTAGTACATACATATAGATAGTATTATTCTCCCTGCCTCTAAATTGGACCGCTCGATAAGGCTGTTTCTTGTTGTGCCCCCGGTTGGAGGACGTAGACCTTTGTAAATAAGGGTTGGTTTTCAGCAAAACGATTTAGGAATGTCTTTACATATTTTATTTGAGGAATGGCAATTCTTATGCATTAGCAACGTTTTTTTTTAGCCGCGTGAAGGAGTTTCATAAGAAATAATAACTAAAAATAATTGAACCAATGAAATAAATATCTGATGCGTTCCATTCACATGACTATATGTATATCTCTGCAACAAATTATTGTTAAAAGGCTTATGCTTATATTTACTTCATACTAATCGAGAAAACATTAGCAGAAATAGTCGTATTACTTTGTACGGAAAGGAGTTGACAAATTCCGATATGAGAAAAGTATACGGTTTTAAAGCTGAAACAAAAGTATAGGATTAAACCCACGAAAAATATTTACATAACATAAATTGTGTGTTTTAACGTGCTCTACAATTTTGTGTGGTAAGTTTTTGTCCATCTCTTACCATTTAGTAATTATGCAAAATTCCGTAGAATTTATCCAGAGTAAAGTAGTCTTCAGAGGCTATTAACAGAAAATTCAAGATATACATTTTATTTGTGAGGTAAATATCTTTAATATACAATATTTCATTCAAAATCGTTACAGTCATTTTTGAGAAAATCATAATTTTCGAAAAACTTTCGTGTAAAGGGTAGTTTGAGGTGGGGGAATTTTCTTCAAAATCTTCATGTCGTTTTTCAGTTATGGTGTCCACAGACACACACGTAGCTTTTTCTGAATTTTTTTTTATTCAGGGGTCCTAAAACATGCATTTCCGGTGAAATCTCAGTATTGAATTTTTGGGTGGAATACAATACTTCCTGTATACACTATGTACATATTACGTATAGAGAAAGTAAAAATACCTTAGTTGAATATTTTATTTATATAATATAACTAAGAGATACATTGAAACTATGTGCTATAAAAATGTAATTTTAAACATTACGTAACGTATTGTTCTTTCAAATATTATGTTTCCAGCTCTATCACATCCATCCACTTCTTACGAGGTCTACCCAGATATCTCTTTCCAAATGATCGATAATTAATTATTTGCAATTATTTTGTAATTATTTTCTGTATTCTGTATTATTTTCTATTATTACCGTAAGATAATGGCAAAAAAAAAAAAAAACGTAGTAACAAACGCTCATTAGTCCAGTTTACAACACAATATCCCAGCATTGAATGTTTCTGAATAACAAAGACGGATACAAAATTACGATTTGCAGCATTCATAACCCCACACATAAAACTCCTAGATGTGATACAGCCTATAAACTTTTCAGAACTCATATTACCTGGCGCCCATATTTGTCCGAATTCCCATTCCATACCCAACGTCAAAGAGGACAGACTGGCGAACGATCCTATAAAAACTCCGGTGGTGGTCAGATATGCTCGTGAAATAAAAGTGGGGCATGTGTCATGTCTTCAAGATATAGCTAGGCACAGTCCCTCATAAGCTTCAGTGTTCTCGAGTACATGAGCTTGCTGTTTGCAGAAGCTTTTTTGGAAAATTTATGCGGGTTAGAATTTTTTAGAAAGATGTTGATTCCAACCTATTCGTATATACATCTCCTGTTCTATATTTAACTTATATCAAGCTAACACTATTAATTTTGAACTCGCCTAAAAGCGTAGTTGTAAGATGGAGAAAACTCCTGCTCAGTTCCAGAAACAGATTGGATAAATGTATCTTGCCCTTCCAAGGAAGAGATTGGAGAATTCAGCAAGTCCTGTTCACATCCAGAAACGTGGATTGAACAAATGTATGTTACCATTCCAAGGAATAGATTTAAGAACTGAGAAAGCTCCTGCTCTTATCCAGAAACATGGATTGAACAAATGTACCTTACTATTCCAAGGACTACGAGTGTAAAATTGAAAAAGTTCTTGCACACATCCAGAACGTGGATTGACTAAATCATCTCAGCATAGGAATAAATAGAAGAAGCTTAAACATTTTAAAACCATCTTGTTACTTAGTGATCAGTAGTGCTCGGCATTATCTGTAATATTAAATTAAAAAATGTGTTCAGAAGTATGTAGAAAACTGTATACAATATAAATATGGGGTTATGAATTCGAAAATCATGTTGAATTATATTAAAGGTCCGGACATTAAATTAAAATTAAATTACTATATGTGGTTTGATTCCTTGTACTCGTACCACCACATTTATTGCTTTTATTGCTCCATATTACTTCGCATTTATTTTACATTTATGTTCACAAATTTCACTTACAAGTTGTCATTGTATTTTGTAAACCCTTTAAATGTTGTTGGTTAAAATCGCGAGAATAAAACAACACAAAAAAGTGTGTTATATATTCTTCTGTCCGATTAGGTTTTCTTGTATAAAGAAAATTACCTTTTTGACATCACAAGATGTCGCAGAAGTGTGCTTCAATGAGACCTCCGTAGACTGCAATTCAAGTAGCTGGGTTTTCTATCAATTACATTTTGGAACTTTCGAGACAAATTGACTGCAACGGCACCTTTTACAGAAGAGGATTTTTGTTCCACATTTTCCATAACATCTATAGATTCTTGCAAGGAAAGTCCTGAATATTCCAATCGTCTCTGGAAGCCAACCAAAATTGTTTGTAATGTACGAGCAATGTATGCAACAGAATTCTCAATGCTAGATTTGTTGAAGGCAACTTGAGTTTTACGTACTGAGACAACTTATTGCGGTGAAAACATTTCTAGCTCAGAGTTAACACATTCAAAATGATCAGTGTAACAGAGAAAACTAAATAGAGTAATTTCACAACACATGTAATCTTGGCGGGTTAAAGTCGAACTTTGTTGATTGTTATCAATCAAATACACCTCTGTGGTGAGGCACAACTGAACAATGTAACAATAATGTATTTATTAACTTTAATTTTTTTACTGTAGTTGTTATATCGAGCAATGTGTGAATCGTCACAGCTGTATAACGGTAATAATATTAGTTTAATCCTAACTGTAATTGAATAGACAGTCAGACTGAAATGTTCAATGCAAGGGCCGGGTTTTGAAAAACGGATATCCTGTCTATAACCGATTGCTCTAACCTCTGAGATGCCGGCATTGAATTCAAGTTACTCGTCTGTTTCCCGGTATAAACCATTGCTTTGGACTTAGAGTATTTACGACACTTTGGTGTACATCATATCAAAAATATTTTACATTGTGGTTTACCGGAAAATTTATAGGTCGAGGAATTTAATCGCACACAATATGTTGCCATGGTAGCTCAGGGGTTAGATCAACTGGCTAGAGAGCGGGAGATGTATAATTCAAATCGCGACTATGGCATTGAATATTTTGGTCTGACTCTACCTATTGAACTTATATCCTACACGGAGCCTATGTAAACAAACAATTAATTAACATTAATTTTATCTCTAAATTACTATTTATTTTTCATTTTCAAAGGAAGAGAAATATAGGCAGATAGAAAGAATGAATTATAAATACAAAATGAACTAATCAAAGAAACGGCTTAATATTGTTTTATGTGAGACTGTGAAAAATGTATAACATACGCTGAAATATATAAACATATGTAATAAAATGAAATTTCAGTATGACAATCCCAATGCTTCAAAAACTGCACAGTTTAAATAACATATAATGGAATAAAATACGTAATTACATACTTTTTCGGATTCTAGTGATCAGCGTGTCCGAGTAAACTTTTCTAAATGCTTCTATGCCAACATGCCATAACAACTTATTCCCGTTTTGCACTCGTGGTCAAGCTAACGTAGTTACATGCCACTATTTGAGAAAGTGGTAGTAATTCTCTATAGATTCTGAAGCTCATGCGAATTGATCCAAGCCAAACAACAAAACCGTCAAATTATTATGCGGTATCTATTTTTTTTTGCAGAATTAAGGTTTTCTTGAGAGTGAACATGATAATGGTTATGGTTTTGAGAGAAATTATATTGGTACAATTGGAATAATTTTTGGTTACTTTTTGTATTTCCTCCAAAATTTGATATCGATGTATGTTTTGAGGTCCATTAAGTCCTAAAATAAATGTTATAGAAACGCCCGCTCCACGAACATTCATAAACGAAAAGTCGGTTAAATACCAAACTTGAAATTTCAATTAAAGATCTTTTAAGGATGCAATAATTCTTGAAAATCCCCCACCCCATTGAAACTACCCTTTACATGGATACTTTTTGGAAGATTTTGATTTTCTCAAAAATGGTTCTAACGATTTTGATTAAAATACTGCATATTACAGATAATTACATGGAAAATAAAATGTATAGCTTGATTTTTCTGGGAATAGCCCCTAAAATCCTCTTCATTCAGAATGCATTACTGGTAACCTATAAGAGATAAACAAAACTTTTTTAAACAAAAATGCAGATCTCGTTAAAAGTCACCCCTTTTTTTCATACACTTTTTTTGCAGAGTTTACGATTTCTGAGATATTCCACGTTTTTGGTTTCAATTTTAAAATACTTTTCTCACAGAAATTGATCATCTCTTTTGCTTTACTCTTGGAAGAGAACCAAATTTATTTTCGATCACATAGCGACAGTTAGATAGTTGACCATCGCTATACCTAGTGATTTCCTTATTTGCCTAATAGTAATAAACCATTTCTGCTAATGTTTACTTGAAGTACATTAAATAATTGTCTATATAGAAAATTTTTCGGAAATTGATTTTCTCAAAAATGCTCTAACTATTTTGATTAAACTGTCATATATTAAAATGTTTACATTAAAAATAAAATAAGTATTTTAAATTTTCTTGAAATAGCCTCTGAAGAGCTCTTTGTTCTGGTTGAGTTTTGCAGAGGTTTGCATAACAGTTAAACCCCACATAAACACATGGTTTATGTCATATACTGTTTTTTGTAGAGTTGACCGTTTTCGAGATATTCATTGTTATTGGTTTCAATTTAAAATAATTAACTTTTCTCAAATGGAAGCATAAAAGAGAACCGAATCTCAAATGTTTCAACAGATTTGACTACCGCATTAGCCTTATTTCTCTTTAGTTACAAGGAAGCCAGTAATATGACTAATTAGATGACGTAGATAAAAGAATAATCTTTTGTAAGAAAAAATTGTTTGTGAAACGGGTAGAAAAAATATATGAATGGAATACAACAGATTTTGAATACTGATATTAGCTGGTTTTGCAGGATTTGATAATTATTATTCCACAATATCTCAAAGCTTCTTAAATTGAAAAGCGGTTCTGTACAAATAGGTTCTAGTTGTCAAATTATTATCTTTATTACTCAACGATCATTTCAAGATGCATAACGTTGCAAATAAGCTCGAGGTATCCAAAGTGAGAACACTGGAGACAAAGTGTGCTTCTTAATTAATGTGGAAACTATAAGGTTGCAAAGTTTCGAACCTGTGTGAAGGGTATTTGGGAACGTCGAGTAAATTCGCCTAATAAATCGTTCAATCCCAGGCGACAACATGTGGGATTTGTGGTGGACAAAGCGGAGCAGGTGCGTGTTTTTGCTGGATTCTCCGGTTTTGCCACTATCACATTCCACTGGTCCTCCATCTTCATTCCATGTATCATCAGTGTCATCGCCTGCAGTGCCATCTGTAAAAACAGGTGTTAAGCACTGTAAAAAAATCAGATGTGTTCCTTTCACATGACTTTTTCTACATCTCTGCAAAAAAGTGTTGTTAAAATGCTTATGCTTCTATTTATTTCATGATGATAGAGAAAACATTAGCAAAATAGCCTTATTACTTGCTTCCTTGTTAAGTAGAAGGTAAATAAAGGAGTACCATAGGTTAAAGTGATAGTCAAAAGCTGGTTGCTATATGACTGAAGTTCCTTTGTTGGTATGGACAGGAGTTGAAAAATTCCCGTATGAGAAAATTATAGGTTTTTCAAAGCTGAAACCAAAGACAAGGGATATCTCAAAAATGATCACCTCCACGAAAAAAATGTATATAACATAAATTGTGTGTTTTATCGTGTCTACGTTTCTTATGTTGTAAGTTTTTGTCCATCTATTACGGGTTAGCAGTTATGGAAAATACCTTAAAGTTCGTCCAGAATAAAATAGTCTACAGAGGCTTTTCCCAAAAAATTCAAGATACACCTTTTATTTGCCACTTAAATATCTTTAATATACGACATTTTAAACAAAATCGTTAGAGCTATTTTTGAGAAAATCAACATTTTCGAAAAAAGTTCCATGTAAAGGGTGGTTTGGTGTGGGGGGACTTTTCTCAAAACCTTCGTGTCGCATCCCTGAAAGATACTGAACATAAATACCAAGTTTGGTATTTTACCGACTTTTCGTTTTGAGTTATCGTGTTCACTAACACACAGACACACACGGACCTTTTTCTAAAAAACTTTTTTTGGTTACAGTGGGCCTAAAGCATATATTTCCGGTGAAATCTTGGTATTGAATTTTTGGTTGGAGTGCAATACATAAGAAATCGCGGCATCATTTGAACTAAGAGACAGGTCGCTCATTTGTCGTGGGATAGAAAAATCAAATGTTACATTTACAGACGTTTTCTCTTCCCACAATTGTTTATTTTGGAATAGCTTCAACTATTCTTAGAAAACCTTAGGAAACCTTATTTTTATACTTAACAAAATTATTAGTGAAATAATGAAATGCGATTCGCTGTAAGTTGTTCTTGTAATTCCATACTCTTTTCAGGACATCGTGAGATATAAATGATTAACTACAAGACTTTAAAGAGAGATCATTAATATTTTGAAACTGTTGATGATACCGATAGTAATAATATATATCTTAGAAGGTGCTAATATAAGGATTTTATACATGTATATAATGTATGTAGGGTGAAAGGTGAATAAGTGCAAATAGTTTGGTATGTGTTGTAGCTATTATTCTCTACTAAATAATGTATCTCGTTTTGTCCACTTATTTATATAATTGTTATAAATGATGTTCAGAGTCTAATATGTTTTGAGCGGCTCTGAGGTATGTATCTTCTTTATTTACATACATCACTCCACCTACTTTCGGGAAGGGCAAAGGACAAAAGAGGTTCGACTGTGAGTCCTGTTACGTAAACAACCGAACGTCTGAGAGAGGGTGTAATAGTCTCCTAAAAAATTTCTAGTGAAATTTTCCTCATAAGCATCATATTAGAAAATAGCAAACAAATGTAATTACTGATTCATCATATTATCCTCAAACGCTGATATAAATATTTTCAATTATTCCACTCCCAACTGTATATTTGATTCCATTTTATCTATGTTTTAACATTTGCCAGTTACACAACATTGTCGAACATTCCTTCCGAATGAACATCAGCTAGACAGAAGTCAAAGTTTGGATAGGGGTGACTTAAGATCAACATTAAGTTGTAAGGAATCAACCACGTTCTCTCAATTGCTGAGTGGCGAATACCACCGAACTATTTCTCATCCGTTTTAAAACAAAATAGTTTTTGGATTTAGATGGTAGTGTATTTTTAATTATTTGTAATTATAAAAATAGTTAAACAAAAGCAGTACATATACTGAAATGAAGGTTTGTAGCATCAAGCTTATATTTTATTGCGTTTGAAAATGATTAAATTTAGTAGATATAAATATAAAAGAAAACAATTTTAATAGGATTTAAATACTCGTTTAAATTGCGCAGACATCCAAATTTGATAAAACTGGAGGTAATTTCAAGCCTAAATCTTAAACTTTGTTTTAAACGAAACTTAAGTTATTTTTTTGAAATAGTCAAAATTCACATATGGATATATTTAAATTCACATCCTTATTTACTCCTTGAGCTTTGAAAGCCTTCATAATAGAAGCATTTTATCTGAGAACACACTGAGTATAATCTGTATGCTCACCTTTTTAAGTATTTTTACGTAGAAACATTTGGGTTAGATTCAGCCACAATATTTTGCTGAAAATTGGTGAATTTCACTATAGTCAATCATTATCATTAGTCGCGTTATTACTATGAACAAGCCTCGAGTAATTTGCAGATAACTTAATGTCTCACTGGAATGTATAGGCTGATGCAGAAAAACTAGTATTCTTTTAAAAAGTGCATACTAAACTAAGCCAAGAAAATCTGATATGTTCCATTCACATGCCTTTCTCTACTTCTGTGTAACAAATTATTGTTAATAAGCTTATTCATCTATTTATTTCAAGCTAATCGAGAAAAAATTAGCAGAACTATTTTTATTACTTGCTTCCTTGTAAGTAGAAGCGAAATATGGGAGTATCATAGGTTAAAGTGAAGTCAAAAGCTGGTTACTAGGCGACTGAAGTTCCTTTGTTTGTATGGACACGAATTGACAAATTCCTGTATGAGAAAAGTATAAGTTTTTCAAACCTGAAACTAAAACCAAGGAATATCTAAAAAACGATCAACTCCTTGAAAAAATCATATAACGTAAATTGTGTATTTTAATGTGCTCTACATTTTTGTGTGGTAAGGTTTTGTCCATTTCTTACGGTTTAGCAGTTATGCAAAATTCCTCCAGAATAAAAGTAGTCTTCAGAGGCTATTCCCAGAAAATTCAGGACATACATATTATTTGTGTAAGTATCTTTAATATACAATATTTTAATCAAAATCGTTAGAGCCATTTTTGAGAAAATCAAAATTTTCGAAAAAATTTTCAAGTAAAGCGTAGTTTGGGGTGGGGGAATTTTCTTGCCAATCTTCGTGTCGCATCCTCGGAAGACACCAAACTTAAATACCAAGTTTGGTACTTAACGATCTTTTCGTTTTTGAGCTATGCTGTCCACAGTCAATAGACACACACACACACACATACACACACGGACCTTTTTCCAAAAGTGCTGTTTTTGGATTTAGGGGGATCCAAAACGCGTATTTCCGGTGAAATCGAATTTTGGGTGAAATACAATACCTTCTCTATACACTATGTACATAGTACGTGTAGAGAAAGTAAAAATGATAGATACGTTTGTGCATTCTTTAAGTTCTTGCATCTCAGAATCTTGAAACAGTGGTAGAACTTCTTGTAAGCATACTGATGGAAACTGTACAGAAATCTTGTCAGTATGACGGATGTCCCTCGGGGTTTATTTCTCAAAGAAATGAGCACCAATTCTAGGACAAATTGTATACTACTGTTGAAATTAGCTAAAGCATTGCGAAACGTCATCCACCATAATGTCAACAGCAGGACGGATTTATGTTGCCATGTCTGCACAGTAAACATATCTGCGCATTTGTTAGCGACGCGAGTTTCCTAAGCCTTTGAGCCATAATGTAAAGAATAGCAGAAAAGACAAATTGACCTGGAGGCGATGTTCTCCCAGACGGGTGTAACGTAGCATCACGCGGATTATGGGTTCCACTGTTAGCTCGAAATTGGAGACCATTTGCGTTTCTCAGTTGTTTCTTATATGCTGTCTAATGCCATTATTCATCTACCTCGCGATGTGCTTCAGACTGAAGAAGAACTTCCGTTGCCATCACTCTTATTATCATAATCGTTTAACAGCCATCTTCCAGAAACTTGAGGCTTGTATAGAATTAATTGCTGTTGCTTTTTTTTTTTTTTTTCACACAAGCAACTGGTTGAAATTCTATGCCGGCATGTTGCCATGGTAGCTCAGTGGCCGAGCAACCCGCTAGAGATCGAATTCCAGCTATGGCATTGAATTTTTCAGTCTGATTCTACCTATCCAACTCCGGTCGTACACACGGCTTGTGTGAAAAAAAAAAAAAAAAAAAAATTAATCCTATACCAATTGACCATAATAATTGGCTATACTATGAATCCTGGGACTTAAGTACATATAATACTGTAAGTCGCCATTGGGGTTATCATCTAAAAATATTTGAGAACACCATGTGGTTTACCGGGAAACATGCGAGTCAGTTGAGAAATTCAATGCTATGCTGTCATGTTACCATGGTAGCTCAGTGGTAGAGCAACCGGCTAGAGATCGGGTGATCCGTGGTTCAAATCCCGGCTATGGTATTGAATTTTTCAATCTCACTCTTGACTTGTATAGTTAGTGCAAAATTTTGAAACATTTCAAACCATATGCCGCTTGAAAGAAATAAGTAAATTTTTATTCTTTTAGCATACATATTCATGAGGGTTATTTTAACTGCACTTTCTATCCAATTCTACATCCCGTTGGTTCGGACAAAGAAGCAACATATTGAGTTAACCTTTTCTAAATATTGCAGTAAGTATACAACTAAATCAGTGCTAATTTAAATATTGTAGGTATTTATGTTTAACCAGTCGTAAATACTGATATTATTTTGTAACAATGGTTTAGAGGTAATGCAGCAGTGCTGCTAATAATGCATTTAAGAAGGTATCTGACTTATCCACTGCGGAGCATTTATAAGCCACGATCTAATAACATGTTTAGTAATGCATTACTTTTAAAGGTGCAAGGAAAGGATAGTTTTGCATGTGAAAGGAAACAAATCCATGTTCTATAGAACCTTATAGTCTAAAAATATATCTTAAAATTAATAAATCTGTGTTGTAACACTTTAAAGTAAGTAAAATGTATACATAGATTTAAGGTTAGTTTTACCATTGTTATCAATGTAAACTAGAAATCGTAATATTTCTGGAAAGGGAAGAGTCACAACTGGTTCTGAAAGGTAAGCATTTTTCTCAATTGTAGCGCTTTTCTTACGGAAGTCAGTAGTCAGCACGAATACTAAGTACCATAAAATATATTACATTGTCCAAAGACATTCTGGGAGTGCGAAATGGTTTATTGGTCAAAAAATTAAATTTTTGGAGTAGTGTCTTATATAAAAGTATGAAGTTTTTTCTTAATGGTGTCTTTTTAATTACCTTGACATCTATGACTAGATGTAGATTAATTATTAAAATATGGGAAGGGCTGTACATAATTTCGCCTGTTTTGCTTGAACACTCGTTGTCTGTTAAGCTGTCTGGAAGTTCTTCCATTTCATGCTTTTCAAATATACCGCTGTTTCAAAGAAAACAACGACAGTTTGGAGTAAAATGCTGTCCTCTGGTTCTTAAGGTCGCTGGATTTTTGCAGGTGTAAAAGTTCTTAGAAAAGCGATGGGTCCAGTGTTACGGACTCGCAAATCATTACAGAACCTATAGCTGATAAAGTGGCCTCTGAATAACTTAAGATATATTTCTCGCCCAATATAGAATGGGTTGCTGAGAACCGTAGCAGTTCAAGTGCGTCCATAAATAACATTCAATTTTAATTTAGATGAAGAGAGGCTCAGAAGTCCAAAAAATTAACTTTATAAACTCTTAAATCAAGAAAAAATCGAAGACATCAGGCTCTGTTTCAACCCGCCATGCACTGAGGCTTACAAAGTCGTCATCAAAGACAGGCAAAACAAAGCCGAGGATGAAAACGAATGTGTGAAAAGGTCCGAACTTCCTGCTTCGACATCTATACACATGCTTTGCAGCACACGGCTTTCACGGAAAGATTTGTCAAAACGCGAGCTACCATGACCTCAAGGACGACTGCAGATGTAAGGTAACCGACGAGGCATGCTCCAAGAACCACCTGCAAAAGCAGAACCCAATCCCTCATCACAATATCAAAATACTGACGAAAGAAAAACAAAACTTTGATCAATACGTACACATTGTGTTCAATAAATCCTTTATTAAATCAAGGAAAAAAAAACCAAAAAAGGTGTAAAAGAGGGGATAAGAGCTAGAAAATGAAGAATATTCTGGTGTGCCATGCTATGGTGCAGCGCTCTACTTATTTTTCAACTTTGGAGTTGATTTCCCGCAAGTTCAAATTTTCTTCACAAACGCAACATTTGCTCATTTGTTAACTAATATTTTGAGCTTAGATTTTTATGAATTCTTTCTGTTTGTGTTTTACATACCCTAAAATAAGTGTTTTGAAAACAAGTAACATTTTGTAAAATTTTTAATAAATATGCACTCTAAAATGTGGGGAAAATTATCATAAAATATTTTTCAAAAAACATTCAACTTTTTAAAAAGATATTGAACCTGCAGGCTGTAAAAATTTCAGCTTTCTAGGTTTTATAATTATTAGGAAAATGTTCCTTACATATAAAACATTTTAACATTGTCCCCTTAATGAAAGTATCCGGATGGAAACGTTTTCCGCGTAAATTTCTCATATATTTCTTTTTTTTTTTTTTTTTCGTAGTCGACTTACCTTTCCTATACTCAGGACTGACATCCCTCTAGGACTCACAAGCAGATGCCCAGAAGCTGTTAGGGAGCCAACGACACGATACTACAGAATGGAACGAGGGGTCAGCCCGTAAGCACGAGCGTGAGGAATTGAATTATATTCTGATATGCAAGCAAAATGGCTGATAGGAAACGTGATGATGGAGTAATTGGTGGAATGAGTGGCGGGGGAAACCAGAGGACCCGGAGAAAGCTTGCCTAGACGCCGATTTGTCCACCACGAATCCCACATGTGGGTGCTTGATATCGAACCCGGGCCACCTAGATGGGAGGCGAGTGGTTTAACCACTCGGCCACGGCACGTCCCTTCCCTATGTTATAACGGCTCATAAATAAGCTGAAAGTATTCCGGATGGACTGTCACAGCTTTTCGGTGATTTAAAATGTATACATAACCTATACCATTCTTGTTTTATACTTGATTACGAAATTTACATGGAATCTAAAAGTTAAAATTACTTAAAGCTCCTGTGGTATATTTTCTGGTTCCTAGGTAGCAGTAGCTGAAACCTCTGTGCATGCATATTTCTTATTATCACAACACATGTATCTGTGAAAATTGCGAAAATCACAACAATATGGAAAAAATTAACAAATCCATTTTTACTTTCTCTATACGTACTATGTACATACATGGTGCATTCCACCCAAAAATTGGATACCGAGATTTTACCGGAAATACATGTTTTGGATCCAAAAAAAAACATTTTTAAAACAAGGTCTCTGTGTGCGTGTGTGTGTGTGTGTCTGTGTGAATGTGGACAGCATAGCTCAAAAACAAAAAGACTATTGAATACCAAATTTGGTATTTAATTTGGTTTCTTCCAAGGATATGACACGAAGATTTTCAAGAAAAACCCCAACCCCCCACTACCCTTTACATGGAACTTTTTTCGTAAATGTTTATTTTCTCAAAAATGGCTCTAATGATTTTGATTAACATTTCGTATATTAAGGATATTTACCTGACAAACAATATGTTTATCTTGAATTTTATGGGAATAGCCTCTGAAGACTACTTTATTTTGGATGAATTTTACGGAATTTTGCATAACTGCTAAACCGTATGGGACTCACAAAAACTTACCACAAAAATTTTAGAGCACATTAAAACACACCATTTAAGTTCTATACATTTTTTTCGTAGACTTGATAGTTTTTGAGATGTTCCTTGTTTTTGGTTTCACCTTTAAAAAAACGTATACTTTTCTCATACAGGAATTTGTCAACTCGTGTCCATAGAAACAAAGGAACTTCAGTCACATAGCAACCAGCTTTTGACTATCACTTTAACCTACAGTGCTCCCTTATTTCGTTTCTACTTACAAGGAAACAAGTAATATTTTTTTTTTTTTCGATTAGCATTAAGTAAATAGAATCATAAGCTTTTTAACAATAATTTGTTGCACAGATGTAGAGAAAGTCATGTGAATGAAACATATCAGATTTTTCCATAATAAAATACAATGAATTTTAAACTTGCAGAAAATATATCTTTTCCCCAGTTGGTGAACATTAGCTACCAATTAAATGAAACTAAAACCTGCTTATTAATAGTCAACTTTAAACGCAATTTTTCCCCTACACTTTCCCATGCTGAAAGACGATGTAATTAACCGTTATACTGCCTCTCAAAAGTAAATAAAAGAAAATGGTTGTATTATTTTTTGAAAAAGGTGTTCCGATTTTAAGAATTAAAGTATCACATTTTGAAAAATCAAGGGTTCTGGATAGTACAAAATATAATACTTTTTGTAGAATAATTAGGACTGAAAATTAAAAAAAAAGATATGACAGATCTATTTTCGAACTAATTTGCTTCAAATATGAAATTTTAATTTAAGTATTTGTAAAAAGCGTCGTGTGACTCACTATTGTTAGAGAAATGAATGTAGATAAATAAAAATTGTTACTTAAATAACCATGCAAGCTAGAATTTTGATAAATGGCAAAAATATCACTGTTATTGTAAGTAACAATTAGTATAAATTTCAATAACACATCTCAAATCTGGGGATTTTCCTAATTTCATAGATGCATTTCCCTTATTGGCCTACCCATATATGCTTTGTCTGTCCCTTCCCATTTTACTATATAGACCAATACTATAACTCTGACCCCAATACGGAAGGATATTTGTAGCAGGAATATCCGAGAATGTTCCAAAATATCTGGCCTCAAAAGACCGTTTCCGTAAAGCTCTGAAAAAACCAAGGAATATATAAAGCAGTAAAGCCCTGGGCAGACCTGCGTCTTGCGTCAAATATATAGTCGTAAAATTCTTATCGAAACTGTAATAAAAATTCTTGATCCTCCATATTTTGTGAGGTGTCCTTAGAAGCACCGCTTGCATGTGTTCGTAGCAGCGGATTTCAAAGCCAGAAGATGGAGTATTGTGTAAGTGGAGGTGCGTCCTATACGTGATTCTGTTTGCCTATATTATGAAGCCTCAATAAATTAAAGAGCAAGCTCTAGTGGCTTATTAAGATTTAAATTTTAATATAACAATAAAGAAAATATATTTTCTCTCGCCTATTTATTACATTTATGGTTTCTTGAAGTTGTTATACAGATCTAACTCTCCGTTGACATTTGGAGGGTTGCCGTATTTTGGGCGATTAACTCTATTTATAGCCACAAAGACTTCTGTATAATTATGATTAATACAAACTTTGACTTATGATATAAACAAAAAAGTGTGGAAACTAAGGAGTTGATGTATGTCCACAAAAATTGAGAAAATTTCCATTTAACCAACTGCAGTTTATGACGTTTGCTAATAAAAAGAGGAGATACGAAAACATAAAAAATCTTATCTGTTCCAATCACATGATTTTCTCTACATCTCTGGAACAACTTAGTGTTGAAAGTCTTATTACTCTATTTACTCCATGCTAATCGAGAAAAAATCAGCAGAAGTGGTCGTATTACTTGCTTCCTTGTAAGTAGAAGGGAAATAAGGGAGTACCATAAATCTGATTGCCCTGTGATTGAAGTCCCTTGGTTTGTATGGCCAGGAGTTGACAAATTTCCTTATGAGAAGAATATAGGCATTTTAAAACTGAAATAAATAACAAGGAATATCTCAAAAAGAGTCAGCTCCATGAAACAATCTATAACAACATAAATTATGTGTGTTTTAACGAGCTCTACATTTTGGTTAAGTGAGTTTTACCAGCTATGTGAAATTCCGCAAAATTCATCCAGAATAAAGATGTCTTCAGCAGCTATTCCCAGAAAATTCAAGATATACACTTTATTTGTCATGTAAATTTATTATATATTTTTGAAAAAATCAAAATACTGGAAAATTGTTTCATATAAAGGGTAGTTTGGAGTGGAGGAATATTTTGCATAGTCTTCTTGTCGCTTCCTTGGAAGATGCTAAACTTAATATATACTTAACAGGTCCATAGACACATGAACACAGACACACGGACTTTTTTCTAAAAATGTTTTTTTTTTTTTTTTGTATTTCCGTGAAATCTCGGTAACAAATTTTTGGGTAAAATGTAATGCTCTCTCTATACACTATGTGTATAGTACGTATAGAGAAAGTAAAAACTCATTTACTAGATTGTAGGTTACTGAAAGGAACTCCAGAGTTATTGTAGAACAACACAATACATTCCTATCACAGTGCTGAACCAGAATATGGGCTCAGTAAATAGTAGCAAATAACAAAAGGAATGCATAGCTGCAAACAAAGAACTAAAGGTAGAAAGGTTTGCATTGCTAATGTGCTCTATTTCTTGAGTAACAAGCTTCTCGCAAATGAACCCATTGCCGTTAATACAGGATGCTTCAAAACGACACCAAACGAAGATTGGACCTTGTTGGTAATACCGTACGTGATACGTGACTATAATTTTCAGCTCTAAATTCGGCACATACAAAAGCTACCATAAAATCAACATCGATTAGGCAGTCATACATAAGCAAATGCACGTGCCTGGCCCCTCCAAGAGAGATGCCTGTTGGTAGCTAAGGTCCCAGTCGCGTGCTGTAGGCGTGGTTTGATACACACGTCGGGGCGGCACAGTTCACCTTAGTAATGGAAAATGTAGCATGTGGGTGTGGCGTATGAACCGTTGTTCCTTAGCTGCCTAATCCCAAATGAGAAAGCATAATTTCTAAACGACCCGTTCTATATTCATCCCAAATAAACAGATCAATTTTTAAACATACATAAAAGTTTAAATAGAAGAGCTTGAAAGTTGCAACATCAAGTTTCGGACAAGTCAAAGTGTAAGCTAATCGACTGCTATCTTCGTTTGGTGTCGTTTTATAACGGCCTGTATGTTGCTGCCCCTCAAAAGTGGATGAAAACACCTCTTTATGAAGGTAATTTATGTTCCTATTTGAACAATAGGTATTCTATCCGTAATGTGCAACAATAGTTTCTTCCATGCCGCAGTCATGTGGTACGTCAATTACATTTTAGTGTTCTCTACACGTACCATGTACATAGAGTATACAGAAATTTGATACCAAGATTTCATCGGAAAAATACGTTTTAGGGTCCCCTGTATAAAAAAAAAGTTTTGGAAAAAGGTCCGTGCTACAAAGCACATTTTATTTCCAATCAAAATGTCTATAATATTTTAGAATAAATAATTCAAATCTTAACTATTATATCCACAATTTTTTTAAGAATTTTCTTTATTGGCATAATACTTATTTCTTATCAAAAAAGTTATTGAAGGTCACGAAAAAAATTCTCCTTTAGAATGTGGATTTGCTCTAATTAGATCTCCACATTTACCTTTTTCTATACGATTTTCTTTTTTGCTAATTTCTTCCTAATTTTTGATGTTGAAATTGTATTAATTCTGCCAATAACTATTATTTTAACCGGATCAAACATAAAAATTTGATCCTGTTAAAATAATAGTCTTTATTAGTTATTGTACGTATGTGTCCGAGTGTCTGTGAACACGATAACTCAGAAACGGAAAGTCAGTAAAATAGCAAACTTGTATTTAACTTTATTATCTTCTGGGATGTGACACAAAGCTATTGAGAAAAAAAGAAAACACCCCAAACTATCCTTTACATGGAACAAACATCGAAAATTCTGATATTCTTAAAAATGAATCTTAAGATTTTGATTAAAATACCTTATATTAAAGATATTTACATGACAAACAAGATGTTTATCTTGAGATTTCTGGAAATAGCCTCTAAAGACCTCTTTATTCTGAATGAATTTTGCCGAATTTTGTGTAACTGTTAAACAGCAAGTGATAGGCGAAACCTGATAAATAGATAATGTAAGTCTCGTTAGAACACAGAATTTATATCATATACGTTTTATTTTCATGGAATTGATCATTTGTGAGAGATTTTAATTTGTTTGTTTCAGATTTAAAGTGCTGAAACCTTTCTCCTGGCCATGCATAGAAACTGATTTCAACCACTTGGCAACCAGCTTTCAAAAGATTTGACTATCACTCGTGTATTCTCTTGGATTCCTTCAATTTACAAGGAAGCTATTAATTAAGGCAAATTCTGCTAATGTTAATCTCTATTATCATATAGTATATAGAAGAATATGTTTTTTAACAATAATGTGTTGCAGTGATGTAGAGAAAGTAATGTGAATGGAACACAAGATATTTACGAAAAATACTAACTTGTGGTAAAGAAATTTCTAAACTTTCTAATGGATAACAAAATTGTAGCAACTATGTTGTATTTTGTATCACAATTGGAGCAATACTTTATTGATTGCATGCTAACCAATATAAAAGACATATCACCGACCACACATCGATATTTCTGCTTGTGAGCTTTTGGGAATGATCATTCATTATTTATGTTACCCTAATTGCAGCCTCAGTAGGTTATATAATTTTATCATTAATAACAAATAAACTTAGAGATCGATGTGTAATAGATGGTCAATACCTAGAAATCCTTTGAAAATTCTACCTGCAGTAGTCATAGCTTTTATTGTGTGTGTAATGTCGGAGGTGATTCCGTACTGCAGCCAATGGCTTATAATACGTCAGATCCCAGGAGGATAGGATGAGTTGAGTGTAAATTCAAAGGGCGGCCGAAACTGGGCAACGGGTAAGAGCCACCGTGGAGAGTCCCTAACATATTCCAAGTAGTTCTTCATCTCGACGCGGGGAGCGCTAGGAGCCTGCGTCCCTGCTCTGACCAAACTCCCTGAGTCTACAGACGACTTTCAACGCGAGAACATTATTTCCAAAGCGCTGGCACCAACACGGGAGGGCATCATTACCGCAGTCCTCGCCGACACTTAACAACCCTGAAAGAGACCGGTTGAATGAAATGAAGGGAGAGGAAGTTTGGGAGATGAAGAAACCTCCCCAGCATTTGCTTAGCGACACGGAAAACCCCTGGAAAAACCCATCGGTCAGATAAGTTGGCCCGGGAATTGACCCTAGGACCTCCCGAATGCCAGTCAC
Source organism: Hymenopus coronatus (assembly GCA_030762935.1). NCBI lineage: Eukaryota > Metazoa > Arthropoda > Insecta > Mantodea > Hymenopodidae > Hymenopus > Hymenopus coronatus. The sequence continues at coordinate 54,380,252 of CM060887.1, read as the reverse complement.
AGAAGAAAGGCCTGAGACACCTGGCTCGGTACTAGGCTTGTAATCTTCAATATTGATAAAGGTAATGTGGTGTTTTTAGGTTATCTACAATTTAAACAAGGTATGTGTTTATGCAGCTCATAGGCAAATGTGATTTATTTATCGACTTTAGTTAACTTTTTTTTTTGTTCCCCAGAATTCAAACACTTCGATAAAATTAGCGAATGCTTTGATTGATAGTGTGATCTGTGTCTTGATTTTGTAAGTAAATAGTATTGGCATTTATAATTAGAGAGAGTGCATTTACTGAGGATATAGCTGATCGATTAGTTTGTTATGGTTTAGCACTGACGTAATCGAGACGACAGGGTTGTACTACACTTCTGTAGATTGTGTGCTCGCTCTGTGAAGGTTATGTCTTTTGATATATACTTTATTTCACTGCTTAGGGCATGGTCCGGTGGCAGCGTTGTGAGTATAATAATACAATGTACAATATAATTAAAATAAATAAAAAATATGGGCAATATAATACCCTGAGCACGACAGTATATAAAAGTATACTACCAAAAAAACTAATGATAATGGTAATCATGATAACAGTAATAGTAATATAATATTAACTTTTTTATTTTATGTACTTAACGTATACAGAAGGTATTGTATTGCACCCACAAATACGATACCGAGATTTCACCGGAAATGCATGTTTTGGTTTCCCCTGAATCCCAGAAAAGCATTTTCAGAAAAAGGTCCATGCGTGTGCGTGTGTTTTTGAATAACATAGCTCAAAAACAAAAGGATCGTTAAATACCAAACTTGGCATTTAAGTTTGCTATCTCCCAAGGATACGATACTAAGCTTTTTAAGAAAATCCCCTTACCGTAAACTATCCTTTACATGGAAAAATATTCAAAAATAGCTCTAACCATTTTAATTAAAATCTCTTATATTTAAGATATTTATAGAAAAAAAATATATATATATATCTTGAATTTTCTGGGGATAGCCTCAGAAGACCTCTTAGTTCTAGATTATTTTTATTGAATTTTGCATAACTGGTAAACCGTAAGGTTTAGACAAAAATGCATATAAAAATGTAGATCACGATAAAAAAAACACACAACTTATGACAAATGACATTATGACATTTTTTACGTGGAGCTGGCCGTTTTTGACATATTCCTTGTTATTGATTTTAGCTAAAATGCTTTTCTCATACGGGATCTTGTCAACTATTGGCCACGCAAAGAAACGGATTTCAATCACATAGCGACCACATTTTAAAACATTTGACTATCGGTTTAACCTAGTGTATTCCCTTATTTCACTTTTATTTATAAAGGAACTAAGTTAATAAAACCATCTCTGCTTTTTATCGATTACCATGAAGTAAATAGAATACGCTTTTAACAATAATTTGTTGCAGAAATGTAAAGAAAGTCGGTGAATGGAACACAGAAGATTTTTATAATATTAATGATAATGCAATATTTATATTTACTATTCCGATTATGAATCACTCTTTAGTCTCTTTTTAAAATTATTTACACTTTGAATCAAAGTCTCAGTAGGATTTTGTTCCATTCGTTATTTGTTCTATTTGAGAAGGAAAACTTACCTATGTCACTTTTCTGTTCCGTATTTCTTATTTTTTTCGAGTGATCATTTCTCTCGAGTTATAATGGCTTTAATAATCTTTCCATGCAGATTACCCCTTATAGACTTTAAAAATTGCACTAGCCTTTCGTCTCCTTCGTTTTTATAGTTTTTCCCAGGAAGTAGCAGTGCTAGTGTGATTTTCGAATCGTTTTCTTGTGTCTACAAATTTAGCTGCTTAATCAGCGCATGAAATTCTTTTTTTCCCTATGTTTCTAAATGAGTTTCTTCCTTTTTTTTTTTTTTTTTTTTTTTTAACAAAAACAGTAATGGAGTCTGATCAGGACTCCGGTACTGTATCCCTATTTACATTTCCCCCCGTAGGTTTTACTGATTACTGATTTTTTTTACAAGCATATACACATTGCACAAACATATAACACCCATGCCCAAGACGGGACTCGAACCCACGATCCCCTGCCCACCAAGCACCAAAGCGAGACGTTTTAGCGAGCGTGGCCATGGGGACCGGCTCCTTTCGTCTGGGACTACGGCAGACATCTTCGGTGGCAGCAGCGAGGTCGAAGTGCTCTAGTGGACGTTTCAACTGCGACTGCGACTGGGAAGAAGAAGAAGGAGGAGCCCAGTAGACCACGGCCCACAAGCCCGGATTATACTCCAGCCAGTATTGACACCGGCCGTGAAAGCCTAAGAATTTCGAAGTACAAGATTGTTGATTCAAACGGATATAGAAACTAAACCAGGTGATGGATATAACTGAAACTTTAACTGCCATGTAGTAAGAGTCGACGGTTACTAACTACAAACTTTTTCCGATGTTAATGAGCGTAACTTCTTAGATTTTCTAAGGACTTAGTTGAATGCCCCTAGTAAATACGTTAATAACTAATAACTTATTATAATTAATCATATTAATGTTCTGAAATAGTAAATGTTGCTTATAATTTTGGGTAATCCCTGTTGTTGAATTCTTACGTGATTAATTTTTGGCCATTTGAACTTCATAGACAAGTAGGCACAACGTGTAGACGTGAACTCAATCTAATTTATGCAAAGTACTTTCCTTGTGCTCACAATGACTTGTTGCCCAGATTATTACAGCTACTGTGAAAAACTGTTCCTACGTCAGGAGAACACCTCGAAAGCACTCAGGCGCGAGATTAAACACGATGAACCTGACGGTGCCTACCGTCTTTCTCATCGCATGGTTGCCACTGAGTAACAGTCGGTGCCAGAGATAGAGAGAAGTGAGAGATATTTCCAAAGTTTAATTTCTTGTGTTAACCATATTTCTAGTTCGCAAGCAAAAGCTACACAAATAATTATAACATTGTAGGGTCTCGTATCTATCATAAGTGCATCCCAATTGTGTTTGCTTCAACAATTTTGTAATAAAAGATAATATATTAATATCCAACTCTGTCTAGGTTGGTATTTTATTTTGAGGCAACTATGTTTCTACCAATAAAGTTTTTGTGTGTTCAAAAAGTAAGCCATTAGACTTATGTGTGGTGTATCCCCCAGGACATATTTTAAAACCGTATTTATTAAATTAGCATATTGACTGACATCTTTGTTTGTTCTGAATTGTCTACTATTTGTTAAGATGACTTACAAATTCATATACATTGTGTTCCCCTGTTTATAATCATTCCATAAGAAGTACTGGAAACATTTATATTGCAAAATAAAGTAAAGCAAAGCTCAAAACTTTTTTGAAACTGTATCTTTAAACTTATTTTATAACCTTCCCAACAATGTGAAAACTTTGTTCTTGCCATTATTCAAACGAATATTTAAGGCTGTTCTGCTCTCCAATCCATTGTTTAGTATTCCTGAGTTTTATAGTTGTAAGAGTGGTATGTTTTTGTGACTTATTTTGTTATTCATGTACTTGTTGACGTTGCTACATAAACTGTACACTATTCTGGTAAATAATCCATCCATCCATCCATCCTCCATCCGTCCGTCCGTCCGTCCGTCCATCCTTCAAATGGATGAAGGACTTTGTTTAAAATATTTTGTTTACAATATTAATTTTACATTTAACCAAGCTCCCCTTTTACCTTCTCCAGCACGTATGTACAATATACATATGGCAATTTCACAGGAAATACATATTTTAGGGCTGCCTAAATCCAATGAGTTGTCCTTTGTGTGTGTGTTTGTGTGAACAACATACCTCAAAAACGAAAGTCTGTTAAATACCAAACTTTGTAGTTTAGCATCCATTTAGGATGCGACACTAATATTTTCATGAAAATCCCTTTAGTGCTTAAATTTTCGAAAATTTTGATTTTCTCAAATATGGATCCAACGATTTTGATTCAAATATTGTACAGTAAAGCTATTTACATGGCGAGTCAAATATATATCATGCCTTTTCTATTAATAGCATCTGAAGACCACTTTATTCTGAACGAATTTTGTTGGGCTTTGCAAAACTGGTAAACGTTAAGAAGCTACAATACAAAAATGTAGATCACGTTAAACATATAACTTATGTCATATACGTTTTTATACAGCTAACATTTCTGAGATATTTTTTGTTATTAGTTTCAGTTTTAAATGCTTACACTTTTCCCATGCGGTTATTTGTCAACTCTTGGCCATAGACACACAGGAATTTCAATCATATAGCATACAGCTATTAAAGTATTTAACTATCGCTTTGGCCTATGGTAACCCCTTATTTATTTCTGCTAATTTTATCTCGATTAGCATGAAGTAGATAGAAGAATAATCGTTTTAACAATGATAGAGAAACTCATGTGAATTAGACACATCAGATTTTTGCTTGTGTTTCAGTAGCCCTGTGTATACAGGACAGCATTTAAAGCCATTTCTAGTGTTTTCTCTGAGTAACTAGTAACTACAGCCATTTATGACGGTCCGAAGTTGGAAAACAGTTGTAAGATTCCGCTGTCACGAAACAACATGGCTTTGCTCCAGATAACGTAACAGTTGTGCTGTCTTGGCTGCTAGTTTCTCAAAGGACCACAAGACATTGTGAGTGCCTCGCCTCCAGCTGATTTCCCAGTAGGTTACGTCATAACCGCCACGTCTGCAGGGATTAACAATCATTCCGACTACTCCCTAGGAACCAGAAGTGCTCAGGGATAGAAGTAGCATTTATTTTGCCGGTTGAGATCCTACCAATGACAACGGACACGTTGCACATAACTCGGTCCCTGCCTACGTGCATTTTCTCACGTGGACGCAAATCGCATGTAACCTCACCGTTGTTTGTCTGCATTTGAACCTCACTGCTTTAGCTGAGCATTTAATTAATAGCCGACGTAGCCAAAGCTGCTCTTGCCTACAACTTCCTCATAGGCTCATATTTCTATAAATCTATGGTGTCCCTCGATAGTCTACAATGCTTCAAAATCAAGAGCTTTTTCAGTGTTATAGATCATTCGATGGGAAATTAAATTGAATATTATTTATGGATGCTCTATAGGGTCTGCGGTTCTTAGCGTCCCATTCTTTATTGGGAGACCTCTTGCTCAGAAGCCTCTTTATCAGGCTTGAAGTCCTTTTACTGCAGTAAATCTAAGACACGGGACCAATGACTTTACTTCCCTACCGAAGGAAGCTCTTTTAAGGATTTTTAAACCATCGCCTTCGTTCGGGTCTGAACCCGCGACCTTTGGAACCAGAGGCTACAGAACATTAGCATTTTACCCCCACACCACGGATGCTAATGTTCTATAGTAAGGGATTCCTAACCTATGGTAGATGAACTATGCTAAATTTTACATAAGGGGATGCATCTGTGAACTTTTACTAAAAATCTGATGTGTTCCATTCGCATGACTTTCTCTACATCTCTGTCACAAATTATCGTTAACAAGCTTATTTTCTGCCGAATCGTGTTTTCAAGTTTTGTTTCCAATCTCTGAACTGCTAATACGTTAGGCAGATTTCGTTTACACGAATTCTTTGGCGGTCTCCGCACAACACTTGCAGTTCCATGAAGTTACAGAATCTGGAGGCGTTAATCCTTCGTGTAGACCTCATGAATTTATAAGCTATTATGATGGTAAGCACAGTCAAAAGTCCTGTGAAACTGATCTATAGACACACAAGTTCTTATTTTTCACTATCATTAGATTTTGATGATTAATCAGAATACTAGAAGGCACTTCATTATTACGAAGTTTGGTATATAGCCGCAATTTCCAGAGTAGAACATTTTCCGATTGGATACTGAAAAATCAAGAGTTATAGAATGTTTTTCATAAGACACAATTCCAAGTTAATGATTAATCAAAATTATCAGATTTGGGGTATAAAGAATATTTGCTTACTTCTTGAGAAGTCACCGTGTTTAGAACGTGTCGCTGTTTGGTTCTGATTATGGGCTTACGGACTTATTGGGCCATACGGTCTTGAAGACCAATCTGGAAACGCAGCGACATTGAGTAATGATAATCATTATTGCGACATTATAACAAATGAAAACATGTGTTGCCAAAACGACGAGGATATTTAGTCACACCTCGTCGTTACAAGTGAAAGAATTATACTAATTGCCGTTGCAAGATATGAGACAGGCAGGGAATCTAATTAGTGGCCAACGAGATCCTGTGATTTGACACTATTTGCTAATTTTTGAGAGGATATTCTTATCTAAAAATATTATCTTAACAGGATATTCTTATCTCGAGGCTTAAAATGTCATGGGGTAAAATTCAGCAGGAACTTTCCTGTAATGTCACCGAAAATGTTACTACGGTATCCCAATTAAGTCATGCAGTACATTTCCCTGAAGTTTTGTTTCATGCCTAATGACAATATTTGTGTTTCACACAGCTTAATTTATTTGAAAATTTATATTATTATAACTGTTTATTATCAACATCAAAGCTCCTCATTATGTGATCCTATATTTGGTCAAACAATAGGAAGCATTTGGTAGTTTTTTTTCGCTACGAGAAATACATTTAAGAAAGCAGTGGTTTTAGGTTATTATTGTTGAATGTAAGATTTTTTTGGTTCAGTTTGAGATTTATGTCGTCTGTGCCATATAAATAGGTACTAAACCAGCACATGAATAAGTGGTTAATTAAACGACTGCTCGAAAAGTGCAAGCACTTCCAAAATCCATGAATTTAAACTGTGTACTTAACTTTTCTCAAGCTGGAAGTAAAATTTCGTTTCATCTTTTTTTTTTCTGCGAGAAACGCATAAGAGAACCGAATTTCAATTGTTTAAAATAAGGATGAGCATTTAAACGATTAGTCTAGTATATTCTTTTATTTCCATCTAGTTACAAAGAAGCAAGCAGCAAGACCATTTATGTTAATGTTTATTTCAATTATCATGATGTAGATAAAAGAATAATCTTTTGAAAAAAAAAAAAGCTTCTTTGTGAAACAGCTAGGGAAAGTCATGTAAATAGAAAACATTATATATTTACAATTCTGTTTCAAAAGTAATATGTTGGCTTTCAGAAGGACATTAAAGAAAATGACCTTATACGTTCTCGAAATAATTTTCTACAATTTTGAGAAATAACGTATTAAGTTTTGAGAATTAAGAGTTTTGAAGACTACGAAGAGTAATAAATTTTCTTCGATGATTTTGATTATTATAAAAATTGGTATGACATTTATATCAGAACCCATTCACTTTAAAATTTAAATTTTTATTTGAATATTTTTAAAAAAGCTTGACGTTGCTAATTTTTATTATAACAAGGTATTTAGAGAGCAACAATTTTTATTTAAATTACCATGCAAAATAAAATGTTAATACATTGCAAAATTAGTAGTAATATCTCGGAAAAATAACTGATAACATTTTTCAAAAAGATATATACTGTAGATATTTCAAATTTCACAGATGCCCTAACCTTAAGAGTAAATTGTAACCAACTCAAGTATAAATACATTCCTTTTAAGGCTATGTATGACTGAAATGTCATGGAAAAAATACAAAAAAAAATTATTTAAAATTTTAATTCCTTAAAATAATTTAAACTTTCCTGAATTCAAAGAAATATATAATTGGCCACCAGGTGCCCATTTTTAAATGTCTTAAGACATTGAAGCTACAGAAAAGTATCAGACGTAAAACTGGACTCTAATTTGCACCATGCTAAGTAAAAACCGAAGTTATGCAGAAGCTAAACAGCAATGCAAGAAGAAAGGAACAGAAAAGACATCAGCAGAGGAGAAGAAAAGGAAAGCCGAGGGTCCAACCTACCAACCTGGTGGATTTTAATGCATTCCGGTGTTTCCTTGTTTTCTCACTATTTATATTTTCAAAATTTTTCTTGGTGTAAAATGCTCCTTTTGGAGCACTTTTATGCTTCATAAATAAAATTTGCTGTACATATTCACATAACTAAAATGAATAAGAATTGCTATAGGTTTTACTGTCATTTGTATTTAAGCACATATTTTCAATTTTCAAACACAAAGATTATATTTTATGACAAAAAAAAAACACACATTCATAACTTTAAAAAAATGTTGTAGCCTAAATTAAAGGAGATACCAAGAAACCATGGGCAATTTAAAAAAAAAGTAGATATATTTTTAATCTAGGTTTAAGATATTACACCAAAATTTTTATTTTTTTATCGCAAGGGACTTTTTTAGTGACGTGACAAAAGCATAAACACATTTGACCATAAATTCCGAACTACTAGAGAAAAATTGATAAAATTTGCACTGTAGTTTATTTTTAATATATTATATCTAAGACATTAAAACAGCTAATATTTTTAGTTTGGAATTTCAAACTTTCAATCATATATGTCCTTAAGCGGTTGATGATACCATTCTTTCTTATTTTTACTTTCTCTACACGTACTATGTACATTGTGTATAGAGCAGATATTGCATTCCACTCAAAAATTTGGTACCGAGATTTCACCGAAATACACGTTTTAGGGTTCCCTGTATCTAAAAAAATCATTTTCAGAAAAAGGTTCCGTGTGTGTGTCAAGTGTATCCGTGTGTCTATGGACACGATAAGTCAAAAACGAAAAGTCGATAAAATACCAAACTTGGTATTTAAGTTTTGTATATTCTAGGGATGCGACACGAAGCTTTTGAGAAAAATCCTCCCACACCAAACTACCGTTTACATAAAAAATGTTTTAGAAAGTTTGCTTTTCTCAAAAATGGTTTAGCGATTTTGATTAAAATATTAAAGATATGTATATCATGAATTTTCTGGAAATGACCTCTAAAGACCTCTTTATTCTGAATGAATTTTGCTAAAGTTTATGTAACTGGCAAAACATAAGAGATAGACAAAAACTTACTACACAAAAAATGTAAATTACGTTAAACCACACAGTTTATTTCATATAGGTTTTTTTTGTTGAATTGAGATATTGCTTGTTTTTTGTTTTAGATTTAAAATACTTAACTTTTTTTCTTACTGAAGGTTGTAAACTCTTGACCCTGAATAGAAACGGATTTCATCCACTGTACTAGCCTAATGTATTCCTTTATTTGTCTTCTACTGACAAGGAAGCAAGTGATTAAGACAAGTTCTGCTAATGTTTATCTCGATTATCATAAAATAGAGAGAAAAATGTGCTTTTAAACAATACTTCGTTATAGCGATGTAGAGAAAGCCATTAGAATGGAACACATTGGATTTTTAAACTATTATCAGCACTTAGATTTGGATGCAAAGCGATATTAGCTACCTATTGCGAATTGTAGCTACGATGTGTGTTTCCAATTAAAACAAAGAAAGAAAGCTTCAAACAAAGCCAACCAAAAGCTGCTCCAGCTCCCATACAGCTTCTCATTCCAACTTCTGCACGTAACTGATATCAAGAGATATGAGTAGGCTCAGGAAGACAATGTTCTGCTCTGAGCCATTTTTGCTTGACTGGTTGAGTAGCCCAAACACTGCCATTGTTCGACAGGCTTTGTGATGTGTGTGCGTTCCAAGCGAGGGGGTATTGGAAAAATCGACATCCTGCCAACAATAACGGGAATCAAAAACATATACACCTCGTGCCGAAATACAGCTCTTTTTATTGAAGAAAGCTTGTCATTCGTGACAGCGTAGTTTGGAAACCCGTATTTCCATTCCCAGCAGTTTCTTCCACTACAGAAAAAGTTCCTTCTGGCGTTTCCCGCAAACAATACGAAGAAGCTCGTCGATGGCCATTGTGTTTTGTAACTGATTTTCTCTTTCTAAAAGTGTTTTACGACAAGTTACATTTTCTCACTGTCTCCCTACACTACTCAGTAAGTTGAAACCTCTATTGCAACTATGGAAATGCTATTAGAATTCGCTGCTTCACACATCTTGGTTTTGAGGCAATAAAAATGAGCCGAAGATAAAGTTTGATTTAATGTAAAAATAAAATGTTCATGCAGAATGTATTTGTGAATTTAGAAAGAAAGAGGTGTCAGAGTGACGCCGTACCCTATAAAGTCACTCCAAAAACTTTAACTTAGGTAAGATATCAACAAATTATTAAGGGAATGCTTGTGAGAAGTAACACTGAGGATAGTATATCTGTGCATATTGTTGTGTAGTATTTAATGGTTTAAAAGAAATGTAAATGTTCCGTTAACTATTTTAAATTGAAAAGAATCTCAGATTTTTTAAAGGTAAGAATACTGGTAAACCTAGCGTTATGCCTTTTTACTTTCTCTATACGTACTATGTACATAGTGTATAGAGAAGGTATTGTATTGCACCCAAAATTTTGATACCGATATTTCACTGGAAATATACGTTTTGAGACATCCTGAATCCAAATAGCATTTTTAGAAAAATGTCCGTGTGTGTGTCTCTGGGCAGCATAGCTCAAAAACGAAAAGACCGTTAAAAACCAAACTTTGTATTTAAGTTTGGTATCTTCCAAGGATGCGACACGAAGATTTTCAAGAAGATCCCCCCACTCCTAGACATGAAACAAATATGGCTCCAACAGCTGGTTTATTTAAGATATTTACTTAAATAAAACGTATATCTTGAATTTTCTGGGAATAGTCTCTGAAGACTACTTTATTCTGGATGAATTTTACGGAATTTTCCATAACTGCTAAATCGTAAAAGATGGACAAAAGCTTACCAAACAACAAATTTAGAGCATGTTAAATCACACAATTTATGTTGTAAATTTTTTTCGTGGAGTTAATCATTTTTGAGATATTCTTTGTTTTTGGTCTAAGCTTTGAAAAACTTATACTTTTCTCATACAGGAAATTGTCAACTCCTGTCCACACAAGCAATGGAACTTCAGTCACATAGCAACCAACTTTTGAATGTCACTTGAACCTATGGTAGTCCCTTATTTCGCTTCTACTTACAAGGAAGCAAGTAATAAGTCCATTTCCGCTAATTTTTTCTCACTTAGCATGAAGTAAATAGAAGCTTACTCTTTTTAACAATAATTTGTTATTGAGATATAGAGAAAGTCATGTGAATGGAACACATCAGATTTTTTTTTTTTTTTTTTTTTTTTAAGATTCAGAGAACCTCAAAGCATATATTTGAAGTTAAATCTCGGAATAGAATTTTCTAATGAAATAGAATATGATTGTGATAGTTAATATAAAGATTTGCACTTCAAAACCATGGGGTTTTGTTTAACAAAGCTATATATATATATGGAATGGAATGTATATTTCTATTATATATTTTTCTTAGGATTGAATGCAAATATACAACGCTATTTTTACTTTCACTAGCCCATATACAATATAGTACATAGTGGATTCGATACAGAGATTTCATCAGAAATATATGTTTTGAGGTCCTCTGGGTCCAAAAAGTGCATGTTTAGAATAAGGTATCTGTTGTCTGCGGACAGCATAGCTCAAAAACGAAAACACCCTTAATTACCAAACTTTGAATTTATGTTTAGCATCTTACAGCAATGCAACACAAAGGTTTTCAAGAAAATTCCCCACCATAAACTACCAATTACATGAACATTTTTTTGAAAGTTTAATTTTTTCAAATATGACTCAAACGATTTTGGTCAAAATAGCATATACTAAGGCTATTTTCATCACAAGTTCAATGTATATTTTGAATTTTCTGGGAATGGTCTCTGAAGATCTCTTTATTCTGCATGAGTTTTGCATAAATTTGTATAAGTGTTAAATCGTAAGAGATAGATAAAAACAAAAATGTATATCTCGTTAAAATACATACTTTGTCATTTGTGTTTTTCTTTTGTAGAGTTGATCCTTTTGGAGGCGTTCCTTGTTATTAGTTTGTTTTAGACCGCCGAAGCTGTCTCAAACGGGACCATGCAAAGTGAATCGGACCTCAAGTGTTTCACATAGCGACCAGCTTTTAAAAGGCTTGACTGCCCCTTTAGCCTAGTTAATTCCCTTATTTTCCATCTACTTACAAGGAAGCATGTAATAAGACCAATTTTGTTAAAGCTTATCTGAATTAAAATGACGTAGATAAAAGAATAATCTTTTGTACGAATAGTTTGTATATGGAACAGCTATAGAAAGTTATGTGAATTGATTACATCAGATTTTTTCTGTAATATTTGTAACTTCAAACTTTTGTGAAATGTTGGTAATCACAATTAAGCCCTAGGGATCTACCCCTATGGCAATACATTTTCGTGTTTTTCACTTAACAAGATAGGATCACCGTACGCCACTATAACGATGTGGTTTCAGGTCCACCCTCTAAACACACACACATAGAAGTTTCTATCTTGGCGAAACCGATGACGTGGCTATGCTGACGTTGGTGCTGAAATTGCTTCTTGATTTTGCTGCTGCAAACCGCGTTACATCACACAGCACAAGGTAATTCGAAAACTCCTTTGCGACACTATTTTATATGGCAAACTTTACATGAGTTTTGTTTTTAAAGTTTCTAAAACCGTATGACTCAGACGGTAACGTCTGTGACCCGTATTTGGGTTGTCATGAGTTCAAATCCCATGAGCCAAATAGTCTAGATGTTTTTTTTACGTTCTCTTGCGTGTATGTACACTCAAAGACAATAAAAATACTCCTTGCGGTGTGATTTTGCTGAAAATGTGAACGTTTGACGCGGACAAGGTTAATTTATCTGTGAAACAGATAACGTCCTTTAAAATTAGGAACATTAAATATTTTAATAATTAAATAAAAGTAATTTATATTTCCTGAATTAAATTAATTTGTTAAAAAACAGATATCCTCAAAAATGATAAATATTTCATTGCCAATAAAGCATTTTTAATATTTATGAAATTATTTATAGCCTTGGAGGATATTAGTTTATTTAACTTAAAGTTTTAAATACATTTATTAATAAAATTAAGGTGCATACTTTTCATTGGTGCCATTCTGGTGCAACATGCCTCGTGAGTAATAAAAGAAAGAAGCAATTAGGCAATCCATTCCTTCATCCCTTACCTCACTTGACGTCTCGGCAGATCAATATAAGTAGTGTGTTAATTTTGTCCACCTCATGCACTTATTACGTTGGCATTAGAAATGCAGTATGTAATGTAGAAAAAACATAAACCTCCTTTTGTAACACCCGGTGAGAGGAATGGAATATTTTCCAACCATAAAGTTTAGGAATCACCAATTCGCAACTCAGAACATAATCTTTTGCAAGTTACTTTCATGTTCAACCCCTTCCCTTGGGTATCGTGGCTTATCCAATACGCTTTTAATGGCATAAGGCAAGTCTTTTCGCTGACCGTGCCATGTCTTTCACCTGTTTGCTATGCCATTAAAAGCTTATTGTTAATGTCTTTGAGTGTACAATGTACATAGTAGACAGAGAAGGCATTGTATTCCAACCAAAAATTGTATTGGTATTGAAGGTATTGCATTCTACCCAAACCGACATTTCCCCGGAAATATATTTCGGGGATCCAAAATAAGTATTTTTCGATAAAAATTCTGTGCGTGTGTGGGGGGGGGGCCAGCATAGCTAAAAAACAAAAAATCCACTAAATACCAAATTTGGTATTTTAGTTAAGCATCTTTCAAGAATGACACACGAAGATTTTCAAGATGATCTCCCATTCTATCCTTTACATAATAACTTTTTCAGACATTATGATTTTCTCAAATTGGTTGTAATGATTTTGATAAAAGTAGAATGTATTTAAGATATTTTCATGACAAATGAAATGCATATCTGAAATTTTCTGAGAATAGCGTCAGAAAACCTTTGCATTCCGGATGACAGTTATAAGGCTGGTAAATCGTAAGAAATAGACAAAACTTACAGAACAAGTACTGTAGATTATATTAAAATATAACTCATGTTGTATATTTTTACTGTTCCTAGTACACAAGTACAACGTGCATAACAGATAAAGTAGGTGCTGTATTCCAACAAACAATTTGAAGCGGGAATTTCACCGGAAATTCATGTTTTTGGACACATTGTATAAAAAAACACAATTTTTTAAAAACATCGGTGTGTATGTGTGTGTGTGTGTGTGTGTGGCTTTTGGGCAGCATAGCTTTAAAACAAAAGGTCCGTTATTTTGCCAAACTTGGTGTTTAAATTCAGCATTCCAAGCATGCAACACGAAGATTTTCAGGAAAATCCCCACATCCCAAACGCTTTACATGGAGAAGACTTTGAATGGTTCTAACGATTTTGATTCAAATAACGAATATTAAAGATATTTGCATGAAAAATAAAATTTATTTCTGGAATTTCCTGGAAATGACCCTCTGAGTTCCTCTTCATTGTGAATGTATTTTGTATGAGATGACAAAAACTTGCTACACAAAATTGTAGATCTCGTAAAAATCATAATTTAGTTTCTTTACATTTTTTGTTGTGAAGCTAACAGTTTCCAAGCTATTACTTGTTATTGGTTTCAGTTTTAAAATACTTAATTATATTTCTCTCAGACAACTTCAAGATTTGATTTTGACTGATCGACAAATCAAAGTTTGCGAAGTAGTAGAAGCCACAGTTATATCACAAGGTACAGTGTTCTCAATTTTGCACAACAAATTGGGTCTCTGACAAAGGTCTCGGCAAGATTATCTTAATGAGGAATAATGGTTTGCTCTCAATGGAAAATAAACGCAATCGTGTAATCGATTCAGAAGTTGGGTTGGCTCTTTTCCGTCGCAATCCTGACGGGTTTCTGCGTCGATACATAACTGTGGATGAAACATGGATACACTACTACACTTCAGAGACAAAAAAACAATCAAAACAGTGTGTTTTTAAAACGAACTTTCTCCGAAGAAGGCAATGTGGAGAAAAATGCGGACAAGATGATGACCTCGGTTTTTTGGGATGCACGCCGAATCATCTACATTGATTGCTTGCAGAAAGAAAGAACGTTAAATGGAGAGTATTATGCATCGTTATTGACCAGGTTGAACGGAGAAATCGACTAAAAACACCATTGTCTGACAATGTAAAATATTCTCTATCATCAAGACAATTCAAAGGTGCACATCTGCGCAGTTTCGTTGGCGAAATGAAAGAATTATGGTTCGAATTACTACAGTATTAACCAAATTGGCCTTCAGTGTCTTTTTTTTTTTTTATTGTTTCAAAGCTTGGAAAAGTGGCTCGGCGGATAAGATTCACCTCTAACGAAGAGGTCATCGCCCAAACAGATGCCTATTTTGAAGGCCTTCCAAAATCTTACTTTTGGAAGGCTCACAACAGTTGTTCAAACGCTGGGAAAACTGTATCGAGCTAAAAGGATAAATATCGAGAAAAAAATTACCGCCAAAAATTTGTTTTTCTAGTTTTTATAAACGCTTATTGAACACCCTTCGTATTATTAAAACTATGCACTCGCCAACTTTAGAAGATCATTTGAAATTGCATCTACACCCATAAATGTAGATGGTAAGATTAGATCAACCAGAATGAGGTCGAGACTGGCTGGATGCCCTAATCCCTTTAGGGGCTTTATTACTCCCTGCTTGCTAAGGTATTGTATTTCAGTGCTCTCTCTGTCACTAACAAAACGTGTTATGTTTCACAGCAATTAAATGTTGTGGTGCATTGCAGCAACGTATTGGATCCCAGTAAACAAAGCCATGGTGGTGTGGAATTTTATCTAAAAATTTGGAATACTTTCCAGCACCCTTAATGAATATAATGCAGATATCATTTGCAGCTATATGGGGCTCATTCTGCCTGTCACATACACCTGTCATCTCTGTTGCATTCTCTAGCACGTATATACAATATGCATAGTGATAGAGAAGCTATTGTATTCCACCCAAAATATTAATACCCATATGTCACCGGAAAAAAAATGTAAATGGACACTCTTTAACTACTGTGGTTCTCAGCGTCCCATTCTAAATTGGGCGTGAAAGACCGCTTAATTTTGCTCAGAGGCTTCTCTTTCTGGCTTGAGGTTCTTTTACGTGCCGTAAATCTACGACACAGGGACAACGGCTTTACTTCCCTTCCGAAGGAAGCCATGCTAATGATTTTTACACCCGAAAAAATCCACCATCCTTGGGTGTATGAAGTCAACATGGTAACCATTACACCACGGAGGGCGACATATGTCACCCGAAAAATATATTTTTAGACCCTCTGTGAATCAAAAAAAAAAAAAAAAAAAAAAATAGAAAAAGTCCGTGTGTATTTATGGGTGTGTGTCTTAAGTGCGATGTAATTCAAAAACGAAATGTCTGAGAAATGCCAAACTTGGTATTTAAATTAAGCTTCTTCCAAAGATTCTACAGTAATTTCCCACTCGGAATTAGCCTTTACATCAAACATTTTTTAAAGGTTTTGATTTCTCTAGAACAGTTCTTACGATTTTGATTAAACTGTCGTATATTTAAGATATTTTTATCATAAATGAAATGTAAATCTTGAACTTTCTGGGAATAGCCTCATAAGGTGGATGATTTTTTGTAAACTCTAAGAGGTAAGCAATGACTAGACAAAGATACTACACACATAAATTATATAACTCGTTAAAACACACACTTTTTTTTAGAGTTAACTATTTCTGAGATATGCCTTGTTATTAATTTCGATGTTAAAATAATTATAATTTTGTGAAATTGGAAGTCGTCCATGTTTCTTTTATTTTACTCCTGGCCATGGAAGGAGGTGAATTAAATGTCAATTGCATAGAGACAGTTTTTAAAACATTTGGCTAACGCTTTAGCTTAGTGTTTTCCTTTATTTTATTTACAAGGAGGCAAGTAATAATACAATTTCTGCCAATAGTTATATCGTTAGCATGATGTAAAGAAAAGAATACACTTTTATAAGAATGGTTAATTTGCAGAACAGGCAGAGACAGTCATGTGAATGTAACAAAGGTTTTTAAAGCTATTCTGTAGACAAATGTTTTATTTACATGTCTGGGTAGTGTGGGGGTAGCTTGTCTGCCTCCCATTCAGTAGATCCCGAGTTCGAATTTCGCTTAGGGTGAGTAACCTGGATAAGGTTTTTTTTCTAATACTGAGAAGACGAATGTCAATTAACTTTTCACCAATTTCATCGGCCGATATGACCGACCAGGTTCAAGGACGTTAAACTAAAATATATATTGGTTCATATCTTTGTGTAAATGTCATTACTATTGTATGCTCATACACTTAAAACTTTTGTTGCAGAATTAGACAGTTAATTCAGAAAACAGCTTAGGATTTCCAAGACCAGAAGCTGGATATATAGACAAGCTTGGTGAGAGATTTTATGTTAGGAAATGAAATAAGTTAAAATACAGGCTAGGGAAGGACTTTGGCGTAAAAATTATAACATTCATGGCTAAAAGGCGTGGGTTAAGTGTTCACCCTATTCGAATCACCCATTCAATAGTTTATCTAATAATCAACAAGAGATAGAACAAATAGAAAAATTCATGTTATTTATTCGAGGAAAATCTATATAAAGTACTCCTAAAACTAAAGGTACTAATCAGTTACCAAATTATTATTCTTTTTCTCAAGTCGAAGAGAAGATTTTTTGGCTTTCTTAACACAATTTTCAAGGAATTTCTGTTCTGAATTGTCATAGTCCAATTTGGTATTCTCGAATTTTCTCAAAACATTCATGACATCATCTTTACAGTGGATTTTTGGTCAGACTTGCCAAGCCTTTGATCTTCCATTCTTTTAATATATCCAATCTAGCTTAATTCAGTGTCCTAATTAAAGGCTCAATCATTTTGCTTATGCAACAGTTCGTTTAATTAAGTATTAGTTTATGTTCTACAATTGCCTTCTCTATCTTTGTTGGGTCCGAAAATTCTTCTTAGGATTCTGCTTTCAAAGATTATTTTTTGTTTTGTTTTATTGATTCTTTCAAAACCAAGTTTCACAACTGTAGGATTTAACCTTAATTTGGCCTTTTTGTTACTAGTTTGCTTTTTTTAAACTTTGTTTGGCAAAATAGGCCCAATAATCTTGATTTCATCTTCTATTGAGGTATTATCATTTATTGTTGTTGGTAAGTACTTATATTTATTAAGTTGTTCAATCTGCCTGTCATTTATTTTCAGATTGGTTAGATTCGGTTTTTGGTTACTGCATATTATTAGTTTTATTTTTATTTATTATAAGAAAATGTTACTCATATATCTTTTTTGAATTTTGCGAATGTTTCCTTTAGGGCTTGCTTCGTTCCTGCAGTGATCATTACATCATCTGTCTAAGCAATGTATTATTTCAGTCTATTAGATATGCTCCCCCTAATATCTGCTGCCAAATTCAACAATTACAGTATAAGTTACTTTAAAGGACATTATAAAAGCAGTGACAATAACATTATATATATATATATATATATATATATATATATTTATTAACAATAGATTCAATGAAAACAAATTTAAGGGAATATGGTATTCTGAACATACGGAAATTATCCTTAAGTGAGTTGAAATATCACTACTCTTAAAGTATTCAATTGTTTTTCCAGAAATTTATATGACATATTCTATACAGCATGACAATTATTTAAAGAGGTTGTTTGCATTAATAGCTTATGTGTTTAGTCTATAAAATGAATTTCATTTATCAGAAGAGTAACAAAAATTAATCTTAAAACAAGTGAATTAATAACATTATATTTTTCTCTGATGCTGCTTTCAATACATAATCACATTTTTGCATAGTTATTCTTAGTATAATCAGCTATCTTTTGAATCTTAATTATTTATCTAATATGCAATTCAGTAAAAGTTAAAAAATAAATATATTTTCGAATTCAAAAAAGTAAAAATGTGGAACATTTGTAACGTTTTTCCTTTCTTAATATGATCAATATATACTGTAACATCACAATTGTAGTTCATAAAGTTCAGCTATTATTTTTATAATTGTGCTGAAAATTTCAGCTTTCGTGCTCTCATAGTTTCTGAGAAAAAGGTATATAAATATCCAAAAATGCGGTTTTGAGAAAACTGAATTTAAAGATACAAATGTTCTAAAAAGGGGTATTGCATAACAGCTTTAAAGAAATGTAGATTAACATTTAAATTATACTTAAATTGATTACAATTTTCATAACCCTCAAAAGTATATATTCTTTGAAATTAGAAATAATAGCCATTTTATTATTGTCAAAAACAAAAAATGTTATTTTTTACTATTTCAGAATATCTTGTCCCCTTAACTTCCGTAATTCAATGTAAAATATCTGATGTGTTCCATTCACATGACTTTCTCTACATCACTGCAACAAATTATTCTATTTATCTCATCTAATGGATCAAAAAGTAGTAGAAATAGTGTTATTACTGGCTTCCTTGTTAGTAGGAGCGAAATAAGGCGGTACCATAGGTTAAAGTGATAGTCAAAAGCTGGTTGCTCTGCGACTGAAGTTCCTTTGTTTGTATGGACACGGGTTCACAAAGTCCTGTATGAGAAAAGTATGTCTTTATAGCTGAAAAAAACAAGGAATATCTCAAAAACAATCAACTCCACGAAAAAAAATGTATATAACATAAATTATGTGTTTAAAGGTGCTCTACATTTTTTGTGTCGTAAGTTTTTGTCCATCTCTTACGGTTTAGCAGTTATGCAAAATTCCGTAAAATTGACTAAGAATAAAGTAGTCTTCAGAGGCTATTCCCAGAAAATTAAAAATGTACATTTTATTTGTCATGTAAATATCTTTAATATACGACATTTTAATCAAAACCGTTAGAGCCATTTTTCAGAAAATCAACATTTTCGAAAAAAGTTCCATGTAAAGGGTAGTTTGGGATGAGGGGATTTTTCTCAAAATCTTCGTGTCGCATCTCTGGAAGATACTAAACTTAAATAGCAAGTTTAGTATTTTACCGACTTTTCGTTTTTGAGTTATCATGTTCAAACACACTGACACACGGACACACATACACACGGACCTTTTTCTGAAAATACTTTTTTTTTTGGATACAGGTGACCCTAAAACATATATTTACGGTGAAATCTCGGTATCGAATTTTTGGGTGCAATACAATACCTTCTCTACACACTATATACATAGCACGTATAGAGAAAGTAAAAATGTTAGAGCAGCATAACAAATAGCATATCAACGATTTGTTCAATTGACACATACGGTGTAATGACTTGCCCGCATTTACTTTCTCTGCGGCTTCAGAGTCGAAACTAACTCGAACAACCGCGATGAGGTACGAAAATTGTCGAAACCTCGCAAAGTCATTTTATTGTAAATTCGCAGGGCTTCTGACGAGGAAATGTTAGTTTAACGGAATTAAACGTATCTCCCAGTGCTTTGTACGTGCATACGTACTTGCTTCCCTTTGTTACTAGCATAAAAACAAAAAAGATAGCCAGTTAGAACCTGGCTAATGGAAACCTCTCCGCTGTTTTATTACAATTTAACCACAAAAAAGAGGTTTTCTCCCGCTGCTAAAAGGAATTAGCTTAAGCTACTTTTATTTAAAATGCAGGATTAATCCGGAAATAGGAATGCCGAGTAGGTAACAAATGAAGTTAAATGAGTATACACGTTTTCGCAGATTAGATAAGTAATACTTCGCTTGCAAGTAAACATTTAAGAAGATTAAATCCTGCACGCAGATAAAAAGGACTTTAAACTTCTTATGGAAATTAACATAAAAAGAAAAATATGCCCTCACTAAGCATATGCTAAGCCAAACGAACCATAGTATACAATTTTCATGGCATGTTTAAATTTTTTATGTGCCACATTGATTATAACAGAAAATAATGTATGTGTCCATAAACTAGAGCCGATTATCAGTTAGAAGCATAAAAATCTAATATGCTACATTATAACAGAAAATAATGTATGTGTCCATAAACTAGAGCCGATTATCAGTTAGAAGCATAAAAATCTAATATGCTACATTCACATATCTGTAACAAATTAGTGTTAAAAGCATATCTTGCCATCTACATCATTCTAATCCAGCTAAAAATTAGCAGAAATTGTCCTTATTACTTGGTTTCTTATAAGTAGAAGAAAAATCTAATATGTTCCATTCACTTTATGTCCTCTGCTGTTCAGCAAATAAAGCTTTAATTCAAAAGGTTGTTCCTTTATCTACACCATGATGATGAAAATAAACATAAGCAGAATTAGTCTTAATATTGGTGTCCTTGTAAGTGGAAGGGAAATAAGAAAATGCACAGGCTAAAGCGATAGTCTCATGCTTTAAAAATTATGTGGAACAATTAAAATTCCAATCTCTTTGCTTTCTAGGAATAAACAAACGAGAAACGAGAAAAAAGATGTCTTCTCGTTTAAGAACGTTTAAGTGGCTAAAATTGAAACTAAGAATCCGGAATATCTTGAAAATGGTTACCTCTACAAAGAAAGGTATATAACATAAATTGTATGTTTCAATGAGG
This sequence comes from Hymenopus coronatus, assembly GCA_030762935.1. NCBI lineage: Eukaryota > Metazoa > Arthropoda > Insecta > Mantodea > Hymenopodidae > Hymenopus > Hymenopus coronatus. The sequence continues at coordinate 54,358,890 of CM060887.1, read as the reverse complement.
TCTACATTTGTGTGTAGAAAGTTTTTGTATATCCCTTACGGTTTGCCAGTTACACAAAAGTCATCCAGAATGAAGAGGCCCTCAGAGGCTATTCCTAGAAAATCCAATATATACATTTCGTTTGCCATAAAATATCTTAAACATACGGTATTTTAATCAAAATTGTTAGTTATTTTTAAGAAAATCAAACATTTCGCAAAATGTTCCACGTAAAGGATAGTTGGGTTAGGGGATTTTCTTGAGCCAGGCATCAGCGTGAGGAAGTGGATGATAGAAAATACAAACAAAATGGATAATAAGAAAGGTGTTGATAGAGCAAATGGTGGAATGAGTGGTGGAGGAAACCGGAGGACCCGGAGGACATCCGCCCAAATGCCGCTTCGTCCACCACAAATCCCTAAAGGATGTGGGCGGTTGGGTTCAACCCGAGCCGCCTAGGTGAAAGGCGAATCGATTACCTTTAGAGAAAATTAAAATGTACACATTTACTTTGTTTTTTATGAAAAATATATTTCGTGAATCCAATCGTTTGAAGCATTTCAGCGTTTTAAAACATCTTATGTGTGTAACGTAAATCTTTATACAGTTTTGCATATTACATTAACTGAAATTCATAAAATTTCATACAAGTCTTAAGGAAGTTTTGGGAGTAAATTTTATTCTCCTCTCTGGTGTGTGCCTCTAGGCATGTCCCAAATATGACACAAAAAAGATCTGTGTTATTTTATAATTAACTACAGCATTGATCACGAAGAAAGGTGTACACAGTAAAAGAAAACTGATCTATTAAGATAAAATGATATTATAAAACTACAAGTATTTAACGAGGTAGCAAAGGTAGTTATTAAAATGTTCACAGCAATTCCAAATACTATTATTACTTTTTTTAAAAAAATAACCTAAACTACGTAAAGCAACGAAAATGAATTCTAAGGTAGTTTTCGAATAGTAGTTATACTGTTTTGCTACCCCTTTCCACAAGTTGTGCGTCTGTTTTGGTTGATATCATCGACGGTACACATTTATGGGATTAACAAATCTCGCCAACATCTTCACGTATTAGACGAGATTCAGCGGCGAGCTTCTGGGAAAGTTCGAACTACTCATTTCTTCCGCGCTTCGACTAGCCACCGTGAGAGATGGTCCTTCAGTCTAGCTGGAAATTCGGCGAGTAACTGATCGTTTTTAAGATCGCAACGAGATTTTGTTGAGCAGCCACCAAAGGTTGACAAAATTTCTTTCGGCTTGGGAAATATTGTGAGGGAAATATTTTGGTAAGTCTAAATTCTGTTAATTCAAAGTGTGACGAATGAAAAGCAAATTCTATGCAAAATACATTACCAGTAAAATCAGTTATATTTTTAATGGCTGCTTGTTAAAAGATTTAATTTAACTGTGAAACTCTGGCAATGTTTCTTTGCCGTTTCCTGTGATTGTTCTCCCTAGACCTTTAAGGCAACTTTTTTATTGTTTACGATTCACTCTAGGTTTTTGTATCTTTGCTATTTGCCTAGGTTAACATAGCACATAATAAACAATAATCAATAAACAGCTAAAAGTAAATTTATTAATTTAAAAAATGTGATTCTTTACCCTTTGTTCAACACTCAACTCTTGGAAAAATATATTATATATGAACTTCATTTTAAATGAGAAAATTTGTGTATGTCATGATTATCTTAATTAGGTCAAATATAATACTCCGAATATTTCCAACTATATTTATTAATCTTTACATTTGGACTCTGCCAATCCCAGAAAAATAAATTTTATGTTATGTTTAAGAATATAAATCTAAAACATAAGGACTTTAGTTCCCCAAGGACTACCTAGAGCTTTAATACCTTTTATAATATGTATTGAAATAATTATTTCAGCACATTTTGTTGCATATCCTATTTTTGAAAGATATTTTTTGGTAGTGTTTAACGCCCGCTGGTGATATATGAAATGAAGAGGGAGCACCGGTGGAATGCGATGGCCGGGGAAACCGGAGAAAACCAGCCCCTGCACCGCTTTGTCCACCACAAATCTCAGATGTGATCGCTTGGGATCGAACCCGGGTCGTATAGGTGAAAGACGAATAGTCTAACCACTCGGCCACGACGCGGCCTGGTTTTTGAATGAGGATACATCTTAAGAGTGTCATTAATTTACAGACATCTTTATTCATTGTTTTTAACAAAGACTATTGTATTAACATTTTAATTGAGAATGTACTAAAACTATTACATTTAATTTATATATATATATATATATATATATATATATATATATATATATTTAATAACTCCTAAATTTCAAAGGTGTACCTGTAGTATTTGTTACGTTAAAAATTACACTTAGAGTTTTAAATATAACATTATTTTAGAGTTTTGAATAACTGGATATAATGAAATTTGACACAGTAAAATCTTTAAAGAGTTAATCAGTATGTGATGACTTTGAAATTTCGTTCTCTTTGCATGACCAGGAGCAAGAACCTAATCAACAATATCGATGAATTAGTCGGATTGAAAAGTGCTATGCCATAGCGGCGATTTGAACCAAGGAACTCCCTGCCTCCGTCAGGTTACTCTAACCACCGAGTGGCATTAAATTCCCCAACTGGCTTGCACATTTCCCGGTAAACCACAAGATCTCAAATTATTTTGAGATTACATACCCCTTTGGCAAATTAAAATATCCTTGGTTAAACTATGAAGCCTGGAGTAAACAGTTACTTCATATGAAATACCTTACATGTATGACATTTTATTCAAAATTTTGAAGTTTTTTGAGCAAATTACAATTTTCAAAAGGTATCCAGATTGAGGTAGGAATTTTCTGTAAAATCTTCTCGTAGCATTCTTGCAAGATGCTGAAGTTAATCACAAATTTGTATTCAACCGAATTTAGTTTTTGAGTTGTGCTGCTCACATTCGCACATACCACACTAACACGAACCTTTTCCTAAAATGTTTTGGGGAATTCATAGGGCTTATCTTAGAGTTGAAATGTTGATAGAACGCACTGCCTAATCTTGTTAGTATAACTCAGCAATAAAGAAAGCAAAATATGAGCAAACCAAGAGATCCAAATTAGTTACAGACAGAGCAAATAAAGATGATGTAAGGGTAAATAAAAGAGAAAATTAATTAACTACTAGACAGCCGATACTTACAAAATTAACGATTATGGGTTACATAACAAAACAATGACAAATTCACAGCTTAAGAGGACATGGTTCTAACATTTTGATCGTACTAATTGTTTGTGATCATTTGGCAGAAGACAGTGATAAAGATAGCTGTTACAAATGACAACTTTATTTTTACTTTCTCTAGCTCGCATGTACAATTTATGAAGAGGATAGAGAAGGTATTGTTTTCCATCAAACATTTTGATGTCGAGATTTTACCAGAAATATGTGCTTTGAGGCCCCCTGAATAAGAAAGAAAACATTTTTAGAAAAAGGTCCGTTTGTGTCTTTGTGTATGTGTGTCTGTGGACAGCCTAGCAAAAAGAAAAGTCTGTTAAATACCAAACTTGATATTTGTCATGAAAAAATATAGGCTTTCACGGCCGGAGTCAATATAACTAAAAGTTATTTCCGGGCTGTTTTGCCGTGGTCTGCTGGAGTAAGATGATCCAGACGTTTCGTCTCCAACTGCAGTGGGCATCTTCAGTGGCGCGGTCAAACTTTCCTCCAAGACGCAGCGAAAGCTTCCCCGAAGAAACTTCTACCGCGCTACTGAAGATGCCCACCAGCTGTGGACGAAAGGTCTGGATCATCTTACTCCAGAAGACCCCGGCAAAGCAGCCCGCAAATACCTCCTAGTTATAGTGGTATTTATCTTTAGTATATTTTAAGGATGCGACACGAAGATTTTCAAGAAAATCCCTCCCTCCACCACAAACTACCTTTTACATGGAAAAATATTTGAACATTTTGATTTTTCTTTCACAAACATTCACACACACACACGGACCTTTATCCCAATTTTTTTTTTTTGATTCAGGAGACTCACAAAATGTATTTCCGGTGAAATCTCGGTGTCGATTTTATGGGTGGAATATAATGCCTTCTCTATACGCTATGTACACAGTATGCGTACAGACAGAAATAGTAATTATTCAAGATTACCTGGTCACACAAGTGCTCGAAATATTGAAATTTTAGCTAGATTTGCAGTGTCAAAGAAATAAAATAAAATGAAGAAAATATATAGATATAAGAAAAAGGAAGGGCTGTCTGTCCCTTGTGTATACAAGAGAACGCGTTGGCCACCTCTCTCTGTCCCCCTCTCCTTTCTTTTTGATTTGACCCGAAGCAAAAACCGACTGCTACCAGGAAAGTGGTCTCCAGGAATGCTTCTCAAGCTTTTGTCTTTTTAAATAGTTTTGAGTCTTTGCTGGATTCCGGTGCTGTATTATTTTTTCCCTTCTGTTTCCCCACTTTCACAACGTATCCTTTATTTTGTATTGTATGACCGTTTGCTTTTTGCTTCTAACGTACATACATACAAACACACAAACACCCATGCTCAAGATGGGACTCTAATCTACGATCCCCTGCGCCACGAAGCACTAAAGCGAGGCATTTTAGTGAGTGTGGCCACAGGGACCGGCAAGCCGCTACCCCCCAAACACACCTACCCATGCAATAAAAACCTGACATAAGTCCTAGTTACTCTCTCTATCCATTGTTCAACAAACTATTCTTTCAGAACTTTATTCTTCTATATGTGTCATGTTAAAGCGCTATATCTGTGAAATTAGCACAAAATTGTGAAATGTTTCCCAGAAAATTCAAGATATACGAGTATATTTCATTTGACATGAAAATATATTACAAGCAAACATTCTCATGGGGCACATAAAAATATGATTTTTTTCTTCTGACGTGTTTTTAATGTCAAAACAAATGCTTATACAATTTTTTATAACGCGCGTGCGATTACTTCGCTAGTTTACATATTAATACGAGTGGGGTGGGGGTGACGTTTGATTTCATGTGAGAGGAAATCAAATTGAAGCTTCTCGGGAGTACTGCACATCTCCAAATGTGATTATTTTTCGTGAACATATATCCTGCAGTAATGGTATCCCACAAAAAAGTGCATAAAGCTTAATTTCACTGCACACCATGCACCTAATAACTACCACTTTTTCGCATTTATCACACAGTTCTTTCAAATTCTCCAAACAATAATCCGTTGTGTTTTGGATTTTTTGATAGTTCAGCCAGCAGCCAACCGTACTGGAAGGACTGTGTGGTAGACGTTTGATATTTGAATACAAATCGTTAGAGGTATGTTAGAGAAAATCTAAATTTTCGAAAAATGATCAAGGTAAAGCCTAGTTAGGGGTGACAATTTTCTTGCACAACCTTCCGTGTTATTTCCTTAGAAAATGCTGAGCTTAAATACCAAGTTTTTTATTTAACGGATTTCGTTAATGAGTTATGCTATTCACACACACACACACACCCAAACACACACACGCACGCAGAAATTTTTCTAAAAATGCTTTTCTTTTTGCTTCAGGTAATCTGTAAAAATGTATTTGCGGTGAAATCTTGACATCAAAATATTGGTAGAAATACAATACTTTCTCTATCTGCTATGTGCCTAGTACGTGAGAAGAAAGTAAAAGTGACTTTTTTGGTATCATAAGGCAAGGAGGCATATATTTCTTGTGGAATCATAAAACATAACATTTTTGGATTCGATATTACTTTCCCTCCTTACTTACCTATTACGAATAAAAAAATTGTGCATTAGACAGTGGTTTTGTATCTGCAACCTAGAAATGTACATCGTTTGTAATATTGTGATGTAGTTGAGGTGCGCGCGCACGTGCGAGTGTGTATGTGTGTGACGGAGGAATGTTCCATATTGCAGCGTTGGCTTATTGTACGCCGAAATCTAGACAGGAGAGAGCCGCCGTAGAGGGTCCCTAACCATTCACAAGCACTCTCGACGCTGGGAGCGCCAGAAGCCCGTGGCTCTGTCCGGGATAGAACACCTGAGTCCGCAAACAACCACTAACGCCATCCCGTCGCCGAGAGCTATATTTTCCGAGAGCAGTCACCTTTACGGAATGGAGTCCCTGTCGTAGTCCTTGTTGACATTTAAAACCCTGAAAGAGACCTGTTGGGATGAAATGAAGGGACAGGAAGTTCGGAGGAATGAAGAATTCTCCCCAACATTAGACTGATCCTACGACTTCCTGAATGCCAGTCTCAGACAAAACGCCTGAGATACCTGGCTCGGTAGTTGAGGCATTTGATCTGGTTTATTGGTCCGTATCATCTTGCTTAGAAAGGGAAGACATTTAGGTTACGTCAAAGATATGTCATTCTCATTCCCTTCTGAGTTATTGGACATTTCGAGTAGTGTGTTTTCTTCTTTAAACTATTTGACCCAAGTCAATCTTTAAGCATCTGAATTAATTAATGCTCTTTAATGTTTGTACTTTGTTACACTTTCTCTCCTCTATTTCAGTCACATATTACTGATGGCCATGTAAAATAAGTGCAAATTTACATATACTTCACATTTTTAACTTTTCTTCCACGTACATGGGTAGGAAATGCTTTGCATTCTTCCCAAAAATACTAGGCCAAGATTTCATTGGAAATACACGGTTTTAAGGACTTCTGAATAAAAAGTATTTATAGAGATAAGTGCACGTGTATGTGTGTGTGAGAGAGAGCGAGAGAGAGAGAGAGAGAGAGAGAGAGAGATAGATAGATAGATAGATAGAGATAGTAGCATAACTCGAAAACGAAACTCTTTTAAATACCAAACTTGATGTTTCAGTTCAGTAAATTACAAGAGTGCGATACAAATATATTAAAGACATTTCCCCGGCCCAAATAATTATTTTAAGAGTTTCGATTAAATTTATTTTATAAAAATGACTGACTAGTTGACTAAATACCGTATGTCTATGATGTTAACGTGGTAAGTTAAGTGCATTCTTGACCTTTCTGAGAATAGCTTCTGAAGTCCTTTTGAATCAGAATGACTGTTGCTTAACTGATAAACTGTAAAATGTAGACAGGAACTTATCACAGGTTATATAAGTCACGTTTAAACACAATATATTTAAATTAAATTTTTATGCAGTTAATAATTTCCAAGATATTCCTTGTTATTGGTTTCAATTTTTCAAAACAAATATTTTCTTCAATGTGAGCTAGATATTCTTTTTCATTTCTGTTGGTCAAGCAGAAAGAACGTAATTTCAATGTTATTACTATTACTGTGACCAGCGTTTAAAACATTTGACTACAGCTTTGGACTAATGCATTTCCGTGTTCCCATTATGTGTATGAGGAAATATGCAATAAAAGGCTTTCTACAAATGTTATTTCGGTTAACCCAGAATAGACAGAGAAATAAACATTTTAGGAATATTTTGTTGAAGAGTGGTTAGAGAAGGAGTTGAGAATATAATACGGTGTTTTAGTTCGTCGACGAGAAGAAATGTCCACTCAGTGTTGTAGATAGCCACTACATTTTGTCTTGAAACCTCCACATAACATTTATTCTTCTTCGATATTCTTTGACATTTTGAAACTGGGTCATTTTTTTGCGGAAATGGTGGTATCAGGTAATCATTGTTGACATACCACTGCGCAAGGGTAATTTTTCCATTCCACTTAGCTACTGGGTCGTGCGAACCTTCGCCTATTTTCTGGAATCCGGTCTCATTCTTCAAGATGACATTTTTCGGTACGCCACCTTTTGACAGCGCCCCTGTTGAAAAATAAAATGTAAAAAGTTTGTCTTGAGAAATAACATGATCCGGAACTAATGTAGACGACATTTGTTGAGCAACTGTTCCAAGAAGAAAATCATTAAATTCAGAGTTGAAGTTTGTATCATCCAGGTAGAACAGAAAAACACCAATGATGGCATTTGGATTACCTGAAACAAAAAAGTTTAATGCAAACTGGATGTGGCTTTCCACATATTGTCTAAACCCGCACAGGCCGCTGAAACAATCATCGTTTTATCAATGGAAACATGAACTTCCCTTTGTTGTTTCATGCAGCCTTCCAATTTCAAATATCCTTTCCCACAACGTGAAACCTTCCACAGACGATTTTCCTCCCGCCCTTCTCTCCCCCCACCACCTCTCTCTCTCTCTCTCTCTCTCTCTCTCTCTCTCTCTCTCTCTCTCTCTCTGTTGGTGGCACATCTGTATCAAAACCGCATTTGAGTTTATTCCGTATTGCGAAAAATCTGTCTCTCGTCATAGTTTCAGCAAGCAATGACACTACCCATTGTTTCATCCAATACATACGGATGAGAGGATATTGAACAACAGAAATTACATACCAACCATACTTTCAGTTCATTAACTGATAGAGCTTGTGTTGCTCTGTTGAAAACGCGTGTTTTGTTAGTAGCTTCAACAGTCAGCTCAAACCATTTGTCATCTAAATATTCAGATGCACATGTCTCATCTTTCCAGTTCGGTAGGAAATTAAATCGAGTTGTAAAAATAAACCCTCTCTAGCTTTAGCAAACAAATCAACACTGAATTGGGGAAAAGAGGCATATATACTTCACTTAAGAAGAAAGGAAATATCAGGAATGACGTGATTTAGCCTGGGAGGTTGAAGGACACCGAAAATGACAGATAATTCTGCTAGAAGAATCTGGCTATTCTGTGTTTAGATGGCTACATATTTTGGCGGAATATGCACAGTGGGAGAACCAGTGAACAATTTAACTAAAAGAAAAATGTTTATGCTACTCTAAGGAGATTTGCATGTTGGGATCTACTGGCTGACCAGAGGAACTAGCAAAACATGGGGCAATTTCCTAGCTAAAGTGCGCGAATCCAAATCAAATTTGCTCATTTAAATAAAGTGTAGTCTTTCTCTCTTTCATTTTAACTAATTTTCTCTTTTATTTCTTTTTTGTCACCTTAATTTGTATCTGAAAATGCATGCATGGTCAACGGCCCAGTGTCTGTGGAATAGCTTTAATAATTTGACATCAATAAAGGTACATATCTATCAACTTGAATCTGTATGAATGTACGCTGATCCCATTAGATAGTTGCGAGGATTTTGAAAAGGAATGTTGTTCCATGTATGAAAATAAAATATAATCTTTATGTTCCAAAATTCCAGCTAAATTGTGATATTTTGAATAGGATAGAAAGATTCATCGTATCAAAATAATATATACAATTTCAACTGAGATTTAAAAATAATTTCTGCTTTATTCAATGCCAGGATGAGCTGCAGGTACGCACAAACTGAGCACAGATGTTTTGCCTCCATCCAAGCCATATTCATTATCATCTTCAGATTTATATAACATTTCTTTAGTTTCATTCCAGTCAAATTCTTAAATGTTAATACCATAAAAAGTAATAGAGCAAATACAGGTAAATATTAATTGATCAGGAGCCGAAAATTGACGCCACCTATTTGGCGCTTCAATCTCAATAACCTCATATAACATAACATTCCTAACACCACCAGCATAATTGTTTTAAAATGAAATAGGAATTTAATTTCTGGGTACTCTTTAACTACTGTCGTTTTCAGCTTCCCATTCTACACTGGGCGTGAAAGACCGGTACTAAATTTTGCTCAGAGATCACTTTATGAGGCCAAAATTGTTTTACAATAACAATATGCGATGTTGCTGTATTTGTTATGTAATTGCAGTAGCTTAGATTGTGAATGAGTGTCACACAGCCAGGTTCCTGAAAGCAAAGAGATTTTATATCAACTTCATTGACTTTCCACAGAATATAATGACTCAATAGAATATTGTGGAAAATTTAACCACAAAGAACGCAGGTTAAGGAAAGATCATTCAATTAATAAAATTATTTTTAATTTTACTTTATGAGATAGTGCGTAGTTTTAAAACATTTTAAACATTTAAAACAAAATAGAAACATCAACACAGATCTTTGTGTGGGGTTAATTTATAGGTAACAATTGTGTTTCTCTTTGGCCGTGGTTGCGTTTACTCTAGAAAGTTAAGTCCGGAATGAGACAATTAAGTTTATGACGTAGCCTCCCCCATTTACACTTTAAAATAGTTATGATGTCATAAATTTTCATGCAGAGGGACAATCATCTGATATATCCTATTCACATCATCTTCTTTACCTATTCTGTAATAAACTATTCTTGCGAAAGTTTAAAGCTTATGCTTCTACTTCATGCTAATCAAACATTAGGGAGATAAACATTAACAGACGTGGTCTTATTATTTAGTTGCTTGTAATTATAAGGGAAGTAAGGAGATAGGCTAGACTATAGTGATATCCAAACTGTTTAAAATCCATTGCTATATAACCCAGTTGAAATTCCCTTCTCCTAGCATGATCAGGACGAAGATTGAGAAACGTTTAAATGGTCAATAATAAGGAATATTTCGGAACCGTTATTTCAATAACAAATTTAGATCACATAAAAGGTGTGTTTTGAAAGATCTACAGTTTTGTGTGGTGAGTTTTTGACTCCCTCCTATGGTTAAGAGTTAGGCAAACGTAATTCAGAATGAAGAGAACTGTTTAAAAGAAATTCAGGATATACATTTTATTTGTTTACATCTGCAAGATCTTTAATCATCAGCGTAGAGCAATTTTCAAAAAAAAAAAAATTCAAACAAAGTGTAGTTTGTGGTGAGCTGATTTTTTTAATTGTCGTGATGAATTCTTGGAAAATATTGAACTTAAATATCAAAGCTAGTGTTTAACCAATTTTTCTATTTGAGTTATGCTGTTCACTTGCACTTTTTCTATTTTTTATATTCAGAGGATCCTAAAACCTATATTTACAGCGATATCTCGGTATTGAATTTTTGGACGGATGCGGTAGCTTCTTTACCAGCATATGTACACTCAAAGACAATAAAACTAATACGCCTGGTGCTGTGATTTTGCTGAAACTATGAACGTTTCACCGAAAGTAGGTTATTTCCTCGTTTTTTATTGGTCCATTCTGGTACAATATACCACCCAAAAGGGCAAAACCGATTGAGCAATCCACCCCTTCATCCCTCAATCCCGCTTGACGCTCCCTTAGAGCAGGTTGATTTGTATAAAGAGTATATTAATTTAGTAGACCACGTACGGGAATTACTTTGGCATTAGAACTCCAGTATCTAGCGCAGAGAAGAGATGAAGCTAATTTTGTATGACCCGGTGACGTTTCGTCCACAACTACGGTGGACATCTTCAGTGGCGCGGTCGAAGTTTTCTTGGAGAAGGTTTCGCTGCGTCTGAAGCGTTGACCAGACCAGAGCAATTGGTAGGCTGAGGGCAGCCCGAGGTATGATAGACCTGTCCCTGTTCTCGGAGAGAACTTAACCACGTTCTGACGGGATTGTGGGTTTTTGCAGGATGGCGGGTGAGTGTTGGGATTGTGGAGAAAGCGTTGACTTTATTTTTTTTTTATTTTCGAGTGGAGGGGAAAAATCCACCTTATGGACTAACCCGGATTGTCGGGGTCTCCCATGTGGGCATACCGACTAAAAAACCTCTCCACCGGTATTAGAAGGAAGAAAGGAGAGGCGGTACCGCATTATTGCACCCGCGGATTCAAGGCGATAATTTAACTGACTGCAGGGTGTAGTCAGAGGGGTGAAATGAGAACCGGGAGAGAGACTTGACCGAGGCCCAGACTGCCACCGCGGAGTATTCGGGGAGAGGAATGAAGGAATTCTAGGGTGAAGGATGGAGTTAGTGCTGGTTGACTCTGTTGAGCCAGTCGTATCCTGGGACGTTTTCGAGCCTGAGCCCTTGGCGTCTACTTTGGATGTTGAACCTGGAAGTTTGAGGTGCCCACTTCTCCAGTAGAGCTCTCACCTCCTCCCTGAAGATGAGTCGGATGTCGGTGACTGCTGTTGCTATTGCTTGGTGAAGTTCTGGGTATGAAGTGGTTCTGTCCTATTCCTGAAGCTTGACCTCCGCGTGGAGGTCCTGAATGGCCTCACTTAGGCCCTGGATTTCCTGCTGCAGGATGGTTGGTGTTGGTTGTTCAGTCTGCGGAGATGGTTGTGTAGATGATGGTGTCCGGGCTGGTTTAGGCGATGAGTGCCTGCTCTTTGGGTAGCTGGGGCACTGGGCTTGCCCGGTGTAATGTCCCGTACCACCACAGGTGCCACAGAACCGGCGACGGCAAGGCAGCCTCCAGGTCTGATTGGTCATGTAGCTCCACCCTTACTAGTGGTGTCGGGCCCCGGTCACAGATTATTCTAGTGGCCCTCGAACATGAAGGCCATCTAGATTGTGCAGCGGCAAGGAGGTGCCGGGTGGAGAGATCCCGAGGGACTCCCCTAACCACGGCACTGTACCGGGGCGGCGTCGGCGTGGAGCTCAGTGGTGGCGGCGATGAAGTGTTGGCTGCCGGTGAAGCAGCGGCGGTCGGCGGTGATGATGATGGTGTAACGGCAGGAGGCGGAGATGCCGGCGAGCACTTCCTACCGGCGGATGCCGGAGAAGCGGTGGCTGCTGTAGGAGCTGCTGGTCTGCGTTGATGCTTCCTCTTCGGCATCTCGAAGCGGAGAGTCCGTCGTGGAATGTAATGTACTGCTTTTTGACGCAGACGCCAGACGTAAAACTGGTCGATCGGGGCATGCCCCGGTCGTGTGTCAATGCCGCAGTACCGAGCCGCATCGCGTCTTTACCTGCGAAATGAGCTAGGGACTTTGTCTACTAGTTGTGTGTGTTGGGGGATGGAATGTAATGTACTGAAGGATAGACTGTTGGTACAGGGAATTTTGTAGTGAGAGGACACGCCCACGGGCGCTTGCGCGGGCCAATCAGGAGGCCGCGCAATTTTCTCCCGCCTGGAGCAGAATTGACTGTTTTAAATTGGATTATGCGTTCACCCGTTATGAGGACGACACGCTTTATTATTTTTACCCCGTTTTGGTTACGGGTTAGAGTCGCTTTGCCCTTTTCAGGTTCAATTTAAATGTGTCTCAGGGGAGGGGGCGTGGCTAATCGAGAGGGCCAATGGCGTCTCTAGGGCAGGCGGAATGAGGGCAGGCGACCTACTTCTCTGGAATTATACTTTCCCAGAGAATTCACCAGTTGATTAGGGTGGGTTGAAATTTTGTCGTACAATGAACGGGTCCTCGTTCTGATGAGGTCGACAATGTACGGGATACCGGAATGTTCATGAAGGATATGGGCGGGAAATCTCCAGCCGGTACGGTAGATCATCCGTAGTGCCCGGTTCTGCAGCGTTGAACCCTGAGGAGCACGTAGTTAGCTACGGTCCCCCAGATTTCGTAGCCGTACAGGACCAGAGGCGGAATGATCGCCCGGTACAGCTGAAGCTGTAGGGTAAGGGGCATGCTCTGTGAACTGAGCATGGGGTAAAGCTGCCTGAGAACAGCGTGCCCTGACATGCAGAGTGAAAGTCAGCCGTCGGTCCAGCGTCACTCCGAGATACTTTACCGTGTTCATCCAAGGGATTCTACGGTGTCGTAAAACAAAGTTCTGCTTAAGCCGATTTCTAATGGTTTTCGCCAGGAGAATCGCAGAGCTTTTCTCCGGGCTAATGGCCATTCGCCATATCTCACTCCACCTGCCAATGGCATGGAGGTGGGCTTGGATTTGCCGAAAGCTGTATCTGGTGTTCCGGTTCACAGCGAAGATCATGAGATCGTCCGCGTGCTGACATGTGTGTGTGTGCTGGGGTGGGTGGGGATGTCGGCCATGTAAGCTGCAAAGAGCGCCGGAGACAGCACGCTACCTTCCGGCACTCCCGCGCCAATGGGCCGCTCTGTAGAAAGTGCCCTCTCCACCTTTACCCGGAAGCTTCGATTCTGAAGAAAGGAAGCTACCAAGGAAATGTATGGAGAGGGAATTTCATGCTCAATGAGCTTATAGATGAGCCCATCATGCCACATAGTGGCGAAGGCCTTTTCCATGTCCAGCAATACCGAAACCGTTTTAGACCTCTCCTGGAAAGCAAGGGAGGCCTTCTCGGCCACACGCAGTAGTTGCACGGTCGTGGAGTGTCCAGGGCGAAAACCAAACTGATGCTCTGGTAGGAGGCCTCTTTCCTCGAGGTGAGGGCCGAGGCGGGCAAGGAGCAGTCTCTCAAATACTTTCGAGATGACTGGCAGGAGGTTGATGGAACGGTAGCTGGCCGGGAAAACCGGGTCCTTCCCCGGCTTTAGAACGCATACCACACGGGCCTCCTTCCACGTAGCGGGAAAGTGGCGCATATGTAAGCATGCGTTATAAATCCGGGTCGAATGAAGTACGGCTTTTCTGGGAAGGTGCTGGAGCATTTCCGCTGTTACACGGTACCGTCCAGGGGATTTTTTGGTTTTTAAGGAATGGATTTGGATGGCTACTTCCTGTGGGGTAGCTACAGGGACGTGAAACTCCTCGTCGTTTGCGGGCGGGACCTCTAGGAAGCCCTCTACCGCCCGCTCGACGAGTTCAGTTTGGTCTTCGTCCTGGGGCTCTTCTCTGGGCTGGAATTGATTTTCCAGGTAGTCTGCAAATGGCCCTGGGTGCCATGGATAGGATGCCGGTATTCCAGTCTGTATTTCCGCAGGCCACGGACTCTTCGCCAAGGTTTCCTCTCAAGGAGGTTTACATGCCTTAACGTATGCTCTCAGGCCTCTCTACGGTGTGCTCTAAGGAGACAACGGGTCAGGGATTTGAATCTCTGGTGTATGTCTCCTATCCTGGGATGGCGAAATCTCTGCTATAGCTTTCTGACAGCATTTTTTTGCTTTGCTCAGCTGTCGTAGATGTGTAGGAAGAACGGAATGTTGAGGTATTTCGAAGGGAATGCGGTGTGTGTGAGCACGGACCGCATTTAGGACTGTGGTTGAGAACTGCGCAGCCGCTGCCTCGAGAGCCTCTATCGAGTCTATTCGAAAGTTAGCGTCCACAGAGTTCTGGAGGGATTGCACAGCAGCATGCCAGTCGACTTCTTCTGTCCAGTCTGGTGTGACCAGAGCTGTAAGTGAAACGTCGGAGTCGACCACAACTGGGTTGTGGTCGGAGTCCAGCGCGTTCACAACCGAGAGATCCAGATGGAATGGAATATTTTTGGTGACCACGAAATCAATGACGTCCGCCCTGCCGCGTGACGGGAAGTACGTGGACCTCTCGGACCGTGCGCGAAAAGGGCCGGGTCTCCGCTGATGAGGCGGTAGAGTCCGCGGCCCTTTCTGTTCTGGGTACGGCTGTTCCAGTGTGGATGCTTCGCGTTGAAGTCGCCTGCGATGCAAACTCTGTGGTCGAGGTTGAGGAGTGCCTTCAGGTCCGCTTCATAGAAGAGGCCATCCGGCGGGTCATAAACCGCTACTAGCACTATTTCCGACCCCCCCCCTCCAAGGAGATCCTTATGGCGGTCGCTTCCAAGTGCTGTAGCGGAGGAATGGTGATAGGAGTGTGGGTAAGGTGATTCTTAATAAATATAGCCGTACCACCGGGTCGATCCGTCCGATGGGCGACGTAACTTGGCAGATAGAATGGAATACCAGCGTGCAGATGTGTCTCGCAGATCATTAGGATATCAATCCCGTGATCATCTATAAACTCCAAGACGCCCGGCCGCTGTTCCCGGACTCTGTTTGCGTTCCAGAACGCAACTCGCAAAGATCTACGGGTTCTAAGCGCCGCCATTACGAGCTGGAGTCAGGGAAGAGCAGTCGGGCCGTCTCATGCATGATGGTGACCTTCTGGAGAGCGGGGATGAGGGGGCTTGTCAGTTGATCCCTGCAGCGCTTTAATATGGGGAGGGATCGCGATATGAGGTCGGCAAACCAGGCTGAGAGCTCGGAAAACTCGGTCATATCATCCACAGGCACGGAGAGATTCTGCCAAGGAGAAGCCACTGCCTGGGTAGTGGCTGGAAAAGCAGCTTCGCTCTCATTGGTCGAGCCAATAGGAGCTGTTTGCTGTTCTGGAGGGGGAAGCTGCGTGGTCGCTTGGCTGTGCTGGCCGTTCGCGATCAGCGGGGCAGCTGGCTCGGCTGTTGCGGCCGCAGGTGCCGGGGTTGTGTTTTCCGCAGCGGCGGTCTGAGCCACGGGCTTCTTGGGAGCCCGTGCCTGTTTCTTGTTCTTTTGTTTGGGTCTCTCCTCCCTGGGGGGCGCAGGGGGGGTGTTGACCTGAGTTTCCGAGCTCTCGGTCTGGTTTGCTGGTACCGCCAGCGTTGTCTCAGCCTGTCGAAGCACTTCTTCGTGCCTCGACATAGCGTTGGCAAAGCTGGTGCCTGGACGCACATTCGCAGGGTTTGTGATGGCTCTGCCCTGCCTTGCCTGGATTAGCTCCAGTTTTTTGGGGCAACCGCCATAGATGCCAATATAGCGCCCCTCACAATTTGCACACTTTGTAGCCTCTCTGGGGTGAGGGCAGTCTTTTACGTGGTGCTCACCTGCACAGCGCAAGCAAGCGGTCTTCCGCTCACACGCGTGGCTAGAGTGGTGGAAGCGCAGGCATTGATAGCATTGCGCTGGCCCCTCTCTGCCGCGGTGTGGCTCGACTCGCACTCTCGTGCTTTACAGAGTGGTCACCGTGTCTATCTTGGGAATTCCCTCCCCATCTTTTTCTACAATGACCAAAAATAAGGGCATCTTGATCTTAGTGGGCTCAGCACCCTCGGGTCGGGAGGTTTTGGTGAGTTGGATGACGGTCCGCGGATTGATTCCGTGTTCCTCCGCCAGGCCAACACGGATGTCCTCGGGGTCGGTGTCAGAATCAAGTCCTCTGATCACTCGTCGGACTAAGTTTGGTTTCTGGAGGGAATATGTGTGAAACTGAATTTCACACTTCCTCAGAACCTCCCTCGACTTCTCGTGATCGTCGGGGTTCCTGGTTCGGATGACGACCCTATTGGGGTAGCGGGTGGCCTGGTACTCTTCTGAGAGCGCTGCCCGTAATTCCCTCATGACTCTTACATGGTAGGGAAACGGGTCGGCCACAATTGGCGGTATTCTTCCCCCGCGTTGTGAGCGATGGCTCTAAGGGATGGTTGCTGCTGCAGGGGTGGGGGAGGCCCGCCCCTCCGGCTTTGAACCGGAGGTCTTTCGGCGCCTGTGGACCACCGTGATAAAGCCTTCTTGATCTGTTGTGCCCTCAGGCACCAGGGTAGACTGGGCCTGGGAGGGGGCGGAGGGAGCAACTGGTGTGGAAGTGGGTTGTGCCACTTCCGTGGTAAGAGGGACCGCGGTCCCTTGGTTGATAAGGCGGGAGGAAGACTTCTTCTTTCCAGAAGTCTTCTTTGTTTTGCCCTTAAGGGCTAGAGCCCTGAGATTGAATTGTTATGTGACTGAAATCCATTTCTTTGCATGACCAGGAGTTGACAAACTCGGGCATGAGAAAAGTTTATATATGTTAGAACTGAAACCAATAATAAGGAATATCTCGAAAACCGTCAACTACAAGAAAGAAATGTATATTACTTAAATTGTGTGAAGTTCTACATTTTTATGTAATAAGTTTTTTATCTATCTCTTGTGGTTCACTGCATATGCAAAATTAAAAAGAAAAAGAAAATCATCCAGAATAAAGAAGTCTTTAGAGAATATTCCCTTAAATTGAAGATTTAATTCTATTTGTCTTATAAATATCTTAAATATAAGCGATTTTATTAAACATCGTTGGAGCCCTATATAGAAAATCAACATTTTCGAAATTTGTTCCATGTAAAGTGCAGTTAGGAGTGAGGGGATCTTTTTGAATATCTGAAATTAAATACTAAGTTTGGTATTTAACGGACTTTTCGTTTTTGAACTATGCTGCTTTATTGGATTCATGGGGTCTCAAAACATATATTACTTAACAACTAACCAGAAACCTTGGCCTACCGCCGGTCGCTGCGTCCATCTCGGTCCACGACAAATGCCATGGATGGGGTGCAGTACTGGAGGGTGACACGTGGTCAGCGCCTCGAATCCCCCCTCCTCCTGGCTGCAGTTCTCGTGACTTGTAGCCGCTACTCTTCTTCATCAATTAGCTTCTCAATTGGCCCCCCTCCAGGGACCTCACGAGGCTGAGTGCATCCTCCGGTACCGGGAATCGAACCTCAGATCTCCCGTTTGGTAAGTAGCTGCGCTACCATCGAGCTAAGGAGACCACCTACTATGAATGTATATAGTGTATAGAGAAGGTATTGTACTGTACTGTACTGTACCCAAAAAATGGATACCGAAATGAATGAAGTTATACCTTGCCCATTTTCTAGCAGTGGACAAATAGTCATGAACTTATCACACACAAATTGCTTTATTAAATTAACAAGACAAGGCTACAACTGCTTGAGCTGATTTAGATCTAGGTTATGCCTTTGGAAGGTATAGGTATGTTCCCTACATGAAGTACAACTGCCAAGCGTTGTTCATGCTGAGAGGACCATGGGGAGTTTGATTTGTGTGACATCCAGTTTCCGTGCACACGCTGTGATCCACTAGCTCGAGGCAAGGCGATTTAGCTAACATTCCTTTGATGCTTTGTTTACATCATTTTGTCCGTATTTCCTTTATCCAAAACCTTTTCGAGAAAAGTGCCCCGAGGCGTTTTCAGCTGAGTACGACACCTTGTCAAAAAAACTGCAAGATCTTTGCCCAGATTCAGGCGATGCATAGCTTTGACATTCTACCAGCATTAAAAACGGCATTGAGGAAATCTTGGAGTTGGTAAAAAACTTGTGCGCAAGGTATGTGCAGGATGACAAGGAATTCGTGCACTATATTCCTACCGAATAAGAAACACACTTGAGGTAAATTGAGGTGAGCGGCAGCCTCAAGAATATGGCCGCAATGAATGCTCTCATCGGCCTGACCACAATACCTCTAAGAGTATAAAATAATTGCCATATTTTCTCCAGGTTATTTTTAAATCCTGTAATGAATACAGGATGTTAATGAACTATACCGAAATATTTTCACAGTATATGTAGATTACTTAAATAAGTAATTTGAGATAGGAGACTCATTGCATGTTTATTGAAATGTCGAAGTAACGGCTATAAGTTTCTGAAGTGCCAGTACGCCACTGGCTAATTTATCAACCTTTCGAGAGCCTAACACGAAAACCGAAGGAACATATTACAACGTACCTCTCTAGCGTAGCGGTTATGATACTGGCTTTCAAGTGAAATATAGTTTCCGAGTTCGGGTCTCGTTCACGTATCGCGGCACTTCGTCTGGAATGAAAAAAAAAAAAAAAAAAAAAAATTGAAAACATTTACTCTATGAATCGGACTCATATCCTTCGGAATAGCAGCTTCCCGCGTTACGCATTAAGCCATCAGACCAGTAGAAAAAATCTGATGTGTACCATTCACATGACTTTCTCCATATCCCTGCAACAAATAATTTTTAAAAAGCTTATACTTCTATTTACTTTATGCTAATCAGAAAAAATTAGCAGAAATAGTCTTATTACTCGCTTCCTTGTAAGTAGGAGCGAAATAAGGGACTACAATAGGTTGAAGTGATAGTCAAAAGCTGGTTGCTATGTCAATGAAGTTCCTTTGTTTATATGGATAGGAGTTGAAAGTTCCTGTATGAGAAAAGTATACGTTTTTCATAGCAGAAACCAAAAATAAGGAATGTCACAAAAACGACGAACTCCACGAAAAAAATGTGTGTAACATAAATTGTGTGTTTTAAAGTGCTCTACAGTTTTTGTAAAGTAATTTTTTGTCCATCTTTTACGGTTTAGCAGTTATTCAAAATTTAGTAAAATTCATCCAGAATAAACTACTTTTCAGAAGCTATTCCCAGAAAATTCAAGATATACATTTCATTTGTCAGGTAAATGTGTTTAATATCCGAAATTTTAATCAAAATCGTTAGCCATTTTTGAGAAAATCCAAATTTTCGAAAAAAAGTTCCATGTAAAGGGTAGTTGGGCGTGGGGGGATTTTTCTCAAAATCTTCGTGTCGCATTCCTGGAAGATACTAAAATTAAATACCAAGTTTGGTATTTTACCGACTTTTCGTTTTTTAGTTATCGTGTTCACAGACACACGGACATACACACACACGGACACACACACACGGACCTTTTTGTGAAAATGCTTTTTTTGGATATTGGGGGCCCTAAAACATATATTTCCGGTGAAATCTCGGTATCGAATTTTTGATGGAGTGCAATACTTTCTCTATACACTATGTACATAGTGCGTATGGAGAAAGTAAAAACGCCTCCAGAGTAGACTACATAACTCAAGAACGTAGTTAATGGATGCTAAGCGTCGCACTGTGCATTTATTAGTTAGAGATTTTACAGATTTTTGCGACATTAAATCTTGAGAACGCTAGTAACGAGCTGCTAAAAATCGATATTTCTATACTCGGGCAGCAGTTTTGAAGATATTCTAAGCCATTTTTTAACCTGCTTTGCTTTAACACCGACTTATCAGCACCTGATATCCATACGTTTAACGCTATGTAGCTGCGTTATGTTTATCCGGGGACCATGCATCGCCGATCTCAAATTACTTATATCAGTCACATGCACAATCTCGCAAATTATTTCGGTGTAGTTCATTCTTATATAATTAGATCCTTATAATATTCGACTACTTGAAGTTAGTAAGCGAACAACATTACCAATAAAGGTATTAACACGAATTCTGATTTCATCCGAAGAGGTAATTCACTCATGAACAATTCCTAGTCTCCGAGTAAAAGCTGATGCTACTCCAGGACGATTAAATCAAAAGACTCTGTATATTAAATATTTATTGCTTTCATTCTTATTTTAATATACAAATTAAAGTAAAGATTAATCTAGAAGTGCGTTTTTACTTTCTCTAAACATACTATGTAAGTAATAGTATGCAGAGAAGGTATTTAAGCCCTTCCTAAAAATTGAGGTCGAGAATTTGCGTGTGTGTGTGTATGTGTGTGTGTGTGTGCGTGTGTGTAAGGGGACAGCATAGCTCAAAAACAAAAAGTCGAATACCAAACTTCATATAGTATCTTACAAACATATAACACGAGGATTTTAGGGAAAACACCTCTATCTACCCTTTACATGGAAGAATTTTCAAAATGTTCGGTTTCCTCAAAAATGACTCATGTTGCCATGGTAGCTAAGTGGTAGAGCAACCGGCTCGAGACCGGGAGATCCGTGGTTCAAATCCCGTGATTCATTTCTATGGCATTAAATTTTTCAGTCTGACTCTACCGATCCAACTCCTAACCAATTTTTCGTTCTTTAGTTATAGCGACACTCTGATACATATACACAAACTGACACATACACACGGACTTTTTCTAAAAATCTAATGTGCTCGTTCACATGAACTTCTCTTCTTATTTTGCAACAAAATACAAATTCTTATTATTTTATGTACTTCCTACTAATAATATTCATTAGTTGAAATAGTTTTATTACATATTCTTTATAGTGGAAAGGAGCTAAGAAAATATATTAGATTAAAGTGACAGTAAAATTTTCTAGAGCTGTTGCTGTACGATTGAAATTCGGTTTTATTTGAATAACCAGGAGTAAAACAAAAACAAAAAAAAACTAAAATGTCTAAATGTCCATTTGGTCATTAGTCATATCAGTAATTAAAATTGAAACCAATAATAAGAAATACTTCGGAAATGGCTAACCTTACGAAAAAAGGTTTGACATAAATTGTGTGTTTTAACAAGAATAACATTTTTGTGCAGCAAGTTTTTGTCTGACTCTTACGCGTTACCAGTTATCCAGAAGCCTCCAGAGTGAAGGGATCTTCGAAGGCATTCCCAAAAAATACAAGATATATATTTGTCATCTCGTAGTTTTAATATGTAGCATGTAATCAAAATCGTTAGAGCCATTTTTGAGCCATCAACATTAAAAATATTTTTCTGTGTAAAGAGTATTTTGGAGTAGGGGATTTTCCTGTGAATCCTTGTGGCGAATCCTTCGAAAATACTAAGTTTAGATACCAAATTTGATATTTAACCGACTTTTCGTTTTTGATTTATCATGTTCACAACATATGGACACACGCATTCGCACCTGTTCTAAAAATGCTGTTTTTTTATTCAGGGATCCCTTAAACATGTATTTCCGGTGAAATTCGATATTGAACTTTTGAGCTATTGAATTACTTATCTTGTACTATACAGGGTGTTTCAGAGCGACACCAAGCGAAGATGTGGACCTTGTTTGTCATATCGTACGTGATACGTGAATATATAATTTTCAGCTCTAAATTCGGCACATACAAAAACTGCCATGAAATTACCATGGGTTAGGCAGTCGTACATAACCAGATGACACGAGTCTGGCCCACTCCAAGAGAGATGCCGCTTGGTAGCGAAGGTCTCAATCGCGTGGTGTAGGTGTGATTTGATAGAAAGGCCGGAGAGGCACAGGTCACCTTAGTAATGGAAAACGTAGCATGTGAGTGTGGCGTATGACAACTGTTGTTCCTTTGCTGCCTAATCCCAAATGTGTGCGATTTTTAAACACACACAAAACTTCAAATAGAAGAGTTTGAACACTATCTTCGTTTGGTGTCATTTTGAAACGACCTGTATACTTAATATTATCGTAAGGTGAGAGAAAGTAAAAAAATGTAAACATTTGCCTTTCTCACGATAAAGTTCCTAAAGCGTTTCAGTTCCATAGATTAATATAAAGACTTACTCTAAATACAAGCCTGCACAAGAACTGCAGAACCTGGCTTCATATATCCTAAAAAGGGTTAAAAATGTGGTACTGTGAAACCTTAGCAGCACGACTATAAACATAAAATATCAACTCCTGCGGCAATTTACTCCATATTCTGATCATAATGGTTGCAACTTTGAAATATTGTATAATGTAAAATATAATGGGTTTATTATATCCAAATGACCGGAATTTGTTTCCACTTTTGTTTCTACATTAGTAGTTTTAAGCAATAAACCTTCAAAATATATTTCTATAGTAATACATTTCGTTTACCGTTACGTTCACTGCATTTCTCTATTTCATTCTTTAGCAAACTATTTTTAAAAACGCGTAGTTGTATATTCTTCACGTTAACACATATAATCATAATTTTTAACGATTTTAACTCTAAAATCAAGGAATTCATTAGAATAATGCTATAGTTAAAGCTTATAAGAGTAGGTCGTTCGTTACCTACCTTTGTTCTATTACTTGGCCATTAGCAACAAAACTAATAATGCTATTTCATCTGAGCAAAGTATGAGCATTTTAAAATTATAATCACTAATAAGGAATATCTGGTAAATTGTTAACTCTACAAAAAAATGTGTTTTATGGAACCTGTGCTTTCACGAGCTTTACCTTTTTCTCCTACGGAGCCGCGCAATGGCCGGGAGGTCAGAACGCTCGCCTCTCACCCAGAGATTTGTGGGGGACAAAGCGGCGCAGGGGTGGGTATTCTCCAGGTTCTCCATTTTTCCCCACCATTGCGTTTCATCGGTGCTCCATCTTCATTCCATGTATCATCAGTGCCGTGGCAGCAAAATCGGGTGTTAAACACTATAGGAAATCTCTTACGCTTTACTAGATTTGCAAAAGTCCTTGAGAATGAGGACTTCAGAGACCATCCCAGAAAGTTCAAGACATATTTTTTATTTATTATAGAGATGTCTTAAACGTATTTTAAACAAAATAGCTACAACCATTTTGGGAAAACCAATGTAGGAAAAATTTTGCATGTAAACTAGAGTTTGGGATGAGGAGATTTTCTTGAAAATACTTTTGTTACATCGTAGAAGATTCTAAACTTAAATTTGAAGTTTGATATTTAACAGTCATTTAGTTTTTGAGTTAGTTATTCACACACACATACACACACGCGCACGCACACGACGCTTATGTGTACGGACATTTTCCTGAAAACGTTGTTTTGAATTTAACTTCTTAACAAACATACTCAATTTATCACATATTTATTAATATTTAATGCACTAAACGACAAACTTCTCCTTTATAGTCGTAAATGACATCAACAGAACTTAGTACAAGCCGAAAGCTCTCTCGTGTGCCTTGCTCCAACGTGTCCGTTGCATGTTATTGCCGCGGCTGTTCGTGTTTGTACATTCCAAGGCGTGCAGTAACTACTGTAGCGAATACCAAGGCTTCTGTAAACGTTAGACTACCACACACATGTGCGGCGTTTACTGCCGGCAAGGCACAATTACTATGCTAAAGATAACATTCTAGTTCACACTGTATTACAAAAATTAAAAACACTGTTTTTGACGACTTCCGGCATTTAGTTTCCCCTTGATAAAGTTTTAGGTGAAAGTGACATTTCAATTTTTACTTTCTCTACACATACTATGAACATGGTGTATAGAGAAGGTATTGCAATGCAGCTAAAAATTAAATACCGAGATTTCACTGGAAATATACGTTTTGGGTCCACCTGAATTAAAAAAAGCATTACTGAAAAAAGGCCCGTGTGTGCGTGCGTGTGTGTGTGTGTGTCTGTGGGCAGCATAGCTCAAAAACGAAAAGTCCGTTAAATACCAAACTTGGCATTTAAGTTTGGTATCTTGCAAGATGCAACACGAAGATTTTCAAGAAAATCCCCCCAAACCCAACTACCCTTTACATGGAATTTTTTTCTCGAAAATTTTGATTTTCTCAAAAACGGTCTAACGATTTTGATTAAAATATCTTCTAATAAAGATATTTGCCTGAAAACTGATATGTATATCTTCAATTTTCTGGAATAGCTACTTTATTCTTTATGAACTTTACGAAATTTTGCATAACAATTAAACCGTAAGAGATGGATGAAAACTTACCACACAAAAATGTAGAGCAAATTAAAACAACACAATTTATGTGTTATGTCGTGAAGTTGATCGTTTTTGAGATATATTCTTTGTGTTTGGTTTCAGCTTTATAAAAGCTTATACTCTTCTCATACAGGAATTTGTCAACTCGTATCCATACAAACAAAACCACTTCAGTCACATAGCTACTAGCTTTTAACTATTACTTTAACCTATGGTACTCTCTTATTTCGCTTTTACTTCCCTGGAAGCTAGTAATAAGAGTATTTCTGCTAATTTTTTCTCGATTACCATGAAGTAAATAGACGCTTTAGCTTTTTAACAATAATTTGTTGCAGAGATGTAGAGAAAGTCATGTGAATGGAACACATCAGATTTTTTAAATCATATTTATAGATGTGCTCTGTGAACTATTTATACAAAAATATTTTATTTTAATTTAGCTAAGATAATATAAAATGCTATCACGGTGCTTATTTGTCAAATATGTTTGCACAAGAAGTTTTAGACATTTGCACTCATCGCTATTTTAAACGATTTAATTATTCTATCTGAAAAGCTATTTGAATTAAGATTTGAACTTTTGGAACGAAATTTCCTGATTTACTCATATGAAGGGTGCCAATGTTTAAAATTAAATGAAATAGGGTTTTATTTATGGACGTTCTTTAACTGCTAGTGGTTCTCAGCATCCTAGTCTATATTCGGCGTGAAAGACCGCTTAAGTATATTTAAATTAAATAAATTTATGTTTTTGTAGAATGAATTGATAAAATTATCTTTACTATAGTAAATTAATACTGTGGAGGAAATTAAAGGATGATGTTACAATTAATAGCTTACACGAGAAATAGAAAAGGATCAGAATAATAAATACATAAGATGTGTATTCCAATGTTTGCTCAAAGGCCTCCCTATGAGGCCGTAAATCTACGACACGGGACCAGCGACTTTAATTAATTTCTGAAGGAATCCATGCTAAGGATCAATCTTCCTCCACCGGGTGTGAACCCGTGATCTTGGATATATGAAGTTAGCATGGTAAGCATTTCACTACGAGAGCAACGCCAGATTTCATCAAAAAGGTTAACATCATATAAATAAATTAGGTGCCAGTTTCAGGAAAGTGTTGCTCAAACGAAAGTACACAGCTTAGGCCGATAATATGATTGTCTGGGGTAAGCATCAACCAATTTTTAACTAAAGATAACTATATTTCTTGATTTAAGTTTTCTTTATTGTAACATCTGCGCCAACTGCTTTTTTTTTAGAGTTGTTCGCATGAACTTCCAATTACAGAATCAGTGTGATATACAAACAGTTCATTGTTATTTGTGCATGCTGCATAAAAAGGTGTATATGCATCCATATCTAGATGAATATACACATTAACATGAATTGGAAACTTAAAATACAATTTCGTATGTATACAAAATATACAAACAACAACAGTTAACCAAAAATTGGTAATATAAGAGATGTCTCAATACATATTTTGTCATATTATTCAACGTATAATAAAGATGATGATAATAATAATAATGGTAATAATAATAATAATAATAATACTATCTCTATTAACATCAAAATTTATTATGCTTAGGTTACGTTTTCAATTATTTACTAAATCATGTTCTGTTTTGAAACCATATTACTTATCCAAATGTACAATAAAGTTATAGTACCGCTTAGGCGCTACATTCGCTTAGCTCCTTGGTTGGTAGCGAGTGAAGATCTTTGTAATTTGAGAAAATAAATGAATGCGGTCAAATAATGCGGATTATAAGTCACGTATGTGAGTTAAATTAACTCAGGGTCTTAGATTTGGAACGATATCGTCTAAAACTATCCCCAAGGGTGAGTTAGGAATGAGATCCCTCCCGTGTAATAGAACAGCGACGTGCGGATGAAAAGCTTCCTCCAAATGATCTTTAGGGTTTCTATTCTAACAGAGAAAAGCTATCTCCAAGAAAGAATTTTCTGGGAATATCTCTCAAGAACTTTTTATTCTGGATGAATTTTTCTAAATTTGACATAGCTTTAAACCGAAAGAAATGGACTTAATATGCAAAAAAATGTATATCTCGTTAAAACACCCAGTTTACGTTTCGCACATTTGTGACCATTTTCAGACATTCCTTATTATTAGTTTCAATTTTTTTTAAAAAAAAGGCATTTCATACACGGGTTTTTGTCAAATCCTGGCAATATAATGAAACGGTTTTATCCACATGGCAACCAGCTTAGAAAATATTGACTATCGCTTTAAGTTAGTATATTCCCTTTTTTCCCTTCTACTTGCGAGAGAATAGTTAATAAGACAATTTCTGCTTATTTTTATCTGGAATAGCATAAAGTAGATAGAAGCATAAGCTTGTTAATAATAACTTGTTCCCGAAATGTGGAGAAAGTGAAGTAAATTATTTTTTTTAAATGGTTTAAAGTGAGTTTACTATGTTATTGGTGATAAGAGGTGCAAATTTTCATATTACTCACTCACATAGCTGTATATGGACTTCCAAATCCGAATTTCGATCCTAAGTCAGAACCATTTGGGCTTTTGTTGGACACTATTTTGGAGAGACCGACCAACAAAACAGTGTGCCACAAAAACCCATTGAAAATGGTTCTGTAAGTCCTACTATAACTATGTGAATGAGTATTATTAAAATTTGCAACACATTTTACAAATAATAAATGAAGCACTGCTCAGACACACATCTACATACACAGACACGGACATAACGCATGCAATTTTTCTATAAACTTTTTTAATTCAGGGACCTCAAAATATGTATTTCCAGTATGAAACTTTTGGCTGGTATACAATGCATATTTTACCAGCTGTGTACTTTGTATATTGTTAGAGCAAGTACAAATATCACGTCCGAGGCTCTTCCGGAAAATAGCTAAAATTTCCCAAGAGGTGGATAAGCGCATTCGCTTCTCGTGTTTGCAGTGTAACAAATAAGTGTAATTAATGAGATGAATGGGACGAACGAGTGGAGTTTGTAGTGTCTTGAGGGATGAACTACAAGTAACAATAACCTGCAACTTTAAACAACAAGCAGACGTTATTCTGCTGCCGGATAACTACTCCTAGACCAGGAGATGTTACCTTCAGGGTATGCATGGATGTGGCAATAAAAACTGAGCTATGTTTGAGAATGCTTATGGAGTGATTTGTTTGGAACGAGTTGCCGATTTTTTTAAAATGAATAACAATGTATTCCTTAATTTAAGCTTGAGGAACTATAGCTACGTCTTATTGAACATGCTATTAAGGACTTTACATTGTAGGACAAATTTGTTTTTGTAGTCCCTACGTCATTTAAGTTATCGTAACTCGCTAAACTGCTCTACGGCTAACCGTTTACCGATCACCCCTAAACGGGCATTGTGCCTAGCGCCACGCTACCTATAAGAGATTTCCGCAACGTAGAAGACGAAACAACACTTTAGAAATGCGGGTTCTTTTATTAACCTAAGTCCCGCCTACTACGGATTAGATCAAGAAGTTCTTATGTGATATTTTGCCAAATCCTGCATTTTATATTAGCATCTGAGTACAACCTTCATTGTTTGCCTTCAAATTTCAGTTTTCTCTGTAAGTTTCTGAACGTACAACGCTCTGGAACGCATACGTTGAGCTTAAACGGGTTTTGCTTACTGAGTTTCCCGGAGCCTAATTACCTTTGTGAAGCGAATATCTGGCTAACTTATTTCTTCAACGTAACTTAATTACCGTTTCTGCTAACAGAATTGGAACGTGTGTTTTAGCATTATGCTTCGGTATCGATATGAATCCTTTTATTGCAGTTATTGCTGCATTTCTTCATTAATTAGGTATTTATCAAACAATTGGTAATTTAAAACAATTATGATATCAAGTTCCTGATATCAATAATCCTATTAGCTGCAATTTACACCGTTACAGATAGAGAGCTCATAGTTATTCTAAAAGGCAGAAAACTTTAATATCACACGCCCTGATAAGAATAATGAAAGCAGAACCTTCTATTCAGAGCAACAGTTCTATCGCAATTGATGTCAAGTGGATACTTCCATATATTATCCAACAGGCAAGGGTTTCTTAACAGTTTACAGGCAACTTACAGGAAACTATGTGAAAAAACATCATTTTCGGGATGATACATGGAGCAATGGCTTAGTGAATCGACCTACTAGCATGGTGATAATAGCCTATTGTTTGAGACGTTACTCTTGTGCTCAAAGTGGTAGTTTCTTTTATCGTGGCGGTCTGTATCGATTTTCAAAGTCTTGGTTCAGCGCCGGAAGCATACACGACTGGAGTGTGGGCTGCAACCTCACTCCGCAAAGCTGCAGTTGGTCATGTCAGACTTTAGAACCTAAAGAAGTATTTTCGTAACCAATCCGAATATAATGAAAATAATATGCTTTGTATTGGTTTAATTATTTTTTCACACAATCTCTGTGTAGGGCAGGAATTGGATAGGTAGAGTAAGACTGAAAAATTCAATGTCATAGCCGGGATTTGAACCACGGATCTCCAGGTCTTTAGCCGATTGCTCTTCCACTGAGCTACCATGGCAACATGCGGCCTTAGCATTGAATTTCTCAACTGACTCGCATGTTTCCCAAGAAACCATAACCTTGTAAGTCGTCATTGGGGTTATCATCTCAAAATAATTTGAAGATTTCCTTATGGTTTACCGGGAAACATGCGAGTCGGTTGAGAAATTCAATGATCTGCCGGAATGTTGCCATGGTAAGTCAGTGGTAGAGCAGCTGGCTAAAGACTGGGAGATCCGTGGTGCAAATCCCGGTTATGGCAATGAATTTTTCAGACTGACTCTACCTATCCAATAATATACTAGTTTTGCAAATGTGAACATAAGTTCATATAAATAAAATATACAAATATCTATTTTACCCTCTATTATTATTATTATTATTATTACTATCATTATTATTATTATTATTAATAATATTTATTTGGCATCAAGGAAGGTTAGATAAGATATGCATAGCTTGAATGGAATAAAATTTAAAAATAATACAATCAACTAGGTTAAAAGCATATCTAAAATTATATTACACTACAGGGCGACTCGAGTTTGATCCTGCATGGGGATTTGTGGTGGACAAAGTGGCGTGTGGTTTCCCTCGACATTCGTTCCACCAGTTGCTGCATTATCACCCATAGTCATCTTCTTACTCTAATGCCTGGCTATTGCCGATGCCTCATTTCAGAGTGTTCATTTTTGACTTAATTTTCGTTGACTCTTCCACATTCCTCTGACCCTAGGCATTTTCGTGTAGGTCCTACCCAAGAAGAAGATAATTTGAGTAAGCAAGAAATCATAGCAAACAAGTATCTAAGTGTTTTGTTCACAAAAATAATTTACGATAACTGTGATTTGTTTTAAGTAGCTTTATAAAACGATAAAACTGTATGTTAGCTATGGCAGATAGAGTCCTCACTTTTCATCGAAGTGTTGATATTTCTTTTTATGCTTGCAATTCTATAAAACGTAGACTTTGTAATTATTAACTTCCTATAAAAATACAACTTTTGGAGGGAATTGTGAACTAAGCGGATATTAAAATAAGAACTGAAGCTTTCCTGGCGACGTATTAATTCAACATCTTCTCGGGCTTCTAGCCAGGTAAAAACTTGGCTTGACACCAACGTTTCGAAGAAGTGCATCTTCCTCGTCTTCAGGGCGAACCAATCAGATGTTAGGTTCATCCCAGCTCTTATAAATACCAGTCTCCGCAAGCTCAAACCATCAGTTCACCCTGAAGACGAGGAAGATGCAATTCTTCGAAACGTTGGTGTCAAGCCAAGTTTTTACCTGGCTAGAAGCCCGAGAAGATTTTGAATTAAGCGGATATTATTTCTATTTTGGGGTTTGTTGCCAAAAGCATTATGAGTCTCTCTTAATAAAATCCAAGACGCTTAAAAATAATGCTTTGCACTTTCAAAGCTACTTCCTATAAGCTCGTCAGTAAACGTATTAAAGCTCCAAAACAAGTTCTCTTACAAAAAATTCCAGAGTTATTAGTATCAAGCTTGACTCGAAAGAGAATAAATATATAAAATGTGAAGTTGAAAATCTCCTAACCTTTGGGCATATTAAGGGAAATAAGTGTATTCAAAAAACAAAATTTGTCCGTTGTGTTTATAAAGATAAAAATAAATATTAAATCAGTAGAATATACATATAAACCATTTTAAGCACATCTTCGTAATCCTATTATTTCATTATAGCGAATGATTTTTACCTTCTTTACATGTAAAGATATATTCAACCAAAATATTCAGAAATATATGCCTTGAGGTCCCCTGAATCCAAATAAAGCACTTTTACAAAAAGGCCCTTGTGTGTATGTGTTACGTGTACAGCATATCTCAACAATGAAAAGACCATTAAACATCATATTTGGAATTTAAGTCTAGTATCTAACAATGATGAGAAACGAAGATTTAAAAAAAAATCCCACACTCCCAATTACACTTTATATGGACAATTTTTGAAAATATTTTGTTTCAAAAATAGTTCTACACAAGAGAGGCAAGAAACCTTACATTTAAATGTTTCAGTGTTCAAAAAGTTTGTACAATATATATAAAGAAGCTAAAACGACAGTAGTTTTTGCAAGGATGTTAATTTTTTGAAATTATATTCTCTATGTATGAAGTTGGAAATGAAAAAATAAATAAAAACATATAGTCATTTGCATTTTGAAAATATTTGAAGTGTTTGAATATTCAAATAAATGGTAAAGCATATCTTAGAAAAGGTTAACCTCCTAGAAAAAATATTGGACACACTGTTTTCTCTAACGAATCTCAATTTCAAACAGTAATATTCTGTTTCTTATAGATTAAATTGTTCAAAAACAATAGAATAAACGTTTTTACAGGATATTCCGAAAAAGTTTAAGTTGCACATTTTGTTTGTCATGAAAATAGCTTACCCAAAATAACGCTTTAAAACTATTCCATTAGGAATATTTAGGAGAGAGGTTTCTTCAAAATTGATAAGTTATTTTTAT
Organism: Hymenopus coronatus; assembly: GCA_030762935.1. Classification (NCBI taxonomy): domain Eukaryota; kingdom Metazoa; phylum Arthropoda; class Insecta; order Mantodea; family Hymenopodidae; genus Hymenopus; species Hymenopus coronatus. Next base: position 54,327,124 of record CM060887.1, on the reverse strand, counting down.
AGTATCTCTACAGTTCCCAACTACACAGTTTATATTTTTATTCTTTGTATTTGTGTTATTAAACATGTATATCTAGTGTTACTTAATTTTATTTATTAAATAATTAAATAGTAATTAAATAATTTATACACAGCGAGAGATAAATGTTGTTACCTATGACGCACGTGAACATCTCGGCCAGAACGTTATGCAGTTGAAGGGTGAAAGTGGAAAACATGGTTTTCTTCCTATTGTGCTTTGTTTACGTGACCTACATAAACAGCAGAGAAGAGTGAAAACTGTGTTCCATGTTGAGCTTGTTTTGCCACAGCTTATTTCCACCCGGGAAAATAAACTACATCTTCAAGATTTCTCGTGCCTCGTCTATTGTGTAAACTTAATCTAACAGAATCCTAGATCTCTCATTTAAATATCCTGAGGTAGCCACCATTATATAAAATATATTTTTACTTTCTGTACACTATATACTATGTACAAAATGTATAGAGAAGGTATTGTATTGCGCCCAAAAATTCGAGCCCAAGATTTCACCGGGAATGCATATTTTGAGACCCCTGAATGCAAAAGAAATATTTCTGGAAAAATGTCCGTGTGCCTCTCTGTGTGTAGTGTGTGTATGTCTGTGGGCGGCATAGCTGAAAAACGAAAAGTCAGTTAAATACTGAACTTGACGTTTAAGTTCAGTATCTTCCAAGGATGTAACATGAAGATCTTCCCTCTCCCAACTACCCTTTACATGGAACATTCTTCGAAAATTTTGATTTTCTCAAAAATGACTCTAAATATTTTGATTAAAGTACCTTATGTTTAAGATAGTTTTATGACAAGAGAAATGTATATCTTGATTTTCTGGGAATAGCTTCTGAGTACCTCTTCTTTCTGGATGGCGCTTGTGTAACTGGCAAACCGTAAGATATATATATATATATATATATATATATATATATATATATATATATATATATAAACTTACTACACAAAAATGTAAATCTCATTAAAGCACACAGTATTTTGTTGTTTTTTTTTTTTTTTAAGAGTTAACCGTTTTGTAGATATTAGACATTTAAACTTTTCTCAAACGGGAAGACATCTTTCTTCTCGTTAGTTTACTCCTGGCAAGCAACAGAATTGCAATTGTTTTACATAGCGAACGGCTATTAAAGGACAGACAATGGCTTAGTCTGGACGTTTTCTTATTTCCAGTACAAGGAATCCAGTAATAATGTTAATTCTATTTATGTTTGTCTTGATTGGTACCTTGAACACATGTTAAACAGCTAGAAGGCATGTGAATGGAACACATTAGATATCTGTCTTTCTACTTACAAGGGACCAAGTAATAAGAACAATTGCTGCTAATGTTTATCTCGATTAGCATGAAGTAGAGAGAAGAATAAGCTTCATAACAATACTTTCTTACAGAGATGTAGAGAAAGTCATGTGAGTAGAACACATAGTAGTTTTTTCTTTGAATTCTGACTTCGTGTCACGTTGAGAAGAACAGCGTCAGACACGAGAACATCAAAAGAAGGAAATCGAGGTAAAGTAGCAACTATACATAATCACAAAAACAATGGAGGGTTTAATTCATTCAACTTACTAGTATGTCGGAGTTATGCCTGGAATGCCGCAAAATGTCCATTCCTATCCTTGAAAAGTTCTGGTAAAGGTTAGACAATGGTGGAGGAATCTCGAGCACTGCGGCCTGCACATGTGTACTGTTACTAATACCCCCCCCCTCCCCAAGAGGTTAAATGAAGTGCACGAAACATAGGAGGCTACAGACACTAGGGAGATCACAGTAATGCACTTCAACCACCAACAATGTCAAGCCCAAGACCAGACAGAAAGGGCAATCAAGTGACTTATAGACTTGGCAGCTTTCTAGTGGTGATAGAAGCATTTCCATTGATAATGCATCCGCGCTCTCTGGCTGCACCGCAATACACTATGAACCTTGAAACAATCTGAATGAAGAGAAGGAAGCGGAATGAAGGGGGAAGGACAGATCGGAAGTCAAGGTACATAGATGCAATCTTTCCTGACTCCAGGTAAGCTCGAAAAACTTTTGGATCAGTGTGTGATCGCTAAGAATCGAAGCAGGGACTACCGAATAGAGTCCCAAATGATTACGCGACACCATTTCACACGGTTGAAACTCCTTGACAAATCTAATTTATTATTTAATTTTTTGTTTTATGAGTTATGCAGTTCACAGACACATGGATATGTTTCAAAATTTCTTTCTTACCATCTCTACCAAGTACTGTGTATATACTTAGAGAAGGCATTTATTCCACCCAAAAATTCTATTCGGACATTTCACCAAAAATAATGTTTTGAGAAACCCCTTTAAAATTTAGAAAAAGATTCATGTGTATGTGTGTGTATTAGCAGCATGCCTCATAAATGGAAAATCTGTTAGATACAAATGTAGGTGTTTAAATGTAGTAGTTTCCAAGGATGCAACACGAAGATTTTAAGAAAAATCCCCCATCTAAAACCACCGTTTATATGGAAGATTTTTCGTGATTTTTGATTGTATAAAAACTCTGAAATGAAATGTATATCTTGAATTTTCTGTTAATAGCCCTTGTAGCATTTCATTCTGGAAGATTTTGGCCAAATTGCTAAACTGTAAGAGATAGACAAAATGTTACTGCACACAAATGCTTCTTAAAATGTACAATACAAAATATTGTAAATTATTTCAAATATTTCTTGCTATTGCTTTTTTACTTTCTCTAGCAAGTATGATGTAGATACGTGGTAGGTAGAGAAGGTATTTATCCACCTAAAAATTCAAACCGAGATTTCGTGAGAAATACATGCGTGAGTACCCTGAATAAAGAATAGAACAAGAACACCGTGTGTGTGTGTGTGTGTGTGTGTGTGTTTGTGCGCGCGTGCGTGTGCGCGTGTGTCTCTTGGCAGCATAACTCAAAAAACAAAAAGGTCAGGAAAATCCGCCTCCCAAAACTACTCTTGGCATGGAGAATTGTTCGTGAAGTTTATTAATTAATAAAAATGTATTAAATGTGATACCGAGTATAGCATTATGGTTATATTTATTATCTTCTTGTAATATAGCAGCTACTCCTTCTTGAACTTATTAGGAGAAATTGGTTTAATAAATAGAATAATTTTTTGAATATGAATGGTGATATTATTTTTCATAATAATTTCATTTTTAGACCTGTTTGTACATACTATTGATTTTCTGAAGAATGCCTCTTACGATTTTGATTAATTTACAATGCATTAGATATTGATTTCCGAAATAAAATATATATGTTAAATTTTCTGGAAATAGTCTTTGAAGCCGTCTTCATTTTGGATGACTTTTGCATAACTATTAAACATTTAGACAAAATCTTAGGAGTTAAAAATGATCTCAGAATAAAAAAGTCGTCACTTACACATTTTGTGAGTTTAACCGTTTTTGATAAACTTCATGGATGTCAATTTTAAATACATTTTCTCAAACTATAAATTTGTTATTTTGTTTTTCTGCTGTTGAAGCAAAAAAGATCGAATTTCAATCACAAGTAACCAGCTTATAAACGATTTGAGAATCGATTTAGCCTGCATATTCCCTAATTTCTCTTCCAATTATAAGGAACTAGGTAATCACATTGTTTTAATTAATGTTTAGTAAAGTAAATAAAAGAATAAACTTTTGTAAAAATAATTTGTTACAGAAAAGTTGAGAAAATCATGAGAATGGAACCCATCTGATATTTTTCATCCTGCAAAGAGGACATTTCAGTTACACTACATAGAGATCGGCTTTTAAACATTTGACTTATGTTTTAGCATGTATATTCCCTTGTTTCCCTTTTACTTACAAGTAAGTAATACAATCATTTCTGGCAACGTTTATCTGGATTAGCACACATTAGACAGAAGAATACGCTTCTGTAGAAATACTTTGTTGCGGAATTGGCAGAGAAGGTCGTGCGAATGGATCATTTCAGATTTTTGAAGACGTTTGAACATAGGATATTTGAATGAACTGTAATACTTTCTCTGCTTATTGTAATGGTAGAGAACATGGAAAACCTTTATAGCAATATAGTGATTGAGGTGATCGGCATACGTAAAGAATGTCATGTGGGTATAACATAAATGTGGACGGTTTTCACACCTGTATTTCTGTTGACATATGAACATATAGTTTTAGGTGAATGTTACATTTTTTGATGGGGCTCATGAAATTTCCATACTTGTATATCTCTTGATATACGAACATAAGGTTTTGGGGGAAATATAAGATTTTTTGATGGGGTTCACGAAATTTCCACACTTGTATTTCTGTTGATTTATGAATATAGGATTTGTGAGTGAAATATAATACTTCCTCTGCTTATTGTAATAGAGAACGTGGAAAACCTTAGTAGCAATAGGGTGATTAAGGTGATCGGTGTTTAGCATTGCGGAATGCGTAAAGAAGGTCATATGGATACAGCATATCACAGATATTGACGAGGTTCACGAAATTTCCACACTTGTATTTCTGTTGATTTATGAACATAGATTTTTGGGTGAAATATTAGATTTTTTGATGGGGTTCACGAAATTTCCACACTTATATTTCTGTTGACATATGAACATACAATATTTGAGGGAAATATAATATATTTTCTGCTTATTATAATGGTAGAGGACGTTGAAAGCTTTAGTAACAGTATAATCATTACACTGTTTGGGATTTAGTATTGCGGAATATGTAAATAAAGTCATGTGGATGGAACATATTAGATTTTTTGATGGTGTATTCCTGTTTATATATGAACATAGGGTTTTTGGGTGAAATATATTATCTCCTCTACTTATTGTAATAGTAGAGAACGTGGAAAACTTAGTAGCAATAAAGTGATTACAGTGTTCGGGATTTATTGTTGCGGAATATGTAAAGAAAGGTCATGTGGATGGAACATAGACGATTTTTTGGTGAAATATAACACCTCCTCTGCTTATTGTAATAGTAGAGAACGTGGAAAACTTAGTAGCAATAAAATGATTAAAGTCATCGGGGTTTAGTAATACCGAGGCAATAAGCCATGCTATACATCACTTTTAAACCTTAATTTTAGTTTTCGTAGCAAGCTGCATGTAACAAATTACCATGGCAGGATCAGTAGTTGTGACGTATGACTCTGCTCGTTACTATATGAACCTCTTTGGGTGAAGTGCGGGCGGTAAGATAATAAATAGTTTGAGGGGAAGGGTAATGGCAGGGATGGGTGGGTGTCGTTTACCCGTTATCTTGAAGGGTAGGCTGGCGGTATCTGAATTATGTAACGGGGCGGGATCATCCCTGCCGCGTCATTCATCATGGCGGCTTCCCGCGCCCTGTAATTGAATTCTGCTTCATCTTCCAGCGCGGGTTTCTCGCCGCTACGCCCCATTTTCTTCTCCAGCAGCATTGACATTCCCGGCCGCCCCCCATTAAAGCTCATTTAGATTAATGGAAGCGAAAAGAGTTGCCACTACTGGAGGTTTTTTGTTGCGCTCCCAGGTGAAAACTGCCGTGGAAAGAACTGAAGATGCCCATGGGAGGTGTGGGTTTCACTGCGGTGAGAAATTCAACATTGAGCACGCTGTAGAGATTTATTTTTAGAAAGAGTGAAAATCTTACTGAGCTTCTGTAATAGAAATAGGTTCCACAGAGGCAAAGAGGGGAAGTGAAGAAGCATGTTGTGCTTAAATCTTTACACCATCTTGTGTTTTAGAGGTGTAAAGAATAGTGCAGTGGGACTTCGAGGAAAAACTACACTCAGACAAAAAGGATTCAACAACGAACTAAGTTAGCTAATTTAACTACTTAAGATGCACACTAAAATTGTTGCGATCGCGTTAAAATAATAATTTTGTTATGAATAAATAATGGGATTATAGATGAACTATTGCGGTATATTATTTTACATATTAAAAACTTTGACTAGTGTTAAAGGAGCACAAGTTATGATATTTGTTCCTAGAATGTTATATTTTATTTTGGTGACTGAGTAGGTTAATTCGATCATCCTGGATCTTTAATTGGAGTTGTAGAATTTTCATCAATCATATGAAGAATTCGAATGGAGGCTAGGGCAATGAAAATAAAACTACAGCTGCTAAAACTTATCATAACATTTCTAAATATTGACCATCCATTACATTTAGATATATGTTTGTTTATTATTAAGAACATAATTATATCACCTACTTTAGAACTCGTTAGTAAAGGTCAATTACATTGAAAGAAACAATTAAGCGAAGTGAAGATAATTCAGTTACACGAATCCCAGTAAACAAAGTAATCCATTAAGCTCAATGCTCAAATCCCGGGAAATCAACAGGTTCTAATATCTAAATGTTGGTGAAAGTGCACGTAAGCCAATTTATAAGAATTATCATAAGAAAGAATGCTTATAATTAAAAAGTAAAACAAAAGAAACGTGTATGTGCCTCGAACGAAGTGTAATATTTGGCAACATATAACATAGGCACTATGGTAGACCACTCGCCTCTCACCAAGGTGGCCTGGTTCGAACCCAGGCGACCCAAGTGAGATTTATGGTGGACAAAGCGGTACAGGTGTTTTCCCCTCCATCGCATTCCACCGATGCTCCATCTTCATTCCATGTCATCACCTAAGGTGCTTATGTGGTAATGGGGGGTTAAACGTTATCAAAAAAGATGGTGGGTGGTCTGATGAAGTAGGAGTTAGGTTAATGCAAGGGCATGCATTTCGAAAATTTAGTTACACTAGCACTTCTTGCACTTCAAGTCACACATTTTCGCTACACTGATCCGTAGCGAAGCGTTAAACTCTTCACCCTTTAGCGGTGACTATAAATGAATTCCTCGTTTAGCAGTTTAGCAAGTCTCCGTAATTTAACCCTCTACTTTTAGGGAAACAAATTTTGCCATACGTAAATGTATCAATACTCTGAAATTTATCAGATTTATCACCATAGATTCAGGACGGTTGAATCATTAATCTCTTTTATACTTTCTCTACACGTACTGTGTGCATAGTATATAGAGAAGATTTGCATTCCACTCAAAAATTTGATACCGAGATTTCACCGGATATATACGTTTTAGAGTCCCCTGTATAAAAAAAAGCATTTTTGAAAAAAGGTCCGTGTGTGTCCGTGTGTCTGTGAACACAATAACTCAAAAACGAAAGTCGGTAAAATACCAAACTTGGTATTTAAGTTTAGTAGCTTTCAGGGTTGTGGTACGAAGATTTTGAGAAAAATCACTCCCCCAAAACTACCCTTTACGTGGAAACAATTTCGAAAAATTTTATTTTCTCAAAATATCTATAACGATGTTGATTAAAATACCGTATATTAAATATATTTATATGGCAAATAAAATGTATACCTTGAATTTTTTGGGAATAGCCTCTAAAGCCCTCTTTATTCTGAATGCATTTCGCTAAATGTTGCATAACTAGTAAACCGTGAGAGTTAGACAGGAACTTGCTGCACAAAAATGTAGATCATGCTAACACTCACAATTTATGTCATATACATATTTTCGTGGAATTGACCACTTCTGAGATATTTCTTGTTATTTGTTTCAGATTTAAAATACTTCAAACTTTTTCGTATGGCAAGTTGTTAACTTTTGGCCATGTATAGAAACGGATTTCAGCTAATGCCAATCAGCTTTTAAGAGGTTTGACATTATTTTTAGCCTGGTGTGTTCCCTTATTTTCCTCCTACTTACAAGGAAGCAAATAATTAAGAAAATTTCTGTTAACTTTATTTCGACTGTATAGATAGAAGAATATGATTTTAACAATAATTTGTTACAGTGATATAGAGAAATTCATGTGAAAGGAACACATCAGATTTTTACTTTCTCTATACATACTATGTACATAGTGTATAGAGAAGGTATTGCACTCCACCAAAAATTCGATACCGAGATTTCACCGGAAATATATGTGCTAGGGTCCAGGGTCCCCGTATCCAAAAAATGTATTTTTAGAAAAAGGCTGTGTGTTTGTGTGTCCGTGTGTCTGTGAACATGATAACTCAAAAACGAAAAGTCTGTAGAACACCAAACTTGGTATTTTAAGTTTAGTATCTTCCAGGGATGCGACATGAAGATTTTGAGAAAAATCTCCCCACCCCAAACTATCCTTTACATGGAAAAAATTTCGAAAATTTTGATTTTCTATCGAACAGCTGTAAAGATTTTGATTAAAATATCGTAGATTAAATATATTTACCTCGCAAATAAAATGTATATTTTGAATTTTCTGGGAATAGCCTCTGAAGACTACTTTATTCTGGGTCAATTTTGCGAAATTTAGCATAACTGCTAAACCGTAAGAGATGTACAAAAACTTGCAACAAAAAAATATAGAGCACTTAAAAACACACAGTTTATGCTATATAAAGTTTTTTCGTGGAGTTGATTGTTTTTTAGATATTCCTTGTTTTTGGTTTCAGCTATGAAAAACTTGCTTTTCTCATACAGGACTTTGTGAACTCGTGTCAATACAAACAGAGGAACTTCAGTCACAAAGCAACCAGCTGTTGACTAACACTTTAACCTATGGTACTCCCTTATTTCGCTTCTACTAACAAGGAAGCAAGTAATAAGACTATTTCTGTTAATTTTTTCTTGATTAGATGAAGTAAATAGAATAATTTGTTGCATAAATGTAGAGAACGTCATGTGAATGGAACACATTAGATATTTTGTAATACGATTTTGGAGTCTTGTCGGGACTCAGGCGCCGTATTCCTTTCTTTTTTGACCTTTTTTCCTTTTTTTCCATTTTCCCTTCATCTGCTTTGTTCCTATTTGTTTACTGTCTACTTACAAATATACATACTGGCCGCCTTGAAGCAATGACAACTCGTTCTAAATAGATCAATTATTAGCCTCCATTAAACGTTCTCAGAAAATTCATCTGATATTGTCCATTCTCGACTCAGCAATGCGAGAAAGAATCACCCAGCAAACCACTGGAGCAGCTACCTGGCACGAGAGATACACAAGATACTCAAATTTCAGCAGATATTAGGCAGAATTTGAAATAACACTTGCAGGAAAGGTTAAAAGGTTTACAAAATCATAAGCACATAATCACTAACTTTTGGTTCATAAAGTTAATTAATGTTTAATAAAAAACAGAAAAAGAGGTAGATAAAGTTGAAATGAGATTACCTACCGAGACGATTAGCTAAATATAAAACGTTACTCCACAAATACAACTAAAATACCCGTGAAGAATTTGGAATTAAAAGCATTATAAAGCTTTCAGGAATACATATTAGAAGAGGATGCCGGCATAAATAGAATGTCCCAGTCGCATCTCCAAATTGTTAGTGAGTTTTAGACCTATAAGCCGGGGGATTGCTGGGCATCCCAAGAATAGGTGGAAATGTCCTAAATATTACACCAATTTTTGTAAATTGCTCCCATAAATTGATAAAAACTCAACTATAAGCTTCAAAATAAATTTTAAGATATTAGAACTACAGTAATTTCTACAAGTAAACATCTGCTTTATGCATCTAAAATATGATTTTACTTTATAGAATAATTATACTTTAAAATCTTATATACTGTTTTTGAAATGTAGCAAGTATTGTAACAAAGCTCTCTTTTTCTCCAACATACAACCCTTAATTTTTTCCGGGCCGCGCCGTGACCAAGTGGTTCGACTACTTACTTCTCAAGGAGACGGCTCGGGTTCGCTCCTTATGTGGGATTTGTAGTAGACAAAACGGCGCATTCCACCGATGCATCAACTTCAACATATCATCAGTCATCGCCTGCGCTGCCTATATAGTAAAAGCGGGCCTTAAACACCATAAAAATAACTTTATTTTTACCTCGAAATGATTAGCATCAGAATGTGTTCACATATAACTTTCTTCAGTCTTTTGTAACAGTTCTGCAGTAGTTTCTTTTCGAAGTTTTGCTACGAAATTTCCATCGCACTCTCTCAACTGTTGCGTACGAGCATATCCGATGAAAGCTGAACGCTGGGCAAGGCTTTGTTTTTGTATGTGTTGAGCACGTGATTGGAAATTTCCAGAAGCCGCATATGCAGTACACCGAAGGTGTTCGCAAACTCACTCCGGTGTAACAATGTGGGCTTCGACATCAAAAAACTTTCCGACAGAACACGTAGCCACTCGTAAAGTTGGAACAATTATAGCTTTGATGTAACTTGAGCCGACACAGGAGTCCACTAATGCACGTGTTACAATGGATATCAACAATCAGCTATGACTTACGAAGCAAGCCGTACACACACGTTTGGCAATTACATCCGCAGTGCGTAGTCACAGCATTGTTACTGATTACTGTTATGAACTTATTAATTTGAGAAAATACTCTCAAAACTGAGTGTAAAGAACGTGGGCTGGAAATGCTCCATGTACTATCTATCATTACAACTAATAAGCTCCAAATGCAATGGTGATACAAGCTGACTCCTGAAAATGATAGAACAGCACCTAAAGCAGCAGCAGCAAAATATGTAATTTTGAAGAAAAATCTGAAAATATCTTCAGAACTTGGGGGAGGGGGAAGGAGTGAACTCGCAAGCAGTAACTATTAACCTTAAGCTATTGATAATAGAAAAAATGAGAATATACGATAGGCAGATTCAATGTCATAGTCAGAATTTTAACCACGGTTCTCCCGGACATTAGCTGGCTGCTCTAACCACTGAGCTAACATGGCAACATGCCGACACCACATTAAACTTCTCAACTGACTCGCATGGCATTGAATTCTTCGGTCTGACTCTGCCTATCAAACTCCTGTCCTACACACGGCTTTGTGAAGAAGAAAAATAAATAAATAAAATTATCGATAATATACAAGTTATGAAACTAGGAGAAATTAGCTGTTCTTGAGCTTTAGAAGGTACACTTTCCATACGGCAGGTAAGACTGATATCAAAGAATGACCTCAGTAGACTTGTTTCTACAAAATAAGTGACCAAGTATTTAAAAAAAAAATTCTCTTGATAAAAAGCCATCATAAATAAGTTTTTTTAAAGAATTTTATCTCAATAACCAAATAATTACAAGTCCGAAACCAACCAAATAGTTTTAAGGCTACAGTGCATGAAAAAAATCGCAGTGGTTTATGTTGGTAAGGAAATATTCAACCCCCTCTGCCACGCTCAGATATCACCCATTACCTGGTTATAGCGATCTTATTAACGTATTCTTAATTATGCATTTTCTTTGGCTCCTGAAAGTTAACCCATTCACCCTTTTGGCATCAAAATAATACGTCATTAAGTTATCCAAAGAATAATATATCTCGTGTTATGACACATAATTTTTAGCCACTCGGAAGAAATACTTCGTGTTTCTCTCATTTCGCTATTTATGTAGACCTTATCAAACCCGGCAGAGGACTATGGATTTTTTTGGGGGTTGTTCCTTCGCTGCCTAATCCCAAATGTGTGTGATTTTTAAACGCACACAAAACTTTAAATAGAAGAGTTGGAAAGTTGCGATATCATGTTCCGGACAACTTAAATGTAAGCTAATGGACTGCTTTCTTCGTTTGGTGTCTTTTGAAACGGTCTGTATATATTAAGTTTATATTTAATACATTTAAGCTTATAGTATACAGATATTTTCCTATTAATTACGTGCGGGTATATTGGTATACTTGCACGTAATTGATAGGACAATTGTGATAACTGTACGCATGATGGCATCAGGTACTTTAAGGATTTTTTACATATGTGTTCATCAAAACTTTCCAAATAATTGTAATCTATTTAAAATGTTTATAATTTTTGGATTTAAAACTTTTGAACAGGACGTCTGTCGTGTTCGCTAGTGTGTGTGTGTGTGTGTGTGTGTGAGGTGTGTGAAGTGTGAAGTGTGTTGTGTACTCTCGTCTTCGGTCTTTGTGCACCAATATCTCAATAGGTTAAGAGATTGGCTCACCCGAGGCAGGTATGGAGCACAGATGATAATGGGTTTTTGCCAATAAAGAAAAATACTATAAGAAACCAGAAGCATTTTCCATACACTCTACATCTTACACAATCGCAAATAATATATCACTCCAGTCAATGAGGAAAACTCCAACATGTCAGCGAAGTTATTCAACCATGGCATTCGTCTTTGCCTTGCCCCACAAAAAACGATCCAAAGGTTGACAAACCGGAGTTGTGACTATATACAGAACAGACACGCAAAAAAGCCATTGGAACGGTTATCCCATGATTGCCATGTGTTCTGGTGTATACTTGGTATTTTCATGGTTATCATAATATATTCTGGGTGATATATTGTATATTACATTTTTAAAAAAAAATCTTCTAAAATATATCAGATTACAGGTTCTGTATGCTACAAAAATAAATATGGTTTCATGTTGTTTATATTCATAATTCAGGATTTTTTCCAACACGTAAAACAATGTTACAATGGATATGAAATCAGCTAATGTAGACATGCTTTTAAACCTTTCTGTCTTATGCAATTCGGCTTATGAAATATATAATCTCTTACCAACAAAATGGAAGAAGTTTGCTTATTTCCATTCCTAGTTACCAATTTATATATAAACCTCTTATAGTTCGCTGGAATATGCAGATTTGAATGGATGATAACTTCTCAATTACATTTGATGAGGCAAAATAGGCAAGTTACAGCTTAAGAGTAGCAACAATAAAATTATAAATTAATTAATTCGGAATACTAGGACTGAATGTTTATATGAAAATTACATTTAGGTATATCTTAATGTTACATTCTCTAGAGCTGAGAATAAATTTGGTTAAACTTTTTTTTTTTTCACAATTTATCATTTTATATATTTAGCGACCTGTTAAGTCATTCAAGCGCTTATCCTTTTTATATGCTGTTTTCAGTTTTCATCTTTTGACATTAAATTAGTCTTTTGCGTTTCAATTTTTATCTTTTAATTAAAATATAAATACCTACATAATCTTAAGTGTATATATATATATGCATAAAAGAAGTAAAATAATATTAGCAACTACTTTATTATATATTTCTCTATAATGAATAATATCCAGTTAAATCAATCAGTTATATTTATTTTCACTATTTTATAGTATCAGAAAATTGCACTACCATACTTCAATTAGAAATATGATTTAAAAATGCAGTTTTAGAATTGAATGTTTTGTTAATTAAAACATATAATTGCGTTAATTAACTTATTTTGTAGATTCAAAGCTTTATTTATGCATATTATTTGTGCTAATTTTCAACTAAATATGTTTAAAATTAACTTATGAAATGCAATACCCTTAAATTCATATTATTCAATACTGTGTTTCTTTATTAAGTTTTATAATTGCATTAACAAAAGCATCATTAAAATATTTTATTGGTGGTTCTAAATGTAAAGCGTTGCCATTTTTTGATTGGGATAATTTTAAATAACATTTCACTTATTTCCATTCTTTATTGTTATCTGCTATCGGGCAAACGTTTTGAGAATAATATAACTTTCCTTTAGATAAGCATTTATTTCGCAGAATATGGAAATGTATAAACATTGAATTAAGTATTACGCTCTATAACAGGCAAGAAAGGTATTTTATGACAAACGAAATAAGTATGTTGAAATTTAAGGAATTTAGAAATAAACAACTACACGCCAATTATATTTGTGAGTTGAATATCTCTTGCCGCAATTGAGACAAACTGAATTATTTCTATAGATGCATTTAGGAAGCTAATGTACCTCAGATGTGACATTTACAATAGTGTAAATACAAAGTCTTCCAAAAGCAGTACGGTCGTTTCTCTACTCAGCTATTCTGAAATTGTTTCACTATCAGCTATCCACTACTAGGTCAGAGGCACACGGAAGCAGAGTTTCCTTTGTATGTTTTATTACTTTCTCTAGCTCCGTATGTACATTGCACGTAGTGTACAGAGAAGGTATTGTATTTCACCAAAACATTCGATGTCGTAATTTCACCGGAAATATATGTTTTAGAGTCCCCTGAGTCCAAAAAGCATTTTTAGAAAAAGGTTTATGTCCATGGGTCTGTAGCCAGCATAGCTCAAAAACAAAAAACCCGTTAAATACCAAACTTGGTATTTAGGTTTAGTATCTTCCAAGGATACGACACGAAGTTTTTCAAGAAAATCCCCCCACCACAAACTACCCTTTACGTGGAAATATTTACCAAAACTTTACACAAATATTTTATCTCTTAGTGCACGTACTTTCATTAGTATGTGTCCAGGCTTAACCAGTTTTGGCTGTTTAGAATAAAATCACAGAATGCTGTCCTTCCGGCAATACTTTTTCCCTAACATCCTCAATCCAATCTGCCAAAATATGCGTCCTGATACCGGCATAATAGGCAAATCCTCCTACCAGCTTCATCAACGACTTAACGAGTTTTCCACCCTTCCAACCCGAGCCACTATTCTGTACCTTTGTTTCATACCTAATTACAAAATATGTTTCTATACCTCAACCAGTTTTTATTTCATTTTGTAACTCCATTGACGATTTTTTTCTACACAGCTTATAACCTTATTTTAAAAGGATTGTAAAATTTGTAGCTTTGTTATAATTGAGGAATGCTAAACGTTTTATTTTTCGCTTTACTTCCGAAAGGGTAAACAAACAGTTCCAGAAACAAGAGTTTTCTTTCCAGAATGAAGTATACACATGTTATACAGCAAAGCATACATGGAGTTAAAAGCTCCCCCAGTGAAGGCAAAAACCGAAAATGTTATAAATTCTTGGCTGTGCCTATTCCACTGTATTCCTCGGAGCATTGGATCCTCGCCCAAAATGCCGGAAACCGATCGAAGCGGCAAAAGTGAAATTTCTCCGAAGCGCAGTTGTGTAACGCTACATACAGCCCTGAACTGAAACCCAACAAACGCCAGCTACGAGAAAGGGACAGTTTTTCAATATATGCCAGAATGAACTGGAAAATCAAAGTTGGGGCATTTGCATCGGAAAAATCATTTTTCTCGTGTGAAACTGTGTATTAGAATCAGAATAAATGGGAGAACAAATACCTAAAATAATGCTGCGTTATGCCTCAGTTTCCGCTGTTTTAAACACTGCATTTCACTGAAAAAAATTTGATGTGCTCCATTCACATGACTTTATGTAAATCTCTGTAACAAATTATTCTTAATAAGCTTATTCTTCTATCTACTTAATGCTAAAATATTAGCAGAAACCCTCTTATTACTTAGTTCCTTTATAAGTAGAGGAGAAATAAGGGAATATACTAGGGTAAACCGACAGCCAAATGTTTTAAAATATGGTTGCTTGGGATTGAAATCCGTTGTTTACGTAGCCAAGCGTTGACAAGTTTCGTATGAGAAAGTATAAGTATTGTAAGGCTGAAACCTATAACAAGGAATACCTAAAAAATGATCAACTACATGAAAAAGATGTGTATAACGAAAATTGTGTGTTTTAATGAGCTCTACATTTTCTATTAAGTTAGCTATTATCTATCCGTTACGGTTTACCAGTTATGCAAAATTCAATAAAAATCGTCCAGAATAAAGAAATATTTAGGGGCTATTCCCAGAAAATTCAATATAGATATATTTTTTTATTTGGTAGTTAAACATATTAAATATAAGAGATTTTAATAAAAATCATTTGAAACATTTTTGAGAAAATCAAAATATTTGAATTTTTCCATGTAAAGAGTGAATGGGGTGGCGAGATTTTGTGTCACATTCTTGGAAGACACCAAACTTAAATACCAAATATAGTATTTAACGATCTTTTAGGTTTTGAGCTAAATTATCCAGACACACACGCGGATCTTTTTATAAAAATGTTTTTTTTTTGGATTCAGGGAATCCAAAACTTGTATTTCCGGTGAAATCTCGATATTGAATTGTTTGGTGATTACAATACCTTCTCTGTTCTCTCTATGTATAGTACTTGTAGAGAAAGTAACATTTTTATAAGTATCTAGTGCATTTCTAAGACTTTCTCTGTTTTTTAAAAAACTAATCTTCCAAAAGCTTATACTTCTAGCCACTTTACACTAATCGAGATATCCTTTTATAACATATTTTCTTGTATTTACAATGTACATATGTGAATACAGTAGGCTTAAGGGTATCGTAACCTATGAGAAAGAGTCGCTATGTAATGGTTGTGAAATTAGTTTTCTTTGTATGAACACGGAAAAAAAGAATAGTGAATTTACAGTGTGGATGCATGAACTATTTGAGCATTCAAACCAACAATAAAAAATATATCGGAAACATTAATGTGCAAAAATTATTATTTGGCCTGACATGTGGCGTGACATGTTTACTTCCTCTACCAAAGATCGTGTATGTACAGTCAGTTACACTCATAGTGTCTATTGGTAGAATTCTTTTTTACTTTCTCTATAGGTACTATATACATAGTGTATAGAGAAGGTTTTGTAATGTATTCTAAAATTCGATACCAAATTTCAAGGTAAATCTCTATTTTAGGACTCCCTGAGTCTAAAAAAAAGCACTTTTAGAAAATTGTCCGCATGTGTGTGCCTGTGTCTGTCTGTGTGTGTATCTGTGTGTGTTTGTGGGCAAAACAGCTCAAAAACAAAAAGTCCATTAAACAGCAAACTGGGGTTTTAGTTTAGTATCTTATAAGGATGCAACATGCAGATTTTTAAGAAAATTCCTCCACTCCGAACTACCCATTACATAACAAAATTTCCATCATTTTGATTTACTCAAAAATGGCTATCAAGATTTTGATTAGAATATCGCATGTTAAAGATGTTTACATGACAAATAAAATGTGTATCTTTAATTTTCTGGAAATAGCCTCTGAAGACATCTTTATCCTGGATGAATTTTGCGGAATTTTGCTTAACTGGTAAACCGTAAGAGATAGACGAAAACCTACTTCACAAAATACAGCTCGTTAAAGTACACAATTTATGTTATATACATTTTTTTCGTGGAGTTGACTATTTTTTAAATATTCCTTTTTATTGGTTTCAGCTTTAAAATGTTAATAATTTTTTCATACGGGATTTTGTCAATTCCTTTCCATACAAACAAAGGAACTTGAATCATGTAGCAATCTTTTTAAAATATTTTCCAATTGTTTTTGTCTATAGTACTCCATTATTTCCCATTTGCTTACAAGGAAGCAAGTAATAAGATTCTTGTTGCTCATTTTTTCCCGGTTAGCGTTAAATAAATAGAAGGATAAGCTTTTTAACATAATTTATTGCAGAGATGTAGAGATGTAATGTTGTGTTCAATACCAGTGCTAGATTTGCCAATATTCTATTAATTTGTACAAGCCTTACCACAAGCAATGACTTATGAACAGGCGTGGCCAAGGTGAGTAGTGCAAAGGGAAGGCTAAGAAAGCAATTTAACCCAAGTCAACATCACCTCCTGGCAGAATGGATGCTGTTATAAATAGATCTCGGTCTGGAGCCACGAAATTTCCGGATTGAGTTTCGGTGCACATCGAGTGTAACTATGACGTGATGCACTAGGCCTGGTGTCTCCAGTCTGTTTCGACACGTGTTGCACTACCCAGAATTGCTCACTGCTGACTTCGTGCAATTCCTGCAGGTATATAAACCAGTGTCAAAAACTGGTTGCTACGTACTTGAAGTTCCTGTGTTTGTATGCACAGGTGTTGACAAATTCCCGTGTGAGAAAAGAGTAAATACTTTAAAGCTGAAACCAATAGCAGGGAATATCTAAAGAATGATCAACTCTATGCAATATATATATATATAACATAAATTTTGTGTTTAAAGGAGCTCTACATTTTTTTAAGTAAGTCTATCTTTTACGGTTTATCAGTTATGCAAAATTACGCAAAATTTATCCAAAATAAAGATATCTTCAGAGGCTATTTGAATAAAATTCAAAATATACATTTTATTTGTCATATAATTATCTATAATATACCATATTTAATCATAATCGTTAAAGCCATTTTTGAGAAAGTGAACATTTTTTAAAAATGTTCCATGTAAACGGTAGTTGGGCTGGAGGGATTTTCTTGAAAATCTTCCTGTCGCATCCTTGGAAGATACTGAGCTTAAATACTAAGTTTAGTATTCAACAAATTCGATACAATATATTTTTCCATTTTTTCATGTCTGATTTAATTTTCAAACTTCATTCTTACATTGTGTGTGTGTGTGTGTTTTGCAGGAGGTGATTCTGCACTGCAGCCATTGGTTTATTGTACCTCAGACCTCATGAAGGATGAGATGAGAGTAATTGCAATGGGCAGCCGAAATCGGACGTCGGAAAGGGAGCAACCGCGGAGGGTCCCTAACATTCCAAGCATATCTCCATCTCGCGGCAGGGAGCCCTATGAGCCCGAACTTCTGGGTCTACCGGTCTAACTGTATCGCTTTGCTGAGAACTATATTTACAAAGCGCAGTCACCACCACGTAAGGGAGCTAGCACCGCTGATCTCGTAAATACTTACAGTCCTTAAAGAATGATGAAATGCAGCTAAAATGAAGATGCAGGAAGTTCGGGGGAATGAAGAAACCTCCCCAGCATTTACCTAATTGTTTCCGAAACCCCCCGAAAATATCCATATGACTGAGAGATCGACCGCGGTAATCGATCGTATAAGCTCTCGAATGCCAGTCTCAGACGAAATGCTGAGCCACCTGTCTCGGTAAATACATAGTGCAAGTGAATAGCTATCAAAAGAACTTAAACCTAAAAGTGGTGACAAAGCCACCGATTGAAAGCCACTTGCGACATATCACCTTTAATGTACTGCGAGTATTTGAAGGTTTCTCCATCAGATAAGAGGACTTAATGGGCACAGAGACATATCTCCATATTAGCGTAGTAGTGTAAATGTGTCAGGAAATCTGAAGATTCGCGAATGTAATGCTAGTATTAAAAGTTTTTCTCATAGTAAGTATAGAAATAATGATATTCCACCCAAAAATTCGATGACAATGTTTCATGTTTGGAGATCGATTGGACCCAAATAAGTACTTCAGTAATATATAGGAGTTTTTATGTATATATATCTATATATATGTATTGGTATAAGTATATATTATGAATAGTATAACTCAGAACGAAACGTCGGTTAAATAACAAACTTTAAACTTTAAAACAAAAATTCCTAGCCTAAAATACCTTTACATAGAGACATTTTATGGTCTTGAATTCATCAATTATAGTTGCAGCGATTGATTTAAACGTCATATAATTAAGATATTTACATTAAAATATAATGGTTATCTTCTGTTTTCTGGGAATAGCCTGTGATACTTTTTCATTTCGAAGGAATTTTATATAACTTGGTTACCCGTGTATTGGCTATCCATGGGTTATAGATAAAAATGTACTGCACATAAAGCGTACGTAGATACGACCGTGAAGGTCATAGTATATTCATATATGTAGATCTCTTATAGGCATACAATTTATTGGAAATAGCCTTTTCAATGGTATCAGACGTATCCGAGGCATCCGTTATTATATATTTGAATTTTTCAGATTTATTGATTTTTTAAAGTGCTGCCTTTATCCAGTTGCTTCTCTGGATGCTGCAGAAAGAGAGAACACTTTCAGGACTACCATATAGTGAAATCTGACTACTTATATTGAGATCTGCATATCTCTTTATTACATAACGAAATATTTGTGCACATGTTTATTTCGATTACTAGAGGCGTTCAATAAGTACTTAGAAAATCCAAATAATTACTCTCGTAACATCGAAAAAAGTTTGTATTTAGTAGCTTTCGTTTGTTACTAGATATCAGTTAATGTTTCAGTTATATCCATCACGTGATTTCGTTGCCAAAGGCGATTGAAGCAACAATCTTGTGCTTATTTAGAAACTTGGAAAGAAACGAGTTTCGTGCGATGATTAAACATTTCTGTTTAAAAGGCTTAAAACCGAAAAAGAAAAAAGATCATGATAAATCTGCTTCTACGTTTCCAACAGTTTGCACTTGTATAAATGAATTTAAACTAGACCGTACTCTATAAATGATGAACATCGTTTCCGATGTCCAGTAAAAGTGACTTGCTCCGAAATTATTGACAAAATTCAGGATATGGCTTTGAGTGATCGACAAGTCAAAGTTTGCAAAATAATAAAGGCCACAGGCTTGTCACAGAGTACAGTCATAATTTTGCAAAAATTACGTATAACCAAGGTCTCGGCAAGATGGGTGCCATTTTTGCTCTCAATGGAGCATAATTGGAACCCTGTAATCGAATTGGCAGCTGGTTTGGCACTGGCTTCTGTTGCAATCCTCACGAGTTTCTGCGTCGATACATAACTGTGAATGAAGTATGAATACACAAACAAAAGACAGTCCCGAGACAAAAGTAAAATCGAAATACCAGGCAAAGAAGGTGGTGAAATCTGCAGACAAGGGATGGCCTCGATGTTTTAGAATGCACGCGTAATCATCTGTATTGAGTAGTTGCAGAAAGGTAAAACGATAAATGGAGAGTGCTATGTATCGTTATTGCACCGGTTGAACCGAGAAATCAAGAAAAAAAAACTTCATCTGACAAACAAAAATATTCTCTGTCATCAAGACAATGCAAGGTTACACTCCTGCACAGTTTCGGTGGCGAAAATTGCAGTAATTGGAACCCTTATTTTACAACATTCACCACATTTGGGCAGTGACTTTTTTTTTATTTCCAAATTGAAAAAGTGGGTTGGTGAAAAGCGATTCACGTGTAACAAAGTCATCTCCCAAACAAATGCCTATTTCGAAATTCTTCTTTTTGGAAGGCTTAAAACAGTTAGAGAAGCGCTGGGAAAAGTGTCAAGGAGATTTTGAAAAAAAAACGAAATTAATTTTTTTATGTATTTTCTAAGGCATTATTGAACGCTTCTCGTAATATGAGGTAGGTAGAAGGTAAGTTTTTCATAGGAATAATTTACAATAGCTATATAAAATAATGTACATAATAGTATAGAATGTGTTGTGAATATAACAATTAGGTCCTTCAAACTGTTACACTTGCCAACATTTAAAGATTGGTTTGTCAGGTCGTTCTCAGTGAATAAGATAAATTATAATTCTCGAATTTGATTCGTCAAGTGACTAAATCTACAAACAATTGTTACAATATAAGAGCTAAGTGATACAATGCTCAAGCACGAAAAGGTGTTTAATTATACTTTAAAACCTCATAAACAGATAGTTGAACAAAAGAAACGTCAATTGCATTCTTAAACTTGGATTTAATATAGGATTTATTAGAGGCTCCTCAAATTAAGACTCCTAAAATGTTTCCACTCAGGAGAATAACTAACAGGTGGATTCCATATCCGCATTATAATAAAGAATAAATATATTATATTATTTCCGATATCGGAACGTGCGTTTAGTCAACGTCAACGTAAACGATTAAGAGTAGACCGGCCCAAATTGAAGCAGCGGAGGGGAAGATACAGTGATTCATTCCACTCCAAGCATTGGAGCTTTGGCGTCGTAATGAAATATTTGTAAACAGAAGGCCTTAGTTATTTGCATTTGGTGTTACTGTTTTTTACGACTTTGAGCTTTGGTTGAGTCCATGTATTATACCTGTAAATATAAGTTTTTCATTAAATTCATAAGAGAATTTAATAAATCCAACTATTGCAATTATAATACTTGTTGCTGCTACACGATTAACAGTTTCAGTGTAATTGAAAATCTTAACTTTACGTTTAATCAGTATATAAAATAGAACCAATATTTTTCTTTATTTTTAAAAGTTGGATTTTGGGCAAAATTCTTTTTATATATAAAATTTTAATATATAAGCTAAATGATGGTCATGTAATTTTGCTGTCATGCTGATTTTTCTATAATTCAGTTAATGCTTTGCTTGCAATTGAACGTGGAGGCAAACTCTCCTGCAAATATTTGCAATTTGGAAAATGCATCTTTTTGTAAAGATTTAAATAATTCATAATCTCTTTCGTTACGACATTTTATTGCAAATGATATCAAAATGGTACTTTCCGCGTTGCGAATCTGCTATTCCGTTTATGTTTGCTAAAACAAAAACAGCACTCTTATTCCCGACTACTACATACCTATGTGATTCATTTGTATTTTCTCAAATAAGGAATTACTACATATGCGTCGTAATATTCCTATTACTAAAATACAGCAGTATTTACTGGAGGAAATTTCACCGGGGGAGACTCTTAAATAAGATATCGATTTGCGGAAGCTTTGACGGTGTATTTCTCTCTAATTTTCAATATCGCTGTGATGTTATTAAGTCTAATATTTCACGGAAATTACGACCTTTACCCTTTAATCACAGCACCATCCTGATCTTTAATAAAACCGGATGAGATGAATGATCTGTGAGGAATGAGATAGAAGCTGTAGCATTTCCTATAAATACTGAGTGAATATCTGGAAACGTCGCCGGGGTATTTAACCGCAGGAAAATTGGAGTTGGGCTTTCAGCTCGGATTTACCGTGATTCCGGGGATGGTGAGGTGCGCACAAAACACAATATTGCTTTTAAGAACGTAACCCACATTTCAAAGCAATTTGGATGCCTAGGTTTTTACAGCACGCCTGTATAGTGGACTATCCGCACAACTAACGATGTACGAAAAGTTGCCTGCTGAGCAAGGGGCAAAACAAAAACGGACCCTTTTGCTACGTAGTCGTAATGTAGCTTACCCGTAATTGAAAACTTGGTCCAAGAGCCAGATCGTGACATCATTTAGGTTTTATACTCCTTGCAGATATTCGAAAGGTTAAAGAGTATAACTGTACTCTGTGCTACAGATTCTTTAAGCTTTTTCTTTTTAACTTTCTTGAAGTATTACGTATCAACTCTAATTCCTCGGCTATATGCAATACAGAATAAAAACTTGACGTATTAAACCATGTCCTTCTCTATCCAATACTATTTATTATTATAAGTTATCTGTTAAATAATCTTAGAAAATCTGATTTTTTTCTATCTAGTTCATGTTAATCCAGATAAACCTTTGTAGAAAGAGTTTGTATTGCATATCTTCGTAGGAGAAAGAAATTAGGGAACTCCGAGGCTATTTCCATGACATTGTGAGAAAAAGTTGAATAATGAAATCACCTTAAAATAATAATATTGAATTGAAAGAATAGTAATGCATAACTGAAAAATAACCGACAAATGACTGTTTTGTTAGCTAACTTAAATGGATCCGTGTTTTGCCTATCTCTTACGCTTTATGTGCTGTTTGGAAAATTACACAACGTTCCTTCGCACCTAGAAAAGAGTACTTTAACAATCTATTCTCAGTACATTAAAGATAAGACATTTATTTTTAAGTATGCATCTTAAATATATTGTATTTTTAATCAAAATCTTGGACTTTTGGGAAAACAAATCAATTTGGAAATGTAAACTGCTATAAAGAGTAATTTGAGATGGAGAAAACTTCTTCAGTATTTGCGCGTTACACATTTGGAAGTATTAAACTTAAATGCCAGGTTTGTGTTATGTAATAAAATGCACACAAGCATAGGGAAGTTTCTCTACATATTAGCTATTTTATTCAATGGTCTCACAACAGGTATTTCCTGGAAAATCTCCATATTTAAATTTTGGAATGAAATATACTATTTTCTTCTCCCAGTGTCGAACAAAAGTATGATAAATAAACCCAGTTTAAAGATTTTCATATTATGTTCTAACAGGAAATCATCTGCTTTGTCTTGTTTGTGTAGAAATAGTAACATTATAAAGCATAGAATTCAATCACGAGTGAGATTACACTGATTAGTAATTCTTCGAAAATATTTGGGTGAAAAGAGAAGATAAATTTATTATTTTTGTAATAAACATATCAAAAGAATGTTCGAAATGGAGCATAGGGCAGTTCGCATAGTAGAGAGTAATAGAAACGTACATGTATTAATTGTAGTCTTGAAATATACATTTATGATTTTTATAATATTAATTTAGGATACTTTGAAGGGATTGTGGAATTATCTAGAACATCAATGTTATTGATACTTTTTTACGTGATAAAATTAATATATAAACGTTAATTTGCACATATTAAAAATTAAATAATATTTTTAAAGCCTTTTGCATGTTTAAACGTTTGAGATATGTAATTAATACACATTCAAGCAAATCTTGAAGGAATTACAAACAAACACGAATGCAGAAGGATTAATATGTTTGAGCAGAACAAGAATATTTACTTTATTCTGTATAAGACGTAAAACATTTGTTGCACAATTTAAATGTGATTTGAAATATACAGGGTATTAATGAACTACATTGAAATAATTTGCGAAATTGTGCACGTGAAGGATATAAGTAATTTTAGATCGGCTATACATGGTCCCCGGATAAACATAACGCAGCTACATAGCGTTAAACATGTGGGTTTCAGGTGCTGATAAGTTGGTGTCAAAGCAAAGCAGGTTGAAAGAATGGCTTAGAATGTCTTTAAACTGCCGCCCGAGTATCGATTTTTAGCAGCTCGTTACTAGCGCTCTCAAGCTTTAATGTTGCAAAATTCTGTAAAATCTCTAACTAATCACTTAACAGTACGACACTGAACATTCATTAACTACGTTCTTGAGGTAGCCTACTCTGGGGACGTCTTTTCAACTGCTCTAGTGGCTTAATGCGTAACGTGGGAAGTTGCTATCCTAAAGGTCATGATTTCGATTCTTGGCATAGAGTAGATTCTTTTATTATTATTTTTTTCATTCCAGACGTGAACGAGACCCAAATTCGGAAACTATCTTTCACTTGAAAGCCAATGTCATAACCTTTACGCTAAAGAGGTACGCTGTAATATGTCCCTTCGTTTTTCGTGTTATGCTCTCGAATGGTTGATAAATTAATCAGTGGCGTACTGGCACTTCAGAAACTGATAGCTATTACTTCGACATTTCAATAAACAGGCCATAAGTCTCCTATCTCAAATTACTTATTTAAGTAATCTTCATATTCTGTGAAACTATTTCGGTATAGTTCATTAACACTCTGTATAGTACGAAAATTGTTAGAAGAATATTAGAAGGGTTAACTAAAAGTTAGTATAATTAAGACAAAAATATTTGTTTTATGATCACGACAATAGGCAGTTATTAGGTGAATAAGGAGTATTTAACCACTACTAAGATTTTACTCTTAGGTGTTAAGGTGAGCGTAACATTTACATTTAAGAATGAAATAAAAAACAATGGTTCAACAGAAAAAATAACACATAAGCTAAATTAAATATTCTTTACTCTGGCACAAATTTACGTACCTTATAAGTGTATATTAAAGAGAAGTTATTGTATTCCACTCAAAAATTCTATGTCGAGATTTTGAAATGCACATCTCTAGAGTCCGAAAATATACTTTTATAAAAATGTTCACGCGCACGCGTGTGTGTGTCTGTAGACAGCATACCTCAAAAACGAGAAGAGCGCTAAAACCAAATGTATACTTATTTTTAGTATCCTCCAGGATGGGACACAGAGATTTAAAAGAAAATCCCCCACCACAAACTATTCTTTACATGGAAACATTTTTGAAAATGTTGTTTTTCTCAAAAATGACTAACGATATTGATTAGAATACCGTATATTAGTGATGTTTGTAAGAACATGAATATTTTGAATTTTCTGGCAATAGCCTCTGGATGAGTTTTGCAGAAGTTTGCATAACGATTAAACCATAAGAATAGATAAAAGCTTAACACACAAAAAAGTAGCTCTTGTTAAAATACTAATATACGTCATATACCCTTTTTTTCTAGATTGGACGTTTTTGAGATCTTCTTTGTTATTGGTTTCAGTTTTAAACTAACTTTTCTCAAACGGGACGATGCAGAGCGAACCGAACCTCAATTAATTCACATAGCGACCAACTTTTAAAATATTTGACTAATGCCTCGCGTAATGTATTGTCCTATTTCTCTTCTACTTACAATTAAGCATGTAAACAAAATAAATTCTGCTAATAGTAATTTCGATCAGCTTGATACAGCTAAAAGAATATCTTTATGAAAGAATAGTTGGTATTTGCAGCAGCTAGAGGAAGTTATGCGGATGGAACACGAGTTTTTTTTTTAAATAGAAAATTTAAGAATACCAAACTTCAAGTAGGATTATTAGGACAAGTTGTTGTTCAGTATACATTTGGAAATATAAAACTGCAGTTCTACATGACCATATAACGTTTTCCTGTCCTTAGATACTTACAGCAATTTTTTTGTAAAGTAGAAATAATGCAACAATATAATAGGGTGTTAAAGAAGACAAATTTTAGAAATGATTAAAATAAAGTCCGTACCAAAAGCACGTGATATTCAATGTAATATTGTAATGCTACATAATCATCCCTTTTGTGTGCTAAAGGAGCTGTAGCACTCAAAAGTGTTAATCAGGGTTAAAATCGGTTAGTGGAGAACAGGCTGAGCGGCCTTTGTTTTATCCATCTTACTTATTAGCAGATCGGTGAACGGTCATTGAGAGTGAATGTTCTTTACTGACACGTTTAAACTTGAAATTGCCCCGTTGAGTTCTGCAAGTCTCTGAACGTCTAAAGGGATATCTACACACGTCAAATATGGCGTAGTTGGGTCACCATCAATGGGCTCAACGTGAACAGACTCCACATATCGCCAACTGACTCGTATTTATTCCTGTAAGCCACGAAGAGATCTAAAATCATATTTCCAATAAAATATGTTAACATTTGCACTACACAGGGCCTTCTGTGAAAGAGAGGTATTATCACTGCTTGATCTAAAACCAGAACTTCAAGTACTTAAAACATCTTAGGGTAAGTAGTCCTAAATATAGATGACAGATCCTTGTGGTTTATCAGGTAAAATGTGAATCAGTTGAGGACTTAAAGTCCTACCGGTAAGATCCTATGGTAGCTTAGTTTTAAACAAACTGGATGGAAACTGGAAGATTCGTGGTTTAAATAACATCTATGGAATTGCATGTTTCAGTCTAATTCCTCATTGTAATCTCTATAGTTGCTTCAAATGAGAAATTTAATGTGTTCAATTCACATGACTTTCTCTATATCTCTGCAACAATTTATTGTTAAAAAGCTTATGCTTCTATTTACTTCATACTAATCGAGGAAAAATCAGCAGAAATAGTCCTATTACTTGCTTCCTTGTAAGTAGAAGCAAAATAAGGGAGTACTATTTGTTAAAGTGATACTCAAAAGTTGGTTTCAATATGATTGGTTCCTTTGTTTGTATGGACTGGAATTGTTAAATTACTGTGTGAGAAAAGTATGTTTTTTAAAGCTGAAACCAAAAAAAAAGGAGTATCTAAAAAACCATCAACTCCACGAAAAAAATATATATAAGTTAAATTCTGTGTTTTAAAGTGTTCTATATTTTCTGTGTTGTAAGTTTTTGTGCATATGTTACGGTTTAGCAGTTATGCAAAGTTCCGTAAAATTCAAAAAGAAGAGGCTCTTCCCAGAAAATTCAAAATATACGTTTTATTTGTATCGTGTAAATATCATTAATATACGAAATTTTAATCAAAATCGTTACAGCCATGTTTGAGAAAATCAAAAGTTTCGAAAAAAGTTCCATGTAAGGGGTAGTTGGGGGTGGGGGGATTCTTCTCAAAATCTTCGTGTCGCATCCCTGGAAGATACTTAACTTAAATACCAACTTTGGTATTTTACCAACTTTTCGTTTTGGAGCTATCGTGTTCACAAACACACGGAACACACACGGAACTTTTTCTGAAAATGCTTTTTTTTATACAGGGGGCCCTAAAACATATATTTCCGGTGAAATCTCGGTATCGAATTTTTTGGTGGAGTGCAATGCCTTCTCTATACACTATGTACATAGTATGTATAGAGAAAATAATAAAATATAGGATTTTCATTGGTTAACGTTGCTCTTGCACATTTACATTATTAGCGGCGTATCAAAAGGTTTATACAATACCCTCCAGAGATTCATTGCACTAATGAAATTATGGAGTGATAAAAATATCTTTTGAAACTTTAGCAAAAACGTATGAAGTCAGAAATTATTATATTCCACTTTTTAGAAAGTTAGTTACTTTATTTTAATACAGGATTGCCAGTATTTTTATATGTTTCTTTTGAAATCTATCAAATAGTGCGACTCAAGAATCAAGCCAAGTCTTAAGTTGCGAACATCGCCTTCTCTACTCTTCTACTAATTACGGTGAAAATTCATTTCAACGGCACCATAGAGTTTTCTTTGTAGAAGCCAATTTCTATGCAAATATTAGTAATATAGCGGCTACTTCAATTAAGTTACTTGGAGACTCTGGAAAAGGGAGGCCACAATATATTATAATGGTAGTGTTGATGCGGTATGCATATAAATACTCTGAAAGTGTCTCTCCTTAAACGTATCCGTAGTGTAATAAAATCATAATATTAGCGTTATACTCTGTTTTTCGATTTAGAATAAATTGGCTGAACTTGATATTAATTACAACTTTCTTTGAAAGTAAAAATTCTGTTCATAAAAATAAATGGATAATGTGTGTGCCTCTGTACATTTTTACTAAAACATTGAAACAATGGCCAGAAATATGTCTTATATCCCTGTCTAGCATTAGGCTTCATAATTATCTGATGTTATGCTGAACTAGAAGCAAATCCTCAGATATATATCACTTAAATATTATGTATTATCTGGTGTAAAATAATAAATAATTACGGGACTCTGGAACGTAATAAAGATTTTAATTACAAGAAACGTTACATATTATATGTATAATGTTTCATTTTTACTTTCTTTACACGTACTATACATAGCGTAGGTGGAGGAGGTATTGTATTCACACAAAAATTCAATATGGACACACCAGAAATCTGTTTTGAGGTAGGTACATGAAGTCCAAGAAATCATGTTTATAAAAAAGTCCGTGTGTATGTATGTGCGTATCTGTATTGGTAGACGACAAAACCCAAAAACAAAAATACAGTTAGATTCCAAATTTGGTATTTAAGCTTAGTGTCTTCGAAGAATGTGGCACAAAGATTTTTAAGAAACCCTCTACCACAAAACTATTCTTTACATGGAAATGTTTTGAAAATGTTTTTTCTAAAACTGACTCAGGAATTCAAATTCATCATGTTAAAGACGTTTATATGAAAAACAAAATGTATACCTTGCATTTATCGGAATAGTCTCTGTAGATCTCTTCATTTTGAATGAATTTTGTATACCTAACTGGTAAACCGTAAGAGACAAAAACTTACCTTACAAAGAATGTAGCTTTTGTTAAAACTCAGAATTTAAGTGATATTAATTTTTTGTAGAACTGTTTCCGAAATATTCCTTGTTTAAGCTACTTAAACATTTCTCAAACGTGAGATAATATTTCATTTCAGCTCTCTTTACTTTTATTCCTTGCTGTGCAAAGTGAAAGCCGAATTTAAATGTTTACACAGTGATGGGATTTTTTTTTTTTTTACAAGATTTAACTATATCTTTACCCTAGTGTATTACCTTTTTATAAGGAACTAATGCAACCATTTCTGCTAATGTTTATCGTGATTACCACAGTGTAGATAATGCAATAATCCTTTGTAACACTATTTGTAGAGAAAGTCATGTAATTGGAACACATCAGATTCTTAATCCTTATGGTATCGCAGATGACAGTACATTTAAATGATAAACTTACAGTATTCAAACGAATTGCGACCATCAGATTCTGTTTTATTTTCAAACAAATCCATGTACATCGTTATCATTGTTATATATGATTATGTACGAGGGTCATCCAGAAAGTGACAGACGATTTGGCATAATTAAATAATGACGAAAGATATCAACTTTATTTACAAAGCTATGACACCCTACTTTATTTGTCAACGCAATCTCCATTTTTTCAAGTCAGTTTTTCAATGCCAATATTATACTTTTCTACCACCAAAGACCTTGATGTTTTTTTAGAATGTACAAAATGTTCGGCCAACCGAATTTTATGGTAAATAAAACAAGTGCACAATGATAATAGCCTGAACGAGTCTTCAGTTAGAAAATGGCTCATAATTTACGGGTGATCAAGGAAGAACCAGTGTGCCCGACAAAAACCGGAGTGAAAGTTCAAATCTGGATGGATGGATGGATGGATGGATGGATGGATGGATGGATGGATGGATGGATGGATGGATGGATGGATGGATGGATGGATGGATGGATGGATGGATGGATGGATGGATGGATGGATGGATGGATGGATGGATGGATGGATGGATGGATGGATGGATGGATGGATGGATGGATGGATGGATGGATGGATGGATGGATGGATGGATGGATGGATGGATGGATGGATGGATGGATGGATGGATGGATGGATGGATGGATGGATGGATGGATGGATGGATGGATGGATGGATGGATGGATGGATGGATGGATGGATGGATGGATGGATGGATGGATGGATGGATGGATGGATGGATGGATGGATGGATGGATGGATGGATGGATGGATGGATGGATGGATGGATGGATGGATGGATGGATGGATGGATGGATGGATGGATGGATGGATGGATGGATGGATGGATGGATGGATGGATGGATGGATGGATGGATGGATGGATGGATGGATGGATGGATGGATGGATGGATGGATGGATGGATGGATGGATGGATGGATGGATGGATGGATGGATGGATGGATGGATGGATGGATGGATGGATGGATGGATGGATGGATGGATGGATGGATGGATGGATGGATGGATGGATGGATGGATGGATGGATGGATGGATGGATGGATGGATGGATGGATGGATGGATGGATGGATGGATGGATGGATGGATGGATGGATGGATGGATGGATGGATGGATGGATGGATGGATGGATGGATGGATGGATGGATGGATGGATGGATGGATGGATGGATGGATGGATGGATGGATGGATGGATGGATGGATGGATGGATGGATGGATGGATGGATGGATGGATGGATGGATGGATGGATGGATGGATGGATACTTTATTTCACTGCTTAGGGCGTGGCGCGGTGGCAGTGCTGTCAATGTAATAAAACAATGTACAATACAATTGAATTAAATAATCAATAATGTGAGTAATACCCTGTTAAAATGCCAATGACATCATAGTATACTAATATATACATAATTGTAACAACAGTAATAATAACGCAATATTTTTATTTACTATCCTGACTATAAATCACTCTTCTTTAGTCTCTTTTTAAAACTATTTACACTTAGAGGCACAGTCTCCAGTAAATCTGCAAGTATTTTGTTCCATTCGTTTATTGTTCTATTTGCGAAGGAAAATTTACCTATGTCTGTTTTCTGTTCCCTATTTCTTATTTTTTCCGAGTGATCATTCCTCCCACAGTATAATGGCTTTAATAATCTTTTGAATATGTCTTTCCATGCAGGTTCCCCCTTATAGGCTCTAAAAATTGCACATAGCCTTGCTCGCCTCCTACGTTTTTCTAGTGTTTCCCAGGAAGTAGCAGTGCTGGTATGATTTTCGAAACATTTACTTCTGCCTACAAATTTAGCTGCTCTTTTTTGAACTCCCTCTAGTGCCAGTTTTTGCCCCACCCGATACGGATCCCAGCATGCAGCACTATATTCTAATATTGGTCAAACTAAAGAAGTGTATGCTAAATTTCTCGACTCTCCATTGCATGCGTTTTAAAATCCTCATTACGAAATGCAACGCTTTCCACGCCTTCCCAGTGACCGAGTTTACATGTTCCCCCCATTCCAATCTTTGATTTAGTATTACCCCTAAATATCTGCTGTTATTTACTCTGAGTATTTTCTTATTGTCTAATTTATATATTACGTTTTCTACTATTCTTGTCCTTGAAAATATAATTGTTTTACATTTGTTTGGATTTATCTCCATTTTATTATATTTTGCCCAGAACTGAATTTTGTTTAAATCTTCTTGTAGATCTATTGTGTCACATTTACCGCTAATATTTCTATATATTATACAATCGTCTGCAAATAGGCGAATCTGAGATGTTGTCCCTTCCCGTAAATCGAAAAGCAACGGCCCGATCACGCTTCCCTGGGGCACACCAGAAGTTACATTTGTAGGAGACGATAATTTATTTCCCACCCGCACTCTTTGAGTTCGTTCGCTCAAGAATTCCCAAATCCAAGTTATCACTCTGTTGTCTAGTTGCAGATTACAAAGTTTTTCTATTAGTCGTCCATGAGGTACAAGGGCAAACGCTTTAGAAAAATCGATTACTATTGCATGTACTTTTCCACCCGCGTCAAGTGTATCGGATACATCCTGACAAACAGCTACTAGTTGACTCTCACAAGAATGTCCGTTCCGGAAACCATGTTGGGCTTCGAAGAGCCAATGCGTTTTATCCCATTCACGTCTTAAATATTGTGCTATAAGATGCTCAACTTGTTTGCTTACTACTGATGTCAAACTAACTGGCCGATAGTTTGCCGCATTTGTTCGATCCCCTGGTTTATAAATAGGCACAACTACAGCCTGCTTCCAATCTTGCGGTATACTTCCGTTATTTACTGTTACTTCGAATAGCCTCAGTATGTATGGAAGGATTGTCTCCCCCCCCCCAATCTTAAGAAAGTAGCCCGAAATGCCATCTGGCCTGACTGATTTATGTTTTCCTAATTTAGCTAACCGTCTTCTAATGTCGCTTGGTTTCACTGTCATAGCGGGCCCTTCCGTTCTTTTAATACTGGCATTGCTCTTTACTCGATAGATTGAAGCCAAATGTTGATTAAACACTTCAGCTTTTAACAATGAATCGGTCATTAGTATATTTCCATTCTTGATTTCTGGAATGATTTCTGCGTTTCCCCTGCGCCTTCTCACAAATTTAAAAAATTGCTGCCATTATTCCTGTCAGACGAGAGAATACTTTTTAAGAAATGTTCTTCCGCGGTAATCTTTTCTAATAGAAGTTTGTTTGACAAAACTCGGAATTTATTTGCGTGATAACTACTAATTTTTCGTGAACTATATGCTCTCCTGACTTGTTTCTTCAGCCGTTTTACTGTTTTATTGTAGTATTCCGGGTCAGGGTTTATAGTTAGCATTTTACGGGGTATAAAGTTATATGTTGCTTCCATAACAATTTTTTTTAAAATGTTGCTATATTTCTCTTACCGAGCTTCCAGATTGGGACCACAGCGAATATTTTTCGTTTAAGAATTTTTGCAGCCTCGGAATGTCTCCTTTTTAATATTGGTAAAAGTGTCTCATTTCATCCGTGTGAAACTTGGCACGTATTTCTTCTACTTTAAGTAATACGCAGTTATGAAGGAATTGAAAGCAAATGTTGATGAAAGTATTCAAAAAACCGTATTTCACTTTCGTCTCCATATATGGCATTTTGGGTGGAAAATTTTTCGCAATTGGTGAAAACCCCAATATCTTGGCTCAGATTTTTTTTTAAATATAGTTCTGGAGTGTGGTCGGGACTTCGGCGCTGTATATCTTTCTTCCATTTTCCTAACATGTTACTGTGTTTTCCGCCTATATACGCATATATGCACATTACACAAACATATAAACACCCATGCCCAAGGCGGGCCTCGAACCTAGGATTCCCCGTGCCACGAAGTACCAAAGCAAGACACTTTAGTGAGCGTGGCCATGGGAACCGGCAATCTTTAGCGGTGGAAGAGAATAACATAGGAATTGAAATGTTGGTACCAGCGACAATAACTACCTTGAGAAGAGCATGATACTGTAACTTCGTAAATAAAGTTTTGTGTTCATATCTTTCATTACTTTCTAGATCGTCCTTGTACATTATAGCTAGATTTATATAATTACGATTTTTGGGTGCATAAAGTATTTTATGCGTGAGATAGTCCTAATATCTCTCTTCATTTCTAAACCTTACCACTTCAGGCTGATGAATTTATGGAGTTTGGAAACTTCTAAGGCATTAATATGATAACTTTGATTGCAACTCGATTTATTAAGAAGACTATTAGTATTTTCTACCGAAAGGCTAAGTAGTTGAAACCATTACACCGCACTCTGACCTAGTCTCATGTCGACGCAGCAGCCCCTGTCATTTACTGGAATCCCAAGCACAAGAGATGCAAAGCAGATCTCATGATTGAGACGCATATTTTAGCGTAAAATGCAGTATATAAACAGTTATGATTCTACTGAAACTTGAAGTGTTTGTGGTGTATGTTCTGGATTCCTCCAGATATGCGTCAGAATTTGGGTTGAATGGGTGCCTATAGGCAGAGTCGTATGAAAAAGTTGGTGGTGTAGATGAATCTGTGGATAGTCTCTTTATGTACAGTTTAGCTTTCCCAAACTGGTTCTGTACTGTTAATGAGACTTAATTTCAGGTATAAATATACATGGTTGCATTCTTAGTTGTGGTTGGTTAACCACGTCCATGTACATAGTCGTCTCCTTGGAGTCGGCCCGAATTACTGCCGGTGAAATACTATTAAAATACGTGTGTATCCTTGATGTTCGGTGATGCGCTGGCTAGAGCTCATCGGTCTTTGAACCCACAAAATCGACTCTCACTGAGAGGAGGAAGAATGACATGGGTATGTCACACTGGTAGACTAACAAAATAAGTACTTCACTAATTTCCTCGGAATTGATGATATGTTATCCCTAACTTTGTTATTATCGAGGCATTAATCCGTTGGGCAACTCCCGACATAGTTCTTGTAGGTTTAGTAAATTTGCTTGTAACATGTGCTATTTCTTGTACATACAAAGTTTCTTACCGCGGTCGTTAATAATTTGTACCACCTTTGAGGAACACAAATAAATCGCTTAATTCACTGTTACGTCATATAAAACTTGCAAATCAAACTAACGCGGTAACTGCACTTCTTCGTGTATTTTATATATTATATATAATTATTTATTATTCTTTCCCTAATAGAAATTTTGACGCACAATTCTAATTCTGAATTGCGTGGATTTAATATGACAAGCGTCATATAACAGAGAAAAGACAGTACAAAACAGAGCATAGAAGGTGTTTTTCTCGTGTGCACGTTACTTTTATACCCAAGATATCAAAACTTTGTGCTCATCTCTGATTGGTTACTTAACAGCGAAAAAATATAGTTATCACGTGGTTAATTTTTGATATTTCATTGTTTTTTTACACACGTGGCCTCTCTTCATAATGAAAAAGTCCCGACTCCGTACTTTTAGGGGAAAAACCTGTGTCTGTAGAAACTCTCTGTTACTTAGATATTTAATGCACCTAAACTTTGCTCTTACAAAAGCGTTTGTATTTTATAGATTGACAAAATAAGTGGCCCTGGCAGATACAATAGCAAATTCTTACCTTCGCTATTTGTGTTCTGAGATCTGCCAAGACCTGGCTACTGAGAAAAATATCTTTCCTATACTAAACTTGTGCAAATTAATAATCAAAGTAATGGACTGAAATACGTACTAATATATTGCAGATCTTAATCTAAGACATTTATTCAGTAAAAGTAGATGTATGTTATATGAACTTCCCACAGAACCTAAGTGAGTTTCTGTATATTCGAAACCAAATTGGCATAATTTGTGGTGAACAGTTGATAATAAGTAAATGAGGAATATTATCTGAATAATATCCTGAATTACTATAAGTTAATAATGCTTTGATTTAATTAGTTTTTGAAGTCACTTACAATTTCATGACTAATATCAGTTTATCAGACGTTTGTTGACATTGTATAACCTTATCGATTTGATTCAAAGGTCCTGAAGTAACTTGCACTTTTACTGCAATATTTGGAATTGTTAATGAGTAAATTACGTCTTCTAAAAAGGTGGATTCCAGTAGGATCGGCAATAATTATAGTTGCAGTGTAACATAAGCTTATGCACTTACATCTATAGCACAAAGGCTCAAAATACAATATTCTTAAGTACATATCACGATTGATTCTGCATAATCCACGTAATATGAATAACATGGTGTTTTGTGATGGAACCCTCTCCAAGAAGAGGGAAAAACAAAAGAAAAAGAAACATCTAATTTTATATAATTTCTAATCGGAGGTAAAACAATCTGTTTATAGACTTTCTTCGGGTCGTATGGTCAGCGAGCTGACATCTCACCCGAATGTCCCAGGTTCGATTCCCGGCTGGGGCGGGGAATTTTTCATTATCCGGGATCATTCCCTATGCCCACAGATTTTGAAAGTATGTTTTCGAAAGTTAATACCTATGTGTTTAAAGAAAATAAAATGATTAAAAATTTCAAAGTTAAACGACCTACAGTCAACGAGTTGTTTTTATCACCATAGAGTTAAAGTTTCTATATAAATGAAACAATTAAACATGTTTTTAAAAAAGATAATCTATTGATTTAAGATCAGCTGAAAGTGTTGCTCTGAGAACTTGCCATAGAGAATAAAATATAAGAAGAAATCATGTAGTATATCAAAGTAATCTATTATTTGTATTCCATTTCGGAGGATGACTATAAACTTACATAAGTGGAGATGGAATATATGTAAAGTGAACTAAAACAACACAAAACACAAAATTACATAACACAAAAACATATATTAGTATGATCTTAAAGCTCTTAAAGAGAGCACTATATCTTGTTTCAAATTTCAATGACGAATTATGACAAATATGTTCGTTCCCAAGAACATTTTCGAAAGAGAAGCAAATACATTTAGAATCTGTTGACCTAATGTGTTTATTTAATGTTTGTTTTTAATATCTTAGCTTTATTCATTATTCAACACCAGCATAATGTATATAAGTTAGAGTTTTACATTATAGTACGAACGGTACAAGTAAGGTCTTTTGAAGTTTCAGCACACATTTTAAAAGTATTAAAAACGAGAGCAAATAATAGCGGCGCCGTTTCTTTGCGTATAGTTTATATCTATATATACTAGGTGAGTTGGGGCTGTACCTAGGGACTCATATGCAACTCAAAGCTTATATTCTGATGTGTAAACATTGTTCTTTTGTGGAAAAGAAACTGTTATTGTTGTAGCTATGCTCTTCTTTTATGCTTATTCGTGACCTTGCGCAACCATCATTAAGGAGTAAAGGCTAATGAGTGCCAAGGAGCTGCAAAAAGCTTAAAACAGAACAGAGGAAAGTTTTTTCTGAGGAGTATGTTATAAAATGTGGTTCGAGTGGACTAGCTGCCGAGATAAAGTAAGGCAAACTTCAGATGACAGGTTCGAATCCAATACTGATTTATTTTTTCTTTCTTCCTTGTCATTCTCCTTTTTTAGTGTCCATATTCTGTTTTGTAGCTTTTAGGTTCTCTTGCTAAAATGTCTGATGTTTTGCGTTCACATAACCTTTCTATATCTGTTCTGCAAATGAACCATTCGTGCAAAAGATTATTCGTTTATCTTATGATGCTATTTCAAATAAACAATACCAGAAATGGTGGTCTTACTTGGTTCCTGGTATGTAGAAGCGAAATAGGGGCATGCACTAGGCTGTAGTGACATTCAAATCTTTTAATATCTTCGTTTTGCATTAAAATTTGGTTCTCTTTTCATGGTCTGGAGTAAAACAAGAAAGATATGAAACGAAAGTTAACTTCCCGCTTGAAAATAGTTTAAGCAGTTAAATATATATATATATATATATATATATTTATTAACGAGTTTTATTTTTGTGTAGGCTATTTACAGTATTTTAATAAAAAAGTAAGAGCCATTTTTGAGAAAATAAAAAGAATTCAAAAACTTTAAAGAGCACTTGGCGTCTGGGGGGAATTTTCTTCATAATCTTCCTATTGTATATTTGAAAGCCACTTAAATAGCTAGTCAATCTATGCTATGCGATCCACACACACATGACCTTTTTCTAAAAATTATTTATTTTTATTCACAGGACCTCAAAATATATTGACAGTGAAATCTCGGCATAGAATTTTTGGATGGAAAAGAGCACCTTCTCTATCTATTGTGTAGATACAGTGTGTGAATGAGTGATAAAGTAAAAAAACACTCACACGACTTTATCTAGCTATTCTGCAACAAATTAATCTTACAAAAGTTTATTCTTCTATCTACTTTGTGCTAATCTGAGTGAAACTTACTTACTCGTAAGCAGAAGGTAAATAAGGGATTACAAAAAAGTTAAAACAATAGTTTTTATAAACTGTCACTTGTATGATTGTCATTGATATTCGGTGTTTTTTCATATAAAACAAAAGACATATGACACGAATGAGAACTTCACGTTTGAGAAACGTTTAAATACTTTAAAGAAACCAATAACACGGACTATTTTGAAGTGGTTACCTCTAAAAGAAAAACCTGAAAATGGCTTAAAGTGTGTGTTTTAATGAGATCTATACTTTTTGAGCAGTAAGTTAAGTCTGTCTACGGTTTTTGCGCAAATAGATGAAGAGCGCTTCTGGGAAATTCAGGATATATATTTTATTTACCAGGTAAATAACTTTACGAAAATTGTTAGAGCCATGTTTATAAAATCGAAAGGGTATAAAATGTTTTCATGTAAAAGGTAGCTTAGACTGTACACTTTTAAATCTTTTTTACTGAACTTAAATACCGAGTTAGGCATTTAACCGACTTCTTGTTTTTGAGATGTTCTGTCCTCATACACACACTTGCATATACACAAACACTGACCTTTCTCTAAAATGTGTATGCACATACAATCTACATAGTAGCTAGAGAAGCTATTGTATTCCACACAAAAATTCGATATTGAGATTTCACAGAAAATATATGTTTTGAAGTCTCCTTAACCCAAGGAAGCCATTTTAAGGAAAACTCCTTGCGCGCGCGTTGGTATTTATTATTAGTGTCTCCCAGGGGTGTGACACAATGATTTTCAAGCAAATTCCCTCATATCAAACTACCATTTACATTGAAAATTTTTTTGAAAATGTTGTTTTTCTGAAACATAGCCCAAACGATTTTGATTAAAATGTGTATTTTATAGATACTTACATTGCAAACAAAATTTATTTCTTGCATTTTGTATCTTTTGAAGATTTGTTCATTCTTGATGCATTTTTTTTGAATTGTGCATAACTAGTAAAGGTAAGCAATAGACAAAATCTTAGTTCACAAAAGTATAAAACTGGTTAAACAAGCAGCAATTTATGCCATATAAATTTGTTTGTAGATTTTAGCATTTCTAAGATATTCCATGCTATTATTTTCAATTTTAAACTAGGCAACTGTTCTCAAACGGGGTTATCTTTCCTTTAATGCTGGCTTGGAAAAGCAAACCGAACATCAATTGTTTATATAGCGACAAGTTTTTAAATGGTTTGACTATTGCTTTAACTTAGTGTATTCCATATTTTACTTCTGCTTATAGGAATCCAGCAATAAGACAATTTCTGCTAATGTTTATCTCGATAAAACAATGACGTAGATAAAATAACTCTCTTTTATTAGAATAGTTTGTTCGCATAACAGGTAGGCAATGTCATGTGAATGGAAAAATCATTACTTTTTAAATTGGTATGTGCCCCTTTAATTCCTATGGTCTTGCCGGGGGCTTCTAACTTGTGAAACAACTCTACGTTAACTTAGGTTATTGATATTAGGCTGAGGCAATATTTATATCCTAACCACAAAATCTGCCGACATTTTGTGACCTTCATGTCATTTTTGTAATATTTGATGTTCAAATGTTTTTGTTCTGTTGCAATCCGAAGTTGAAATTGCTGGATGCAAATATTTGTTATTCCTTGTGCTTTCGTGTTTTGATTTTCTCGATGCGATTTTGTTTTCCAACAATAAGTATCATAATTACGTGTTGATTTTCTGAATCTGTGAAGCCAGTTATCAAAAAAAAAAAGAGGCCACTTGGAGATTCCGCGTACATTAATGTAATCACGTAGAATTATATGCGGACAAATGTTTGCAGCATTCAACAAAGTACATAAATTACATCGAACGATTGCAGTTTTACTTTAGAATTGTACAAAATGATTACAAAATAAACTACAATTCTACAAAGGAAATTCTAGTGATTTATTATTTAAGAAGTTGCCAAGTAGTCTGGGTCTGTGAAACCCAACATGCCCGTTAAAACGCTCTGAGAAGAGTCGATTGCTACTCCAAACCAAGCATAAGCGTGAGTAGACTTTTAGTTCAAAATTTAGCGCGAATGCGAAGCGGATCTCATGCTTCAAATGTGGCGCCAAACACAAACGGGCTCTAGGAAAAGCAGATCTCGTGCTTCAAGGTTAATCATTTTATATCATTATATGCACGAAAATGTATACTTCAGGACTCTGTGGGTGGGGGATGGGTAACGTTTTGTTAAAAAAGTCCACGTACTGCTCGGGAATCGAACCGAAATCCCTGAGAAGTCAGCTTGTTAACCACTCGACCCCAGAGGCAGTCTATGCTGAAGTTCTAACATTGTATAAAAGGAATAAATGCAGGTTTCATCTTAAACGTTTGCCAAAACAATCTTCTCGAACGCGCATGATTTAAAGTGTGGTGCATGGAAGTGCTTTTGAGGAAGTGTAGCCGCGCAAGTATTTTTCCTGTCAGCAGTTGGACTATATTTTTTCAATAACTCACGTTGGCTATTGACAGTGGCGTAGGAATTGGACTTTTTATTTTGGAATATTTCAATTAATTTGGCGAGCTGAAGATGAATCGATGGAACCGCTACAAGCTACAGACCTTTGTGCCAAGTGGCACTGAGTCAAGAAGTGTCATTGACAGCGCCGTAGCATAGTGTACAGTTCGCTTTTCATGTTACGACAAAAGTTTGCAACCAGCCCTTTTTCATGTTTACGCGACACTACGCACAACATGGAAGCTTGGAAAGTTGTATCCCCTGCCTACACACAATTTTATCACGCGGTCACTTGCTGCTATGTAATCTGAGTTCTACTGCCCCACCCTTTAGTCTGGTTAATTTGTGGTCATTTACTCAAACGGTTGTATTCAATACCAGAAGCAATTATAGTTAATAGTAGTATTATTAAAGCAGTACAAACATTGTAATAATAAACTCGCGATATTTGATATAAACGTGGACATTCTGAAATAACAATTTCAGAAATAAATTTAACCACAAATAATTGACTTTGTATAATAGAAATCAAATTTATCCACAGTGATTTTTGTTGCTGTTGATTTATCAACCTCTAGTTTCTGCAGCAACTTTAGTTTTGAGTTTCTTTTTTAATTTCTTTATCATGCAGGTATATAGAAGGTATTAAATTCACCAAAAATTCGATACCGGGATGTCACAAAAAATATTTTTACTTTTTCTACACGTACTATATACATAGTGTATAGAGAAGGTATTTTAATGCTCCTAAAAATTGGTAACCGAGACTTCACCAGAAATACATGTTTTGAGACCCCCTGAATCCAAAAAAAGCATTTTGTCCGTGTGGTATGTGTGTGTTAGTGGGTAACATAACTCAAAAATGAGAAGTCCGTTAAACACCAAACTTGGGATTTAGGTTTGGTAGCTTCCAAGGAAATCCTCCCACGCCAGCTATCCTTTACATGCAACTTTTTTTTTCTCAACAAGGTTCTAACAATTTTGATTAGAGTATCGTATATTTAAGATATTTACCTGATATGTAGATTTTGAATTTTCTGGGAATAGCCTCTGAAGACTACTTTATTCTGGATGGCTTTTACGGAATTTTGCATAGCTGCTAAACATAAGAGATGGCTAGAAACTTGCACACAAAAAATGTAGAGCACGTTAAAACAATACAATATGTGTTAATATACACTTTTTTCGTGGAGTTGATCGTTTTTGAGATATTCCTTGTTATTGGTTTTAGCTTTGAAAAACTTATACTTTTCTCAACAGGAATTTGCCAACTCGTGTTCATACAAAAAGGAACTTCAGACTGCCTCCGTGGTCGAGTGGTCAGTGAGCTGACTTTTCACCCGGAGGTCCCGGGTTCAATTCCCGGCTGGGGCGGTGTATTTTTCTTTAACCGGAATTATTCCCTATCCACCATAGAGTCTGGAAGTATGAATGTGAGAGGGAATGTGCTTGCGTTTAGTAACATAAAGTTTAACCTAATGCTCTGAACCTACAGTTTCACAAGTCAAAGCCCCCCGATACGACCATTGATGTTAAAGGAGGCTATACAAATGAAGTAAAAAAAAAAAAAAAAAAAAAGTAACTTCATTCACATAGCAACCAGCTTTTCACTACCGCTTTAAACTATAATATTACCTTATTTCGCTTCTATTTACAAGGAAGGAAGTAATTGGCCTATTTCTGCTAATTCTTTCTCAATTAACATGAAGTAAATAGAAACTTAAGCTTTTTAATAATATTTTTGCTGGGATATAGGGAAAGTCATGTGAATGGAATTGATCTATTTTTTTATTTTTAGGAAGTTATACTCGTCAAGAACCAACATTATATTAGATTACCTTGCAGTCTGTGGATCCTGTTTCCAGATTACACTCAAATTCCAACTCTAGGATGTAGATCAAGTCACAAATTATATGATTTTATTAATTACTCTTGATAATTACTAATTAATTATATTTATTTACAATGATTAATCCTGAAACTGAATTTTTCACTGGTATATCAACTTTTCATCATTTAAAATTGCATGTTTGTTTTCAATACCAATTTGTACTGTACTCTTATAATATTCCTGTATATTACATTTACAACACTGCATTCATTACAACAGTATGAAAGCTATTTGAATGTTTATGAAGGTGATATTTATCTCATTGAAGGCCATGTTTTTTGCAAGGAGAAATCTATTTACACCTCTGTGATTTTATAAACAGACGCAAACATATTATGTAACGATACTAAACAATACATTTTATGAAGTTTTTTCCAGTATCTCTTACTT
Source organism: Hymenopus coronatus (assembly GCA_030762935.1). Lineage (NCBI taxonomy): Eukaryota > Metazoa > Arthropoda > Insecta > Mantodea > Hymenopodidae > Hymenopus > Hymenopus coronatus. The sequence continues at coordinate 54,284,339 of CM060887.1, read as the reverse complement.
AAGATGAGGGCTGACTGAATTAATTTTGTAAGACTGTCTCATTTAAAGCTTAATTCATAGTTTAATACTTGTTACAGTATAAACTATTTTCAAGTATTTGTTTTTACTTTCTCCATACGCACTATGTACATAGTGTATAGAGAAAGTATTGCACTCCACCCAAAAATTCGATACCGAAATTTCAACGGAAATATATGTTTTAGGGTCCCCAATATCCAAAAAAAAGTATTTTTAGAAAAAGGTCCGTGTGTGTGTCCGTGTGTCTGTGAACACGATAACTCAAAAACGAAAAGTCGGTAAAATACCAAACTTGGTGTTTAAGTTTAGTATCTTCCAGGGATGCGACACGAAGATTTTGAGAAAAATCCCCCCACCCCAAACTACCCTTTACATGGAACTTTTTTCGAAAATTTTGATTTTCTCAAAAATGGCTCTAACAATTTTGATTAAAATTTCGGATATTAAACATATTTACCTGACAAATAAAATGTATATCTTGAATTTTCTGGGAATAGCCTCTGAAGAGTAGTTTATTATAGATGAATTTTACTAAATTTTGAATGACTGCTAAACCGTAAGAGATGGACAAAAACTTACTACACAAAAAATGTAGAGAACTTTTAAACACATAATTTATGTTATATACATTTTTTTCGTGGAGTTCGTCGTTTTTGTGACATTCCTTATTTTTGGTTTCTGCTATGAAAAACGTATACTTTTCTCATATAGGAACTTGTCAACTCCTATTCATATAAACAAAGGAACTTCATTGACATAGCAACCAGCTTTTGACTATCACTTTAACCTACGGTTGTCCCTTATTTCGCTTCTACTTACAGGGAAGCGAGTAATTAGACTATTTCTGCTATTTTTTCTGATTAGCATAAAGTAAATAGAAGTATAAGCTTTTTAAGAATTATTTGTTGCAGGGATATGGAGAAAGCCATGTGAATGGTACACATCAGATTTTTACTTTCTCTAAACGTACTATGTACATGATGTATAGAGTGTTTTGTGTTGCACCCAAAAATTCGATAGCGATATTTCACTAGAAATATATGTTTTTGTGCCGCTGAAAAAGTATTTTTAGAAAAAGGTCCATGTGCGTGTGCGTGTGTGTCTGTGAGCAATATAGATAACAACAAAAAGTCCCTTAAATGCTAAACTTGATATTTAAGTTCAATATCTTCCGAGGATGTGACACGAAGATTTTCAAGAAAATCCCCCTTTACATGGAACTTTTTTTTGAAAATATTGATAAACTGAAAAAATGGCTCTAACAATTTTGATTAAAATACCTTATGTATATAATATTTATATGAAAAATTACATGTATATCTTGAATTTTCTGGAAATAATCTCTGAACCTATCTTTATTCTAATTGATATTTTTTTTTAATTTTGTATAGCCAATAAACCGTAAGAGATAATCAAAAACTGGCTACACAAGATATGTAGATCTTCTTAAAACACAAAATTTATTTTATATTTCTCTTTTTCCCTGAAGTTGACAGTTTTCGAGATATTTTTTGTAATTTGTTTCAGTTTTAAAATACTTATACTTTTCTTATACAGAAAATTATCAACTCATGAGGCCAAGCTAAGAAGTGGATTTCAATCCCATAGCAATCATATTTTAAAACATTTGACTGTCAGTTTAGTTTAGTGTAATGCCTTATTTTCCTTCTGCTTATTAGAAACTAATGAATAAGACCGTTTCTGCTAGTTTTAGCTCAGTTAGAATGATGTGGATAGAAGGATAAGCTTATTAAAAATAATGTGTTGCAGAAATGTAGAGAAAGTCATGTGAATGGACTAGATCAGATATTTTGGTTTATAATCTTTACTTTTCATGTTTATATATGCAATTTTCATAATGCCCAGTAAGAAACGGATCAGCCTTAGTTTTAATGATAAAAGTCTGCCTTCGTTAAACCGAATATAGTGATATGTGTTTCGGTTAACCCAAATAATGATAAATTTAGTAATATGAAAAGAATTTGTGATATTAAATTAATTTGTATATATTTGTATAGAATTTGCGTTTGTAGGAATGGTTTGTTACAGAGCCGATAGAGAAAATCAAATGAATGGAACACTTATGATTTATTTAATTAATTAATTTAATTCATTTCAACATTTCTGATTTTAGGAAAGAAAACAATATGATGTGTTACATTCACATAGCTTTCTCTGCGGCCACACAACTATAAGTGTGTATACACTTTTATATGAAATCTGTTAGCAAACTAGCTTATAAAGATACTGGAAGTATCGTCCTCCTAAATAACTATTGGTAGGCATCTGATTGGACCTCTTCATTAGACATGAATCATTTTCCGCCGAGCCACTTTTTTAATTTTGGAAAATGAAAAAGTCACTGGGATGATGTATTTCGAACCCTAATTCTACAATTTTCATCATCAAAACTGCTCAGGTATGCACCCTTGCGTTGTCTTGATGGAAGAGTTTCTTTCTTTGCCAGATGAGAGGTTTTTTTCTTGATTTTTCCGTTCCGCCAGCCCCATAACGGTGCATGATAATCTCCATTTATTGTTCTTCTTTTTAGCTAGTAATCAATGTAGTTGATCCGCGTGCATTTCAAAAAACCGAGGCCTGAATTGTCCGCAGATTTCACTAACTGTGTCTTTTGGAGTCGGTTCGCCACTGTTTTGACTGTGCTTTTGTTTATGGAATTTAGTAGTACATCCATTTTTCATCCAAAGTTATGTATCGACACAGAAACTTGTCAGGATTGGGACGGAAAAGTGCCAAACCACTTTTCCGAATCGATTACAGGATTGTGCTCATTCTTCATTGAGACCAAACGCGGCACCCACCAGAGGTGGTCGAGATCTATGTCACACCTAATTTTTGATGCAAATTTGAGAATATGTACTAGAAGGATTTATATGATAGCAATAAGTGCTACCACTTAAAGGGGATATAATGTAAGCGATACAACTGTTAAATCTGAGGTACATAAAGGCCAACCCAAGAAAGTAAACGTAGAGAAGAAACACATTTACCACTCTACAATAGAAGTTTTACTTTCTATACACGTACTATGTACATAGTGTACAGAAAAGGTATAGCATTCCACCCAAAAATTCCATACTAAGATTTCACCGGAAATACACGTTTTAGGATCCCCTGTATCCCCCCAAAAATAGAAAAAGGTACTTGTGTGTCTTTGAACACGATAACTCAAGAACAAGAAGTCGGTAAAATACCAAACTTGATATTTAAGTTTAGCATCTTCCAGAGATGCTACATGAGGATTTTGACAAAAATCCCAAACTACCCTTTACATGAAGAAACTTAAAATATTTTATTTTCTAAAAGATTGCTCTAAAGATTTTGATTAAAATACCGTATATTAAAGATATTTATATGACAAATAAAATGTATATTTTGAATTTTCTGGGAATAGTCCCTAAAGACCTCTTTATGCTGAGTGAATTTTGCTACATTTTTGCGTACTGGTAATTCGTAAGAGATATACAAATACTTACTACACAAAAAAAAACGTAGATCACTTTAAAACACACAACGCATGTCACACGCTTTCGTGGATTACCATGTCTGAGATATTCCTTGTTATTTGTTTCAGATTGAAGATTCAAAATTTCTCACACGGAAAGTTGTAAACTCCTGGCCTTGCATAGAAACGGATTTCAACCACTTGGCAACCAACTTTTCAAAGATTTGACTATCCTTTTAGCCTAGGAAGTAATGTGAATGGAACACATCAGATTTTTCTTATACATATAAACACAAAATCTAAGAAATAGAAGTAAAAGGCTTGATAGTGGGTGCTCGTGAGGCGATCACCAGGTGCTTCTTGGAATATGTTTGGACTGAAGAAGAAAGTAATATGAAATTGTAGTTATACTCATCCTTGGAGCAGCAATAAATTTACTGCTTAACCATCTGTGTAAGCATTTACTATATATCATAGTATTTTATTATTTTGTTTATTATTTTTGTTTCTCTTGATTATTAATTTATTAAGTTTTTACTAGCCCCTTAAAGAAGCTCTATTTATAATAATAGCTTTATTTGCTTTTTTTGTATAATTTCATATTTTGGTTGCTATTGTCGAGTATGCTTTGTCTATAGTGAATGCCTGTATATGTCGGTGTTTCAATAAGTAATTAGTAACATAAATAATGGTTGTAGTATTTGTGATCTAGTTATGTTTAGTAATGTATTTTAAGACATTAGAACTTAACAGGAAACAGATTTCATCACCAAAGCGGACAGTAAAATAACTACAATTTTCTGAGATGTTTTTCCAAAGCTTGCCTCTGCGAATAATATACATAAATGGAAGAAAATATATCTGAAGCATTTACTCTTTCTATTATATCGACAAAAAGGTCACTTTGTTTATTCACTTTCTCTACGTACATAGTGTATATAGAAGGTTGCATTCCACCCAAGAACTCAATGTCGAGAATTCAGCGAAAATATGTTTTGAGGTCCCTTGAATCAAAAATCTTTTGGGTAAAGGTCAATGTGTGTTGTGTATCAATGTGTTCATATATCTGTGAAAACGATAACTCAAAAATTAAAAGTTGATTAAATATATAACTTAATATCTAAGTTCAGCATCTTCCAAGGATTTTCAAGAAAATACCCTACCACGAATTACCTTTTACAACCAAAAAATTTCAAAAATGTTGAGTTTATCAAAAATGTCTGTAACGATTTTGATTAAAATATCCTACATTAAATACATTTACGTGAAAAATAACATGTATATCTTGAAGTTTATGGGAATAGCCTCTTTAAGTCCTCTTTATTCAAATTGGCTATTGTATTAATGATAAACCGTCACAAACTGAAGATTTTAGACACAATACAAAAATTTAGATATCATTCAAGCGCAAAATTAATGTAGTTAGTCTTTTGTAGAACTAATGATTTTCGAGATATTCCCTGTTATTTGCTTTAATTTTAAATACTTAAGCTTTTCCCAAAGGAAAAGTTCTCTTTTGTTTTGTATGTATTTTGTTTTACTCCTGACATCGAAAAGAACCAATTTCAATATCAATCGCATAGCTACAACCTTTAAAAGGTTTCACTATTGTTTTAGTCTATTCACTAAAGAACTAAGCAACACGACTATTTTTAAGGTTTACCTCTATTAAAATTAAGTAATTAGAAGAAAATCCTTTTTAAGAATATTTTGTTTGCAGAATAGATAGAAAAAATAATGTGAATAGAACATATCAGTCTTTTTTTATCTGATACGTGAGTGTTCATTACTCTAAATGTGTAACGTGGCGTTCTATTGCAGACACACTAGCCGTTGATTTGTGGTTAGGTTTTGTTAACTGCAACGCGGTGTGGTGCAATTGTAGTTAGTGGTTACATACCTACTAATTTTGGTCCTTATCTAAGATCAACATCGAATTGGCTGCATTTCGTGGACCACTCAGATTTATCTAATACTTGTCTGTGCTATTTAAAAACGGTCTAGTTAATTTAGATTATGAGTGTTGTGAAAAACCAAAATATGCTTTTTCTATTCTGTACTCATGCTTACTTTCTCTAGCACGTATGTACAATGTACGTAGTAGATAGAAAAGGTATTGTATTTCATCCAAAAATTTGATACCGAAATTTCATCAGAAATGCAGGTTTTGAGACCCCATGGATTCAAGAAAATTACTTTTAGAAAAGCGTTCATGTGTTTGTGTGTGTATGTGTGTATATGACTGTAGCTGTAGGAGGCATCGCTCCAAAATTGGTATTTAATTTCACTATCCATCAAGAAAGATTGTCAGAAAAATTACCACAGCCCCAACTACTCTTTGGATGAAAATTTTTTCTCTAACGATTGTTCTTAAAGTATCGCATTTACATAAAATGGAATAGCCTCTGAAGAACTCTTCATTCTGAATTAGTTTTGATAACCTTTAAGAGAGAGTCAAAAGCTTGCTACACAAAAATGTAGATCTCGTCAAAACGCACACGTCTTATGATTCAATTTCGCTATACATTTTTGTTGTGGAGCTAAAAATCTACTTATATTTTTCTCAAACTGGAAGTCTTGCGAATTTATTTTGTTTTACTCCTGGCCATGACAAAAAGCGATTCAATGACAGTCGCATAGCGACAAATTTTGAAACATCTGACTATTATTTTAGGCTAGTGTATTCTCTTAGTTCCGTTCCGTTTATAAGGAAATCAATTTGCATGAAGTAGAGAGAAGAAGAATGTTTTATAAGAAATTTATTCGCAGAGAAGGTTGAGAAAGTTATGGGAATGGAACACATGAGTTTCAATATCAATATTCTATTGTCCACTGGACTAGTATAAATCTGTACTTTCAAGGGTTGTTTAAAGCGTATCAAGACAATGTTAAAAATACCCTTGTTTGTGTTTTTCAATAATTATTAAGTTAGAAAGCTCAAGTTCTACTGCGTATTGCTGAAAACTCTTTAAACCTTTAAAAACGTTTCCTGGTTTCCTATGTATATTAAATTGCCCTGTCCTCGGGAAGATTCATAGTGATCCCTGACAGCCAGCGTGCTGTCTCAGCTGATAAGAGGCGTTTTTTCTTTTTCTTTTACATCGTGGAGGGGAAAAATGCATTATGCATTCAACCCCCGGCCGAAGTGCAATGGCTGGGAGGACTCTCCGCTTCCTCATGCGGCATACCCACTAAAAAACCTCTCCACGTTATTACAGTAGTTTGTTGTGTATAGCGTGGCTTAGCGCGGTCCCGCTGATGCACCCGCGTTAGTAAACGAAAGATAGGAATGCTGCCGCACAGTGGCGGGAGCGAGGTAAAGGCCGCTGCTAGGCTACAGCCATGAAACCTGACTGCAGCCTAGGGAAATGACGGTGGAGTTGTGTAGGAAGTTGAAGGATATAGTAGGTGAGGTTGTTGGAATGATCGTGGAAGCTTACTTGTGTTTCAGTCTTTCCATGTCCTGTCGGAGTCTCGAGCACTTCGCCGCTAGGGCGAGGTCCTTCTCCGTAGGGACCCACTTCCCGTCTGAGGTGGTGGGCCTTGCAGGAGTGGCAGTATTGGGTGGCTGGCTCCGGGATCGGAACAGCTCTGCGGAGTATGCTGCTTGCTGGCTGATGATGACCTGCTTGAGCTGCGTTGTGATGTTGTCTAGTCTTGCAGCTTCAGATCCAGGACGCTGCTGCACACCTCTTCAAGAGCAGCTAAGCGAGCGCCGACGTTCAGGATCTCCGCGTGGCACAGAACCGGCGGCGACGGCGTAGATCGTGCTCAGTGCACTCAGCGGTGACGTTGTCGGAGCCACAGTAGTGGCACCGCGGTGACGAAGAGCAGGAGTCGGCAGTATGCCCGAAGGCACAACAGCGACGGCAGGACCGGTGACGTTCCATCTTGCTGGCCTCGACGACCAGGAGTTGCCCTAACAAGGGAAAACCTGTCGCCAAGGCAGCGTCGAGGTCCGACCGATCATGGAGCTCCAACCTTACAAGAGGTGTAGGTCCCCGGTTGCAAATTATCCTTGTGGCCCTCAAACAAGAAGGCCACTTGGATTTCGCTGCGGCGAGGAGGTGCCGGGTGGAAAGGTCCCTAGGGACCACGGCACTAAACCGGGGTGGCGGCGTGGAGATGCGCGGAGGCGGAGTCAGCGATGGCGGGAACTGCGGCTGCTGTTGCGGGGAGAATGCGGTGGCGGCCGGCGGCGAAGCAAGGCTTGCCGGGACCGGTAGCGTCGGAGGTGCGGAAGAGGCGTCGGGTGCTGCCTTCGCAGCGGCGAGTCTGCGCTGTCTCTTCTTGGCCATCCTAACAAGTCGAAGAAGCTCCGAATGTCTGCCTCTCTGCCAATAAATGCACGCTACGTAAGCAATGATGTCATCGTTGTTGCAAGATGTAACAAACACTCCTCAATGCAGTTGGCGCCGAGTGTAATTGTAAATATAAGCAATGACTTTAACTGTAGAAGCAATGATGAAAATGAAGCTGACGATAAAGATGATTTAAGAGAAGAGCCCCTTCTAAGCGTGACGTTTGGTGCTGTAGCCGTGGACGGGACGAAGTGCCAACAGAGTAACGGTACGGCCACGGACTAAGGCAACTGACAGGGATCACTGTGTACCTCTACGACTTTAAGTTAATGGCGTTTTTTTAATATTCCTTATTGTTTTCCCTATACTACTATGTACATAATGTATTGCGCTCCAGCCTAAAATTCGATACCGAGATTTCAACCGGAAATATATGTTCTAGAGTCCCCTGTATCCAAAAAAAGCATTTTCAGAAAAAGGTCCATGTGTGTCCGTGTATCTGTGAATATGATAACTCAAAAATGAAAATATCAAACTTGGCATTTAATGTAGAATACTCATTTCTGAGGAATAATAAACATTTCAATATAATAAAGAAAATAAAACTAATAAGCAAATGAATATAAAAGAACGGGGGGAAAGAAATTGCAGTAACAAATAAATAATTGATTAAAGATATTAAAAGGAAATACATTAGAATAAGCAATAAATGTTAAAACATTGTAAAGAGTATTTATTCTGTACACGAAAGGAAGTTACTGCTGAAAGGAAAAACCAGATACTTAGGAATATTAGCTGCAAGGTTTATTTGGTAATGTGGGTCAGAAAGTCATTAGCAGAACCTATATACAATAGAATTGTGGAAATTTTGTGTTCAGAATGTTACAAAGAAGAAAAATTAAACATTAATGACCGCGTGTACTTTGGACTGTAGTCTAATGCTTTTGCTGCGGTGCCAGGAGGAGATCCATTTGGAAAAACCTTTGACAGAAAATACTAACCAATAGAAATTAGGAAATGTTTAACTTCGGATCCATTCGTGTCCGATCATAGAAAATAGGAGCGGCCATAAGAAATTTGTCTAGGCCCGAAGGGAAATTACGCTCACGAATGGTAGAAGGGAAGAAGTTACTTATAAATTATCAATGGTGCTGAGCAGACACGTTGCATATATTAAGTAGTGCGATATAAAATATGTGTGTCTTTACTTTAGGAAAGTGAATGATGGACAAAGAGTCATTTCTCCGAGTTCACATGGGAATTAGAGCAGGGAATATTTGGAAATCAGGGTAAATTTGCAAAAGTTTAATTGTAAGAAACTTATTCAGTGTGAGGGAATAACATTGTAAATGAGAAAACGGAAGTCAGAGGGGACAAATAATTTAATGTGTGTGAAATGGATAAACTGGTGTAATCCGAAAAAATACAGTGATTTCTTCACACATGTCCTGAGAAAATCCCTAAAAGACATCCTACTTTTAAGCCCTTCTTATCCTTCCAAATCCTGCCGTAAAATGGCATATAAACCATAAAATTCCCACCAAACATTTAAGTTTCGTATCTTCCAGGGATGCGACACGAAGATTTTGAGAAAAATCCACCCACCCCAAACTACCCTATACATGTAACTTTTTTCAAAAATTCTGATTTTTTCAAAAATGCCTCTAACTATTTTGATTAAAATATCGTATATTAAGGTTACTTACCTGACAAATAAATTGTATATCTTGAATTTTCTGGGAATAGCCTCTGAAGACTACTTTATTCTGGATGAATTTTACGGAATTTTGGATAACTGCTAAGCTGTAAGAGATGGACAAAAACTTACCACACAAAAAATGTAGAGCACGTTCAAACGTACAGTTTATGTTATGTATATTTTTTCGTGGAGCTCATCGTTTTTTAGATATTCCTTGTTTTCAGTTTCAGCTTTTAAAAACTTATACTTTTCTCATACTGAAACTCGTGTCCATACAAAGGGACTTCAGTCACATAGCAAGCAGCTTTTGATTATCACTTTAACCTATGGTACTACCTTATTTCGCTTCTACCTACAAGGAAGCAAGTAATAAGATTATTTCTGCTAATTTTTCTCAATTAACATGAAGTCAAAAGAAGCAAAAGCGTTTTTAACAATAATTTGTTGTAGAGATGTAGAGAAAGTCATGTGAATGGAACACATTTATTTTTAAGAATGTCATTATTAAGATACTATTGTGTTAAAGTTACCAAATATATGTCGGAATAATGTTAAACGTTCACTGTTCTCCTTATTAAGGTCCCTGAGGAAAGGAACACAAGGAAGTGTAAAAAGCTGTAGTTCTTGGGAAAATTCTCTGTAAGTGGAAATACGTATTTGCTCATCATGTAATGCATTTCTGCACCATGAGTTGTACTTTCCTGTTCCTCCTCTCACTGGTACAGGTCCTCCAGTTTTCCCTTTGCTCAGTGTTTGATTGGCTGGGCTTTCTGTTTATTTCCTCTAACGGTTTCACTTCTCTGTCGATCCTTATTTGGTCCAAGAGAAATTGAAACCCAATTTCAGTCACAGATACTCGATTACTTGGCACTTCACAATGTTTCCCCCGCTGAATGATGTTGCTGCTTCAGAAACCAAAACTAGGTTTGTTCATCCTAGTAAATATGTTTTTAGAAGACAAGTCCCAATCATATCATACAATGATTCATTGAATTTTCTGTTCCACCAAGAGCAATATGTTTTGATTCAGATACATTTTTAGAGCAAGAAGTTTCTGATCCAGCTATATTTTTACTTTCTCTACACGTTCCATGTGCATAGTAGGTAGAGAGGGTACTGTATCCACCCAAAAATTCTATTTTGAGATTTCACCAGATATAAATATAGAACCCCTCATCCCCTGAGTCATAAGTGTTTTTAGAAAATACCCATATGTGCATGTTTATGTGTGAACACGAGCTCTCAAACGTAACTCAAAAACGAAAAGTCGTTTAAATACTAAATTTAAATATTTAACTCGGCATTTTCCAAGAATTCAACGTGAACATGTTCAAGAAAAATGCCTATTACTAGTTACCACTTCCAATATTGTCAAAAATGTTTACATTTTTAAAGATGTCTCAAAGGATTTTAATTAAAATACCGAAGATTTAAGTTAATTAAATGGCAAACAAAATGTGCCTTAAGTTTTCTGAGAAATTGCTCCAAATTCGTCTTCATTCTAAATGACTTTTGAATGATTGGTAAACTGTTAAGACAAAATGTTACCACAAATATGTAGACCTTGTTAAAACTCACAATTATGTCGTTTACAATTTTTTGTAGACATAACGGTTTCTGAAACATTCCCTCTTATTGGTATACATTTAAAATATTTACTTTTTCATAGATATCTTCATTTAAAATTTATTTTTATTTTAATTCTGACTATAGAAAGAAAACCAAATATCAAAGTAAGTCACATATTGACAGTTTTAAAAATACTCGACTTTCACTTTACCTTAGTGTATTCCTTTATTTATCCCTTACTTACAAGAAAGGAAATAAAATATCATATCTGGTAATTTTTATTTTAATTAGCATCATATCATTGAGGAACACATAGAGAATATAAATTGAGTGGAACATATCAGATTTCTTTAGAAATTAGTTTCAACGGCAATAATGCTATTAATAGTACATTTATTTCATACTGAAAATCACTGAATTCATCTGGTTCTATTATTTTGTATTGCTGTACTAGGTTTCAGCCTTTTAAGGCTATGGAACTATGTTCAGATATATTAACTTTATTTGTGTTGAGGTTAAAGATAATATTCTGAATTGCTACTTTAACGGATTTTATCTTACCCACATTTCTGATTTTCCCAAAGTATTTCGGTTATCTTGGAATATTGTTATACATAAAATAAAACAAAAAAGGAATAAATAATCCAAGCACATAAATCATCAAAATTACTACGAATTAGTTACCTCCTCCTTGATTTATAATGCAAGTAAACAGAGCTAACAAATAAAGATTCTGATGCGTTCGATTAACTTGACTTTCTCTGCACTGCTAAAAAGCGTGTTCTTCTATTTGATTCATGCTAATCGAGCTAAACGCTGGGAGAAATTATCTTTGTCACTTGTTTTCTTGTAAGTAGAAGGAAAATAATGAAATACTCTAGGCCAAACCGATAGTCAGCACTTATAAAAACTGGTTGCTAAATGGATGATATTTTTGTCAGGATTTCTTTTAACTCTTAGTGTGGCATCTTTAAAAATGCTAAACTTAAATAACAAGTTTGATATTTAACAAAGTATTGTTTTCGAGCAATTCTGTTCACATCCATCCACCACTGTAGAATATTTGACAGTAAAACGACGTTGCGACGTCAGTATCTCTCAGCAGCTATCTTTGGACATGCCTGGTGTAAATTAACTGAGAAAGCTCTCATAATGTAAGTGACTATGCTCTAGAAAAGCCAAATTATGTTTTAATTAGTTTAGCTTTCCTGGTGTACTAGTATTAATCTTAGTGCCACTCTTTCATTTAAACTCTATATAACTCACCTCTTCATTTTACAATCATTGTACATTATTTTTATGTCTATGAGTTGTTTTTCAGGCTTTTCAGTCCCATCACTAGACCTCGGGGTTACAAAATTGCCGGATTAGGTTCGGCGTGGTCCCTACAGCCCTTAGTTGCTCACTACCTGGCCTCGATCAGTTCCGGCTACTAGATAAACCAGTTAAAACTGAAAGAGAGCGTAGATTGAAAACTGTCGAACATACGAAAGGGCAGGCGTTCGACACCGAACAAACTTGTGGATGATTCAAATATATATAGAGTGGCAAGAGGAGAGCCTTTTCTTTCGTTATAGTAAAGATGTATCTTATAATTCAATTCAATGAATTTTGTGAGTTTTTATTGTCTTTTCAAAACTCTTCACATTATTATCCTGAATTTTTGTATGAAGCTTTATACTTTTATTTGAAAGATATAAGCCACTTTTATTTTCTAATCATTTTGTGAAATAATTGTTTTATTCTGTTAATTATAACGATGCATGTAATTTTGATACATGTACTAAGCTTCTTTTGGAACAGATTATACCTCAACGTGTGTATGTTTACACTACAAACCTCTCCCCACTACCCTCTCTTTTTAACCGCTGACTGCCCTGTGTGTTCGTAATGGCGTGCGCTTTGGAACCCAAAACCGAGCTCTCTCCCTCACATAGAGAACCGACACTCTCTGGGAAGTGTCCCGAGTTTGGTTACCTGATGGTGAAAACTTTACGAGGGAAAAATACTATTTTAATTTATGACAATGCGCTACTTTTTATGAACGCAAGTGTACCTTCCTTTACATGGCGCAGTGAAAAGTTTCAGATGCGTAAAGTTAGTCACTTGTTTGGGACAATCGTATAAACACAATGAGCATGTAGATGTCGTGAGCGATGAAATCAAAGTGAACCTCAGAAAACGACCACGAAAAAACACTGGGTTCTGACATATAACATACACGCCGTTAGCAGTGAAAAAGGAAAATAATATCTACCATCTGACATATTTTCATACAAAGAACGCTTTTATTGTCCGCCATTGCATTCAATGGCTCGTTTAGCCAGCAGTTTCTATTCCTCCGATATTCTAGTCAAGTTTTCTTTCTCTCTCTTACGAGCTTTTGACTGTTATTACTCTGACTATTCTTTTTAAAATAACTTTCCTGCCATTTTACCCATTTCACAAGCTCCATTCTTCTTCATACACACATTTAAGGTGCTCTCATTCCTTTTCATGACTTCGTCACAAAGTTAAATGTTCTGCACTGTGCAATACCAAACTCCATACAAAGCCCAGGTCTACTCAAAGCTTTCCTTTGCTACTCTCAACATCTAAACGACTTCTTGAAAACGGTTGCTCTTTGTGATAATCCTAAGTAGCTGAAAAATAAAAGTTTTCGTAGCAAAGACTTTTTCTCATAATTCAAAGAAGTAGATTAGCATGAAGAAATGCCTTCTGTTTATTATTACACACATTTTTCTAATATTTTGGTGAAATGAATTCTATGTGACTACCTAGTAAAGGTTCCTTATTGTCAAAGCTTTTTACGCAAATGAAAAACATTAAATATAGGCAGAAGCTTAAGTTACAAAAATATATAACTCATTAAAATAGCCATTTGTGACATACAGGTCTGAAAATTTCAAAGCCTATCTTAGTTTTGTTCAGCGAAATGAATGCAATACACACAGAAATACAAATGAGAAATTGTGGCTTTACAGAAATAATATTATTAGCTTTTACGAGGCAGTCTCAACTTAAAACGTTGTTTCGTTTGTACATTCTGGAATGGGCTTCACACTGTGGTCTTCTTATGGAATTATTGATCCTCAGGCACCTGGAGAATAGGATAATATGAGATATATTATCAATGATAAGCCAAAACCGAACCGTGGGGCAAAAGCAGTTCTTCATCTCGACGTCGGGAGCACGAATAGCTCGCACATTAGCTCTGCCAGAGTCCTCTAGGTCCTCCGACCAATCCAACGTTGTCCAGCCGCCGAGAGTTGTATTTCAAAAGCACATTTGCCATCTCAGTCTTCGGCGATACTTACAATCATGAAAGAGACGGTTGGAATGAAATGGAGAGGCAAGAATTTCGGGGGAATGAACAAACGTACCCAGCATTGGTCTAGTGACCCGGGAAACCCCTAAAATTCCATGGGCAAGAAGGGTAGCCGCAGGAATCAAACCTACGACCTCCCGAATCTCAGTCCCAGATGAAACACCTAAACCGCCTAGCTTACTATTCCTCAATTATAGGTTTTAATTAAATTCATATGACAATTTAATTAATCTAATTATTGTAATCATAATTCTTGTTGTTGCTATGATGGATCGAGATCTATAAGTAATTAACCGAAGTTATGATATTTAGACTTAGAGCATTTGGCGGTTTATATTCCATTTAGAGGAATCTGTTATGTAATCGATAGTCTCCGTTGAGCCTTACCTATTTCATATGTTATATAACATAGAACATTACTGTCTAACGATGAAGCTTTTGTTTGAAAGCTTATTAGCTTATCAGTGAGAACATAATTTTTGATAGGAAAGTATAGCTTACAGTGATTCTAGAAATACCAGGATAATGTTTCACCTGAACTGTGTATTTGGCTATTTTATTAGTCTATTATTTAACTCTAAGAAATGTGAGCACAATAATGCTAAATTTAAAATGAGACCAACATGAAATTTGAAGCAATATGTTACCAGCATGTAAACGAGTTTACCCACTGCATTAATAAGTATTCATACAAATTACTATAGTAAACCAAGTAATAACTTGTATGCGATGTTTATAAGCTTTATAATAAACCCGTTTTAATTGTTCATCTATTTCTTGATTACCTTCTCTAGCACAAATATACAATATACATAGTAGATAGAAAATGTATAATATTGCCCCCAAAATTCCATTGCGAGATTTCACTGGAAATACCTATTTTAGGGACCTCTGAATCCCAAAAAAGGATTTTTAGAAAATTATCCGTGTGAATAGACTAACTCAAAAACGAAAATTCGGTTAAATATCAAACTTCGTATTTAAATTCAGCATATGCAAGAATGCGAGACGAACATTTTCGGGTAAACCCCCTACCTCCAACTACCCTTTACTTTGAACATTTTTTGGAAATTTTGATTTTTCTCAAAAAACTATTTAACGATTTTGATTAAAGTACCGTATATTAAGACATGTTCATGACAGGTGAAATGTACATCCTGAATTTTCTGGGAATAGCCTCTGAAGAGCTCTTCATTTTAGGTGACTTGTATGATTTTTTTAACTGGTAAACCGTACTACACAAAAGAATGTAGATCCCGTTAAAGCATACCATTTATAATAGTCATATACATTTTTGTAGATATTCCAGATTATTGTTTTCAATTTTGAGTTACTTAAACCTATCTCAAACAGGAAGTCATCTTTCTTTTCGACTCTTTTGTTTTCTCTCCTGACAAGCAGAACTGTCAGGATAGCATTCTGCTGATATATTTCTCGATTTGAATGATTTAGATAAAATAATAATTTTTATAAGAATAGCTATCAAAAGACATGTGAATGAAATACACACATTTTTATTTTAATGAATTCCACACCTCTAATCATTTTAAAGGAGTTTTAAGTTAAGAGTTTAATTAAGTAAACGGAAGAATTTTAATACAGAGCTTTAACAGAAATGTGTATTTGGAAATAACATGAAAATGTATACCTAAGCCAAACATTATTAAAACTGTTTTATCCATGTGAAAAGTTTGTCGATTCTTCTGGTAGTGGGCACTGGAATTTTTGGGGCCACGTGGAGTCACGCCGGTTTTGAATCCCGTCACTGGCATGGTGTTTACAGCTATGTGATTGTGTGTTATTTTTGGAATAAAAAGTAAAATATTGAAAGCAAACGAAATAAAATGATCAGATAAAAATGTTGTATTTTATTTTAGGTCTTTCTCTAATCACCTTCGTATAAACCCTTATTATTCTAGCTAGTTCCTGAAAATATCGTTAAGCTTTAATTACACTGCAGGTTTCGTTGTGGGTAAAAGAAGAATAACTTAAGTTAGAGGGGTCAACTGTAAGATACAGACAAGAACTTGCTACACAAAAATGTATATCGCTTTGAAATAGCAATTTATATCGTACACATTTTTTTTTGTGTTAGCCATTTCTGAGGTATTCCTTGTTATTGTTTTTTAAATTTCCACTACGCACTTGGCCGCGCTGTGGCCGAGTGGTTAGACCTCTCGACTCTCACCAAGATGGCCGGGGTTCGATCCCAAGCGACCGCATGTAAGATTTGTGGTGGACAAAATGGCGCTGGGGCGGGTTTTCTCCGGGTACTCCGTTTCCCCCGCCATCGCATTCCACCGGTGCTCCACCGGTGCCTGCGGTGCCATTAATAGTTAAAGCGGGCGTTAAACACTACCAAACCAAAACTACGTACTCTTTTGTCAGTGAGAAATGGTTATCAATGTTTTTCATCCTGAACGGAGAACGATTAGCTATTATTAGATTTGACAATCGCTTTAACTGAGCCTATTTCCTTAGTTCCTTTGTTATTACAAGCTAGTAATAAAATAATTTCTGCTAATGTTTATCTCACTAATACGAAGTGTATTCAAGTTATAATAACCCCCATTTTTTTTCTCAGAACTGGATACAGATGGAAACATGTAGTTTGTTTTAAAGTAAACAGATACTCTTTGTTAATGTGTGACAGAGATGGCAGCACAGTATGGAACACAGGACCTCTCCGGGCAATGGCGAGAGAGAGGATTGTTTTGTATACCAAAATGGCGACGTTTTCAGAATATAATCATTCATTTTCTCAATTTGCGCGGTGCAAAACCGATTGAAATTCATCGCCAGTTAAGTGATACATGTAGCGGTGGTGTCTTGGATGTGCCTAACTTGCGTTTGTGGTTGTGAAATTTCAAAGAAGGCAGTAACGTCGTGTGACAATAAACCAACAGCATATCGCCCTCAGACCAGCCGGTCCAATGACATGATCAAGCGAGTGGAGAGATGTGTTTTGGAGGATCAACAATTGGCTGTGGAACAAATCGCCTCCATAATTGTGCGCACAATCCTGCATGACGACCTCAAAATGCGAAAAATGCCCTCCAGGTGGGTGCCACGAATGCTGACAGTTGACACAACAGTTCCTTTGTGCAAACATCTTTGAAGTTATTCTTCATGGTCCCTATTCACCTCAGCTGGCTCCTAGCAATTTTGGCTGTTTCCGATGATGAAAGGCACTTTCCGTGCCACTATTGGATCAGCAATTTTCCAGTGTCAGACTCCTAAAGAAGCGCTTGCAGCGGTTATAGAATCATGGCGTCCACGTTGGGAAAAATATGTACTGCTGCAGGGAGATTACGTCGAGAAGTGACACAAGTCTCATAATTAAATGATTATTTAGTGAGAAAAAACATTTTTTGGTACATTTACAGATTAAATGAGAGGACCTCGCCTGCTTTTTACTACAGAATCTATACTTAGCTGCAGTCTACTTAGGTTTGTGCAGATGTTTCTTAAAACTCCGATGTCCAATCTTTAAACCAGCCACGAACCATGAAGATTCCTGCTTAGCTTTGAATTTCATGGTTATTGTCTTTAAAATATACATACTGGCGGCGCCGATGGAGAATGGTTAGACGCTCGCCTCCCATCTAGGCGGCCCGGGTTCGATCCCAAGCGCGCGCATGTGGGATTCGAGGTGGACGAAGCGACGTCTGGGTGCGTTTTCTCCGGGTCCTCCGGCTTCCCTCGCCACTCATTCCACAATTCCTTCAGTATCACCTTTCCAATCATCAATTTCGTTTATATTTCAGATCATTCACTTCAGGTTCTTCCTTCTCTGGTTTCGTGCCGTAGGCTCTTCAACCGGCTTCTGACCCTTAGTATTAGCTTGTAAGTTCTAGGGGGTTTCAGTCCTGCAAATACGGGAGGGTAAGCTGATTACGAAAAGAAAACATACTTATATATACAGGCTGTTTCAAAACGACACCAAACTAAGATAGCAGTCGATTAGCTTACACTTGATGTCGCAACATTCAAACTCCCCTATTTAAAGTTTTATGAGTGTTTAAAAATCGCACACATTTGGGATTAGGCAGCAAAGGAACAACGGTTGGCATACGTCACACCCACATGCTACGTTTTCCAATACCTAGGTGACCTGTCCCGCACCAGCGTGTCTATCAAACCACGCTTACACCACGCGACTGGGACCTTCGCTACCAACCGACATCTCTCTTGGAGAGGACCAGACACGTGCCATCTGATTATGTACGACTGCCTAATCCTTGGTGATTTTATGGCAGTTTTTGTATGTTCCAAATTTGGAGCCGAAAATTATATTCACATATTAGTATTAACTATTTTTCATAATGAATTAACATGTTTTTTTGCTGGAATGTTTGGTATGCTGATCCTTAGATCATTTTTGCGTATCAGTCTTAGTTGAGTGAGAATCTTTTTTTCGCCTGCCTCATCTTCTCTGCTGTGCCATAAGAAAGGCAACCAAGCTCTTCAACAAAGCAGGATGTGATTATCTCAAGATGTTCTACTTCTAACTGGTACAAAAACTTTCTCGAGGTAATGCTGAGGGCCTCTTTAAATTCCGAACTCTTATTGATCACGCAGAAGCAACAAACGGAAATGAGATCCTCTACTCAGAGGTTTTGTTAAAAAAGTTGAAGGTTGCCCCGGGAAACATTTCATAGGCATCGAAAGCTGCTGACATGTTTGAAATATTCTGTGAATCGAGAGTTTGATCTACATCGGCAACTGTCAGAAAAACTTTTGTTGTTTGAAGCTTCCTAGCAAGCAAGTGGTTCCAGAGTTCCATGTTCCTGTCATTTTGCAAAGCCTGGTAGTGACAAAATTATGGTGTTGAAATACGTGACACGTTTTAATTGCAAACCGTTGTTTAAACTTCGCCGTGCAGAGTAACTGTATACAATAATTACAGGTAGCCGCGTTCCACAAGAGGTGGGGAGATGGTTTATTCTGTAATTTTGTTTCCAACTTCTGCTTAGAAACAAAAACAAATTTCATGTTGCTCATACACATTTCATGTGTAAGTTAAATTGACTTGGGATATAATAAAGTTATAATACACAGTACAAATTATATAAGGGTGCAAAATTACACATGAAATTACACGTGGATTGAAAATATCACTCTATTATATCTCCACTATATCCTATTTTTTGACCGAGCCAGATGGCTCACGTGGTTTAGTCTGTAACTGTCATTCGGGAGGTCCGGGTTTGCTCCCCGTCGACTGCACACTCTGGTTTTTCCATGATTTTTCCTGGGGCCGCTTAGGTGAATGTTGGAGTGCTGTTTATCTACCACGATTCTTTTCCTTTCATTCTTTCATTTCATTTCCCTTCTTCATCCTTCACATCTGCGACTATTACATTGTAGATGCATATCTCCAACGGCCTCCCAACGCTTGTGTAGCCTCCGTGGCGCGCCAGGGCAGCCATCTATAAACACGGTTAGGGACTTCCTTACGTCTCTGCGCTTGATTTTGTCTACTCCTGTGTGCTGGTCTGTGGTTTCCCCTCCTCATCTCTTCTGTGGAGGTGGTAGGCCGCATTACATCACTGCTTGGTAGCAGTTGCCGAGGTGTCCCCCGGCGTTGCATACCCATATCTCATAATAGTTTTCTTGCTAATTATATTATAATCATTCTTTATTTATCCTTCTGTACGGGTTTTTCGATAACTGTTTTATTATAGATGTTTTAGCTACTATAGTAAAATTCCATATCAAAGTCATTCTTTTCTTTGCTTCATTTCTTGTACCCAATTTTTTACTTTTCCCTTTCTTTTGCGCAAAAGATGCATTGCATGGATGCATTGTATTCTACATAAAACTTCGATGTTGAGATTTCAACGGCAGTATGTTTTGAACCCCCAAAAATGTTTCTTATAAAATGGACATGAGTGTGTGTGAACCCTAGTACTGAAGAATGAAATTTGTGTTAAATACCAAACTTGATATTATTTAAGTTTTGTATCATTCAAAGTTGCAATACGAAGGTTTTCAGAAATTCCTCTACTGAAACAATCCTTTACATGGAATATTTTCTAAAATTATTTTTGCGGAAGGGTTCTAAAGATGTTGATTAAAATATCATATGTTTAGGAAAGTTTTCACCACATATAAAATTCTATATCTGAAGTCCTGGGAGTAGCACCGATATCCTGCTCATTATGGATTAACGTTAGATAACTCGCAATCTGTGACAAAATCTTACTCCACAAAAATATTGATCTCATTAAATTACAGAATTTATGTTAAATACTTATTTGTTGTAGTTAGACATTTACAGTATGTACATTTTTACACATTTACATTTTAAAATATTTATACTTTTCTCAAATTGGATGTCAGGATGTCAATTTCTATGTTCCGGTCAAACAAATAGAATGTAATTTTCATGTCATCACCCAGTGATCAGACTTTAAAAGTTTTGACTATTAATTAAGATTAGAGTCATCCTTATTTCTATATATCTACAAATAAATATGTAATAAAATCACTTAATCAAACATTTATCCGGACTAATGTAAAGTAATTTTAAGAATATTTGGTGAAGAATATTCCCATTAAATAATGCGAATGAAGCAAACCAATATATTTTTGAAAAGTTAAAATGATCAGTGGATACAGTCTTACACACCGAAATTTGATGTTCGGAGGCAGCGTTTCCTGAAGTATCAGATTATGATATTTCAAAATAGACTTAAATATCACGTAATATCTAGAAAAAAGCTGATGGGATCTCATTAATTGCCAATGGGTTTTGTTTTTAAGTATTTAGATAATATAATAAACGATGTGTTTAATACTTAACTTTAAATGTGTTAATTCAAACTTTTTATTTGAGCACTAGGCTATTTTCAACAAAGTAAATACATAGTTACTTCAGAAAGCTGAATATAATTTTGAATGAAACTGTGGTTTAGGATGGAGAGGATCCAGGTTAAACAATTGGTGATACAGCATGGTTATATTATGACGGTTCAGCTAAAAGCATCTGTTTCGTATATTTTCGAAACTTACTACTTACACTCAAGTTTTAATATATTTTGTTGTAAACAAATGCGTAGGCACAGTCATTATCATACAGAAATTAGACATCTGAAGACAATCAGGTTATTAAAATAGTGCTTTTTTATTATTATTATTATTATTATTATTATTATTATTATTATTACTATTATTACTATTATTATTACTATTATTACTATTATTATTATTATTATTACTATTATTACTATTATTACAATTATTACTGTTATTACTATTATTATTATTATTATTATTATTATTATTATACGCAGTTTCCGAATATAAATTTCAAAACAAGACTTAAAGGGTATTTAGTAACTAATCAAGTTAGTAAGCTGTCATTAAGCATCAATATGTTTTATTTTTAAATGCTTAGATTGATAAATAAAGCTTTGAACACTTTAAAAATCCATTCCGAGCGTCTAGTGCGTGAACATCGTCATAAAATTTAAATAATATTTGGTTTTTGAAAATGTTTCTGCTTTCAAGAAGGTAAATTGTCACTACTAAGGAAAACATACCTAATTTTGAATTTCATAATTTATAAGATATGGCGGCTTAACATATTACATTCTGAGAGAATTTTTGGGTCACGTTTTTTTAATTGTGAGTGCAGCATAGAATTATTGCATTATTTAAATGTTCAAAATTGTGCAATAATCATTGCATGCATATTCCATAAATATACGGAGAAAATGCACAATATGGCGAATGTAAAATAGAATTTCGATTAAAGTTAATGTGTTGGTAGCAATGGAAGTTTTTGAAATAATCCGCTTTTAATGACCGCCCTGAATCAATAGTTACACCGCAGTACCTACATCATTAGTAGCGTATTTAATTATGAATTGGCGAATCAAGTTGCAAATTTATGCCGGTTAATGCATTTATCCGAGCGATAGGCTGGCAAATACGGAAGGGGAGTGTTCCCACGTTTTTATTTGCATTGCGCGATAGTCCAGCCGTGGTGGATATTATCCGCAATTTACTGCCCCGCTAGTGCTTTAGAATTCTAATACACCATAGAAATCATAACATTTCTAGGAATTTCCGATGAAAAAGCACAATTAGTTCCAATGTTTGGTCTTTTATCTTTAGGCAAACAGAAAAATATTCTGTTACATATTTTTGCACTAAACGCTTAATTCACTTCTGCTTTGGGTATTTCGAAGAAGAAAAGCCGCTTTTGTAAATAATTATTCACTATCTTGTTCCAATTTCGATACGCTGGATTCCCAGATTAAATGTTCAGTAATTGCTTACTTTTTTCCATACGTCAGTAGATTTGGCCTTCTAAAAACAAATTGTATTTTTTTAGCAATGAGATTTTTTCCTACCTTTAGTGGATACAAAAGATAGGCGAAGGTCATAATTATATTGCTTAGATTTCAAATAAATGCCATTAAGAGTATATACGAGGGTCTGCTGATGAGTCCCGAGCCTCCCGATATGGCGCCACAAGGCCAGTTAGACTCTAGACTAACTTGTATCCATAGTTACAGGTCAATAGTTTGTTTAGTTTTCGAATGAAAACATTTAAAACAAGACAAATTTAGTGTTTAGAGAATGGATGATTTGGGAAAATGAGCACTGATTAAATACCTCCATTGTAAGGCTTAACGCCTAAGAAATCAAGAAGGAAATGGGCAGTACATTGAAAGACTCTGCCCCTTCATATTCAATCACTAAAAGGTGGGTTGCAGAGTTTAAAATGGGAAGTATGGACACTAGTGACGAGCCTCGCTCTGGACGCCCTGTAGAATTGGCAACTCCAGAGATCAATGAAAAAATGCATCATCTAGTACTGGAAGACCGCAGATTAAAGTTGTTTGAGATAGCAGAGGCTGTAAACATATAATAAACGTGCAGGTAATATTTTTAGTAGTGTTTTGGGCTTTCACAAACTCTGTGCAAAATGGTTGTCGCGTTTATTGACACCTGATCAAAAGTTTCTGTTAAGAATGTGGAGCTCTACCGTAAAAATCATAGTAAATTTCTGAGACTGCTTATTACGATGGATGAAACTTGGATACATCATTACACTCCATAAAATAAATCACAGTCAAAACAGTGGATTGCGCAAGGTGAACTAACTCTAAAAAGGGCAAAGTTCAATTTTTGTCAGTTAATAAGGTTATGGCGAGTACTTTCAAGGATGCAAACGGAATTATTTTTATGTATAATATTTTAAGTTCTTTTCACTGTTTTATCATTCATTACATTCTCCGGAATCCAAAAATGTCATCTTGGCCTTGGAGTATAATACTTTTTTTCAATGCACTCTCTTCAATAATCCGGATGCCCGTCCTTTCACTCGCACTTTCTATAATTATGTACTTTTCTTCTCTTCTCTTGCCTCTCTCCCTTTTTTTTCTTCTCTCAACACTGAGCTTCGTCACCTCACTTCTCCTTAATCCATTCCTTCATCACGTCCTTTCTTGCTCTTCCCTAATTCAAGCAATACAGTCTTCTATTTCTATCAGCTCAAAATTCCCCATCTTCTCAAGTAATTGATTTCTAAATCTAAATTTTCAGTTTCAAATATTTTCATCTGTCCATTGTTATATATTTCGCAATTTAGTTATCCGTATTTCTTCCCTTCTTTGTGGATGCCTACTTCTTAACTCAGCGCTATCTTTTCTATCATCAATAATTACTTTGTAATAATACTTTTATATTCCAAATTGATTTTATTGTCATCCCTCACAGACGTTGTCATATTAAACGCTGTGGAGCACCAAAGATTTTATAAACTTCACAAACTCCAGTATAAAGCTTAAAAATAATAAAATAAAATCTGCAATATCCTACGCTCGTAATTTCTCAAATCGAGCATGTGTTCATTCCAAATCTTTATCATTTACTTACACATTTAAAATCTTTCTTATCATTGTTATTTTGCAGATAAATATATGTACTATTACTATATACTAAATACTTAACCTTAAATAAAATTAAGTATAATTGTTAAATAAAAATATATTTCCTTATTTTCATCGCTCCAAAGTTGTATATTCATATTATATTTGTATTATTCTTTAATTTAAGACCTTATTTAAATTATTAAATTACAGTATATTATTTACTTTAATTTACACAACTTAAACTATTAGCTTCTTAAATACAATTGTTTAATAAAATATCGATAATTGCTCATTACTATTTATCTTTAAATATATCATATTTAAATTTTTATTTTTCGGTAATAATTAAAAATTTAATCTTTAATTGTTTAAAAGTAATGCTTATTTTTAAAGTGTTTAATTTATTTATCCTTAAACCATATTACCACAATACTTTCCTTTCTCTATTTTATTATGTTATATTTTTATTGACATATTTTTTTTTATTTTATTATGTTTTTCTTTTTCCTATTAGTGTTTTATACTTTTAGAGCTAAAACACTGGTGTACTAGTTTTGTCTTCTGTACACAACAATCTCTGACTTCTATTTTACTTGCATCCCTTTCAGCAATTCTTGTTTACTTCGCCGACTTTCTGTATTTACTTGTGTATTTCTTTATTTGTTTTCTTTGAAGATTTCCGATTTAAGCGGCTTTCAATTCCTTTTATCCCTTTCTGCAAACTTCATACTTTTCTATCCGTTTATTGTTTGAGCTCTTCCGTTCGACACAAAGGAAAGGAGCAGATTCTGGTGCAGAAACGACGAACCGCCTACAATTTTTACGACCTGATAGTACACACAAACCAAATTAAAAGAAATAATGGAAGGTCAAAGACAAAAGCGCCACAGGAAAGGGGCGAGGAGTGACACTGACGTGCTGTTAATACTGCCAGCTGTGAGGGGGAAGGGGTGGTGAAAAGAACTCTGATATTACGAAGCAATGAGAGTCGAGGGCTTGTTTCGAGTAATCGATATTTGGAACAGTGTCGAGAGCTCTACAATCGCAATAGCTTCGGGGGACAAAAACCTGTGCGTATTTATTGATGTACAAGAACTATTTCACCACTTTTTTTGGGGCACGAACTCTCTACCCTTTAGTTGGCGGTTAATTACCTGAGCAGCTGGTCTCAGGCGCACAGTTTTTGCCCGTTCACGCCAGGAACAGCATTTGAACATGAGCTGTAATTGTTTTCACTTTCTTACTCTTGTGTGTGTGTTTTTTTTTGTTTTTTTTTTTTTTTTCCTTGCCTTGGGTGCACGTTTGAACAAAGCAAACGGCTTGCAGTGCTGTATTTCCCACCTCTTCGGCATGATTTCTTTCTCCTATTCCCCTTGTTTGTTTGCTGTTCTCTCTGTCTGAATTCTGTTCATTCATTCAGTCTGCCTTTGTACTTTTATCTCTTTTTTCTTCATTCGTTCTTTTCTTGGTTCGCTTGTTCGTTCGATCATTCTGTACTTGCGATTCTTACCTTCTGTGCCTTTAATTTCCACATTTGCCCTTGTTCCTTTCAGGCTGTATTTTTGTTGTTGTGTGGTGTTGTACTTGATTGTGTTTAATGCCTTTATTTTCTTAGCTGTGGCGGTGTGGGTGAATAGTGCCGGCCCCCATGGCCGCGCTCGCCAAAGCGTCTCGCTTTGGTGTTTCGCAGCGCAGGGGATCGTGGGTTCGAGTCCCGCCTTGGACATGGGTGTTACATGTGTGTGTAAAAAGTATAACAGAAATTCAGTAATCATACAGTAATCAAAGTAAACAAATTAGGTAAATAAAAAGTAGGGTATACAGCGCCGGAATCCCGATCAGACTCCGGAACTGTATTTAAAAAAAAAAAAAAAATAGTTAGACCGTCCGGCTCCAACCTAGGTGGCCTGGGTTCGATCCCAAGCTCCCGCATGGACGAAGCGGGGTCTGAGAGGATTTCCTCCAGATCCTCCGGTTTCCCCCTCTACTCATTCCACCAGTTGCTCCATCATCACTTTCCAATTATCAATTTTGCTTACATTTTACATCATCCATTTCCTCATGTTCATGCTTGACTACAGGCCGACTCTTTGTAGCAGGTTCTTCATTCTGTGGTTTCGCGCCGTTGGCTCCCAGATATGCTTCTGACCCCTAGGCATTGGCTTGTAAGTCCTAGAAGGGTGTCAGTTCTACAATTACGGAGATGGTAAGCCGAATACAAAACGAACTTCCCTTAACTGGCAACATTTAAATTACTGCCAAAAAAAAAAATGGCCAAACATATTTTGTGATTCCATAAGTTTTACTCGGTATGTTCAGAATTGTGGTTAACTAGTTTTATAAGTACCAGACTTCAGGAGTATTTATGATTAGAGTTGATCCGGGGTCAGGAAATTGCTGAATTGAAATTCGGTGCACAAAGAGTATAATTATGACGTAGTCTCTACAACCTGCTTCGAAACGTGTTGCACTATCTAGCATTGCTCACTGCAGGCCTCGCTCAGTTCCTGCTAGTAGATAAACTAGTGAACACTGAAAGAGTTCGCAGATTGAAAAATGTCGAAAATATGAACAAACTTGTGGATGATTCAAATATATTTTGAGTGACACAAGGAGAACCTTTTCTTTCGATACGGTAAATTTGCACCTAATAATTCACTGCAATGAAATCTGAGTGAGTTCTGTTAATTTATGTTCGTTGACTTTTAAAGCCCTACATATTATGATCCTGAGTTTTTTATATCAAGCTTTATACTTTTATTTGTAAAACCACAAGGTGTTTTTATTTACAAATAATGTATGAAATAATTGTTTTATTGTGTGACTTATGAATTATAACGATGTATAAAATGTCAATACCAGTAATGAGCTACATTTGGAACAGATTATACCTCGACGTGTGCATGTTTACGCTACAAGCCCCTCCCCACTACCCTCTCTTATACCGCTGACTGCTTTGAGTGTCGTAACTGTGTGCGCTTCGGAACCCAAAATTATCTTCATACTAATCCCCAGAAATATCTGTAAATATACTACTTTCATTATAAATTCGTAAAATGCCCTGCAAGGAAAAGAATGAAAAGTTGTGATAATTTAAACGAACGAGATGTCTCTCATAACGTGTAACCCTACGAACACCTCAGTATTTTTCGTCATTTTTACCAGGTTAGTAGGTGAATACCAGAATAATTCCACTTCTGCTACGAATTTTCATTTATGAATTTGTTATATCTTTTAGATCACTGTAGGACTAGTCAACGACGATTTGTGCTTTAGGTCGAGACGGCGTGGAAAAATATTTCTCTCTAGCGTTATGGCTGGTCGCCTGGTGTCCCGTTTCGTCACAGATATTAAAAAATACACTAAATTAATATTTATCAAGACAAAACTTTAAGGCATAATGTAAATTTTAAACTGTTAAGCTGTAGTGATGATTTTATTTTGATAGTGTTTAACGCCCGTTTTACTACAAGTTGGCGAGCTGCAGTAATGGGTAGTTGAGTGCAAAATAATAAAACTATAGATTATTAAAGCAATGTTTATAATTGCGAATAAAACAAATAATTTAAAGTAACTCATTTGAAGCATAGCAAATAAATTTGTAGAGGAAATGAACAGGTAGAGTCAGATTGAAAAATTCAGTGCCATAGCCGGGATTTGAACCAAGGATCTTCCCCAGTCTCTCTAGGAGGTTGCTCAGCCACTGAGCTAATATGGGAACATGTCGGCATAGCATTGAATTTATTAACTGACTCTCATGTTTCCATATAAACCACAGGGTGCCGGCATTTTGCCATGTTAACTCAGTGGCAGAGCAACCGGGAGATCCGTGGTTCACATCCCGGCTAAGTCTGACTCTACCTATCCAACTCCTGTTCTACCAGTCCTTTCTGTGAGAAAACAAATTATCACAATTGTATAGAAAATGTTTTCCTAGCAATGCCTTTAATTTTAGTTTTAATTTGATAATGCCGTATTCTTGCATACAGGGATACATTAATTATTTCACTTTAAAATATTTGACTATGATTTTTATTGTTATTGAAGATTCCAATTGTTAAACTTTTAGATAGAGACACGCACACAAATGTAAATATTTTGTTTTTCGTATTTATGGAAACATAAGGGTAGCATATTTCGTCATTTCGTGGTTTGGGGTACGTTGAAGCTAAAGAAAAGAGGTTCTGCTGAATATTTGGTAGTTTTTTAGCCATATAACATTAAAAGCTTAATTTTAATCTCATGCGGAGCAAACACATATGTCCCTAATATGAAGACAGTTATTTACGAGTATTTCGTGAGCACTCTGTCTTCCATCACAAATTTTGAACACAACTTTCTCCTCTGGCGCTTGCAACGAACACAGAGTTTGAAGGCTTATGGTGATTTCATGTAATGGTTTGGCCTACTTATTTGATGCCGTAATTATGTGCTGTCTACATGCCTTGCAGCTGCACCGGAGAGTTTAATTATTGTGAAAATTCGATGTATACCAGTTCTTATACATAATAATATTAATGTTTTTGTCATATATTAGAATTATATCTTGCTTGGTCGTTTATAAAACACTTGTTTAACGTCTAAAGTAATAGTTCCAATTAAAATTCTCTACATAATGTATTTTTAAACATATTTGAATCACGAATTTACATTTTGCAGTAAATATATATTGTTACTGATTTTTACTTTCTCTAGCTGGCATGCACTATGCACATAATGGATAGAGTAGGTATTTATACCACCCAAAGAGTAGATGCCAGGATCTCACCGAAAATATATGTTTTGAGACCTTCTGAGTCCAAAAAGAAGAATTTTTATAAAAATGTCCGCGTGTGTGTCTGTGAACAGCATAGCTTAAAAACGAAAATACCGTGACATACCGAAAGTTATTTAAGTTTGATATCTCCCAAACATGCGACACGAAGATTTACAAGATAATACGCCTACCCCCAACTACACTTTACATGGAAAAAATGTTGAAAGGTATGATTTTTTTAAATTTTCTCTAAGGACAGTGAGTAAAATCTCTTATAGTTAAGTTATTTTGATTACAAATGAAATGTATATCTTGAATTTTCTGGGAATGGCATCTGAGGAACCTCTTTATTCTGGATAAATGTTTCCGAATGTTGCATTGCTTGTGTTTCAGCTTTAAAATGCTTACATTTTTCTCAAATAGTACCATACAAAGCTAACCAAATCTCAATTGGTGGTGTAAATTATATTTGTGATGTAATTATCTTTAATATACAGTATTTAAATCAAAACCGTTTGGAGCCGTTTTTGAGAAAAACACAAATTTTAAATATATGTCCATGTAAAGGGATAATTTGTGGGGGGGAGGGATATTTTTTTTGAAGATCTTCGAGGCGCATTCTTGGAAAATACTAAGAGTGAATACCAAGTTTGGTTTTTAAGGGTCTTTATGTTTTTGAACGATGATGTCCACACACACACATATCTACATTCGGACCTTTTTCTAATAATGCTTTTTTCGGACACAGAGGATCACAAAACATATATTTCTGGTGAAATATTGACATCGAATTTTTGGGTGGAATAAAATACCTTCTTTAGCTACTATGCACATTGTATGTACTTAGTGTCAGAGAAAGTACAAACTATATATTTTTTATAGTTTATAATAAAGTTTAAAATATGAAAAAATGTGATTTTATAATTTTTCACAACTTTGGATCAAATTTCATTGAGCACCCAGCAGGTAGGCAGTTGATGGCATGTAGACAGCAAGAAGAGGCATGAGAGAGAGAGCTAGTGAGAGAGAGAGAGAGAGAGAGAGAGAGAGAGAGAGAGTGCTGCACAAGGTTGGTCATGCATTTTGCACGCCTATAGAGCAAGCAGCAGCCCAGCCACTCAGAGAAGAATGTGAAAACTATTGCTGCAAGTAATGTTAAAAAGTAAATGTTCTGAGATTAATATTTTAATTATGTTATTAGATTTTCTATACTTTCATATAGATTCATAGAGTAATAAAAATCGAAATAATACATTGAGGTATGAGCTTGGTAACGGCGGGGGAAGCCTCAACAACTGCGATCAAGTGCTAATCTATTGCGGTCTACCAACCACCATAGGAACGGTTGAGAGGAGAGAAACCACAGGCCAGCACGCAGGATTCAACGAAGCAAGGGCAGAAACGCACGGAAGTCCGTAACATTTTAACTAGATGGCCACCTTCCGCGCCACAGAGTTGATACAGGCGCCGGGAGGTTAGGAGGCCTGTACATCGTAGCCTCAACCATCACAATCAGGGGGAAGAGTTTTACTCAGAGCCAGCAACCGTGCCATCTGCCTGCAAAGCCTCAAGCCACACTTCCGCCGATAGAAAGATGAAGATGGGAAATTAAATGAAACGGAAAGGAACCATCAAATATACAGCACCAAAGCATTTGCCTAAGCGGCCCCAGGAAATCCACGAAAAAATCCAGGTCAGATTATACGATCAATGGGGAGGGAACCCGGTCCTCCCTAATGCCAGTCCTAGAGAAACGCCTGAGTCACCTGTTCCGTAAATAACATATATAAGTGAAGGTATATTTACACTAATACCTCTATTGAATATCGTAGCGCATTGGATTTTGTTAGGGCATCATACCGCAAAACAGGTAATTTCAGACAAAGTTATTCCATGTTAAATTCTACAAGCTGTGCATTAAATCTTTCTGGAAATTCCGTTTGACAGTCCTGCTTCAGGAAACGCTTTGTGTAGTGAAATTGCCGGACTGACCATCTGGTAAGGGTGTAATGGTGGGAGAAGTCGTTAATGGAGCTGCTGGCGACTAAATGGGGCCAAGACTGACGCAATAGGCTTTTGCTGTCAGCAAGCAATACTCTTGGTCTAAATTAGGGTATTACTTTGTGATACATCATTTAGGCTCACAATGTCACTTTATTACAAATAATTAATAATTGCTTTTTATAGTATAACAAAAATCTCTTTATTTACTCCAAAACTGATTACAACGATCTTTATTCCACTGGCAGCGAAACACTTCTGCAATACAACATTCTCTCGTCCTCGCTACGGCTACAACTTTGCGTTGCGAACTTCCCATCGAAACTGATTCTCTCCTGGTTTGCAGCTCCTTTTACTTTCTCTACACGTACTAAAAATAAAAAATAAAATAAAATCTGTAATACAACATCCTGGCATCTTGTTCCCTATACCAGGACGTATATTGCAAACTTTATAATCTATTTCTCACTTTTCAATTATTGTTATACATTATTATTTTACAGATAATACTTATATACTAATAACCCAAACTTTAATTTAAAACAAAAACAAATTAATATAAACGGAAATAAAATAAATTCCAACAATAAAACAACTTTCACTATCACTAAATCATCTATTATTAATTACTGGAATCCAGCAACACAAATAACTGGTAACCAGCTATTTACCCATAAAACTATGCTCTAGATTATTAAGATAAATGAAAAACTAATCCTTTACTACTGGTATCCAGCAGAATATGCACTGGTAACCAGCGTAACTAAATAATTATATTATACAATAATTTCTTTAAATTGTAGTAAACTGTAGTAAATTGTCTTTTACTTCCTTCCTTTGGCTAATATATGTTAATAATTATACCTAATCTTTTACATCATCATTACACCAAACTCACTGTGTTTAACTTTTTAACACTATTTAGCACTTCACTAACACTTCCTTCTCAACGTCATCTCCCCTTGCCTCGTACTGTCCACCGCCAGAAGCCTATAATCCACCATTCCTGCTCTCACACGCCCTCTCCACGTATTATGTAAATAGTGTATAGAGAAGGTATTGCATTCCACCCAAAAATACGATACCGAGATTTCACCGAAAATACATGTTTTGGGTCCTCCTGAATCCCAAAAATGCATTTTCAGAAAAAAAATCCTTGTGTATATATTCCAAACTTGGGATTTAAGCTTGGTATCTTCCGAGGATGCGACACGAAGATTTTCAAGAAAATCCCACCACCCACAACTACCGTTTACATGGAAATTTTTTCGAAAATGTTGATTTTCTTAAAAATGGCTCTAACAATTTTGATTAAAACATCGTATATTAAAGACCTGACAAAGAAAATGTATATCTTAACTTTTCTGGGAATAGCCTCTGTAGACTGCTTTATTCTGGATAAATTTTACGGAATTTTGCTACCACCGCTCTTCACGTGTTAAGTTAGCAACATTGAGTATGGAAGCCGACCACACAGGTGTATTGAAAAAAATTGAAAATAAACGGCGATTATGGGCTGCCAAGGTAGAGTTAAAATAATTTCTAAATTAATTAAAAGATTTCTTTCAGATATAGTTCAGATTTTAACTCACTTGGTAATAACTAATTTATGCTTGAATTCACAAAATATTTACAGCATAATTTATACTAATAATGTTACTTGGTTTAAAACTTTTTTACTTGCATTTGTCGCTCCTTTCAGAGGTGATTCAAGTTAAATTGAACAATTGTTTACATTATGTACAGAAGGGAGTTATTTATTTTTACTTTCTTTAGCCCGTATGTATAATGTAGATAGTGAACAGAGAAGGTACTGCATTCTACCCAAAAATCCGAAGCAGAGACCACCTGAAAAATATGTTTTCAGGACCCTGAGTCCGAATAAAGCATTTTTAGAAAAACGCGCGCGCGTGTAGGTGTGTGTGTGTGTCTGTGGTCATCATTGCTCAAAAAACGATAGACCATTAAAAACCAAACTTGATATATAAGTTTAGTATCTTACAAGGATGCAACACGAAGATTTTCAGGAAATTCCTCCCAGAAAAAACTAACCGTTACATGGAAAGTGTTTTGGAAAAATTGTTTTTCTCAAAGATAGCTCTAATGGTTTTGATTAAAATACCGTATGTTAAAGATATTTACATTGCAAACAAACTGTATATTTGGAATTTTCTGGGAATAGCCTTTGAAAACCTCTTTATTCTGGATGAGTTTTGCAAAATTTTACATAATGGCTAAGTGTAGATTTCGTTAAAACACATGCTTTATGTTATATACGTTTTTATGTAGAGCTGTCATTTCGGAGATATTCCTGGTTATTGGTTTCAGTTTTAAAGTATTTAAGCTTTTCTCAAACAGGAAGTGACACTTCGTTTCATTTCTCATGTTTTAGTGCAGGCCATGTAAAGCAAACTGAACTGCAGTTGTTTCACATAGAACGATCTATTGATTTAGCCTAGTATATTACCTTATTTCCCTACTACGTATAAGGAAACATCTAATGTTTATCTTGTGTAGATAAAAGAACACTATTTTGTATAACAGCTAGAGAAAGTTATGTGAATGGAACACTTCATCACTTTTTCAAGTTTCGAAAATTGAGTTCTTTACGTAAAATTCAGGTTTGCTTATTCCATGGAAAATATTTTTATATGTAATATGACCTCAGGTACTGGACGATCATTGTTCTGACCAGCGGTATGGAATGATATCATGACTACCAATAATTGATGATTCCATAATGTGATATGCTCGTAGTTATATCGGCAAATTTTGTTGCTGTTTTGTATCAGCAACTAAAGTAAACTACACGTATGATATGATAGCGTCTGATTCAGCAGATTACATGTTATTCTGAAAATGTGATACTTGAAATTATTGGACTAGTAACTTTGGCAAAACTGCTGTTCTTTGAGGGTATGCACGCCACTGATAACAGTTTGGTTGTTTTCAGATCATATTCATGCTGTGCTGAGTCGCTATAGTGCTGGTCATCGAATCCCGAGAGACAAAGATCGCACTTTCTTTGAAGCTTCCTTTTTTAATTTTTTAATCGTCTTTGAGCAACAATAATACGCTTAGTTTATATTTCTGAAGCCAAGACGATAAACCCTCCATTACAAATTACTGGGAATGATACCTATGTAGTGATCAATATTAGATGGACTAATTATCAAGAAATCTGTTATAAAACAATTAGGTTTGTTGAAAATATTTATCTAATGTATGCTCTGAAATGTAGTAACTGAAAAATGATTTTATTTGAGAACCATTAATTGCTAAACAATGTATTCAAATTGTAAAAGTTTACTCACTGTGTATAAGGAAATAAATTGTCTCGAGATGCGAACCCTGACCAAGTGTTTAGACCACTCGCCTCTCACCAAGTGACCGCATGTGGGATTTGTGGCGGATAATGCGGCGCAGGGGCGGATTTCTCCCGGTTCTCCGGTTTCCTTCGCTATCCATTCCACCGGTGCTCCCTCTTCATTCCATATATTATCAGTGTCTCGCCTGCGGTGCTATAGTAGTAAAAGCGGTTGTCAAAACACACACCCCCAAAAATGGTGCGAGACGCAGCTCAAAGAGTCTTAACATCCTAAGATAATCTAAGTTGCCAACCCCTGAGCTCATGTGTATTTTATTGCCACAAGGCATGCTTAAGACCCTCGCAATTTTTGTTGGGGTGAGAGGTTCGTTTATTCGTATCTGAAAACTTTGCAGAGATGTTGCAAGTCGTCGCATCGAACGTTCCTGTAGTTGAGCTCTTATATTTTGTGCTTCGGACGTTGTATTATTTCTCGAAGTCTCTTTCTATATTTTCCTTTCATGCAGAGATGAAACCTTAGAATGCACTTTCACTAGAACACAGTTATTAAGTAGTTTTACGTAGGTACCAATTTTACTACAGAGATTTTATTTCATTTGAAGTTCATTTGATACCCTAATGATATTGTTTCATAGATCGTGAACTGTGCTTAAAATTGTAATGTATAGGTGCATAACACATCAATACATTTTAGAAACTCCTTAGAGGGGTATAGAGAAATATGCCCCTTCAGGTATTAAATTCAATTGTTATTGAAAAATTCTCTGTGTCACCTATATGCTAATCGTACATTATTTTATTTGCAAGTACAAATAAATCATACAGTGTAAAACAGCAAAATATGAACGGCTCTTTATAAAATGGAATCAAAAGAGACAATATAAAAATGTTGATGTGTTCCATTCACACGGCTTTCCCAATATCTCTGAAATAAATTATAGTTAAAAATATTGTTTCTGTTTACTTCGAGAAAAATCAGCAGAAATAGTTCTATTACTTGCTTCCTTATAAGTGGAAGCGAAATAAGGGAGTACTATTGGTTAAAGTGATAGTCAAAAGTTGGTTGCTATGTGACTAGTTCCTTTGTTTGTATGGACAGGAATTGTTAAATGCCTGTATGAGTAAAGTATATTTTTTAAAGCTAAAACCAAAAATAAGAAGTATCTGAAAAACGATCAACTCCACAAAACATTTTTATATAACATAAATTGTGTATTTTAAGGTGCTCTACATTTTTTGTGTTGTAAGTTTTTGTCCATCTCTTACGGTTTAGCAGTTATGCAAAATTTCATACAGGTCATCCAGAATAAAGTAGTATTCAGAAGCTATTCCTAGAAAATTCAAGATATACATTTTATTTGTCAGGTAAATATCTTTAATTTACGAAATTTTAATCAAAATCTTTAGATCCATTTTTGAGAAAGTCAAAATTTTCTAAAAATGTTCCATGTAAAGGGTAATTTGGAGTGGGGGACTATTCTCAAAATCTTCGTGTCGCACCCCTGGAAGATACTAAACTTAAATACCAATTTCGGTATCTTACCGACTTTTCGTTTTTGAACTATCGTGTTCAAGGACACCCGGACACACATACATACACACACGGACCTTTTTCTGAAAATGCTTTTTTTGGATACAGGTGACCCTAAAACATATATTTCCGGTGAAATCTCGGTATCGAATTTTTTGGTGGAGTACAATACCTTCTCTATACACTATGTACATAGTACCTATAGAGAAAATAAAATACTTCCTTAGCATCTTTACCCGATGCCTACGCGCTGGCCTCAGCGCTAAATAATTCCGCTATATCTAATAGAAGTGTTCACGTCACGGTCCACTGCGATTTGATCAGTGGCGTTCTAACCCTTAATACATTTTATAATATAGCAAAATATGTAGAATCATTACCCATAGTTTCCTATCTCAAACAGTTTATTTTGGACCCCTCTACGATCCTAGCAATTTTTGAGGTTGAATTCTCTCTCTCTCTCTCTCTCTCTCTCTCTCTCTCTCTCTCTCTATATATATATATACTTTTTCATATCATTTACATGAACTGTATGTGTAAAATATTCCACAGAAGTGTTTTTCAAGTGTACTGAATGTGGTGATGTAGGTAGTTGTAGTAGAACTGAAGAACTAGAATTCAAGTATTTAAAAGTAGCGCCATACAATTCCTCCTTCATTTGGGTACAACCCGGTTTTATCAATATACCGTTTAGAGTCCCAAAACCATTAGACTTACCGGATCACTTCTACATGGTTTGAGGAACATTTTGAATAGTGATAAATGGAGTTCAAAGCTCTGGACGATATTTTGCATAAATTCGGAGTCACAACATATATAATTTGGTACTACAGCAAGAAGGCTTTTTCCATGCACTTGTTTACCCCAGGGTAAACGTGTTAACAGGTAAAAGTAAAAAACTTGAATCTTTTCGAAGAAAGGCAGTATATATGCTCCTAATATTAAAGGCGCTTATCATTTGCCAAATCCTAAAATTATAATAGATATTACTATTAGAAAAAGTCTGATAAAGGCGTCAGCAGTAATGGGCTTCTGAGAGCAACGGTGGACATCTCGTAGTTATGCAGTTAAGAGTTGGGAAGACAAAAGCATTCCAATACACAAGTCATCAAACCCTACGTGTATGACTGTCGTGAGAGAATTATTTCTGATTTATGTGTAGAGAGTGGTCTACATTGGTTGTGTTTAACCTATTTTGTAAAGCTTCAATCATTAAGTGCGTTACAAATTACTTGAATTGTATTAGATACAAATTAATTACCAAGACGACTATTCATGACTTCTATCAATTCGAAAACTCTTCATGATTAATTTATTATCATGATGTTAACGTAGTAACGTTATTTGACTATGTTAATATCTAAATTGTTTGCATTAGATTTAGAAATTATTTACGTTACGACTACTAAAACTATGAAAATAATAATTGTTCAGAAAAAAATATAAATATTAATTTAAGAGGCATTATAATAGCAATTTTGCTACCAATCATGAACCTATCATAGTTATATTAACCCATGAATGTATGTTACGTATTTCAAACGTAATATGTTACATATCGCCACTGCACTGAATTACCTTTCCTGCTTTTCGCTCACAGTTAGTGAGAAACGAGCCCTTTGCTCTAATCAAAGAGCAACCAGCTAGACCTAAATAATATAGGACTAATTAAATTGTTATTTATCGCTTTAGAAAGGTTCACATTATAAAAACAGTTTTTACACAACTTTGCATTGACTTAATGGTCTAAGGTCTAATAAAATTAGCATTAATAACTCCATGGCACGACAGCTCACAAGGAACCTTGGCCTACCGCCGGCAGCTGCATCCCTTATCTAGGTCCATGACAGACGTCATGGCTGCGGTGCAATATTGGAGGGTGAGACATGGTCTCGACTCCCTCCCGGCTGGTTAATGCGGTCCTCATGCTACTTCTCCATCAAGTAGCTCCTCAATTGGCCACTCAGGGACCTCATGAGGCTAAGTGCATCCCGGTCCAGGTGTCTCAGTGGGGGAAAAATCCCCACCCCGGTACTGGGAATCGAACCCAGGTCTCCCGCTTGGCAAGCAGCTGCGCTACCACCGCGCTAAGGAGACGACCAAAATTACCATTACTGGTGATTAATAGTAATTTTAATAATCAGCTAGGAAAACTTAACAAAACCGAATTAATAAATAACCTATTGCTGTAACTGAAGTTGAAAAATGAATTAAAATGAATATTAGTTTTATAACAATGGTAAACAAATAAAATAGGGAGTTAAAATTATTCAATTTTATGTTCTTCCCCCAAACTTAAAAAAAATGTAAATACATTGCTTCCTTGAACGATATGTAGATGTTCTGAAATTGACTAATGTGGTGTTGGGAACCAGTTGCACTGAAGTATATTGCATTCTCGCTGAAGTATACAAAAGTCAGATAATTTGTTTCTCTTTTGAATTACTCACTTTTTGCCGCTTTATTTTTATCACCTCTGCATAAACACACAACATGCAACCGACATCGTGACTAAGCAATTCCACAGAAAAACGAATGTACATGACAGGCATCCTCCTTTTTAAAGACTGTCGTTTAAATGTAATTTCCCTTTGCTATATATTGTGCTTCTCTCCCATCCTCCTTCCTTTCCTTTATTTGCATTTTGTATACGGTTTGGGAAGCAGATGTAATTGAAACCTAACACTCTACGTTGCTCGCATAAAGAAAACGGTGAACATGGACACCAGCTAATTTAGCCAAAGCCTTCTTGTACAGCGGGAAACTGGACTGCACAACATTCAGTTATTGTCTCATACAACAATGTGTTAGATGTGCATGGTACTTACCGCATTGTTCTCGGCAGCAGCCTCGGACATAACGGATTCTGTGCTGGAGGCGACTTCGCCGCTATCATTCGCTGTGTTGGCCACCTTTGTTGTGCCACCCTGCAATAGAACGTCAACACTTAATGCCATGTCATATGAGAACTACAGGGCGTTCATTTAACCCGTAGTTGTCTACATTAGTATACTACATATGCCGTTTTTCCTTTAATTCAAGCTAAAAACTGGAGTTCTAGTAAAAAAAAGATGTGTATCATTCACATGACTTTCTCTACATCTCTGCAACAAATTATTCTTAAAAAACTTATACTTCTATTTACTTCATGCTAATCAGAAAAAATTAGCAGAAATTGCCTTTTTACTTGCTTCGTCGTAAGTAGAAGCGAAATAATAGAGTACCATAGGTTAAGGTGATAGTCAAAAGTTGATTGCTATGTGACAAGTTCCTTTGTTTATTTGGACAGGAGTTGACAAATTCCTATATGAGAAAAGTAAGTTTTTCATAGCTGAAACCAAAAACAATGAATGTCTCAAAAACGATCAGCTCCACGAAAAAAATGTATATAACATAAATTGTGTGATTAAACGTGCTCTACATTTCTTGTGAAATAAGTTTTTATCTAAGTCTTACGGTTTAACAGTTACGCAAAATTCCGTAAAATTCATGCAGAATAAACTAGTCTTCAGAGGCTATTCCCAGAATATTCGAGATATACATTTTGTTTGTCAGGTAAATTTCTTTAATGTTTGATATTTTAATCAAAATCGATAGAGCCATTTTTGCGAAAATCAAAAGTTTGGAAAAAAGTTCCATGTAAAGGGTAGTTTGGGGTGGGGGGATTTTTCTGAAAACCTTCGTGTCACATCCCTGGAAGATACTAAACTTAAACACCAAGTTTGGTATTCTACCGACTTTTCGTTTTTGAGTTATCGTGTTTACAGACACACACACACACATACACACACACACACACACGCGCGGACCTTTTTGCGAAAATGCTTTTTTTTGGATATAAGGGACCCTAAAACATATATTTCCGGTGAAATCACGGTATCGAATATTTTGGTGAAGTGCAATACCTTCTCTATACACTATGCTCATAGTGCGTGTGGAGAAAGTAATATATGGGAGTAACCTATAAAATTATTATATAAAATAAGAGAGAAAATAGAAACGAAAATTCATTTAGATCCCTTATAAATATTTTTCTTCCCAAATAAAAGTTTAAATCCTTCTAAACCAGTTTTCATAATCCTGCCAAAGGCACTACCAAAAAAGTAATTCAAATGGCCATGAATGTTAGGTGATAGATAATGGACTGGCCATCCATTCAAAGCCAAATGTTGCAATTTCAAATCCCAGTGACTGTTACAAACGACGGGGAGAGCCCAAGTAAAGTAATCGGTTGACGCTTGGGAGGTTATGGAGTTAAATTTGTCTGTAATTATGTGGGTTTTACTCCTTTATTTATTTAAAAAAATCACTGCCATTTTAGGGCAAACATTGTATACATTTTTACAATATAAAACAATCTTGATTACTTGTAGTTTATGATTGAGGTTAGAATAACATGAAATTAATCCTAGAGACAATCCTATTTGCGTATTTACGCTTAAAACAAGCGGAACTTATAGGTACCGACAGGCAACAAAGGGTTAAGGGACACTGGGGGGTGAATTTTATAATTTGCACATTTTTGTATGGATTTTTTTGAAACATATACTGCGATTGTATTGTTAGTTAATATGAATATAACATGTCATTAAAATTTATAAGTTAATATTCTACGTCTATAAATTATTCAAAACAAATGTTATGTAAATGTGGTGCATAATTAAAATGTTCCCTTCATCTCATAATTTGTGAAATTTGGTTGCAATTTTTGTAATTGTAGCATTGAATCACAGCAAAATACTGTATGAAATGCTATTTAAAAAAAATATGATTCGCGGAATTATTATAAACCTATAAAAACATTTGTACTTGTACTTTAATGTATATCCAGCATATCTTAATACATATCGTGTTTGTTATGTTATTTTTTTCACTTCCTTTAACACAAACCATTCACATAATTTACCACCTCGTGCGTTTTCCATTGTCTTAACTGCGCTGCGAAATGAACGACGCATGTCAGAATAAATTATCCGTTTTGCTTCCAAGGTTTTTATACATCTCAATATGTGATCTGCGGACCTAGGTAGCGTGGAGTCATCGGCTTTGCCGAAACATTCAACCTCAGTTGCAATATAATATTTGTTAAAACCCTCTCAAAGTTATACCTTCCGACCCATTGTCTCAAGGAAAGTAAATACGTAAGTATGTCCTGTGTATACTAGGCCTATTTAGAGGTACTAATCAACCGAAAACATACTACACTTAATCAGTAAAACGTACGGAAATAAAGCAAATATTATGTAATGTTGTTTATTTCAATGCTCTTAATTCTCAATACAAATATCTACACTTGCACCACTAAAAAAAGAAAGGAATGAAGAAAGAGAGAGAGAGAGAGAGAGAGAAAGACATTTTTGTGTGTTATCAAGTATTTTGTCCTATAGATACTTTGGATATTTATGCACTTTCTGGTAGATTGTAATAGAATTTAAAGAACGACTGAGTTGTTTGAAACATTTTGAGAAAAACATTGTTTTACAAAGCAATACGGCTAGGAAACAGGTATATTGTACGATCTTTTAATAGCTGTAGAACCCAAAGCAAGGGAGATTGCATGTAAATGTGGCCTCTCTTTGGATGTTAATAAATGCACTAAACACATTGGTATTTTAACCAAAAAAGCCAAGATTATTATAGTATATAAATATAAATTTATAAAATCATTCATATACAATAATGAAAAAAAACTAAATAATTTAAAAAAAGGTCTTAACAACCATTTATTTAAAAAAAAGTATTTTAAAATTTTTGTCTGTGGCCAAATATTCACTTCCAGTTTTTCTTAAGGAAGAAGAATTTAGCAATTCCTATTTTCCATACAGAGGAATATGTAATTTATAAGGTACTAATGATGTTTTATGTATACTCGAGTACACAACGTGCTCCATTCCCCTAGATTGCAGAAATTTGCACCTTTAGTCCATAATTAGGTAGCGCATTTGGGGTACGTAAAGACTGAAGTTCACTGCATTTATCTGTAAATACAAGCAGCACGTGCTCTCCCTTCCGATTTTTCAATACAGAAGACGAAACAGTGAGGCGGGAGCAATGCCTCACTAGCCATGAAGGGACAGTTGCATGCACACCCCGCTGTATGCTTATCATGTAATTATCCCGCGTAGCGCTCTTACAATCCTTGTAATACTACAAATGATTTGAATATCTTTATTGTTTATAAGTTTTTAATATTAATTTCTTCATTAATAATTTTATATAGCGGATGAACAGTATATCTGTCTCCTTCAGCAAACATTGCTCATGCAGGACCTGCATACCCGGTCTGCACTTTCTAGTAATGCATTTTTACTCTACCCCAGTCTGTGGTAGTTTTCTGTGTTACTAGCCTAAAGACGACTCAGGGATACAAAAACTTACTTCTGTGTTTATAATTTATATGAAACTAAAGGGAGATTCGCGTTCTACCTCTAAAAATATTTTGTTTGCAAGAAAAAGCTAAACCAATTAAATATAAGTGGATCCTCTAGAGAAAGCAGTGAGAATTTATTATTCACTTCATTTGCGTAAATGAGAGCCTTTCATTAGCGACATGGAGACGAGGGTTAAAATTATTGCTGCTACTAAACAGCAAACCTATTTAGGAAAACTGTAGTATGGAAATATAAGGCTTAAGTTGTAATGTTACCCTTCGGCAGTTGGCTATACTTCAGGAAAGGTAGATCCGTGTCTAGAATTGTGTTCGGAAAACAGAAGTGGTCACGCAGTTCAGGATAAAGCCAGATTTTGTCTGTACTAATCAACCTGAAAACATACTACTCTTACTTCAATTGTGAGACACACTTTATTCACGCTGGTATACTTAAATTAAAAAGGTTGATCCCAGCTTCCATTAGAAATACAGATATATTGGTCACCTCAAATTTAATTTCTATATTAAACTTTCCCTTAAAAGCACTACCGATACGAATAAGGATGATTGCTTTTTCACCGCTTATCAATACTAAGTAGAGAAAATATTAAATATCACTTAAAGGTTTGATTTTGGGATTTCACCTGAAATACAGGCTTTTACCATACTTGGTGTTTAGTTCAACCATACCCAGGCCCTAATGGCGCCAACTATTGATGTGCTGAGGTTTTGTTGCTCACTTTGAATTTCGATTACAAGGTATTCGTTTGCTTGCACGCGGGCCTTTCTTTTGCTATACCATC
Source organism: Hymenopus coronatus (assembly GCA_030762935.1). NCBI lineage: Eukaryota > Metazoa > Arthropoda > Insecta > Mantodea > Hymenopodidae > Hymenopus > Hymenopus coronatus. The sequence goes on along the minus strand of CM060887.1, from coordinate 54,241,279 downwards.
TCAGGGATTTAGATTAAAAGTTAAATTTGCTTTTTGGGCAAGCCATTTGATGCATGCCTATTATTGTATCTTGAAAATCTTGAAGGTGATCTAGCTCATCTTCTCTTAAATATCGGTGAGAATGTATGATATATATAGTGCCAATCATGGCGCCCATCATTGTTGTTGATCTGAAGTCTAGATGTAGCTTCCATCCAAGTAGTGTACCAGAATCAGGCACTGTCCAAAGCTTAATGCAGTGGTATCTATGGTTGAACTAGTTTAGTTCCAAGAATTACATTAGAAAAACCCATCCTAAACTATCCTGGACATTTTAATTTTTTTTTATTTTTCAAGAATGGCTTTCACTTTTAATTAAAATTTACAATTTGAGTATGTTTGAATGACATATATACATAACTATATATTTTTAATTTTCTGCAAAAATCCTCTAAAGACAGCTTCATTCTGATGTCTTTTGTTTAATATTTGGTAAATCGATATGTTTCACTGCAACAAAGTATATCCCGTTAAAGCGGACACTTGATATTAAATAATTTATTTTGTAGCACTAACCATTTTAGATGTGGTTTTGTTAGTTTTTAATTTTCAAATACTATATAGTTTTCTGTATAAAAATCGTTAATCTTTCTACCAATCTTTTTCTTTATTTTCCTCGTTATACAAAGAAAACGGAATTTCAAATTAATAATTTAGAGACTAGCTTTTCCGCTTTAGGTATATTATTTTATTCATCTCATACTTACAAAGAAATGAGTAAACGTTAACTTTAAAAGTTTATCTATATCCATAAAAATTACATTGATTAATAAGACTCTATAAACATAATTTGTACAACAGTGAGTGGAGAAATTCCAAGAAAGAGAAAAGCATTTTTAGAAAAAGAAAAAGGAAAATTTTACCGAAAATGCATGTTTGTGGTCCTTGTATAGGCAAATAGACATTTAAGGGAAGAATGGTTGTGTGTCACGCTTTTGTGAATACGCCCATTTCTGACCATAAAGCTAAGAAAATTGTGTTTTAAACTCTTGTTTAAAAATCAACGTTTATATTAATTTGAGCATCTTCCAAGGATTTAAAATGCTGTCAAAATAATCTGATTCCTAACTATTATTCAAATAGAGCATTTTGCTTGTTTTATTATTTTCTCAAAACTGACCAACGATTTTGTAAAAATAAGAATGTAAGTGTTTGGTTTTCTGGAAACATATTGTGAAATGCTCTTCAATATGAACCATTTTGTATAATTTTGTATTAATGTAAACTGTATATATTTCTGTGTTTTTAAATGTTTCCAAGATATTCGTTGTTAATAACTTGTATATTTTGAAATTCTAAGTATCCATTCAATAATTGTTTCTCTTGAACAAGCAAACAGTGCGATTTGATGTACTTGACTTCTCCATTTTAAATGTTCTGACCAGCACTAACGCCTCTATGGATACCAGCATTGTTCAGACACGAAATGTGTACTGAAGCTATTTCTTCAAATGTTTATCTCGATTAATCGGATATAGAAGAAAGAAATGGTTTTAAGAACCGTTAGTAAAAGCGTAATTAGAGAAATTCTTGTGATTGTAAAACCTAAAATTATTAATCTATACATAAAGATTGATCTCGGGATTATCATATCAGCACTCCAATTTTTTGAAGGCTTCATTGCCATACGGTAATTTAATATACAGAGATGGGAGAAACTAAACTGCAGTAGGTATAAAGAGATTAATTGCAAGGTGTGTAAGGAAACTCTAATGATATTTATGACGTTACAGCCGGAATCACCGTTCTTGGTCCATGGCCTTGACTGCAACATCATTAAAATTCCTTGTATCTTTCATTAGCTCATATCTCTCATGATGAAGTCACCACAACAGGCAGCGAGGGGTAAGGTTCCCTGCATCTACAGCACAATCAGGGCTAGATTTGGTTGTTTTGCCACCCCTAGGCAGTGCATAATTTTCTACCCCCAATTTACCCCAAACAATATTATACGGTCATTATGAGTAGTTTAACTTAGTTTTAAATGAAACAATATTTAAATGAAAGTTACATTTCAGAAACAAATTAATTATTTGGAATAAAAATACATGCATCTTACATGTAAATTATAACGATTTCCTTTGTTTTCGAAATCGATCTGACGAAGCACATCAGGCTCGATGTAAACAATTGAGGCAGTGTTCAGTTTCTTTTGGCGTGCTATTGAACGAAGAGCACTGAAAATTATCTCTCTGCCGAACAAGTTGCTGCACGTAGCACTACACCACTTGTGAGTCACTTAGCTGTTTGCACGGTTTAGGCTCACTCATTTGGAAGTTGTGATTTATGAAACGAGTACTTATACTTTCTCATATCCTCTGTGCTTACAAGCGTTCACTATCCAAGTTCATTGAATACTAAAATATAGTCGTTAAGAACCCGAAAAAGATTCAAACATTCATTGTTGAAACAAAATTGACAGGTTGGCTGTGATTTATTTTTTAGGTATTGACGACGATATAGGCCTATATGTAATTCAGTTGTATTAATAGCAATAAACAATAAACTAACATCCTATTTGATTTTCAACAAGCCATTGTTGTTTATACAAACAGTTAAATGTAATAATTTCCTCTCCGCCCCTTCTGCAGGTTATGCAATAAAATTATGCAGCTGCAGTCTTTCCTTTTACTTTCCGCGAGCCCGTGACAATGCGATAAAACAATATTCGACTTCCATAAGTTGTGCAAGATCAAACAAGATTTACCAATTTTTTTAAAAATAAATTAACGGTAAAAACGGGAGTATAGAGATAGAGAAAATGTCGCCACTCTGAAAATTGCCGCCCTAGGTAACTGCCCCAAGTTGCCTAGACCTAAATCCGGCAACGAGTAATACATTAACTAATACATTAGATAGTTCGACTGAGGATGTATCCAGTGAAAACACCATCTAGTATTGAACAATGTGACCGTGAAGATTAATTCAAAATTAAGTGTGTTAACTGAGTATTAAGCAACTTGACCGTGAACTTATTTACAACATGCTCAGTGATGTGTGTTATAATACTTGTAAACGTGAAGAAAATACTAAGCGTGGATTGTACTGCATTACTAACCAGGACTTTATCTGAGAAGCATGTGAAGCTGACGCATCGATTTCCTTGACTTATGTGGCACCTTACTTGGTAAGTAAACTGGCTCTCAAGTTTTACATTTACTTCCTCCAAGGAAGGGGCCAAGAACGGTAAATCCGGCTCTAGACATATCTACTCTTAGACTAGTGAATACTCCGCATTTATGCAATGCTAGAGTTTACGTTGCATACTTAAGCACATTTTACTACCAAATTCTATGTCTGTTTAATGAACTGAGCCACGTCATTGGCAATACATGGTCTTCATACAAAAACCTGGTATTTAAGTTTAGTCTCTTCCAGGAATGCGACACGAAGAATTTCATAAAAAGCCCCACCCTAAACTACCCCTTACATGGAACTTTTTTCGTAAATTTTGATTTTCTAAAAATGGCTCTAACGATTTTGATTAAAGTATCGAATATTAAAGATATTAACCTGACAAATAAAATGTATATTTTGAAAATTCTGGGAATATCCTCTGAAGACTACTTTATTATGAGTCAATTTTAGGGAATTTTGCATAACTGCTAAACCGTAAGGGATGGACAAAAGATCACCACACAACAAATGTAGAGCATTTTAAAACACACAATTTATGTTATATAAGTTTTTTTCGTGGAGTTGATTGTTTTTGAGATATTCCTTGTTTTTTGTTTCAGCTATAAAAAGCATACTTTTCTCATACAGGACTTTGTGAACTCGTGTCCATACAAACAAAGGAACTTCAGCCACAGAGCAACCAGCTTTTGACCATCACTTTATCCTATGGTACTCCCTTATTTCGCTTCTACTTACAAGGAAGCAGGTAATAAGACTATTTCTGCTAATTTTTTCTCGATTAGCAGGAAGTAAATAGAAGCATAAGCTTCTTAACAATAATTTATTGCAGAGTTGTAGAGAAAGTTATGTGAATGGAACACATCAGATTTTTTCTTAGTTTAATGAACAATTATTTCATATAATTTCACAAAATTTAAAAAAATATGCATGCAATACACATCCGTTAACTCCTTTATAGAACCTCGTTCCGTAAAGGCGCATGTCGACAATCGATGCGCATGTCGACAATCGATGAAAATGAATATTCCTTTACAGAAGCCGCGTAAAGGCTGTAGCTGGAAAAGTAGAACGATACTGAAAAATTAAATTTGATTTAACCGTTCTCCCAAAATAATTTAAGATTTGAATCTACTACACGAATAACATCATTTGGGAACTATACAAAAAATCTAGTGTGTACCATTCACATGATTTTCTCTATATCCCTGCAACAAGTTATTCTTAAAAACCTTATACTTCTATTTACTTTATGGTAATCAGAAAAAATGAGCAGAAATAGTCTTATTACTTGCTTCCTTGTAAATAGAAGCGAAATAAGGAACTACCAGAGGTTAAAATGATAGTCAAAAGCTGGTTGCTAAGTCAATGAAGTTCCTTTGTTTATATGGATAGGATTTGACAAGTTCCTGTATGAGAAAAGTATACGTTTTTCATAGCAGAAACCAGAAATAAGGAATGTCTCAAAAACGACAAACTCACGAAAAAAAATGTATATAACACAAATTGTGTGTTTTAACGTGCTCTACATTTTTTGTGAAGTAAGTATTTTTCCATCTCTTACGGTCTAGCAGTTATTCAAAATTCAGTAAAATTCATCCAGAATAAACTACTCTTCAAAGGCTATTCCCAAAAAATTCAAGATATACATTTCATTTGTCAGGTAAATATCTTTAATATACGAAATTTTAATTAAAATCGTTAGAGCCATTTTTGAGAAAACCAAAATTTTTGAAAAAAGTTCCATGTAAAGGGTAGTTTGGGGTCGGGGGATTTTTCTCAAAATCTTCATGTCGCATCCCTGGAACATACTAAACTGAAATACCAAGTTTGGTATTTTACCGACTTTTCGTTTTTGAGTTATCGTGTTCACAGGCACACGGACACACACACACACACACACACACACACACACGGACCTTTTTGTGAAAATGCTTTTTTTGGATATTGGGGACCCTAAAACATATATTTCCGGTGAAACCTCGGTATTGAATTTTTGGGGAGTGCAATACCTTCTCTATACACTATGTACATAGTGATTATAGAGATAGTAAAAAGGTTTGAAAAGAGACAGACAAAAAAGGCTTGAAAAGAGACAAACAAAAATACTGACTAGAATTTCTCAGGCACGTTCAAGCCAATAGTGCAGGTTTGAGCTTGCTTCAGTACTGCGGGAATCATCACTTGCATCGTAACTGTTCATTGAGAGTCATAAGATGCAAATGCTACATTTGAAAACGTTTCTCAGTGTGTGAGCTGAAAAGTGTTACTAACAGCGTACTTCTGTACCACTGCCCTCTGTAAGAAGGATACATGTGTTGCTATTAGTTTCCAGGACAGATAGATTATGCATGGTGGACCTGTTGCATGGACACACCCTTATCTGACTTTACGTCAAGTATTGATTACGATTTGAGCGAAAGTAAAGCAAAAAGCAAAAACAAACAGAATTTGAAGAGTAGAACGTACTAAGCATATGGGATTTTCTCTCCTGAACTTTGCAACGCTGGAGAACAATTAGCAAAAGTGTCAAGTATATGATGTCTCATTGTTGTGACACTACAGTTTCATATTTATTACCTAAAGTTTATAAATTATAGCAGCATGAAAAATAAAAAAGGATTCATTCATTTGCAAGAACTCGATTTAGGGTCCAAGTATGTCGGTTGATTTTGAATAAAATATATTCCTTTCTATTATGAGGATAATTGAGGAATTAGTGACCGTTTTGACTTAATATATTCAGAAAAAGCTTATTTTATTTCTAAACACAATCAAATTCGTCACTTAAGTATTCTTCAGGTCTACCTTTTAATTACGGCACTATAAGGGGCTGTTTTACGGAGCAAAGAAACATAAACGTTTGGAAAAGTAATTTATTACTACCGTGTCTGTCTTGTATGATTTTGTTATTAATTGAATTCTTAAAATAATTTGAAGACACGGGTCGAATTTCGCCATTAACATTTGTGCGTCTGTTCTCGGAATATTTTACATCAGTTTCAGATTCATTTTTGCTTATTACTTATTCTGATTGTAAATTTATGTATATTTCAAATTCCGAGGATTCAAAAATCGAATACCCCTCGTCTCTCAGTTAGTTTGACTTTGCATCATATTTTGAACAATCACAGAATACATAACAATCTATTTCGAGTGAAATTAGATATTCTATATTAAATGGGCATTTTCTCGAAACCTAGGATTCAGTTTCAGTGTCTTTGTCATAAAAGTAACACAATAAAAAAGTTACCAAAATAGAAGTCACACTCTGATCAAAATTTCTGTCCTGCTAATGTCCTCTGTTGGCGTTAAAGCGACTCGGTGTTGAGTAATCAGACACTAATATGACATTTTCTGCTTGAAGAGGAAACTTTCTAAACTTTCAAAAATGTATCAATACAAGTATCAGTACTTTAACATTTCCATGTATGGTTATTCAATCTCTTTTCATTGTATCACAAAAATGCCAACTAAATGGATTAATGAAATGAGAAAAGGAAAAAAAAATACTTGTATATATGTTTCGTATGGTGTGATAAGAATTACTTATATCTCCGAGTAGTACATTATGAAAAGTACTAATGGAATGTTATGTTCTGCTTTTATATCTATTAATAAATAACATTCTTACACTGCTACTTTCTCTAGCCAAAGATACATCAAAGTCACCGCCTAACTCCTCATAAGTCAATGAGATCTCACTGTCCTTAATGTTTTAAGTAGCTTCTGTTGAATCCTCAAAACTATACATCACCCTATTAACTGAAGAAAGAGAGTGGAGTATTATTATCTTGGCTTTTTAAGAATTTTCGAGCAATAATTAAAATAACGCATTACTTTCTCTATATATAGTGTATAGAGAAGGTATTGTATTGCACTCGAAAATTTGGTACCGAGATTTCACATGAAATATACATTTTGAGACCCCCTGAACCCAAAAAAACATTTTTAGAAAAACGTCCGTGTGTGTCTGTCTGTCTGTCTACGTGTGCGTGTGTGTGAGTCTGTGGGTAGCTTACCTCAAAAATGAAAAGACCATTTAAAACCAAACTTGTTATTTAAGTTTGGTATCTTCCAAGGAAGCGACACGAAGATTTTCAAGAAAATCACCCCACCGCCAACTACAGGGAAAATATTTTGAAAATTTTGATTTTTTAAAAATGGCTCTAACAATTTTGATTAAAATCTCCTATATTTAAGATATTTACTTGCCAAATAAGTTGTATATCTTGAATTTTCTGGGAATAGCCTCAAAAGACTTTATGCTGGATGATTTTTCCTCAATTGTGCATACATGGTAAACCATAAGAAATAGACAAAAAATACTACACAAGAAATGTATATCACGATAAAACACACACTTTATGTCATATACATTTTTTCGTGGAGTTGACCGTTTTTGAGGTATTTCTTTTTTATTGGTTTCAGCTTTAAAAAAACTTATACTTTTCTCATACAAGAATTTTTCAACTCCTGTCGATACAAACAAAGGAACTTCAGTTACATAGCAACCAGCTTTTGACTATCACTTTAACCTATGGTACTCTCTTATTTCGCTTCTACTTACAAGGAAGTAAGTAATGAGACTATTTCTGCTAATTTTTCTGGATTAGCAAGTAGTAAATAGAAGCATAAGCTCTCTAGCAATAATTTGTTGTAAAGATATAGAGAAAATTATGTGAATGGAACACATAAGATATTTTAATATGCACCATCCCAATTTCCCATAATGCCGATAGGTTCATAAGTCTTGCAAGGTTTTCTGTGATCAATTGACGATATAGCTTAATTATTGATATTACTGTATTTTAAGTTTAAATATGTATTACCAACCTATTTAAATGCATCATAATTTTGACCCAATGATGTACGGTGTATTACTTTCTGACTGAGAAATAGGCTTCTTGATAACGTCTCTGCCTAGAATATATCTCAGCAATATCTCGAAAAGTCGAACCTCACTCTGAGAACGCATTGAACTACTAACACTACAAATATGTTTACCTGCCAAATAAATGTATATCGTTAGGTCGTTAAGTTTTCATTCGGCGAGAATTTCGCATCTTGTATAACTGATAAGCGAAAAGCGATAGACGTTAGCGTAGTACACAGAAAATGTAGATCCCTGTAAAACGCACTATAGTAATAACTTCTTTATGAGAGAGTTAAGCTGTTTCCGAAATATCCGCTATTAATGATTTGATATGCTGCCATTCTTTTAAACTTCTGTCAGTTGCGCGTGGCAGATACACGACGTTCTAAGGACAGCATCTAGCGTTAAACATTTTTACGCACAATTATTTCTGCTATTTTTTCTGATTAGCATGAAGTAAATAGAAGTATAAGCTTTTTAAGAATATTTTTTTTTGCTGGGATATAGAGAAATTTATGTAAATGGTACACATAAGATTTTTTAACTATATAATTCATTTGTGTATAACTTGCTCAGTAAGGGAATTAATCTTCGGTTTTTGCCCATGTCCATTATTCCCTTTAAATGACCTATAAAATAAAAAGAACAATGCTTATAAGGTAATTTTCTACAACCACTCCGCATAAGTTTGTCTTATACCCTTGTTTCCTTCGGTCCTGGCGCGGAATTGACTTTGTTCACTGGTAAACGTTTGAGTGCAAACATTAAATGAAAAACACTACTATCTGGAGCCAAGGACACTTGTAAGGATGATAAATAAAGGGTAGCGATAGTAACATTGATGATGATGACAAAAGTACAAGACATTCTCAAAATAATGTTCAATAATAATATATTCACTTTGAAATGGAAGATGAAAAGCGTATGTTTATCACAGCGAAACAAAACATTGGTAAAGGTACAAAGCAATCTAAGGATTAGCAGACTTAGAAAAGCCAAGATGTTAAAGAATGGAAATCCTTTTGGCAACAGAATAACAGAAAACGAAACAATGAAATTCAATGTTATATTCAAAACAGTTCTGTGTCGGGAGAGAATCTAGGCAATAAAATAGGAGTGAAGATAAAACGAAGAAAGTGAAAGGAAACAGGGAAAGTTATAACGAAAGGAGCAACAGAGTAAATTGAAAGACCAAGAAGGAAATAAGGTCAGACGCCTGGGAATAACCGAACATGTCAATAACTAAGAAGGGAAAAAGAATAAGAAATAAAGAAAACCCCAAATTTCAATTGGATATGAAGGCATGATGAGAAAACGTAAATGGCCTTCTGTGACAGACCTCTTACTCTTCTGTGTGAACTCGGCAGGTGCTCGCATTGGATCCGATTATATAAAGACCACCTCACACCTCATTATACACACTTTAGCCGACTTCACTGCTCAGGTTTATCCCCCTTCCCACTGCCCTCAAGGGAGCAAAATAAGCAGCTTACCCCTTGTCCTCTAAATGAACTCTTTCTAATGTTCTCTGAGAAACTCTCACTTTAAGAGGAATTTCAAAGGTTTTCTTCGCGGTTAAGCCACTATTGTTTTGTTGACCCCTGAAACGCAACTGTCTTAAGTAAGCAACTCGTTTCCGTGGTCATTCTCTTAAACTACACGCTTCAGAACAGAGTACATGGTACCTATTACTAGATTATCGATTGGTCGGATATTACCTTTCTATATACAGGCTGTCTCAAAACCACATTGAACCAATTTAACAATCTTATAGTAAATGCTTGAAATATTTCAGAATTCCATGTTGTTTTTGTGGGCGCCGCATTACTTTTCCCAGTTTCCTGCATTTCCTTAGTTGATATATTTGATTAGTGTACATATTTGCAAGCATACAAACACTTACACCCAAGGCGGGATCCAAACCCACGATCCCCTGCGTCACGAAATAGCAAAGCTAGGCACTGGAACCGCAGAACTCTTGATACCTTAAGGTGGAGTGGTGGCATTACTTCTAGACATATTTTTATTATATTAACTTTCAGATTACTTCTACTTTACCCGTCCCTTATGACCTTTTGAGCGTCGGATGTCCTCAGCCGGTCATGATCCATTTCCTGTATTTCGTTCTATCCCTAGTCAGTTGTTTAACTTCCTTCAACATTTTTTTCTTTCTTATTCACTATTTTCTCTACATAATCGCTCCATTCTAATCTTGGTCTCCCTCTTCCTTCTCTTCTTTTCCCTCTGGCCACCCATACCTGTTTTGGTTTCCTACTCTTATCCATCCCATTTTTGTATCCAAACCATCTTAAAATATTTCTCTATCTTTTGCATTATTATTTCTTTAATGAGGATATTTCTTGTTTGACAATTTTCAGATTACAATACTCTCTTATTCAGGATTATTCTTATTAGACAAATTGCGGCCAGGAAGTGTTAGCAAAATACTGTGACAATGCCACCCGTGTGTGCAACTTCTCAAGTTACCTCTGGTATGCGGCGGTGGCTGGAATGTGAGACATCGCTGTTCGATGGTTAACAACGGCGCACAGCAACAAGATCCTTCCATACGGGAGGCCCTTCTCTTCTCACGAACATCATGATTCTTCCCGATATTCGAGATGTTTCTTTCAGCTTCTTCGTTTCTAGTACCTTTGAAGAGTTTTCAGAAGGTCTGTTACGTCATTTTATCGCTATAAAATCAGGAAGAATGACACGTGAATTGTACTGAGCTGTGAGTGACTGGAGTGTTAGCGCGCAGTGGTGCGCGAGCCATGAATGGCGTGTAGGCATAAACTGTCAACTGTCTAACGTCAGGTGAACTATTTGCAGCAGTGAAAACAAGACTTGATTTGTAACTGCATTCTGAGTCAACAAAGGCATTTGTTAAACACATTTTTGAACCTTTTACCACAAACTGGAACTAATTTTGGCCAAGTTTTGAAAGTATATTATTTTATAAATATATACGGATACATTTTGTTTTATATTGTATCCAATGTGAAAATTGCCGTTATTTCTCTCATTTTAGAGAAAGAACATAGAATTCAGGGAAATCTAGTACATTTAGGGTTATGACATTTTAATATTACTTACACCATAATCTTAAATATATGCAATTTCCGCATTTTGAGCCCCCTATTATATAAGAGTAATGACGTTTTACATTTTATATTGGATGCAAAATGTAATAAAAAGTATACTTGGAAATTATATTGCTTAGTTTTCATCTCATTCGGTATGAATTATAATAAATTATTACTGTCAATAGAGGGGTCGAAATTGAAGAAATCTTGTACGCTTAAGAATGTTGTGTTCATGGTGCTGAAGTGCCATATTCCCCAAAATTAATAGATTGCTACAACTTTTAATTCCTCTATTATAAAATGGAGCGACAAATACAATATTCACATTGTTCACAATACCCATTAACAATTTATATAGTATATTATAAAATAGCATATTTTTCAATTTTGTGTTAAAGGGAAAAATTACCTCCAGTTTATGGTAAAAACTGTATTACTTAATTATAGTAACACTTCCTCTTTATCTGATAAGAATGAGTCTAAATAAGAGTTGAATGCGATATTATTATCCAAAAATTAATATAAATAAAACGTTTCCAGAGTTAATGCCACTCCTGTATATATTTTTGTGTACATTGAAAATGGCGTAATTTTGAGATTACCTTCTGACGAAGCACTTTGCCACTATTCGCAACTTAGAAGATACTTTTGTCCAGACCTGCAATGAAAAACTGGTTTCTCCTTGTTCATTATCAGGGATCCTGTCCTAGAATTCAGATAAAGGGACAAAGGCAGCTTACCTACACAAAAGGCTACTAATGAGTCGGACAATTTCGAGTTGAGCTTGTGTATGAAAGATAAATATTTTGGCCTTAAACTTATTTTCCTTTAATTGTATTAATAATAAGCTCTTAACAACTTCCTTTAAATGTAAACAAGTAATTGCAGTTAAATGTAAAAATGTTTCGTTTAATACCATGAGCTAAATATGCTCTTTGCCTCACTACCAAATGGATTGACTTTTGTTTTTATCTTTTGGCAATATTCTGATAATGCTTTTAATTCTATTATCTTAATCCTCAAGATCACTAACATTAAATTGTCTCTAAAAATATTTCCTTTATTTGTATATTCATTGTCTATTATAATGAAAATTTATGTTGAAAGAATGACCTAATAACTAAAAACTCTTATGTGTTACACTCGCATGACTTTCTCTAGCTGGTCTAAAACGTTCTACAAAAGATTATTCTTCTTTCTACACCATGCTAATCGAGACAAACATTAGCAGAATTTTCTCATTACTTAGTTTCTTATAAGTAGAAGCACTAGGCTAAAGTGATAGTCAAATGTTTTAAAAGCTATCGTTATTGTCATTGCAAATCACTGGTGTAGCACAAAAAAAAAAAAATGGGCACCTTACTTCTGAGAAAAATATGTATCTGCTTAAACCATACTGACTTTGAGCAGTGATATTAATGTACCTTTATTGGTGTTATTTTGAATCCTACTGTATAAGCACGGAAAAGGAAGGAAGCAATCTTATGTGTTCCATTCACATGACATTTTCTGTTCCGCAAACAAATTTTTCTTAAAAAACTAACTTTTATCTACTTCATGCTATTCAAGATAAAGATTAGCAGAATTTCTCTTTTTACTCGTTTTCCTTTAAGTAGAAGTGAAATAAAGACATTCACTAATCTAAAGTTATAGTCAAATCTGACAAAAGCTGGTCGCTATGTGAAACAGTTGAAATGCCGTTCTCTTTGCGTCAAACAAAACAGAGACGAAAAGAAGTATGTCTTCCTGATTGAGAAATTAAAACTTAAAAACACGGAATATCTCAAAAACAGAAAACTTAGAAAAAATGGATATGATATAAATTGTGTTTTAACAACATCTACATTTGTTGTGTGGTAGGTTGTACAAAAATTATGCAAATGTCATCCTAGAAAATGCAGGGTATACATTTCTGTATCGCATTAATATCTGAAACATATATTTTAAGAACTTTTATTAGAGGTGCATTAATTTCATTATGGTTAGTGCCATTTTTGAGAAAATCAAAATTTTCGAAAATTTTTCCATGTAAAATATAAATTGGGGTGTGGGATTTTCTTAAAAAACTTCGTGTCTCATCCTTGAGAGATACTAAACTTAAACAACAACTTTTGTTTTTTACGGCATTTTCCTTTCTGAGCTATAATGTCCATAGACACATACGCACACACAGAGACAGATAGACAGATACACACATTACCTTTTTCTAAAAATGACTTTTCGGGTACAGGTGAAATCTTGGTATCGAATTTTTGGGTGGAGTACAATACCTTCTCTATCTACTATATCTATCTGTCTGTCTGTCTATATGCATGCATGCGCTAGAGAAAGTAAAAAGGCATACTTAACGCCAATTAGTAGCATTTGACTATAGTTCTTATAACATAAGGCACCACAGGCGGTGAAACATAATCATTGGGAAATACAATTTTATATTTATTTATATTTCTCCATTATAAATATTTTATTTTATCGGCATCATTTATAAGTATTATCGTATTTTGTCATAACCTTAACCGTGTTTCTCACATTTATTATTTTTTCCCCTTAAACTGTTCTTAATTTATGAATTGCGTATAATAAACCTTCGTAATAAGGTTTGATTTGCTTTTAGTAGCTAATATTTAATATGTTACACTTAGGATGGTCATGTGTTTTTTCTGCAACGGTGTTTATATAGCGTGTTTCATTTCCTTCTTTCTTTTTGCTAATTCATGTTGAAAATATTATTGTAAATATAGAATGGTATAAATTGAAATAATATATGTAAAATACTGGGATTTTAGATACATTACCTTAAACGGTTCAGCTACAAATAAATCAAAACCTGTCCTGCAATTTTTCTGAAGTTTAGCACCGAGGCCATGCTAACGCAACCGGCTGAAACTATTAGTGGTATGGATAACCGACAACGCTAATGTGTTATCAATAATTAAGGCACTTAAGTAAATTGGAAATTAGGTACTGTAATGCACATGATTATATCTCCCCGCAGCAGTAATTGCTGTCGCTTGCTCGTTATTTTGTGCTGCTAATATGGACGAATGATTTGAAATGAAGGTTAATCATGTTCCCTTCATATTTCCGGAGTTGCTTGTGTGATGTTGAAAGTGCTTCTTGCTTACGGGGCAGAGCATTTCTGAAACGATGAAAAGCTTCTGAAGAAATGGCGGAAACGCCCACTCTTTTGTACGAGAGGCGCAATAATCTCTAAGGAAGTTGCGTCAAAGCGGAGCTCCCGAAACATCGTTAAATATGTACCAAGATGAAAGTAGCGGGCTACGGTACAGCACTGATATTTAATAATGCAACATAGAAATGGCTATTGCCTGGACATATGCTGCAGGCTGGTTACCTGCCAGCGAATAATGGAACGCAAAAACTACCACGAATCCTGCAGACACACACATAACCTTTTCACTAGCACTCAGGCGTCTAGGAAAGAGGGATAGTGAGATAGCTAGAGCTAGATAGGAAGATAGAAATAGTGAAAAGGTTTTTGGCTTAACTCTGAAAGTGCATAGCTCTCAAAAGCTCTTCAAACTTTAAACCGTTATAAATATTATAATATTTGAGAAAATCCGCCTTGTTAATCCGAGGTTGGATATACATTTCGCATTCAAGAGGTCAAGAGTTTTAATCTAGCTTATGGTGAGTTACTCGGATAAGGTTATTTTCGTGGGTCCTCCCTTATCCTGTGAAGACAAATATCAGTAACTTTAGGCTCCATTCATCCCGAAATCCTGTACACATCATTTCACCAATTTAATTTATGATCCAATATAATCAACCAGGTTAAAGGATGTTGATACAGGAAACAGTGGGGTTTTATAACATTTGGAAGAACGTCCTTCGTTCTCTTGTTCAACGTAAATCCCTCTCCCTGCGACTCCATATGCAACAGATGCTATCTTGGAAGATTAGTAATTTAGAGTAGAGATAATACTTTCAGCTGCTGTCGGCCTGTTGGAGGTCAGATTGAGATCTGGAGATTGCGGTGTTCACTGTGTTGGAACTTTACGAATGGAAGTGGGTCTACTGTAAAATTTCCTTTCGTTATCGGCTTACCCTCCCGTATTTGTAAGACTGACACTCCTCTAGGACTTACAAGCCAATGCCTAGGGGTCGGAAGCCTGTCGGGGAGCCAACGACACGAAACCACAAAATGGAGAACTTTTACGAGGGGTCACCCGTAGCCATACATGAATATGATCTTAAATTGTTAAGAGTTCTAAATTTTCTCAGTCTTTGAGGAAAACCCCTCCAGCTTTCATAGTAGCATTAGATCAGCTTATTCCATCATTTAATGATAGAGTCATGATCTGTAACTTAAAAATTCTTCTATAATGGAATATAATTACTAATGCTTTAATCAAAAAAACTGTACTCGTGGTAACGACGAACAATAAAAACATAACAAAAGGAAACCAAAGTTGCCCAGCTTGCCCAGTATGTGATCACTTTTGTTTTTATACTATCTGAAATATTATAATTCAGTATCAGATTATTTTATTCTCACACAATCTGTGTGTGGAACAGGAGTTGGATAGGTAGAGTCAAACTGAAAAATTTAATGCCATGACCGGGTTGTGAATCACGGGATTTGAGATCACTTTGTGGTTTACAGGGAAACATGCGAGTCAGTTGAGAAATTCAATGCTATGTATATTGCTATGGTAGCTCAGTGGCAGAGCAACCGGCTAGAGACAGGGAGATCCGTGGTTCAAATCCCGGCCGTGGCATTGAATTTTTCATTCTGACTCTACTTATCCATTATAATACAGTGTTACTATAAATAATCTTTCCGGAAACGTTTGAAGTTTCATCTATACCGTCCGCAATTGTTGCAGGCTCTAAACTCAAGACGACAGTCTTGCTGTGAGGAATAGAAACTGAAGTTTTCATCGAATCATTGTTTAGTGATGAAGCCACTTTCCATCTGTCAGGAAAAATACACAAACAAAATGGCAGGATATGGGCTTAAGAAAATACTAACATTTATGTGGAACATGTACGAGTCTCTTTTCCGTAAATATTCCACAAATTTTTGGGGGATATTTAATTCTCTACTGACTTTTACGGTGCATTTCTGTCGACTCCCTGTGAAACTCTCTCTGGCACACTCCATATATTTTAGATACTCCTTCTTATTGACTGCAATTTTTAAACTCATAAATTTCTTAAAAGTAGAGTCGTGTTAATTTTTCCTTCCCCTACTCAAGCAATCAGTACGAAATTTAAGAGGACCCGAAATGGGATTTCCACAATTTTTTTTCCATTTCGTGTTTTAATTGCATTTGAATATTTCGAATATCCCGCTCATTTTTGCATAACTTTCAAATAGATACGCTAATTGTAAACATTTAAAAATATTGTTGAAAATAATGCTGCGTAGTAGTTTTTTAGAACATTCTGGTACACTTACTTAGTAAAACATCAATAGTTTTGTGAACCTGAATGTTAGAGAAAAGATTTTTTTTGTTTTGACTGGAAAGTTTTGCTTAGCTATTCACTGCATTGGCTTCCTACTCATAATTTCTTCATGTGAGAGTTTCAAAGTACTGCAAAGCTGTGTTTGGAAAGTTAGGTTACATTTTATTTTAAATGTTATGTTTGAAAGCAATTTCTGAAGTAAAATTGTCTATACAAGTGCCCATTATCTCAGAAATTAATTGACACTAAGGGCTGACATTTTTATCACACATTTGCACCTAAACAGGCTTTATTTTAATAAAAAAAAGTTGTTATATATGGAGTAGTATAGTCTTTCAATAAAGTTTTAAGAGCTTTACTTAAACAATCATACCTTTCTTTTTAACCAACAGAAGTGTTCTATTTTTCATCAATCAAGAATATAGGTATTCTGAATATATCTTGAACATTTTAACTCATTATCTTAAATAGTTGCTGAGATAATTAGTCAAACTTTAACATTGGCAAGATAGGGCATATTGACTCTCCTTAAACCTATCACGTTACGATTACTTCTTAAAACATTTGAATCACTTTAGCTTAAGTATTCCCTTATTCCCTTGAAGGAAGTAATTAAGGTACTCCTACAAGATTTAATTCAGATATACGTAAGGCAGATAGGAAAATAAGCTTCTGTAAAAATAATTGTTGCAGATCAGGTAGAGAAAATTACCCGAATGTAACACGTCAGCCTTTCTTTGTTAATGGTACACCTAACTATAAATATTAATCATCAGATAAGAGTGCAACTTTACTTGCTGAATACCTAGTGTATAGTACAAAGGTAAAGAAGATGTTGCATTCCAATTAAAGTTTCGGTGACGGGATTTCACTGAATGTGCACGTTTTAGACTCCCTGAATTTAACAAAAACATTTTTAGAAATAGGTCTGTGTATGCATATTACAAGAATGCGACACGAAGATTTTAAAAAAATCCCCCACCCAAAGCTGATCTTTATATGGAAATTTAACTGTGGTTGCAACATGTTTGTTAATATGTTATATATTAAAGTTATTTTAAGTTACAAGTAAACTGTGCATTTTATATTTTCTGGGAATAGTCTCTGGAGTCCTGTTTATTCCTATCAACTATTGTATAGCAGGTAACTGTAAGAGACAGACAAAAACTTACTACACAAATATATAGGTCTTGTTGAAAGTCAACCTAAGTCAATACATTTTTATAGACGTCACGATTTCCGAGATATTCCTTGTTAGTATTTTAAGTTTAAAATGTTTATACTTTTCTAAACCAGGAAGCCATCATCCGTTTTTCTTTAGTTTCTCTCAGGCTTTTCAAAGAGAACCTTATTTAAAGTTTATTTCTCTACACATACCACGTACATAGGTACACAGAATGTATTGCACTCCACCGGAAAATTCGATACCGAGACTTCACCAGAAATACACATACGTTTTAGTGTCCCCTGTATCCAAATAAAGCACTTTTAAAATAGTGTATGTCCGTGTGTCTGTGAACACGTTAACTCGAAAACGAAGAGTTGGTAAAATACAGTTGATATTTAAGTTTAGTATCTTCCAAGAATGCGACATGAAGATTTGGAGAAAAATCCCCACACCCCAAACTGCTCTTTACATGGCAAAAAATTCGTAAATGTTGATTTTCTCACAATTGGCTTTAAAGATTTTGATTAAAATTTCGCACATTAACGATATTTACATGAGAAACAAAATGTATATCTTGAATTTTCTGGGAATAGCCTGAGAAGACCCAAATATTCCGGATGAATATTTCTAATTTTGAATAACTAGTAAACCTTAAGAGGTAGACAGAAGGTTTGCTCACAAATTTATATCATATAGGTAAATTATTTTTCTTTAAGTTGAGCTTTTTTGAGATATTACTTGTTATTGGTTTCAGTTTTGAAATAATTAAATCTTTTGACATTAGGGAATTTGTCAACTCCTGGGACTGCAAAGAAACGGATTTTATCCACATGGTAACCAGATTTTAGAACGTTTGACTATCGTTTTCTCTTAGTGTATCCCATTATTTCCCTTCTACTTACAAGAAAGCATTTCTGCTAATGTTTATCTCGATTAGCCTGAAGTAGATAGAAGCATAAGATTAAAAAAAAATGGTGCAGACATTTAGAGAAAGTCACGTGAATGGAACACATCAGTTTTTTTTTCGTGGAGTTGAGCATTTTTTTAGGTATTCCTTATTATTGGTTTCAGTTTTAAAACACTTTAATTTTTCTCATACGGGATTTAGCAACTCCCGGCATACCACAAAACGTATCTCAACCACGTGGCAACAACTTTTCAAAGTTATGGCTATCGTTTTAGCCTAGTGTATCCCCCCTATTTTCCTTTTCCTTACAAGAAAGTAAGAAATAAATCAATTTTTGCCAATGCTTAACTCGATTAGCATGAATTAAACAGAGGAATAAACTTTTTAACAATAATTTATTACAGAGGTGTACAGAAAGTCATGTGAATTGAACACATGAGATTTTTTAAATTTAGCTATCTTGCTAATATGTCTTGTTTCCATTCCACTTATAAGGGACTAAGTAATAAAACTATTTTTGCTAAAGTATATTTTTAATAACATGAAGAAGGTAGAAGAATAGTTTTTTTTGCCCGCCAGGGTAATGTAGTGGTAGCATGTCTGCCGCACATTCAACAGGTCGCGAGTTCGAATCTCGCTTAGGGTGAGTTACTCGGATAAGATTTTTTCGGGGTTTTTTATTAACCTGAGAAGACGAATGTCTAGTAGCTTTAAACTCCATGGACTCCGAGGTCATTTGAGCATCACTTCACCCATTCCATCCATCGTCCGATATAATCAACCAGGTTAAATAACGTTAAGCTAACAATACAAACAAACAAAAAATAGTTTGTTTTCAGAACATATACAGAAAGCTACGTGAATGGAACACATTATATTTTTAATCCTAATTCGTATATAGCTCTGCTAAACGGAAAATACCCATCACCTGTGGATTAACAGATGTTATGGCTTCCACCACTATGTAAAGCTTTCATAAGAACTTGAATTGTACTGCAAATATTTTATACTAAGTTTATTTACTATTTTAGTCCTTTTCTCTTTTGAATCTCTGAGAATACGTGAATTTTGTACGAAAATGTTCTTGCGTAATATACGAGATATTAGCTGGAAAGAAGTAGGCAGTAAAAATCTTCCAGCAGCTTTTCCCGTGCTTTTCAACTATCCTTCTCAACTTCTGCAACAGTATTCGTTTTATAGTGTGCCGTTAAGACACGAAGACAGCCTTAATGTTTCCGTACGTAGGGCGTATAAATTTTGCACAGCCCCACTACAGAAAGAAAATGTGCGGTGGGGTTTTCTTTCCTGCGCGAGCACTTCTCGCTTCATCTTGTCGTAGGCAGGGCTCCAGTTAACCTCACTTCAGCGAAAGCCAGGATTTGGCGCCAACTCACCTCTCCTAACTTTCTCTCTTGCCACAAAACAAATTTCCACGGAGATTATGCAATACTGTAAGCTTTTCCCTTAAGTTGAAGATAGTTTTTGCTGCAAAATACTGAGATCCTATTAAGAGACGCTTCACATAGCATTTTGCTACTTTCCTAATTTTTACTTTCTCTACATAGTACATGATACGTAGGTAGAGATGGTATTGCACTCCACCCAAAATTCTATACCGAGATTTCCCCTAAAATACACGTTTTAGCGTCCCCTGTATCCAAAAATTCATTTTTACGTCCTCTACACGTACTATGTACGTAGTGTATAGATAAGGTATTATATTGCACCCAAAAGTCAATACCAAGATTTCATGAGAAACACATTTTTTGGGAACCTCCTGAATACAGAAAAGAGGATTTGAGAAAAATGTATCCCTGTCCATGACTGTAGGCAGCATAACTCAAAAACGCGAAGCCCATTAAACACAAAATTCGATATTGAAGTTAAATATTTTCCAAGGATGCAACACGAAGATTTTCAAGAAAATCCCCGCACACCCAACGCCCCTTCACATGAAAGAACTTTGAAAAATTATGATTTTCACAAAAATGACTACGATTTTGAACAAAATACCGTATATTACAGGTTTTTACATGGTAAATAAAATGGATATCTTGAAGAGAGAGACAAAAGTTAACTGTAGAAAACATGTAGAGCTCGTTAAAACACTCAATGTATGTTATATCGTTTTTTTCGTGAATTTCTGAGATATTCCCTGTGATTTATTTCATATTTAAAATACTTAAACTTTTCTCACTCGGGAATTTGTAAATTTCTGGATATATAGGAATGGATTTCAACCAGACGGCAACCAGCTTACAAGGAAGCAAGTTATTAAGAAAATTAAAGATCCAGTAAATTAAAGATCACATTTTATTTGTCATGAAAATATCTTTAATACTATATTTTAATAAAAATCTTTAGATCCACTTTTTAAAACATGACAATTTTGGAAAATTGTTCATTGTAAAGGAGTTTTGAGTGAGGGTGGTTTTTGAAAACCTTAGTGTGGTATCATTAGGATCCTAAACAAAATTTAAATACCAAGCTTGTTATTTCACGAGTTTTTTGCTTCTGAGTTATGCTGTCCACAGACATACACACACAAACAGATAGGCACATACGAACCTTTTTATAATAATGCTTTTTATTGATTTAGAGGACCTCAAAACATGTTGAGCAGTGCTACTCTTTTAACACATAAAGATATCTGCACACGTCAAATGCGGGGCAGCTGTGCCACCTGTTATAGATGCTTGTATGTCAGTGCCAGATTGCCGGTCCCCATGGCCGCGCTCGCCAAAGTGTCTCGCTTTGGTGTTTCGCAGCGCAGGGGATCGTGGGTTCGAGTCCCGCCTTGGGCATGGGTGTTATATATTTGTGTATGTGTGTGTAAAAAGTAAATCATAATCATACAGTAATCACAGTAAACAAATTAGGTAAATAAAAAGTAGGGTATACAGCGCCGGAGTCCCGATCAGACTCCGGAGCTGTATTTAAAAAAAAAGTGTGGCTGTAATAAGTTAAAACGAAAATTCAAATCTCTTGAGGTACTACACAGTAGGAATTCCCAAAGAGCAACACAGCAGTTACTTTCTAACGGTTATAAAAATAAAGTGGACAAGCTGCTCAGAAACAAACATAAAAAGGAACTAGTAACTAACGTAAAATAACTAGTGTCGTGCAGTATTCAAACTTGAGACGGGAGACCTACACGAGCCAACATGAGCGTTGTTACATGTGCAACCATCAAAGCGTATGCGTGGAGCGTGTAATCCATAATTCCCGAGAGCTGTCAAATTGCTCGAAGCGTTATTTGCCGACTGGAATGGATAGCCATGCTTGATGTATTGACGTCCCAAGCGATGTAGTGTACTCCAAGCCAAGTAAACTCTTGTTTAAAAAATATAGCAAAGGTCAAGAATTTCGTACATAAAGATGGTGGATTGATTTAACCCAGACAAGCCGATGACGGGGTCGCGCAGTGGCCGAGTGGTTAGACCATTCGCCTCTCACCCAGGCGGCCCGGGTTTGATCATAAGTGGCCGCACGTGAGATTTTTGGTGGACAAACCGACGCAGGGGCGGGTTTTCTCCGGGTTTTCCTGTTTCTCCCACCATTTCATTCCACCAGTGCTCCAACTTTATTCCATGTATCACCAGTGTCATCGTTTACGGTGCCAAAAGAAGTAGAAGTGGGCGTTAAACACTATAAAAAATATGATAAACAGAAATTAATTTCAAATTCTTCAAATTTGAAAGTAGTTCTCTACTATATTTACCTTCAAGTATGATACCGGTCAAGCTGTACTTGCTTTGTTTATTAATTTTAAGAGTTATAACAATTTAATAACTTGCATCGTCATTATTTCGGCTTCATAACTAGCGGTTATTTTCATTAACGTAGTTTATAATTTATATGTGAGTTTATATAATATACACCTCAGGTAAGGACAGTAGTAAAATGAATAATTTATGTATATATGAGGACAACCCAATTTGTATATGTTTTTTCTACAGAAAGAAATAATTAGGTGAAGTAGGTACAAACATTATGTTTTCCGAAAGCCATACATAACTTCTATCTGCACAAAGGGGATAAAGAGTCCATACATAAATAAGGGGAAAAGTCCAACGAACGTAGCTTACCCTCTGTCTAAGAAGCAAACTTCGATAGAGTTTACACTACATGAACCGAACATAATGCGTATTTTTCATGACACTATTACTTGCATTCATTGGGCGCATGTAGGTCTTCTCTTTATTTATACCTGAAATTCGACTTAGTCGTCTATTATTTCACCATTAAAGGCAATACATCTGTGACATTTTGAAAATCCATACTATGTACATTTTAAACAAGTAATATTAATAACAGTTTCATTTTTGATATGTTTCAAAATTCTATCATAGTTTTTTAAATAATTTCTGTTTTCTATTATCGTTTTTCTAATGCAATATTTCCCCAACATGAACATGTTTTTATATCCCCATTAGCATTCAAGTTTTACAAATAATAGTTGGTTTACAAATAAGTCTATCATAATATCAAGTTTATTTATATTAACCTCTATTTTATGTACCATTTATTATTTTTGTGCTCACCAATGTTCTTAGTTTTTCAAAAGATAATAATTTGGCTCTCAAAATTGGAGTATTGTTTTGAAACAGTATATGGTAATTTCTTTAATGTACTTTGAAAACAGGGTAAATGTATTTTGAACAATAACCTAACGAACTATTTTGGAGCATTTTGTGTGTATAAAATGCTAAAAAATGCTAAAACAAAAAAGTTTGAGAATACAAGAGCATGTGCTTCTGCGTTTAGTTTTTGCCAGAGTCTTTTGAGACAGCGGAATGGGGAGATAAGATCATCATTGGCTGCAGCGGTGGTTATCACAAAGGGCTGACACAACTATTTTCTACCTTTGCCCTTTGCACTGTCTCAAAAAGCAGACCAAAAACAGAGCTTCAATTTAATTGTTTTTCCACACAAGCCGTGTGTAGGACAGGAGTTACATAAGTAGATTTGGGCTGGAAAAATAATATCATAGCGAGTCAGTTAAGGAATTTAATGCCCTGCCGGTACGTTGCCATGGTAGCTTAGTGGTTGAGTGACTGACTAAAGACCGGGAGATTCGTGGTTCAAATGCTGGCTATGGTATTGCATTTTTCAGTATGTGTCTACTTATGCAATATAGCTTTAATTAATGGGTGGTTACAATGCGCCAGCTCAATATTACTCTGAGTACAGAATCAATATTACTTTATTTAAAAAAAAAGAAGAATTTTAAAAACTTTTGGACAAATTTCACAGATACATAATATTAATCACGGCATTTATTGCCTTATACTAGTGCTAATAAACCACCGCTTAAAATTTTCGATATGTATTAACCAAATCACAGTGGACTGTAAGAGGTTTTCATTGGTTGCTACAGTGTGGAAGGGTCTCACGTTTAGAATGAACACCTTGCTGCTCGGCAACTTCTCCTACACACAAGTCGTGCACATCTGTGCAAGTACTAGGCTGATTAAATTCCAAACTGAGCGGCTACCATGTGACGTCTATACAGCATGTTGCGTAGCTAACGAGATAGGCTGCCAAGACACAGTCGCTCGCTGGACGGCGTACCGTGTGGTTGTTTGTGTATAGCGAGCGGAACCAGTCTTCACTGCGGTGAATTGTTTGTTTGTTGCGGCGTCTCCGCCGGCTGTAGACGTTCCACTTAATTGGGCACCTTCATTCTTCTTGCGAGAAGGTGGTAAAGCATTAAAATGGCCGTGTATAAGCGGGTAAATACTATTAAAATTCAGTTTGACAACGCAGCAACTAGACCGTCCGCACTAGAAATACATCAATGGTTGGTAAATTTTCTGGCTTTAAAACCGGATCAAGTGGACACGCTTCAGCTCAATAGTCGTGAACGTGCTATTTATGTCAAGTTAGTTTCCACGTTATTATATGATAAACTTATATCACGTTACACCGAAGAACAAAACTTTACATATGAATCTGGGGAAATCTCCAAAGTGAAAATCACGCCAGGTGACCAGCAAATTGTTAATGTGCGGGTTTTCAACCTCCCACCGGAGGTGCCCAGCGCAGATTTGTCACAAGAATTGTCTAAATACGGTAAGGTATTTGATATACGACGTGAGAAATGGCACTCTCATTATCTGCTTCTGGCTAACAATGGCGTGTGTACCGTGAAAATGGGTATTAAGTGCAATATACCGGCTACCTTGATTATTGATACTTATGTGATATCTATTGCCTATACCGGACAGCAGCAAGCCTGTCATTTGTGCAGTGAGACGACGCATTTAAAAGCGGATTGTCCCTTTAGAGCTACTCGGTTGTCTCTGCAACCTAGAAATCGTCCGGCAATCTTCAGCGAGGCAGTGGGTGCTCCGGCTAACTTGCGGATGAACAGCAGGGTGTTATGCACACGCCCGGGTCATCAATGGAGACCCAAGTGGAGGTAATGCCTGTACAACGACAGTTGGATGAGGGAGAGGAGTTACCTATAGAGGTGGACAGCATGGTGATGCCGGAGACGCCGGAGTTTGTTGATGATGTCCAGCATGTACAGGACACAGTACAACAGGATACTGATCGCAGGGCGAATGATAGTGACGTACCTGAAGCGTCTGAAGACGCGACCCGCAACTTGGGTGCGCCGCCCAGAGTTTCTGTATCTGCTCGCGACCCTCGCCTCCAGTTCCAACCGCTAGACCGCCATATTGATGCCTGTTTGTTACCATCTTCGCTAGCTGGTGGCGCGGGTGTGCAACGATTTCTTCACGATCTTCCTGACGGTCGTGTAGTGAAGGCCAGTGATTCCGGCAAGAGGCCGGCTGAAGATGCCAATGACGCCGATGAGGACCTACGGCGTTGCTACAAGCATACTAAGGACGATCCTCATGAAGGTGCGGACAATTAATGGTTGTACTCCCCGGATTGAACTGACACGTGTCCTAATTCCTGTTTGGTATCACGCCATTGGTCCTGAGATTGTAAGTACTTTTCTTTGCCCTGCATGCCAGTTGGACTTCAAATTTGGGCGTCACTTAATGTGAATGGGTTGCGTCAACCAGTTAAGCAACAGCTGCTTCGGGATTTTTTGAGTAGTAATGATGTTGATGTTTGCTTTCTTCAAGAGGTGAATGTTTATAATATGGACTTTTTATATGGATATGACTATGAGACTAATTTAGGCCCGGGTGGTACTGGGACGGCTATTGTATACCGCCAGGGATTGCCCTTACACGGCTTTGCCTATCATCCTTCAGGTAGAATCCTCTCCGCGGAGTATACTGGTGTTACCTTCGTGAATATCTATGCCCCGGCGGGAAGCAACAAGAGGAAACAACGCGAGGATTTTTTTCGCCAGGAGCTTTTAACTCATATTCCTCGGAGTTCCCCATTCTTATTGGTTGGGGATTTTAACTGTACGCTAGCAGCCAAGGACCAAAGAGGGGCCTTTAATGGTTGTATAGCATTGCAGCAGTTGGTGGACCAGTTTCAATTGGTGGATAGCTGGGAATTCAAGCACGGTAATGATGTGATGTACACCTTCGTACGGGGCCAGTCGGCCTCTCGACTGAACCGGATGTATGTTCTACCGGAGATGAAATCCCGGATACATCGCACAGAGATAGTGCCAGCAGCTTTTAGTGATCACAATGCACTGCTACATGCCGTTGTAGGTCGTGCGAAGATACGTCGTAGTGGTCCAGGGTTCTGGAAGCTTAATTGCTCCTTACTTACAGATGCCGAGGTCATGATAGAATTCCAAGAATGTTGGTCCAATTGCAGAAGTCTTTTCAGCGCTCTCCCAATAAGGCAGCATGGTGGGTCTATAAGGCGAAGCCAGCGATACGCTCCTTTTTTAAAGCCGCAGCGTGCCGTAGAGCTAGCTCGGAGAGAAACTTTGGATTTTTATCTTGCAGTGCTACAAGATTTACACCTGCGCCAACAACATGGGGAGGACGTACACTGTCAGCTCCGGGAAGTCAAGGCTCATATCCAGCACCGTAAAACGCAAGAGCTCCTGGGAACCTTAGCCAGAATACATACAGCAGAAATGGTTTATGGTGAAAAAATGAGTTTCTTCTTCCTGGCGAAGGAGCGTAGGCAAGGTCGCAGAGCGTTTGTTACCAAATTGATAGATGATGGTCAAGAGGTTACGACCACGACAGGGATTCTTCGTGTGTTACATTCTTATTACACCCAGCGCTTTGCCAGGTCGGTGGATATGGTGGATCCAATCCAGTCATATATGTCCAAATATGTGCCAGTTGTGCAGGAAGGCTTAAAACGGTCACCTACTCCCATGCTGAAGGAGACGGAGTTGCTCACTGCGATTCAGACAGCCAAACTTCATACAGCGCCCGGACCAGATGGGCTGCCGTACGAGTTCTATAAACATTGTTGGCGGTTTATTAAGAAAGAACTTCTTCTAGTGTTTCAAGAAATCTGGAGGGATGAAAACCCGCCGTCTACATTTGGAGATGGGGTGGTTCTACAACTCCCAAAGACCGCCACGCCCAGCCGGCCCGCAGATTATCGGCCCATCACCTTACTCAATTGTGACTATACGCTGTTTGGAAAAATAAACGCCCGTAGGCTGCAAGTATGGCTAGTACCCTTGCTTAGTGAGCAGCAGGCTGTGGTGCGCGGAGGTGCGGCTATGCACCATACCGTGGCAGCTTTGCGACACTGTATTCTTCATTGTCGCCAAGAAACCCGCTCTGCTGCTCTGGTAAACCTGGACCTTGAGAAAGCATTTGATAATGTGGTTCACGAGGGTCTTTGGGCACGTTTGGAGTCATTGCAAGTGCCGAACAAGTTGTATCACCTCCTTCAGGCACCATATGGCACTGCGTTATCAAGGATTCAATGCAATGGGTTTCTGACTGCCGCCATACCGGTCAACAGATCCGTCCGCCAAGGTTGTCCCCTACCAATGTTGTTATTTGCTGTGTACATCGATCCCTTGCTCCGACAACTGCAATCTACGATAACGGGTCTGGAGGTCTATGGAAAGAAACTAGCCTTTAGGGCATATGCCGATGATCTTACGGTGATGGTTACCGACGAGCTGGATGTCACATATCTACGAAGATGTTTACAGAAATATGCCCAATGTGCGGGGATGACGTTTAATTTGAGGAAATCTGAAAGTCTTCCCATTGGACCGCATCCACCGGATACCACGGTGTTAGGAATACCCACTGTGCAACGCACAAAAATTCTTGGGATATACTTCAGTGGAGACGACGATAACCTGCGAGATTATAATTGGACGTCATGCATTAATACTCTACGTGGTGTACTATATGGTCAAAAGTCGAGGATGCTGAACTTGATGCAACGTGTGTGGTTTTGTAATGCCTTTGCGTTGAGTCGTATATGGTACTTAGCACACGTGCTGCCTCCAACAAAACGGCACAGCCAAAGAATTGAGCAAATAATAGGATACTTCCTATGGACAGGAAAATTATATCGCATTTCCCGTACTTAGTTACGTCTTCCAAAAGGCCAGGGTGGTGGGGGTTGTTGGATGGGGCGATGCAATGTAAAGCACTTTCCTTAAAAATGATTCTGCAAGCACTGGATGGACAGGGTGATAGTATAGAGGTGCTAGTACATTATCAATTGTTTTGGGAACGGAGAGAACTCCATAAAATTCCTAAAATGTTACGTGATCCCCTACGTGACTTGAGCACACTACCTTTAGCAGAAGTGGCTAATGGCCGTTTTCGGATGCCTAAGGAAGTCTATACCTTTTTTTTCAACGGAGGGAACGTACTACTCCACAAATACAAGTTAAGTATCCACAATTCCCCTGGAGGCAAATTTGGCGTGGCTTTGCTATACCGGAAATCAACACGGAATGGGTCTCGGTGGCATATGAGATTGTCAATGAAATCCTACAAACTGCAGATAAATTACACAGACATCATCTGGCAATTCTTCCCGCTTGTCCAATGTGCCAAGCTCCAGATTCGCTCGCACATCGACTCTTGGAATGCTCAGGTAAAGGACTGATATGGACATGGCTCTTGAGCCGATGTCGGGGTTGGACTGGTGACACCTGGTAGCCTTCAGCAATTATATGGTATTTCTTTAAAGAGATGTACCTTTTATTTGTAGTAAATTTACGTCTATTGCTAAACTTAATCAATTTTGCAAGATCATACAAATTTTCTTTTGAACAAAGAGAACTTCACAAGATATTTGCAGCAAATTCATGTTATGTATAAGTTTTTCAGGCAAATATCTTTAATATATTGTATTTTAATAAAAATCTTTAGCGTCAATTTAAAAAAAAAAAAGTGTTGTGTAAAAGTCGTTTGGAATGGTGAGATTGTAACACAATAGATTTTAAAAGTCATAGTTTCTCTATTACATATAGTAGGGAAGAAAATATTGTATTCCACCTAAAAAATAGACATTGTGATTTCCCCGGAAATTTGTTTTGAGGTCCCTGAATACAAAAAGAAAAGATACCTGTATAAAAAGGTTCATTTGTTTGTTTATGAAGGATGTGTTGGATCGGTTTGTGATGTGTATATTAATTAAAGCATCTGATGTGTTCAATTCACATGGCTTTCTCTACATCTCTGTAAACAATTATTGTTAAAAAAACTTACCATTAGCAGAAATTGTCTTTATTACTTGGTTCCTTGGAAGTAGAAGGGAAAAAATCTAATATGTTCCATTTCACATGATATCCTCTAGCTGTTCGGCAAACAAACCGTTATTCAAAAGCTTATTCTTTTATCTTCATCATGCTAATCAGGATAAAATTAGCAGCATTATATTATTACCAGCTTCCTTGTAAGTAAAAGGGAGATATGAATTATATAGGCTAAAGCAATAGTCTCGTCCTTTAAAAGCCGGTGAAATAATTGAGGTTTGGTAAACAAAAGAGTAACGAGAAGAAAGAAGTATTTCCGTTTGAGAAAAGTTCAAGTGACTAAAATGAAACCAATAATCCGAATGTCACAAAAACGGTTAACTCTACAAAAAAAATGTATATGACATAAATTGTGTATTTTAGTGAGATCTACATTTCTTGTGTAGTATGTTTTTGTATATCTCAAAATTTTCGACAAATGTTAATTGCAAAGGGTAGTTTGAGGCGGTAGGATTTTCTTGAAAAATTTCGTGTCGCATCCTTGGAGGATACCAAACTTTTAACCAAGTTTGGTATTTAACTGTCTTTTTGTTTTTGAACTATGCTGTCCACAGATACACACACGCACACACGGACATTTTTCTAAAAATTATTTTCTTGGATTCAGGGGAACCCAAAACGTGTATTTTCGGTGAAATCTCGGTACCGAATTTTTGGATGAATTAAAATACCTTCTCTGTACGTACACAGTACGTGTAGAAAAGCAAAAGCAAAAATAACAAATGCCTACTATGCCGAAATAATAAAATTTGACCATAATTCGATTTAAAACATTTTACAAAACATTGATTTCTTTACTTTACTACTGGTATTGTTTTGTATCTGCAAAACTACTTAGAGTAGTTAAATAGAGTCTTTGTGTGTGTGTGTGTGTGTGTGTGTGTGTGTGTGTGTGTGTGTGTGTGTGAGTATATAGCATCACCTGAAAAGGAAATGTCCGTTAAATAACAAAATCGATTTGATATTTAATTTCAGCAGCTTACAAGAAGGTAACACGAAGATTTTCTACCCCCCCCCCCCCACTATAACTTGTATGGATAATTTAGGGAAAATTGTTATTTTCTCAAAAGAAGCTCGGAATATTTTGGTTAAAATACCATTTGTTTAAATTTGTTTAATGAGAACTGATATGCATATATTTTTCTTTTAATTTTGAATGAAGAGAACTTCGGAGGCTATTCTACCAAAAATTAAAAATTTACATTATATTTGAAATTTTAATCATACTCGTTAGAGCCCTTTTTGTGAAAAACGAAAATAATTAATACAAGGGGTAGTTTTGGTGAAAGGATTTTTCTGCAAATCTTCATGCATAATTGGAAGTTGCATAATTAAACAACAAGTATGCAATTTAACCTACTTTTCGCTTTTGAGTTATGGTGATCAGAGACGCACAGAACTTTTTCCAAAACTCTCATTTAACAAAAATTTCTTTACATAATCTAACACTATTCTTCTTATAATTCTTAAATATTCTAGTATTCTTCTATCTACTCCATAATCAAGATAGACATTAACAGAAATAGTCTCAGAACGTATTTACTTATAGGGGAAAATAAGGGAACACACTAGGCTAAAGTAAAATCGTTTAAAAGGTGGTTGCTAAGGTAATGGCAAAAATATTTTGTTAATTTTGCTTGACCAGCAGAAACAAACAGGAACAACGACTTCCCATAAAGTATATAAGTATACGTGTAGAAGATTGAAATCAAGAACTGGGATTATCTCGAATAATCTTTTACAACTCTCTCCAGAAAATCTTTTACAACTCAAGTTTTTGTCTTAACTCATACGGTTTACCAGTTTTGGAAAATTCATCTAAATTAAAGGGTATTTCAGAGGTTATTCCCAGAAAAGTATGTGTTTCCTTTGCCATGAAAATATCTCAAGCATATGGTATTTAAATAAAAATTAGAAAAAAATGCTTTATAAAATAAATATTTTTAAATTATTTCTAAATAAAGGGATAACCTGGAGTGAGAGATATTCTTCAAAATATTTGTGTCGCATCCTTGAAAGATTTTGAATGTAAATATGTAAGGGGAAGTCTACATAAGGTGCTCCACTTATCAAATTCTCCAAATGTAAAGGGTCTGGTATTTAATGGACTTATCGTTTTTGAGTTTTTCTGTTCACAGACACACACACACACACACACACACTCGCTCATACACACAGGCGTTTCTTATTCTAAAAATACTTTTTATTATTCTATTATAACTTTTTATTATGTGTATTTCATTTAAATTTCAGTGTTAAGCTTATGAGTGCAGTGCACTACTTTTCTATTTTTGGTAATGTTTAACGCCCACTTTTACTACTTGTGGCACCACAGGCGATGACGCTGGTGATACATGAAATGAAGATGGAGCACCGTTGGAATGCAATGACGGGAGGAACCAGAGAACCCGGAGAAAACCTCCCCTGCGCCGCTTCGTCCACCACAAATCTAACATGGAGTCGCTTGGGATCGAATCCAGGCGATCTAGATGAGACGCGAATGGCCACTTCTTCTCTACCTGTGTTCTATGTATGAAGGAGAGAAAGTAAAAATGCTTTTTTGGGATTCAGGAATCCTCAAAGCATGTATTTTGGTGACCCTCGGTATCAAAGTTTCAGGTGGAATGCAATAACTTTCCACCTTCAGCGTGCATTGCATGTATTAGAGAAAGTAAAAATTATTTACAACCACTCGCATGTCCTGCTATAGCTGTCATGTTGAGAGGATGTTCAGGCAACCATTTCAAATGACGACCTGATGCTTTCCGTGACCATTTGCAGTGAAGAACACTACTGCGCCATTTGACGGCACTGAGGTGAACATGGACCACGTTAGGCATAGCCCATTAGCTTCTGAGCAACCAACCCTTCTGTTTGTTCAGCATGCTAATTAAAGTTCACATACACTGCTCAGCGAAAAGTGCAGGTTACATCCTGCAACTCTCAAAGGAAAAACAGCCAAAGTGCAAAATGCACTTAGTAGATGTACTAAGTTGTTCAAAATGCTTTTAAACCTCTATTGCATGGTGTTACCCTTCGCCAAACAAACATGATTAGCCAAAGTTTTAATATTATGCATTATTTGTAGCTGTATTGTTTTTGAACGCTCATTTCAAAATAATTTTGGTGTACTTTTTTGTTTCTTTTTATTAAAAAAAGCAAAATCCTTACAACTGCAGGCATATGTAATCTCTTTCTCACCCACGCGTGTCATCTCACCGGTTATTTTACGTAGGATATCCCCTTCCTTTAGTACAGGTACATTTGACTGCAATTGCTGGGATTTGCCAACACGAGTTCTGTTTTGAATGGATAATGGTCACAGAAAAAATGAAAAATACAACATATGATGCAAATAATCAGATCTGTAACTAGTTAAAATCAATGTAATACCTTCTCCTCTGTATACTAATATTTTCATTAACCATTATATAATTCAATCCTCAGGGCTGTCTAAATGGTCCTACAGGATGTAAATCACAAAATAAAACTGCTATTTTAACATTTGTATTACAAATAACTATTTTGATTGACAATTTTCAGGTACATTAACTTATTATTCAATACTCAGGGGTATCTAAAAGGTCCTACAGGATGCAAATCACAAAATGAAATGCCTATTTTAACATTTATAACACAAATAACTATTTTGATTGACTATTAGCGATTAAAGAAAACATTACTTGCTATACTGATTAATTTTTAAGTAAAGACTAAGTCATAAATAACAAAATTAGCTTTCTCATTTGCATACATTGTATGTAGACTTAATTTAGCAACTTTAACTATCTATCATTTATGTTTCTTTTGAGAGACAGGATTGGAATTGGTGTACATTCTAAACGGCTGAAAGAAATCACACAGATTGGTTTGCATTTAAGTTTACATTGGAATATTGTGTTTTCTTAGGAAAAGAAACAGTTTACCTGTGAGTGGCAAAAGTTATGTGATAAACTCCACTCCAGACTCGCACACTCCTACACTCCTATCTACTCATCAAGAATAAACACTGTAATACCAGACAGTCTATCAGACACTTTATAGCAGAATGTTCACTAAGTTCCAAATAGAGAAAGCTACACAATCTTCCCACAGAATTCTACGCAGCTTTGTCACAATTAAAAACAGAAAATCTGACCTAGTATCATAATAAATGTGAACATCAGCAAAGAAGACAAGCAGTGTTATAATATGCCCGGCATTTATATTAAAATATTTAATGCTCTCCCCAGTAATCTCAAGGAAATATTTAGTAATTTCAGGCCTTCTCAGCCTTCTCGTAAAATGTACCTATGCAATAAATTATTTTACTTTGTAGATGAACATTTAAGTAACAAATATGACTGACAACACCTTAATAATTAATGCTTTTATAAGTATTATAATGTATTGAATTAGAGTGTGTTTGTGATACAAAAATTAAACTGGTTCACACTTGGACTTGCAGGAATGTGTCAGATGCATGTTATAGTATTTAACAATGACACAAGTTCTGTAAAGCCAGATCCAATGATATTTTACACTTTAGTACTTATTTGTAAATTTGTACATTTTTCATTGTAAATATGTATTATAAACTGTGATGTGTATGCATTTAAAGGTGTACATAATAAAGTAATCATATTTTAGTTTGATATAACTACTAGAGTAACTATTAAGTCAACAATTAATTATCATCTAATATTACAACAATGTTACATAATGACATGATATTTATTTATACATTTTAACACTAATTTTGATACTATTTGTTTATACGCACATGCAAATAAGGAACTACTCATGATTTTATGGACCACATTAAGTATAGTGCAGTGACCTATAGCCCTCTAAAGCCAAATAATGCTATCATGTCTTTCTGCTGTTTTTGTTACCCGTGTTTTTAGCACTTGAGCTTTATACACTTATTTTTTATACGTATACATGTATATGCCTTGACAAGTTCTATATTCAGTGGCATGCTGTCCAAAATGGACCTATAGAATTTTTTAATGTAATGTAAACTATAAGGTCAGTTCACCTATGAATTAATCTGGAATCTCTTCTAGTACTTTTTACTGTATTATACTCAATGAAACCAAGAATAGTCAGCTGAGCTATGTACTCAATTCA
Organism: Hymenopus coronatus; assembly: GCA_030762935.1. NCBI lineage: Eukaryota > Metazoa > Arthropoda > Insecta > Mantodea > Hymenopodidae > Hymenopus > Hymenopus coronatus. Next base: position 54,206,875 of record CM060887.1, on the reverse strand, counting down.
TGTATGCCTGTTGCAAACACCTCTATAGACAAGCGACGTAAAATAAAGATGTAATATTTATATAGCTGGTTTTGGAGGAAATTAATTAAATTATAACTTTTGGAAAGTAAGCTAAAATTATTTTGATACTCCTTATGTTTGCCTAACTGTACCTTAAAAATCAACCCCTATATTTTCACACAAAAATATAACTTCTGCCTGCTAATGCTTTCAGGTGGGCGAAATTGGCAACGCATAAATTTCTCCTTACCAACTTTTGGGAGTTTTTTTATGGACAGAGCGAGAACTGCAGCAACGTATGTGTGTTTACCAACAAAACTTTTGTTGTTTACGAGTTCACAGTCTTGTGACCAATAACATTGGATTTTATATGGAGAAATGCTACCTTAGCACACAAAACGAGAAATGTAAGGTAAGAAAATTAAATGTACGATGCTGTTTTGTCGACTGTGACCCCTTTGTACTTACTTTTGTGCAAGGTTGCAGTCTAATTATAATGTATGAATTCAACATGCTCATAGTCTACCAGTAAAGCTTATCTTCTTTACTGTAAAACGTGACATTCTTCTTATTCTATCAGTCATTACAAGTTTTAGGTGTAGCACTCTACATATTGTTCACGAGACCTTTTATTTGACCCTCCAGCATTATTTTTCCAATTAGTTCATATTTATTAAAATTGTATGGTAATCACTCCTTATTTATTCATATGGTATGACTTAGTCATTTAGTTTTATATTATTTAATTTTTCACACAGGTATACACTCATATATGTATATACTTTTCTGATTTGTTATTTATCTGTTATCTTATAATTTGGCTCTGCATTGAAAAATTCATTGTATTTTCCTCGGGTCTTCTGTTTTTCTTTGTGTGGGTACACTTCACTCTATAATTTACGTACTGACATTACTTTATACAATCATGATACTTATTGCTTTGCTTTTCAAACGTATTTTACTGTTCATTAAAATAATGAAAAACTTAGAATCCTTTTGATTGATAAACTTGTTTTTTTTATATACCAGATGGTACAGCTACTCCGAAATTAATATGTTCAGATAGCCTTTCGTGCATTAAAAGAGTTCAGAACTCAACGGGGCTATTTCAAGTTAAAACTGGTAAGTGGGCAACTAATTGAGCACCTTCGTTTTACCCCTCTTGTTTCTCAGCGCAGACTGTGAGTGGGTAGTGTTAATCGGGAGGGATAAAACCAAGATTGCACATGCCAGTTCATCACTGACTGGTGGAATTAGACTCATTGAATTCAGCAACGTACGAAAGCACACGCTCCATTTAGTTTGCTAATCATAAATACTTAAATTTAATCACCTGATACACAATATTATCTTTATAAGAATAATCTGTTACTAATTTCTGATACCAAAATACAATAAAGGTAACGCGTCTGTGAAATTTAATAAAAACTGTGAAACATTAAAAAAATTACATTGCTTCATAATAACATGATATAAATTCTTAAACTTCCTTTCCCATTCGGCACACTTTATCTACCAATCAACTGAAGCTATACATGGGTAAGCGCATGCTTATGAATAGTCATTCCCAACTCTAAACCTTATATTCTCGGAAACATTTTCCCAAAACTGTTCCAGGCTCAAAATGTTCCACTCGATACACTTTATAACTAAATCGTTTCATACTTTTTATGCTGTATTTCAAATGCAGAAAGAAAATGGTCCAATTACGTTTTCGAAAAACTGTTCCAGCTTTGAGAAGTCAATTGTTTTGGAGAATACTGAAGTTAATAATCAGTGCTAATAATATAATCTTCACTAATTAAGGCTAATATAAAATTATATAATAAGGCAGATCTATCTGTGAACTCATTTACTGTAAAATTGTATCTGTGTAGGTAAACACTTTGTAAATGCATAAAGTGGCTCAGTTTTATTAGAAAATTTAAGTTAGAGGATGAAAAAGTATCTAAATAATCATGAAAATTAAAATTTTGATACATACTAAATTTTGTACATAATATTACCATTATTGTGTACAGTAATCGGTATACATTACAATATATTATTTTAAATACTACGGATTTTTGTGGATTTTCCAAGTTTTATGAATGTTATCACCTTAAGAATTTGGGTTTGCATCAATATATTTCAGTACTCAAGTAATTACTTAGATGTATTTATTTAATCTAATGCTCAGGCTCTTGAACTATTGTCATAAGCCTCCTAGCTTACCAATACAATTGTCCATTTGGTTTGTCCTAAAATTGCTGATTTTCCCAGTTTTCAATGGCATCTTGTTGACACGCATGCAGCGCGGTGAGTTAAGAATTTCCATCCGATGTAAATGGTGTGCTGTACAATCATGTTGTGATATTTTTCGGAATGTTGCAACAGTTTCAGTTCGAGGTAATTCTGGTATAGAATTTTTATTTCTGAGGATGCTGGTCCTTTTCTTTTGACTTCATATTCAGGTGATAGGTTCAGTTCTTTCAATTCTGAAGAAGGATTTAATTTTTAGTTTTGCCGAATGAAGAGATATTATTTTATTTGTATTTAATGTTTTTGTTCAATTGTTTGCCGTAATATCAGCTTCTTCGTTTCCTTTTAATCCAATTGAAAAAGTGGTCCATTGTAGTTTGATTTCCTTTCTATTTCTTTTTAAATTTTTAAATAGTTCTTTAATTTCTATTCATCCTTGATGATGTGGGGTTAATTGCGTAAATTACTTTTCTCAAATGGGATGTCACTATTAATATTTTTTCTTGCTGTTCAAGAAAGGAGAACCTAAATGCATGAAATAGTGGCCGGCTTTTAAAATATTTAACTATCGTTTTAGCTTATTTTCCTGCCATATTCTCCTTGTATTAGAAAATAAGCGTCTCATCATAACACAATAAGCTTGATTTTTTGTCGTTAGAGTGACAATACATAAGCTCGTTTCACAGGCGATGGCAATCATAATAGCTCTTTCACGGTAGTTCACGAATAAAAATCAACAGTGACGACCAATTTCAAATCTGCCGCCGTTCTAACGACCCGTTTATTGTGGAGATGCAGCGACTCGTTCGATACGAAAATCCATGTGCAGTGAATGACAGAGATTAGGCTACCTCCCCATTAAGTAATGCACCAGTAAGAGCCAACGCTGTTCCTACCTTTTGTCAATTCATATGTTCAAAAATGCCTATATTTTTGAAAGCAAAAATCACGACGGCTTAGAAAGGTCTAAAACAACTTCTACAACTCTCTATCTATAATATTGGTAAGTACTCTCCTGATTTCATTCTCAAGGTCTTGAAGAGTATACGGATTGTTTATATAGTATTACTTTCTCTACACATACTATGTACATAGTGTATAGAGAAGGTATTGTAAAGCACCCAAAAATTCGATACCGAGATTTCAACGGAAATACATATTATGGGTCCCCCTGAATCCAAATAAAGCATTTTTGGAAAAAGGTCCTGTGAATGTGCGTGTGTCTGTGTGTGTGTCTGTGTGCTTGTGGACAGCATAGTTCAAAAACGAAAATACCGTTAAATACCAAACTTAATTGGTATTTAAGTTTGGTATCTTCCAAGGATGCGACACGAAGATTTTCAAGAAAATCTCCCCATCCCCAACTACCCTTTACATGGATCGTTTTTCGAAAATTTTGATTTTCTCAAAAATGGCTCTAACGATTTTGATTAAGATATCGTATATTAAAGATATTTACCTGACAAATAAAATGTATATCTTGAATTTTCTGGGAAGACTGAAGTCTACTTTGTCCTGGATGAACTTTATGAAATTTTTTATAACTGCTAAACTTACCAAACAAAAAATGTAGAGCATATTAAAACACACAATTTATGTTATATACATTTTTTTTCAAGGAGTTGATCGTTTTTGAGATTTTCCTTTGGGAGGTGAGGGGAGAGACCCGAAGGTTGAATCTGTTCTGGATGACAGCGGGCGAAAACATGGACTCCTCTAACGTTTTCAGAGGTGGTGCATATATCGTTACCCACAACCCTAAGGTCCTGACAAAATGGCTCCGCAAAGACACTGACCAGACTCCGGTACTGTTTAAAAAAAACACCGTCGTCTGGTTCTTCAACACTGAACTAAATGAAAAGGAAGTCGTCGAAGATTTAAAATATAATTACAATTAAGAAAAATGGTAAAGAAAAAGGAAAACATGAAGGTCTAAATTATTTTATGAATTTAATGAAAAACTTATGTTTACATGAATATTAATCTTAACGTTAGCTATTTTATTTTAAGCTATTGATACATTTAAAGTTAATTATATTTTATTTTGTAATTTTAAGTGATCAGTTCAGGAAAGTCGTGGTAGGGCTGAACCACTGCAGAATGATTCTACTGGCAAAAAACAAAATTCTGGAAACTGTTTCCATGTTAAGGGTAGTTCGTGTTGGAGGGTTTTTCTTGAAAATCTTCGTGTGGCGTCGTTGAAAGACACTAAACACAAATGCCAAGTTTGGTATTTAACGGTGTTTTCATTTTTGACCTATGCTATCCATAGACACATACACAAATATACCCACATGGAGCCTTTTTTTAAAAATGTTTTTTTCGGACACACGAGACCTTAAAACACATATTTACGATAAAACCACGACATTGACTTTTATGTGAAATACAACATCTTTTCTAGCTACTATGTACATTGTAGATATATGTATTAGAACATGTAAAAATTACTGTTTTACTTAAAGAGACTACGAAAACTTTTTAAAATTTAACTTGTGCGACGTGCTTTGCAATAATTAATTAATTTAATAAAGTGCATGACAAAAGTTATACAGCTGCTCGAAAATGTATCCCGACCACTGTTAATGAGTTCTCTTTTGTCAAGATGGAGCTAGAATCATCAAAGACTTTTGTCTATGAAAGCTTTTAAGCAAAGAACAATGCTAGGCAAAAGATGGAGGAAACCATTAGTTTATCAAAAGAAAAGTTTTAGTAACTTCATGTAAGAATTAAAAGTTAGTTCTTAGAAAATAATGGAAGGAGTTTTCAAATGGAAAGCAGCAGGATAAAGTAAAAGTACTTCCACGAAAATTGTGGGTGGGGAGCTACTCCATGAATAGCATACCCTGTAATATAACACTGTACATGTTTTGAATACAAGAAATGGGATTTTTAAAAATCACTATCAACGTTACTAGAAGCTGTACTATTTTAAGGCGAAGTACTTACTATAAAGCTTTTAGTAGTTTGTTTTAAATAATTATTATAACAATTCATGTTATTCAAATCCGGATATATTAGCTGATGTAGGTGCTAGTCACTATCCCAAAACTGAACCAGGTGAATCAGACATTTCGTTTGAGATTGGCATTCGGAATAGGTCTCGCTGACCCATGACCCTTTTCGGGGTTTTCGCGGGTCAATAGACAAGTGCTGAAGAGGTTTCTCCATTCCCTGAACTTCTTATTCCTTCACTTCACCTCCATTTCATTCCATCTGTCTCATTCAGGGTTGCAAGCTTCGGTAAGGATAGCGGTCGTGCCGCCCTCTCGTGGAGTTGACTGCGCTCTGGATGGCGGCGGGAGGGTGTTGAAAGCCGTCTATAGGCTCAGGGAGTTTGGTCAGACCTGGGGCGCGGGCTCCTAGCTTGGAAACTGTTAGGATTTTCCACGGTGGCTCTTCCCCACCGTTCGGTTTCGGCTAACCTTTGAAATTACTCTCATCTTATCTTATTCTCCTCGGGTCTGACCTAGAATAAGCAAATGGCTGCAGTGCGGATTCCACATCGACATCACACACATACACACACTATCCGAAGACATATAACTTGTTAAGATTTAGTATAGGTATAGCCTGATTTTCTTTTTTACTTTCTGTACATGTATTATATACGTAGTAGGTAGAGAAGGCATTGTATTCCATTACAAATTCCATGGTAATATTTCAGTGGAAATATATTTTCAAGTTAGCGCGCGCTCGCGTCTGTGTGAGCAGCAAAGCTCAAAAACGAAAAGGCGGTTCGGATCCAAACTTGACATTTAAGTTCAGCATTTCCCAAGGATGCCATAAAAAGGTTTGCAGGAAAATTCTCCCTCTGTAAACTACATCCAGATGCAATATTTTTCTAATTTTTTTTTCTTAAAATGACTATATTATAAAAGTCAAATGAATAACGAACAATATTTCGGACATTCGTGACACCACATAAAAGGTTATCAGAAATAAATTGTGCGATTTAAATAGGTCTATACTTATTTTTTATACTAAGTCCTTTTTTTTTTGTGTGTTTATTAATTGTACAGCATTACAAAAAATGACTTCAGTAAGACCAGAACTTCACGGGATATGCGATGAAAACTAGAAACACCATATTTAGTCATATAAGTACGCGAAATACGTGTTTTTCAATATATTTAGAATGCGAAATTCACCTCAAATTCATAAAAGGAAATAAAAAAAAAAATAATAGAAAGCAGAACCAAATTCAGTATGACAGGCCAGTAATTTTCCGAATGATGTTAGAGATCAAGCTAGCCGGTCCCCATGGCCACGCTCATAAAGCGTCTCGCTTTGGTGCTTCGTGGGCAGGGGATCGTGGGTTCTAGTCCCGCCTTGGGCATGGATGTTATATGTTTGTGCAATGTGTATATGTTTGTAAAAGAAACAGTAAAACCAGTAAACCAGTAATCAGTAAAACCTACGGGGGGAAATGTAAATAGGGATACAGTACCGGAGTCCTGATCAGACTCCGTTACTGTTTAAAAAAAAAAAAAAAAAAAAGCTGGCATTATTTTTAGTGAAAATAGATCGAAGATATGAAACCGGTGTTTAGTCTCTTCCGTAGTCAATGTTTGGCAAGAAAAAAAAGTATTCACAAATGAAAATGAATCACTATTAATGTCTAATAATAATAATGACAATAATAATAATAATAATAATAATAATAATATATGTGTATTCGTGTCTTTCGACATACTGAATGTACAGAACTCCGTGGCACGACAGCTCACGGGGAACCTTGGCCTACGCCCGGCCGCTGCGTCCCCCAACTCGGTCCATTACTCTGTAGTCATGGATGGGGTGCAGAATTGGAGGGTGAGACGAGGTCAGCGCCTCGAGCCCCCCGGCCGGTTAATGCGGTTCTCATGACCTGAAGCCGCTACTTCTCCATCAAGTAGCTCCTCAATTGGGCCCCCCAGGGACCTTACGAGGCTGAGTGCACCGCGGACCAGGTCTCCTAGTGGGGGGAAAATCCCCACGCCGGTACTGGGGATCGAACCCAGGTCTCCCGCTTACATACTGAATGAGAGAGCTTTTAAAAACAGACAACTTTTATCCATCTATTTTGCTCTTCTTGCTTATTTCGAGGTATCCATCGCTGATATCTGGATGTCAGTTATGTTTAATGCGGTCCTGCGCTCGCAGTTAATTAAATTCTCCGTAGGGAGCAATGTTCACTATCAGTGTTTGGCATAGTACTAGGCAGGTGACGTTACGCTGAGTAGACCCCAACGAGAGAGAAAGGCCAGACATGGGTCTTTTGTTTTCGATGTATTTTTACCAAGAGAAATTACAACATAATCTATAATCAATGTGACAGTGGCTCCTGGTGGGAGTTAAACCATAGTATAAGCAAGGCAGGTAAGTGATTTAAGGGGTCCAACTACATTCTCTATGTATTTACTTATTGGTCTGTTTCATCCTATAATGCCATCTAAATGTTGGCTTAAAATGACTCAATAGGGAGCTAATCTTAAGAAAGACATAATAACAATTACAATCTTCCTTTTTGATATGAACTCTCAATAAATTATGCTGTTACTCCTAAGGTAATTTAATATTTTAATCACTATTTATGAATCTCAAAACTAACTGTAATAGTAAACTACAAAATGAGTTTATAATATCTTTTAATAAACTTAAATAAATTTACATCTCACTCTTGTCCTGCATTGTACACATTTTACATTAACATTAACAGTTTTACATTGAACCCTTGGAAATTCATACATACATAACAATTTTCACTCTTCTCTGTCTCTCATCTTCCTATTTTGGAGATTGTTATAGTATAGGTCGATCTGTTACGCATTTTGGCCACCTCATTCCATTTGGGACGCTCTGAAATAATGTTTCCCAAACCCGTTTTCCTTCTGATCTCATCGTTGCGCATTCTGTCCCTGAGCGTTTGTAATTTTCTCTCCATTTTTACTTTCTTCCTCATATGTACAATGTAATGCACCCAAAAAATTCGATACCGAGATTTCACCAGAAATATATGTTTTGGGGTCCCCTGAGTCCGAAAAGAGCATTTTTAAAAAAAGGTCCGCGCGCGTGTGTGTGTGTGGATGTGTGTGTGTGTGTGTGTGTCTGTCCGTATGTCTGTGTGTGTCTATGGACAGCATAGCCCCAAAACAAAAAGACCGTTAAATACCAAACTTGGTATTTAGGTTTAGTATCTTCGAAGGATGCGACACGAAGATTTTCAAAAAAAATACCTACACCACAAACCACCCTTTACATGGAAAAATTTTCGAAAATGTTTATTTTCTTAAAAATGACTCTAACGATTTTGATCAAAATCCCGTATATTAAAGCTATTTATATCCGAAATAAAATGTATATCTCGAATTTTTTGGGAATAGCCTCTGAAGACCTCATTAATCTGAATGAATTTTGCTGAATTTTGCTTAACTGCTAAACCGTAAGAGATAGAAAAAAACGTACTACACAAAAAATGTACCTCATGACAAAACACACAGTTTTTGTCCTCTACGTTTTTGTTGTGGAGGCAACCGTTTTCGAGATATTCCTTGTTATTTGTTTCACCTGTGAAGTACTTAAACTTTTCTCACACAGGAAGTGTCTGTTTTTCTTTTATTCTACTCCTGGCCAAGCAAAGAAGTGATTTGCAATGACAATCGCATAACGATAGCTTTTAAAACATTTGTATGTATGTATTTATTTCTCTGCAAGTGGGTATCACCCGGTGGCAGAGCTATATATGTATACAAGATATATAAACAATAAACCACAGCTGCCAATTTATGGCTTTGTAAGCTAGATATAATAGTTATTTACACAAATATAAAAACATTAATTTTTCTCTCAATTCAGATTAATTAATTTCATAATTAGAATCACCAACCAATTTAACATTTGTATTTACAACAATATAAAGTCACAAGCATTTCATTTAAGGAATATTTACAAAAATTATCCAACATTAAAATCAAGATTTTTCCTAAATGTCTTCAGAGACAGGGGACAACCCCGAAAGGCTGCTCCAGGCAATTCATTCCAGTCTTTTATGGTTCTATTTACAAAGGAGAACTTTCCCACATCAATTCTGTATCTTCTACCCTTAATTTTGAACGGATGATCGTTTCGTGCATAGTAAGTTGGGTTTTCCAGTTTGTCAGTAACGTCCTCCAGCGTAAGCTTTAAATAAAGCGCACAACCTCTGTTTCTCACGCCTAACTTTCAACAGCCCCCATTTTATCTCCTCAGCGTTTGTAGGCCCAAAATATTTACCCCTTTTTATGAATTGTATAGCCCTTTTCTGGATCTTTTCTAACGAATCAATTTGGTTTACTCTATACGGGTCCCAACAAGTTACTCCAAATTCCATGATGGCGGCACTAAGGACTTGTACACGATTTCCCTGGACTTTGCACTCCCCTTTTTTAAAATCCTCATTAAGAAGTGCAGTGTTTTCCACGCTTTATTAGATACAGAACTTACCTGCTCGTCCCATCCAGCGTTACTCGCCAAGTAAACTCCCAAGTATTTGCAGCTGTCCACCTGTGGAATTTTTCCCCCATCCATGTGATATTTCTGCAGAATTTTTTCCCTGGATCTATTAAATGTAATTGACTTAATTTTGCCACTGTTAATTTTCATTTTATTTGCAGCAGCCCAATCACTAATTTCATTTAAGTCACCCTGAAGAGCAGTCTCATCTTCAATATTTCTAATTTTATTGTAAATAATACAATCGTCTGCAAACAATCTTATGTGGCATGTTATATTGACAGTTATGTCGTTTACAACAATAAGAAAAAGTAACGGCCCCAGTACTGAGCCTTGGGGTACTCCCGAGCTTACCATACCCCTTTCAGATAGCTCCTTGCCTACTTTTACGCTTTGCGATCTTCCTTCCAACACTTTTTTAACCCATAGAACTACGCGTTTATCAATTTCTGTAGCAGTTAGCTTCTGGATAAGTAAATTTTATGATACAACATCAAAAGCTTTGGAAAAATCTAACACCACTGCATCTGTTCTTCCCCCTGCATCCAGCTCCTCTGCTAAATCTTGAAATAATAACGTTATCTGGCTTTCACACGAGTATCCAGGTCTAAACCCATGTTGCGCTTTATTGAACCACTTTCTGTTTTCTAATTCCTCCCGTATATATTCCACAATTAAATGTTCCATCAATTTGCACACTACTGAAGTTAGGCTGACTGGTCGATAATTATTTAGTTCTGTTTTATTTCCCTCTTTATGAATTGGAACTACAATCGCGGTTTTCCAGTCTTCCGGTAAGGCACAGTTATTTATTGACATATTAAATAAAAGCATTAGGTACGAAATCATGGATTCCCCTCCAATTTTTAGTATTTCGGTCGGTATATTATCAGGCCCCCTCGACTTTCGATTTTGCAACATTCTGATCCTTCTGCGCAATTTGGATGCCATTATTTCAAAAACGGAATTTCCACTATCCTCAATTTCCACTTTATAATTATAATCCGTTTTGTTAAAAACAGACACAAAATGTGAATTTAATGCGTTCGCTTTTTCCTTATCGTTCAATATGGCAATTCCATTTTCCTTGACTTATGGTATGCCAAGTTTATTTTCCCTGCGTCTACTTACATAATTGTAAAAAGACTTCCAACTATTATTGGTCTCGCTAAGAATTTGTTCTAAGAACCACTCCTGGGCTTGCAACGTTTCGTCTTTCAATTGCTTAGCTAATTCTTTATATCTGTTAAAATGCCAATCTGACTTCTTCCGTTTATGAAACGCACGCCTAGACTTTCGTTTAAGTTCTCTGATGGATCTTGTATAATATTCTGGATCATTATTTTGTTTGATAACTTTGTATGGAACGTATTTCTTTACTGATTCCGAAATAAGTATTTTGAAACTATCCTATGCTGCTTCTACATTTGTTGCAGATTTTACAAACAGGCAAAATTGCTTTTTGAGAAAAGTCTGAATTCCATCTACGTCTGCTCTGCAGAAGTTAAAACTAATAATTTCCTCTCCTTCAAACCGGTTTCGCACCATCCAGTTTATGTCTAATTGTACACAGCTGTGGTCACTTATTCCTGGAAAAACCTCACATGCGCTAAACAATGACTCAGGTCTGCATAGAAACACGTCCAGTACAGCCGATTTCCGGGTATCTGTTTTGACTACCTGCGAAAACCCATGATCCCAAACCAGAAGTTTAACAACACATTGAGCTTCACCTCCTAATAACTGCCCATTCCTGTTTACATTTGGCAAATTTAGATCTCCTGCTAAAATAACATTTTTTCCAGTTTCCGAAGAAATGTTTTCCACTAGTTTATGAAGAGTTTTAAAGTTAGTTTCGCCAGGTGGTCTGTAACACGCTATTAATGTAATGTTATTTGCTTCGTTTTCGTGATCGATAATTTCAATGGCCATCATTTCTACATTTTCTTCCACCCACAATATCTTACTGCTTAGCTCTAACTTGGTACAAATAAATATTCCCCCTCCCCTTCCTTCCCTGTCCCTCCTAAACACCCTGTAATCTGATCTAAATATCTCCGCGTCATTAATATCAACACTGAGCCATGACTCCGTACCTATAATCACACGATTACTTATTTCCATTAAATTCCAAAATTCTAATGTTTTGTTTATGATGCTTCGGCAATTTACCTGCAACAGCCTTAAGGAATGTGCCCCTACCTGAGAATCGTCGCTTCCCCGAAGCCGTTGTCAGTGCTGCCCGGTGACACCGCTCCACTCGGATACCCTCGCGAACAATGCTGCCAACTTTGAAGTTCCTCTTCTGTTTAGGTGAACACCATCCCGTCCATAGTCCCAGTCGTCAATCCACGAATTTGAGTCCACAAACTGCACATCCAGTCGTTCAGCCACCCACGAAAACGCGTCTTTTACCTGCATTACCTTCCTCCAGTTGATATCGCGTCGCCTCAAAACTCCACTGATGACAATGTTTGCTGAGGGAAACAGTGTCTTTGTCTTCTTAACTAGATCATACATGTCTCCCATCACATAGTCAGAAGACCTTCGTAGGTCATTGCTTCCAACGTGTAATACGATGGTCCGGTAGTTGACAATCACTTTAGCATGGTGCATTCCCTTCTACTTATAAGGAACTAAGTAATAACATTCTGCTAACATTTATCTTGATTAGCATTGTGTACAAAGAAGTATAATCTTTTGTAGGAGTTTTGTAGGGCAGCCAGAGAAAGTCATGAGAGTGTAACACGTCAGATTTTTTTGTTACATACCTGGATCATTCGCTTCATTTTCTCTAGGTTCACTATGTTTGGATACCATGAAGTACAGCTGGTATTACATATCTCTCGTAGTACCTCCGCCCTTGATTCAACTTCAGTGTGTCATCGACGCCTCTTATAGTATTTTTTTTTTTTTCATTTGAAATAATAAAGTTTGGTCTAGAGGGATACATTCCTTACACATAAAATGGTTCACCTGTTATACAGAATGTTTCCACTGTGACGTTGTCATTAAATTTCTCCTCCTGTGGTCAAATTTAAGTCTTACTTTTTTGTTTACTATGTCTAGGTCTTCTTAGCTTTAACTACAGCTCGGCCAGGGCTCACGAAATTACCGGGTTAAGGTTAGGTCATACAGATTATAACTATGCCATAAAGGAGTAGGTGTGGTCTCTGCAGCTCGTTTCGAAACGTGTTGCACTATCTAGCACTGCTCACTGCATGGCTTCGTTCAGTTCCTGCTGGTATGATGATGTAATTAAGAGTTTTCAATAGCTCTGTCATTAGCACCCTTTCTTGTTATAGATAAACCAGTAAACACTGAAATAAAGCACAGATTGAAACATGTCGAAAATACGAAAGGGTAGACGTTAGAAACAAATTTATGGATGATTGAAACATATTTTCTTTGACAAAAGGAGAGCGTTTTCTTTTGATAAATAAATATGTATCTTATAATTAATTGCAATGAATCCTGAGCTTGTTTGAGTGATTTATGTTCATTGTCTTTTCAAAGCTCTGCACAAAACTTATCCCGATTTTTATATCAAGCTTTATAATCTTATTTGTAAAAGTACATGTGTTTTATTTACTAATCAAAGATTGAAGTAATTGTTTTGTATCGCTTTATGGATTAAAACGTGCATATTATGTCAATACATGTAATGAGCTATTTTTGGAACAGATTATACCTCAATGTATGCATGTTTACGCTATAACCGCATTTTAATCTGTATCAACGTGTACCGGGTGGAAGGGAACTTATTACATTCCTTCTAATATGTGTTTCATAGAAGCATTAAAAACAAAATATCTAATGCCATTTCATCAGGCGATTTGAAAAATTTAATGGTTTTTGTTCCAAATGGAATACGTAATTCTACAAGAATGTACAAAGATAACAGTTTGTTACTTGTAAGGTTTCGGTAGTAATTATGAGACATAATACAGAGTTTCGAAATAATTAAGCGTTTTAAAGCATTAAAGGAATATTTCGATTAGCCATTTGAAACGTGAAGTAACCCGGCCACGTTGTGTTGAGGAAACCTGAACCGCTTCTGGATATAAACACGTTGGTCGCTTGCAAACACGACGCAGGGTGGTGTAATGTTTTGGGAGATAACGAATGCAACTGGCATTCAAATTGGCTTACACTGGTGTGGTAGCATAAGCAAGGCGTGTTTGTTCATGTACTGACCTAGTGCAAGCGACACCCACTCAACCTCCAGCGTTGCGAGCTTGTTTTGGAAATAACTAAATTATAAAAAATTAAATGGTCAGAAACAAAAACGTAAGACACAAAATGTGTTCCAAATACCGACATCTATCACTGGTTTAAACTAATGTAATGACTTACCTTCCACTCGGTATATGGTCAGCTTGTATCTTGGCACTCTCGTGAGCCTGGGCAAAGCAATGAGGATAGACGAAGTATAAATATTAATCCAATATTTTAACTCGTATACGTTAACTGTTTAAATACGCTCAAGATATACAATTCAAGATGAGAACGTTGGACGTAGGTATACAGTATGGTTTAGAATTTTCGGAGCACCTTGCAAGGATGGGATGGGGAAAACGAGAGAAGTTCAAAGACATGGGATACCGCAAGCTCTGTTCATAGGATGAGCTAACCTAAAGTAAGCTTTCGAAGTCGTACAACTTCCCTTAAACAAAAGACATTCTCGCCGGTTAAGTCTATTCCGCTACCCTCAAACAACATTACTTGTGTGACCTCTGACATCTCTGTGTTTCTAATCTACTCCAGCGTAGCGCCTATCATTGTTCCTCTTAATGGATTTTATTTTGACAATGTGCGTGGACAAAACATATGTATATGTGTATATATATTTATTTCATGTAATAGTCTTTAATAGTTTATAATAAATCACTTAGCAGATATTACGCACGATAGAGAGGTCATAACCTTTAAAAAATCTGATGTGTTACTCTCACATGGCTAGTTCTAGCTGTCCTACAAACAAACTTCTTACAAAAGATTATTCTTCTTTCCAAACCATGCTAATCCAGATAAACATAGCAGAATGTTCTTATTACTTAGTTCCTTAGAGATAGAAGGAAACTAAAGAATGCGCTCTGTTAAGGAGACAGTCAAATGTTTTAAAAGTTATCTTTGTGCGATTGTCATTGCAAATCGCTTCTTTGTTTGGCCAAGAGTAGAACAAAAGAAAAACGAACACTTCCTATATGAGAAGAGCACAAGTGCTTTACAATAACAAGGAATATCTCGGAAACGTTTACCTGCACAACAAAAATATAAAAGAACATAAATTGTGTGTTCTGACGTTTACATTTTTGGTGTGGTTAGTTTTTGTCTATCTCTTATGGTTTATCAGTTAAGTAAATTCATCCAGAATAAGGAAGTCTTCAGAGCTATTCCCAGAAAATTCAAGATATGCATTTCATTGGGATGTAAATATGTTTAGTATACCGGATGTTATAGTCATTTTTGAGAAAATCAAAGTTTTGGAAAATTTTTCCATATAAAAAGTAGTTGGGGCTAGTGGATTATTTGAACATCTGGTGTAACATTCTTGGAAGATAACTGAACTTAAGTACCAAGTTTGCTATTTAACTTACCTTTCGTTTTTAAGCTGTGCTGTCCAAATATATAAACATACACGAACCTTTCCAAAAATGCTTTTTGTATTGGATTGCGGGGTCCAAAAACATGTAGTTCCGGTGAAATATCGGTATCAAATTTTTGGGTGCAATACAATACCTTCTCTGTATACTATGTACATAGTACGTGTATAGAATGTAAAAATTGACCCAGGATTATGGTTCAAGTATATCAGTAAAAAAATCAAAGCTTATGGCATTTATGGGAAAACAAATAAAACGATCGAAGATAGTGCTAAATAAAAAAGTGTTAGAACAGGTGGAAAAATGTAATTATTTGGACTGTAATGTAATCTTTAAAACGAACAATGAAGAAATACGTAAGTAATAAAGTGAAAAAATTCTAATATATTTATGGAATAATAGCCCGTACCTTGTAAAGAAAAACCCTGAAGGAGTAAAAATCTAAAATTCTATGACACAATGGTTGTTCCGGTTTTACCATATGGTTTGGAGGCATAAACACCTAAAAATAAAGATTAAAGCCAAATACAAGCGGCAGAAATGAAATATCTCCGAGCAGTAAAAGAATGCACCAGACAAGATCATATTAGAAACGAAGACATAAGAGAGGGAATTAGACATATTTTCGTTAAAAGAAAAGATACAAGTAAATAGAGAAAAATGGAAAAGTCATTTACAAAGAATGGATAACTCTTGTATTCCATTACAGTCATACAAATATAAACCTTTAGGTTATAGAACAATAGGAAGAACAGTAAAAAGATGGGAAGAAATATGAGGCAGGAACAGGAGATTTCCCTTAAACCAAAAATAGTTGATGACGATGATGCTTCCTTAAAGGGGCTGTCAATTATCAGCACGGAAAATAGCAGACAATTCTGATAGGAAAATCTGTCCATTCTGTGGTTTGAATGAAGACTGTATATATATATATACTCTAGCGCAATGTGCGCACTGGAGGACTCAGCGAATTATTAAAGTCCTACTAGAAGGAAAGTCCTATTGGTTGGCCAAAGGAACTCACAAACATGGCCATTTCCTGGCTAAAGTGACCAGTCTGACTTTACTTTTACAATAATAATGTATTTCTTCCATGTTTTAGTGTTCAATGTTTCACATTGTCAGTGGTAGCACACCAAATTATTTCCTTCTCTAATTTATTACCCATCATGTTTTAATTTATAACAAAAATAATATTAATAGTTTAAATAATATTACATTTTCTTGACAACTTGCAATATTTTTAAAGTTTTGCATTGACGCAGAGTTAATTTACATATTCATATATATTCTATTCATTCACATTATTTACATACTCATTAATTTATTGTTGCGCGTTATTACGAATATTTGTCTTCTTATTGTTATCTGACGTCATTCCAATGGACATTCGTCATTTTTCTTCTTTCACATACAAAATAACTATTTCAATATGTTACATATTTTCTCTGGCAGTTAGCGTTAAATAATTTTCATATTTAAGAAAATATTTAAGAAAATATGAAACCAAAATTAATGTTAGAGAATTATAAATGGAAAGATATTTGATACACTTCGCTTTGTACTTATTTATATATTTATTTTAGGAGGTATCTGTACATACTGGGTAAGAAATTGTCTTAATGTGTATCAGTCTTCAATTAAATTAACCCTTAGTTGCCTGCACTAGTATACTACATATGCCCTTTTTCCTTTAATTCAAGTTTAAAACTAGAACTCTAGTAAAAATATTTGGGAATAAACCTATGACATTATTATATAAAATAATAGAGAAAATATAAATAAAAATAAATGTAGTTTCTTTATTAATATTTTTCTTCCCAATTAAAGGTTTAAATTCTTCTAAAGCATTTTTCATGATGCTGCCAAAGGCTCTACCAAAAGGTAGTTCAAATGGCCATGAGTGTTAGGTGATAGATAATGGACTGGCCATCCATTCAAAGCCAAATGTTGCAAGTTCAAATCCCAAAGATTGTAGTGAATGACGGGGAGAGCCCAAGTAAAATAATCGGTGTGATATTTGGAAGCTAATGGGGTTACATTTGGCTGTAGTTGTGTCGGCTATCTCTTTTACTTATTTAAAAAAAAATCACTGTGATATTGGGGGAAAAATTGTATATATTTTTACAATATAAAACAGTCTTGATTACTTGTTGTTTATGGTTGAAGTTTAGTATAACAGGAAATTAATCCTAGAGTACAACCCTATTTGTTTAGTTACGCTTAAAACACGCGGAACGTATAGGTACCGACAGGTAACAAAGAATTAAAATAGTTTGCATACCACACATTTGTAATAAAAGTATTTTTGGGGCTTATGTAAATTGGAAGCGGTTTTAATCAAACTAAGTGAAGGGATATGACCTGAGTTTTCGCTTATGTCATGGCCATGAGGTCTCCGGAATGTCAGTGATAGATTGAGAAGGAAAACACGAGAATTCATTTAATACCACCTTACCACAGAAAACCATTCGTGTGAGTTGATGAAAGCAGACGTTGATGCGCTTACGTCTCACAGATCGAACGTACTAGAAAGACCATTCACGTCAGTCGTATTAAGTTTTGCCGAAGTTGAACCTTAGAAAGACTACGCTAAGTGAGTGGTTGTGACATGCGGAAGCTGGTCTCTTGGAACGGTTCATTCAGATAAAAGTACTGTCACATTAACTTTATGGGGCTACGAAAGCTCTTTTGGAAATGTACGAGTTCTATCGATCCGTAGTTCAATATTTCAGACACAAATCACCCTGCTTTTAGTAAACATTTGGTCACTCTAGAAAAATGCAAAACAAAAAATGTGATGTGTTCTATTCACATGACTTTCTCTACATCTCTGCAAGAAAATATTGTTAAAAAGCTTATGCTTCTATTTACTTCATGCTAATCGAGAAAAAATTAGCAGAACTGGTCTTATTGCTTCTTTCCTTGTAAGTAGAAGCAAAATAAGGTGATAGCGAAAAGCTGGTTGCTATGTGACTGAAGTTCCTTTGTTTGTATGGATAGGAGTTGATGAATTCCTGTATGACAAATGTATGTTTTCTAAAGGGAAATTTAAAACGAGGAATAATTAAAAAACGAGCAACTCTACGAGAAAAATGTATATGAAATAAATTGTGTGCTTAAAAGTTCTCTACATTTTTTGTGTGGTAATTTTTGTCCATCTCTTACGGTTTAGCAGTTATGTAGAGCACGTTAAAACACACAATTTATGTTATATGCATTTTTTTCGTGGAGTTGATCGTTTTTTAAATATTACTTATTTTTAGCTTCAGCTTTGAAAAACTTATACTTTTCTCGTACAGGAATTTGTCAACTCCTGTCCATACAAACAAGGAAACTTCAGTCACGTAGCAACCACCTCTTGACTATCACTTTAACCTATGGTTCTCCCTTATTTTGCCTCTACTTACAAGGAAGCAAGTAATAAGACTATTTCTGCTAGTTTTTCTGAATTAGCATGAAGTAAATAGAAACATAAGTTTTTTAACAATACTTTGTTGCAGAGGTGTAGAGAAAGGCATGTGAATGGAACACATCAAATTTTTTACTAATTGAAAAGGGATCTTGTAAATTGTAATAGGCATTCTAATGTCGTCTTTCATTTTTTTCAGAAAATCTGCATTGTTTCATTCTGAAAGAAATGTAAATATTATTATATACGGGGACGTTGTTGCCAGTTTTGATTTAATTCCTCCATTTCTGTGAAAACAGTTCATCAGTACCATCATGCCCTTAGAAATAATTGCTAGCGTTAGTTTAGCAGGGTACTGTAAATATAAAAATGTACACCCCTGAACAGACTTACTGCACTAAAACCTTATGTCAACAGTACCTTATCTCTATCTGAACAACATCTCTCCGTCAAACCCTTTCTCTCAGTCTTCGTTATTTTCTGAGAGAGAATTTCATTTTCGAAGTGGCTCCACAGATACGAGTCACCAGTTGTATAACTTATTTTATAGCTGACTGAAAGAGTATGCAGCAAAAACAGTGATAATTTTATTTCTTTTCAACTGGAACAATGCTTGCGGAGCTGGTCCATTTTAATTCCTCACACCAGATAAGCCTGGTTTCGATCTTCTCTTCTTTCTAGTGATAAGACAGAAAGAGAGGCAGAAACTGAAAAGAGCTTAACGAAGTCCCCTGCCAGATGGTGTTGAAGACTGGCAAATTTATGTGGAAGTAATGAATATGAACATCCATGAGTGTTTAGAAAGAGTTTCAAAGATAATTTTACAGTGGTAGGCAGGGTAATTAGAAAATATATGAACAGTACAATTTTCCCGATATTTTAAATGTTTTTGTTGCTTGTGTCACGAGTGTGAATATTAAAAAAAATATTCTTTAATTAAAAATAATATCTGGCACATCTAACATCAATATCCTTCAGTTCAACTTATACAACTACTCGTAGATGATGCAGAAATTTCCTAGCGTTTTCATTTTTTGTCTTTAAAATGTGAATAATATAAAATATTAATAAGCATTCGTATCAAGCAATTATTCATTATAAGTGTTAAGAAGAGGGTGTTTGTCAGAAATTGCATTATCAATAATGTCATTTTCGGATGTCACCAGTTAGGATTTAATGGTATAGAAATGTTGTGAGATATAAAATGGTATTAGCACGTTACTGACAATGCACTGTAACAAACTAAAACACTAATCACAACTAAACACACCTTATTTGTTATTCCGACTCAAAAGTAACGCAATACGTTACACTTGAGTCACTATCATCCACTTGGTACCAACCCAACTGATCAATCGCATCACAATAGGGTCACTGAGTCAACACTCATTTTGACTGTCCACCATAAACTGCATTCTTTTAAATATAGTTACTGTTCATTTCTCGACTTTGTTCAGTTTTCACTTCTTGATTGTCCGGCTGGGTATTCTTGGTCCCTTATATACATCCCGTAGCCCAGACCGAAGATTTAACCTATCATAGAACAGAGAAAGTACAAAACTCCAGTGTATTATTCAAACTACTGGGAAGTGAAATAATTAGCTTTGCTTGTGCGCCTCTTATTTGGTAAGCAGCCAATCAGAACAACAGCTGCGTCTAGGCATATCCCCTAAGTGCGGTCATAGATCATAAGGTGGAAATCAATTTAGCATTATAAATAACTCTATAACATATGGCATAAATTATAATTAAATTATAATGGACGCCCTTTAACTGCTGTAGCTCTCAGCGTCTCATTCTATACTGTGCGTGAAAGACCGCTTAATTTTGCTCAGAGGCCTCTCTATCAGTCTTGAGGTTCTTTTACATGACAGCTTTACTTTTCTTCCGAAGGAAGCCATGCTAAGGATTTTTACGCCCAAATAATTCATCGTCCTCCGCCGGGTTTCAACCGGCGACCTTGGGTATATGAAGTTAGCATGGAAACCATTACACCACGGAGGGTGACTAACATATGGCATAATACACTTTTATTTTATTTGCGATTTTATTATTATTAAAGCCATACCAAGGCTTTTGTGTTTTACTATTAGGAGCTCTTGTAAAATGTAATGTCACAATCGGATTTGAACATACTTCTGCCGCCATCCAAGGTTACTCTTCATTTGGAGAATTGAATGACACACCATAATGTGGTCACAATAGCTCAATGCTTTCTTATAGTGTTTCACGGCCGCAGTTACTACAAATGGTACCGCAGGCAATGAGTTTATGGCTGTGATATTTATTTAAGTTTTTGGCTGGTTCTAATAGTAAAACACGTTTATTCCTTTACAGGAATACCCTATTGCAGACATGAGTATTCCTAGCATAGATCGAACAGAGTAAAACGCAAGCTGGTGATCCTTCCTCTCTCTCTCTCTCTCTCTCTCTCTCTCTCTCTCTCTCTCTCTCCTCTCTCACTACTTTCCACACAATGCTGTCAACCTACGTGTACAAAATTTGATAGCATGTAACATTTGCATTATGTAGCACAAAAGTAGCATAATTTTGTAACTTATTTAGTTGAAACTTTTCATTTTCTATTATAAACACCATGTAAAATGTTGTTATTACCAGTAATTCGTTTACCCAAAATGGATATAATTGGCTATCTTTATCCGCAAATGCTAACTCTTTCTCTTTAAAGCAAGGAACGATTTCATTTTCCAAAAGAATATTTGCTTGTTCACTCTGTTGGAATATTTACTTGCTTAAAACGGTAGATAAATCTCTGACGTCCACAGTTTTACTTTCTCTACACGCACTATATACATAATGCATAGAGAAGGTATTGTATTCCACCCAAAAATTCTATACCGAAATTTAACCGGAAATGCAAGTTTTGGTTCCACTGAATCCAAAAAAAAAAAGCATTTTTTACAAAAAGGTCCGTGTGTGTGTGTGTGTCTGTCTGTCTGTCTGTCTACGTGTGTGTGTCTTTGAGCAAGTAGCTCAAACCAAAAAGACCGTTGAATACCAAAACTGGTATTTAATTTTGGTTTCTTACAAGGATGAGACACGAAGATTTTCAAGAAAATCCTCCACCCACAACTACCCTTTACATGGAACTTTTTTCGAAAGTTTAGATTTTTTTCAAAATGAATCTAACGATTTTGATTAAAATATCGTATATTAAATATATTTACCTGATTAATAATATGTATATCTTGACTTTTCTGGGAATAGCCTCTGAAGGCTACTTTATTCTGGATGAATTTTGCGAAATTTTGCATAACTGCTAAACCGTAATAGATGGACAAAACCCTTCAACAAGGAATGTAGAGCACATTAAAACACACAATTTATGTGTTATAATTTTTTTCGTGGAGTTCATCATTTTTTAGATATTTCTTGTTATTCGTTTTCTGCTTTGCAAAACTTGTACTTTTCTCATTCAGGAATTTGTCAACTTGTGTCCATACAAACAAAGGAACTTCAGTCACATAGCAGCCAGCTTTTGAGTATCACTTCAACCTAGGGTACTCCTTCTACTAGTAAGGAAGCAAGTAATAAGAATATTTCTACTAATTATCAATTAGCATGAAGTAAATAGAAACATAAGATTTTTAAGAATAAATTTGTTGTAGAGATGCAGAGAAAGTCATGTGAATGAAATACATCATATTTTTTATAATACGAATGTACTTGACGGTGTTTGTTCCACTGTGAAATAAAACAATGAATTCGAATTAAGCAATGGATAGTTGAAATTTATATATCTTAAAATTGTTGTGGAATATTTATAAATAAACTTGGCCATATGCTCCAAAGTACATGAATAACTATCTTATAGATTTTGAGCTCTCTTTCATAATTAATACTAGCTACTTTAACATAACTGTGATGCTAATTTTTGAATCGCAATAAATGAATACAATAAACAGCGAGTATAGCATTTGATGATTTACTTTAGTGATAATCTACTATCCTATACATTTTTTCGTATAGTTGACCATTTCCGCGATAGTTCTTGTTAATTTATAAAATAATTTAGTTCTCTCACATGGGATTTTTCCAGCTCCTGGACACACAAGTAAAGGATTTCATTCACATGGCAAGCATCTTTTAAAAGATTTGAATATCGCTTAGCCGTGTATTTCCTTATTTCCTTGCAAGGAAGCAAGTAATAATGTCATTTCTGTTAATGGTCATCTCGATTATAATGAATTGTATAGAGGAATAGGCTTTTTAAAAATAATTTGTTACATAGATATAGAGGAAGTCATGCAAATGGAACACGTAATATTTTTATTTTAGTTCATCGATAATGGTATAATGTCATATTTGACACACGTGTGAACGTATAAAGCAATATCCAGAAAAAATAAACATTTTAAGCTGGTGTTACACAGATTTTCTAAAATTTACAAGCGCAGCATTTCCTCAGTATAAAAAATAAATACATAAACCATGTAATAAAGCTACGTATTACGTACTATATCCTACATGTATCTCAAATCCAAGGTAAAACTTTCTATGAAGTAAACGTAGCATAATGTTTGCTCAAGTGGCATAATTTTTAGATATTGATAACATATGTCCGCCGTATGCGGTTGGCAAAAACGTTTTCCATATCGTGATGTTTCCATGGGGTGGGTTACTAATAGTCAGAGGTGGTTCAAATTGCAAATGTCGCTTTCTAAAGGAAAAAAAAGAAAAGGTATATCAACGGGAAATGATATAGGGGAAGAGGATACTTATTGGTACTAAGAATGGGGTGGGACTATATGTTTGCTCTGTTAAGAAGAATTATTTGCAGTTAAAAATAGCAACGTTAAGCGATATTGCGAAAGTTGTCATAATATAGATCGATAATAATCGGAACATAGTGGTTTTAGTTTCAGTTGTTTGTAAAACTAATTTATTTGGGAAACTTAATTTTTTATTTTTGTTGCTGACTAACATTCAATACAGAAATCTGTGAATTTATACCTTTTCTACCGAACTTTGTACATAGTGTATAGAAAAGTTATAACAGTGTCAAGATTTCACTGTAAATCCATGTTTGAGGTCCCCTGAATAAAAAATTAGAGAAAGATTCGACTGTGTGTGAGTCTGAGTGTGTTTATGTGAGCGGGTATCTGTGGCAGCATAGCTCAACGAAAGTAACGTTAAATACGAGTACCAAACTTGGTATTTAGGTTTAGTAGGTGTATTTTAGGGATATTTAATGAAAATGTTCAAGAATATCCTCCACGCTAAACTACCCTTAACGTGGAAAAAACAATTAAAATGTTGTTTTTCTCAAAAATGGCTCTTAACGATTTGATTGAAATACGCACATTAAAGCTATTTATTTACATCAAAAATAAAAGTGTATCCTGTATTTTCGAACATTAGCCTCTGAAAACTTATTAATTCTGGAGGAATTATTACACAAAAAAGTGTAGATTTCGTTTCAACACTTTGTATTATTTCATTTTCGAGATAGTCTTTATTATTGGTTTCAGTTTTACAATTTGTTATTCCTGTTTCTTTTTTTACGTCTGGTAATGCAAAGATAACTGAATTTCAGTCACATAATAACTATTTTTTAAATATGTCGCCATTGGCTTAGCCTAGTGTATTGCCTTATTTACCTTATGCTTATAAGGAACTAACTAATACGACCATTTCTGCTGATGTTTATGTGGATTAACCTGAAGTAGATAGAAGAACAGGCTTTTGTAAGAATTGCTTATTATAGGATCGGTAGAGAAATTTATGTGAATTGGACACAGCAAACTTTAAAAACAAAAACTGAACTAATATTTTTTGTTCTTATCAGAGCAAACAGTCGCCCTGTTTAAGCATAATAAGCATAATAATGTCACCTTCTAACCTGTATATCAGAAGCGTGCAATGAAAAAGTTTGAAGCTATCGATAAATGTTGCCGCTACCTTTTAGTGTTTTCTGAACTCTCTGCGGAGTCACGACTTCAATGTCCTAGTTTAAAAATACAGCCGAGGTTCTTTACGATGATCTGGGGAACCGTGTTTGTTTTGGTTGGAGCACCTCGGTATCTCATGGTGAGAAACGGCGCCGACATCGCATCTGGCGCCGGATGAAACAAACAGTGAATACTCTGTAATCATAAACCACGATACTCTAGCGTTTGTCCTTTTCTATACAAAGAATTCTAAATTGTTTCACCATTTTCTTGTAGTACTTCTGTTTCTTAGCGAAGCCTAAACCAGCAGTTATTAGAAAGGTCACTCTACCATCTAGCAAACTAGTATTATCATATATTTATAACCATCACCATTAATGATATACATATAGGTTAAATGCATTTGTACAATTGTTGATATTGTGGACCGTGCCGTGGCCCAGTAGTTAGATAGACAGACAGACAGACAGGCAGGCAGGCATATAGATTATTTTCAGTCCTTAAGTATAAAACATGCATAGAGATGAGATCATGAGAGATTAAAAATCTGATGTGTTACATTCACATGACTTTCTCTTCATCTCTGCATTAAATTATTGTTAAAAAGCTTATGCTTCTATCTACTTCATGCTAATTCAGAAATTTAGCAGAAATAGCCTTATTACTTGCTTCCTTGTAAGTAGAAGCGAAATAAGGGAGTACCATAGGTTAAATTGACAGTCAAAAGCTGGTTGCTATGTGACTGAAGTTCCTTTGTTTGTAAGGATAGGAGTTGACAAATTCCTGTAAGAGAGAAGTATAAGTTTTTAAAGCTGAAACCAAAAACAAGGAATATCTAAAAAGCGAGAAATTGCATGAAAAAAAAAATATATATATAACTTAAATTGTGTGTTTCAACGTGCGGTATGGGCCGCGCCGTGGCCGAGTGTTTAAACCACTCGCCATTCACCTAGACGGCCGGGGTTCGATCCCAGGCGACCGCATGTGAGATTTGTGGTGGACAAAGCGGCGCTGGGGTGGGTTTCATCCGGGTACTCCAGTTTTCCCCGACCGAATTCCACCGGTGCTCCATCATCATTCATGTATCATCAGGATCACCGCCTGTGGTGCCATGAGTAGTTAAAGCGGGCGTTAAACACTATAAAAAAAGTGCTGCAAATTTTTTGTGTGGTAATTTTTAGTCCATCTCTTAGAGTTTAGCAGTTATACTAAATTCCGTAAAATTCATCCAGAGGCTATTCCCAGAAAGTTCAAGATGTACATTTTTTTTCAGGTAAATATCTTTAATATACGATATTTTAATAAAAAACGTTAGAGCCATTTTTGAGCAAATCAAAATTTTCGAAAAAAGTTCCATGCAAAGGGTAGTTTGGGGAGGGGGATTTTTCTCAGAATCTTCGTGTCGTATTCCTGGAAGATACTAAACTTAAATACCAAGTTTGGTATTTTACCGATTTTTCGTTTTTGAGTTATGTTCACAGACACACACACACACATACACACACGGACGTTTTTCTGAAAATACTTTTTTTTGGATACAGGGTACCCTAAAACATATATTTCCGGTGAAATCTCGGGTGGAGTGCAATACCTTCTCTATACACTATGTACATAGTATGTGTAGAGAAAGTAAAATAATTTAAACATTACTGCATACAATAATATTACGAGAATAAATTTCAAAAAAGATAAGATTAATCCCATTTCAAGTCACAAATTTCTGAAATCTATTAAGAGGATTTGTCTTCAAGAATTTATTTTTTTGGTTTTAATATTTGTATAATGAATAATTTTTGTAATTATTAGTCCTAATTTAATTATAATTTTATTAGTTTGAGATGGTTTAGGATTAGCTTCTTTTTGTTTAGTTATCTTTTATCAAATTATTAAATCTTATAATGCTGGAATAGTGGCCGAGGGTTAGATAGACAGTTTGTTTTCAGTCATTAAGTATAAAACACACCTAGGCTGCGTCATCAGAGAACAAACAGCAATTAAACATTACTACATACAATAGTATTACAAGAATACATGTAAAAAAAGGATAAGATTAATCCCATTTCAAGTCATAAATTTTCACTATTAAGAGGATTTGGCTCAAGAATTTATTTTTTTGGTTTTAATGTTAGTATTATCAATAATTATTTTAATTATTAGTTCTAATTTAATTAGAGTTTTATTAGGTAGAGTTGATTAGTATTATCAAAATGTTAAATATTATAATGCTGGAATATTAACTGCTTTATCCTCTTTAAAGTTTAACAAACGAAGAGTCTTGATATTTTGAGGTACAGTGTTAACTGACATACATGAGAAACTATTAAGAATTTTACTATATTTACGTCTGCTAATGTAAGCATCAGAGCATTTTCGAGTGGGATAATTATGGACAGTAGAACATATTGAGTAAAGATTGGCATTCTTTTTACGTAAAGGAGGGAATCCAGAACACACATTGAAGGCAATGTCAGTGTACCAAGTAGTGACATGATGCATACATGTTGGATAGGTAGATTCATACTGAAATTTGCAATGCCATAGCCGGGATTTGTACCACGGATCTCCCGGTCTCTAGCCGGTTGGTAACATGCCAGCACAGCATTGAATTTCTCAACTGACTCGCACGTTTTCCGGTAAACCACAAGTGATCACAAATTATTTTGAGATGACAACCCCACTGGTGACTTACAATGTCGTAAGTACTTTAAGTCCCAGGAATACTAGTATAGCCAACTATTATGGACAACTGTAATAATTTTTTTCTTTTCTCATAGAAGGGAGGTCCGTGGTTTAAATCCCGGCTATGATATTGAGTTTTTCAGCCTGGCTGCACCTATCAACTCCTGTCCTACACACAGTTTCTGTAAGAAAACAATTAAAAAATTATCATGATACGAACATATTTCTTTTGAAGAATAAATAACTGAGCGGCAGAGGTATGATTGACCCACAACGGAGTACCATAACTTGGTAACTATGAATGTGAGAATAATACACTGTAACACGAGTACAACGGGAGACACAATCTCTAAATAACGTTGATAAGAGTAAGCTTTTATTTATTTTAATTGATAACTAGTTAATATGATTGGACCACTTGCCTCTCACCTAGACGACCCAGCTTAGATCCTAAGCGACCACATGTGGGAATTCTGGTGGAAAAAGCGGCGCTGGGGCGGCTTTTTTCTGTGTACTCCGGTTTCTCCCGCATTTTTACTTTCTCTATACGCACTATGTACATAGTGAATAGAGACAATATTGCACCCCACCAAAAAATTCGATACCGAGATTTCAACGGAAATATATGTTTTAGGGTCCCCTTTATCTAAAAAAAGCATTTTCACAAAAAGGTCCGTGTGTCTGAACACGATAACTCAAAAACGAAAAGTCGGTAAAATACCAAACTTGGTATTTAAGTTTAGTATCTTCCAGGGATGCGACACGAAGATTTTGCGAAAAATCCCCCCACCCCAAACTACGCTTTACATGGAACTTTTTTCGAAAATGTTGATTTTGTAAAAAAATGGCTCTAAGATTTTGATTAAAATATCATATATTAAAGATATTTACCTGACAAATAAAATGTATGTTTTGAATTTTCTGGGAATAGCCTCTGAAGACTACTTTATTCTGGATGAATTTTGCATAACTACTAAACCGTAAGAGATGGACAAAAACTTAACACACAAAAAACGTAGAGCACGTTAAAACACACAATTTATGTTATATACATTTTTTTCGTGGAGTAGATCGTTTTTGAGATATTCCTTTTTCTTTGTTTCAGCTTTGTATAACTTACTTTTCTCATACAGGAAGTTGTCAACTCTTGTCCACACAAACAAAGGAACATCAGTCATATAGCAACCAGCTGTTGGATTTCACTTTAACCTATGGTACTCCCTTATTTCGCTTGTATTTGCAATTAAGCAAGGAATAAGACCATTTCTGCTAATTTTCCTCGATTAACATGAAATAAATAAAAGATAAGCTTATTAACAATAAGTTGTTACAGAGAGATAGAGAAAGTCATGTGTATGGAACACATCAGATTTTTTTTTTTTAATCCCCTATTTACGTTCCCCTCCTATATGATTATTGGTTATACTGTTCCTTTACACAAACATATATACGTTGCACAAACATATAACACCCATGCCCAAGGCGCCGGTCCCCATGGCCACGCTCGCTAAAGCGTCTCGCTTTGGTTCTTCGTGGGCAAGGGATCGTGGGTTCGAGTCCCGCCTTGGGCATGGCTGTTATATGTTTGTGCAATGTGTATATGTTTGTAAAAGAAACAATAAAACCAGTAAACTAGTAATCAGTAAAACCTACGGGGGGAAATGTAAATAGGGATACAGTACCGGAGTCCTGATCAGACTCCGTTACTGTTTAAAACAAAAAAAAAAAAAAAAAAAAAGGCTGGACTCGAACCCATGATCCTCTGCCCACGAAGCACCAAAGCGAGACGCCTTAGCGAGCACGGCCATTGGGACCAGCTTAAAAAGAGTGGACGATGCCAAATGGTGTTCCCAAGCGGTCACTCATCCAAGTACTGACCACGCCCAATGCTGCTTAACTTCCGTGATCGGACGAGAACCGGTGTTTTCAGCACGGTATGGCCGTTGGCGCTCGCATGACTCCGGTTCTCCCTCTTCATTCCACCAGTGCCATCGCCTGCGTTGCTATAACTAGTTAAGCGCTATAAGAAGAATATTTTAATACGTACCGTTAAAAATATTACATCTTTACCTCTTTGTATTTTTAACTGCTTATGTTTTTCTACTTTCTCTGCTGCTTAGCTACAGGATGTAGCGGAAGAATTGTATTCACAAAAAATTGATATCGATATTTCAATGTAAATTCTCGTTTTGAGACTTAATAATAAAACAATGTTATTTAGCATAATTCCCTGTGTCTAAACAGCATAACTTAAAAACGAACAGTTGGTTTAATACCAAACCTGGTATTAAGTTCAAGATATTCCGAGAAGCCGTGGGTGAGTGGTTAGACCGCTCGCCTCCCAATTAGGCGGTCCGGGTTCGATCCCAAGTGCCCGCATATGGGATTCGTGGTGGACAAAGCGGCGTCTGGAAGGTTTTCTCCGGATCCCCAGGTTTCTCTTGCCATCGCATATTACCGGTTCTCCATCTATACGGAAATATTTTCATAGAATATGTAGATTACTTAAGTAATTTGAGATAGGAGACTTATGGCCTGTATATTAAAATTTCTAAGTAACGGCAATAAGTTTCTGAAGTGCAGGTACGCAACGTATCGCGGCACTTCGTCTGGAGTGAAAAGAAATAATAAACATTTACTCTTATACAGGAATTGAACTCATGACCTTTTGGATAGCAGTTTCCAGCGTTAGCCATTAAGCTACCAGAGCTGTTAAAAAACACCTCCAGAGTATGCTACATTACTCAAGAACGTAGTTAATGAATGCTCAGCATTGCACTGTCAAGAGATTAGTTCGAGATTTTACAGATCTTTGCGACATTAAATCTTGAGAACGCTAGTAACGAGCTGCTAAAAATCGATATTTCTATACTCGGGCAGCAGTTTTAAAGACATTTTAAGCCATTTTTGCAACCTGCTTTGCTTTAACACCGACTTGTCAGCACCTGATACCCACACGTTTTGCGTTATGTTTATCCGGGGACCAAGCATCGGCGATCTTAAATTGCTTATATCAGTTACATGCACAATCCTGCGAATTATTTTGGTGTAGTTCATTAACACCCTGTATAGTAAAAACGGGAAAATAATACTATGATACCGTTAAAAATATTAGCTATAGGATATAAAAGAAGTTTATCAAAAAAGTCGATATTAGTATTTTACTGTAAATTCATGTTTTGAAGTTCATTAATAAAACAATTCTTTTGAAAAACATCCCCGTGTCTAAACAGGATAACGTAAAAACGAAAAATTGTATCAATACCAAATCTGGTATTTAGTTCAGAATTTTTCCAGGATGTGAACTTCAAGAAAATTTCCCCGCCTCAAACTATCGTTTAAAAGCTAATGACTATGATACAATATTATATGTTTAAGATACTTTCATTACACATTAAAGCTATATTGGAATAGACTCTTACGCAAAACTCATAAAGAATGCAGAGGAGATAAATGTAAGATCAAAAAGAAAGAAACAGAAATCTGACTACATATAAATTATAGATTTTGTTCAGGCACACGATTTAGCCAATGAAACTTTTTGTAGAGTTACCACTTCCAAGACACTGCTTGTTACTTTTTACTTTCTCTATACGTACTATGTATGTACATAGTACATAGAGAAGCTATTGCACTCTACCAGAAAATTTGATACCGAGATTTCACCAATAAAATATGTTTTAGGATCCCTTTATCCAAAAAAAAAGGGTTTTCAGAAAAATGTCCGTGTGTGTGTGAACATGATATCCTAAAAAACGAAAAGTCTTGGTATTTAAGTTAAGTATCTTCCAGGGATGTGACAAGAAGATCTTCAGAAACTCCCTCCCACCCAACTGTCCTTTAAATGGATTTTTTTTCGAAAATTTTGATTTGCTCAAAAATGGCTCTAATGATTTTGATTAAAATATCATATATTAAATATATTTACCTGACAAATAAAATGTATATCTTGAATTTTTTGGGAATAACCTCTGAAGACTACTTTATTCTGGACGAATTTTACTGAATTTTGAATAACTGCTAAACCGTTAGAGAAGGACAAAAACTTTAAAACACACAATTTATGTTATATACATTTTTTTCGTTCAGATGATCGTTTCTGAGATATTCCTTGTTTTTGGTTTCAGCTTTGAAAAACATATACTTTTCTCATGCAGGAATTTGTCAACTCCTGTCCATACAAACAAAGGAATTTCAATCACATAGGAACCAGCTTTTGAGTGTCACTTTAACCTATGGTACTCCCTTATTTCGCTTCTACTTACAAGGAAGCAAGTAATAGGACAACTTCTGATAATTTTTTTTTTGGATTAGCATGAAATAAATAGAAGCATAAGCTTTTTTAACAATAATTTGTTGCAGAGATGTAAAGAAAGTCATGCGAATGGAAAACATCAGATTTTTATAAATGTTAGGCCGTTGTTTACCTTTTCCCGTTGTTACCTGATCATGCAAAGAGAACATATAAAAAGTAAATGCGATATCTTTAACGGTTTTAATGGGCTCGGTTCGGTTTGGTTCGCTTCAATTCGATTCCGCTAAGTGGGAAAAAGTTAGTAAGCTAACTTGCTTCTCATGGAATTCTGGCTATTGGTGCCCAGAAAAGTCAAGTCCGATCAGAGGTTCTGCAAATTGTCACACAAAACGATGATGGATGTGTATTTGGAATCCATCGACGGTTATCTGAAGCTCGGAAGTGAAGTGACTATTGACGGTTATGTCAATAACAACCACTCGTAAAGTGTCAAACGAAGTACAGGCTAATATTGACCTTCGGGTCACGTAAGCATCATTTTGGCATAGTTCTCTCTGTCACTAGAGAGAGGGAGAGACAGGTAGAGGGAGGGGAAGAGTCAGGAAAGGGGAGGGGGAGAGAGGGAGACTATCCAATTAGCTACTGCGCCGCCTAGTACTTTTCCAAGGGGAAAAATTAAAAAGCTTGTGACTAAAAATGGCTGAAATTTTACCCATAATTGCAAGTTCAAAGTTCATCATTATTATAGTGATTTACTCTGAACCCAAGGTTGAAATTTAAACCCCTTTCCTTCGGTAATGAGTCTGTTCAATACGTATAGCAAATAGGTGAAAGACATAAGTGGAGTCGGCAAAAAAGTCCTTGTCTTATGATTACTATTTCCAGGCGTATTTTTATTGTCTTTGAGTGTACATACACGAGATACAGCATTTTCGTTATGGTCTTGTTATAATATGATGATGATGATAATAATAATAATAATAATAATAATAATAATAATAATAATAATAATAATAATAATAATAATAATAATAATAAAACGTCATAACACGCTTTTAAATAAGGGGATAAAATTCGTGTCTACAGAAGACAACGAAAACTTCGCATTGATTGGT
This sequence comes from Hymenopus coronatus, assembly GCA_030762935.1. Lineage (NCBI taxonomy): Eukaryota > Metazoa > Arthropoda > Insecta > Mantodea > Hymenopodidae > Hymenopus > Hymenopus coronatus. Next base: position 54,174,182 of record CM060887.1, on the reverse strand, counting down.
TGCATTGTGGATGTTCCTTCTTTAAAAAAATTATCATTAACATTTAAGGTAGTTACCGCGTGCAAAATCCCTCTCCCGTGAACAGCAGCAGAGTTTTGTGTTGTGTTTATTCAAAGAGGATGGGGTCATTGCTTTCATTAGCTTTCATTTGCAACGAACTAGTAACGTCAATCATTCCTTGACAACGTGAAGATCTGTCTCCATTGACATGCTTTATTGATGGAATGTGGAAGCGCAAAGCAACAAAACAAATGCAGATAAACCAGTTTTAATAAGCAGTGACTGTATTTATAGCCACTGTAATTTTTGAGGTCGTTGTTCTTTGGATTTGAGAAAGAACTATAAACATTTAGGAAGCAAAGCTGTATCGATGATAATAGTAATGATTAAAATAATAATAATAATAATAATAATAATAATAATAGTAATAGTGTTAATAATTAACAATAATCATAATTTATAAAGATAATTGAAACACCAGGGAAATGATCAGATCTTACATATCGATACAAATCGACAAAAAAGCATATCCCCGTTAAGTGACCTTTTTCAAGTCTGAAAACAACCCGAGAAAAAATGTTTTCTTCTTTCTTGAAATTGTTTTATTTATTGTATTTTACACGTGAGTTGCATGTATTTTACCGGAAGTAGACGTTTTAGGTTTCTGTATATAGCATTTTAGAAAAAGATTCGTGTGTGTTTCCGTGTGTGAACACGATAACTCCAAAACTAAAAGTCGGTAAAATACCAAACTTAGTATACGAGGGTGGGCTGATAGGTCCCGGGCCTCGCACAGATATGGCGCCGCTAGACCAGTTAGACGGTAACATCGTAAAGCTTTACTCTAAACTAGCTTGTATCTATAGTTACAGGTCAATAGCTTGTTTAGTTTTCGAATGACATCATTTTAAATAAGACAACTCTAGAATTTTCACGAAAATGGAGGAGTTGGAAAAACGAGCAGTGATTCAATACTTCTATTTTAAAGGCTTAACGCCTAAAAAAAGAAATAAATAAAGAACGAAATGGATAGTGCATTAAAAGACTCTGCTCATTCATATCCAATGATTAAAAGTTGGGTTGCAGAGTTTAAAATGGGACGTTGAGATGTTGCTCGGGATCGAACTCAGGCCGTCTAAGTGAGAGGGCGCGGCCTGTGTGTGTGTGTGTGCATATGTCTATGTCTGTCAGTGTGTGTGTCTGCCTATGGGCAGCATAGCTCAAAAAACTTAGTACTTAGGTTGTATATCTTCCAAGGATGCGACAAAAAAAATCCCCCACCACAAGGTACCCTTTACACGGAAACATTTTAAAAAAAGTTGATTTTCTCAATAATGGCTTTACTGATTTTGATTAAAATTTCGTATGTTAAAGATATTTACCTGACAAATATAATGTATATCTTTAATTTTCTGGGAATAGTCCCTGAAGATTTTTTATTTTGGATGGATTTTGCGAAATTTTTCATAACTGGTAAAGAGTAAGAGATAGGCAAAAACTTTCTGAATAGACAATGAAGAACTCGTTAAAAGTCACAATTTATGTCATATACATTTTTTTCGGGGAGTTGATCGTTTTTGAGATATTCCTTGATATTAGTTTCAGCTATAAATTACTTATACTTTTCTCTCTTTGCCATTTCCTGTGTATACAAACAAAGGAACTTCAATCACATAGGAACCAGCTTTTGACTATCACTTTAACCTATGGCACTCCCTTATTTCCCTTTTAATTACATGGAAGCAATATCTGCTAGTTTTTTCTCGATTAGCATGAAGTAAACGGAATAATAAGCTTTTTATCAATAATTTGCTGTAGAGATGTGGAGAAAGTCATGTGAATGGAACACATCATATGTTTTAAGAGTAGCTTCTTGGCTTGCTGCAAAATATATAGACAGAGCTAGGTGAGGGCAACACACCAGATTATTTTATTCAGGGGGCCTCAATACACTGATTTCCAACAAAATGTTGATGGCAAATTCTTGGGTGAAATACAGTACTATTTCTGCTTTCTTATAGAAAGCAGAATGTAGGTCTGCAATTCTTGCTGAAGGAATCGATAGCTGAGCACATGCTGAGGTTCTTTTCCCTCCCATCGATGTGCATTACATATTCCATATACCTACCGCTTGTGCATTTTTCGGCATACATGGGTGACCTGAAAATTTATAGATTGTCATGTTTATATATAAACATATATATCTGACAGCTACCTTAAAATATTTTTGAAGTTGACTGCGGCGTAGTTTATTAGATTTTCTCTAAATGCTGTTAATTATATCTTCAGCTTTTTAAGATTTTTATACACCCAATCATTAATTTGGCTATGCCTTTTAGACGATTTTAAGTCGTCAACAACGCCTAAAAAGTATGAAGAGTGGTTTATAGATACATTGAGAGATGAAGCCTCATCTAAGGAAGCAAATTAATTGGTACAATGATTCAGAATTGATTTTTAAGTTGATAAAGGATGCACAAAAATTGTCGTCCCTAATGAAATGTTGCTGACATTCAAAACATGCCTGAAGGAGATCCAATGAGATCTTATGAACAGTTTTTTGGCAACATTGGGCGTTGGTTCCAGTCAGGTCCAAAATATTTTACATCAGCAGTTAGAGAAAGAAAACTTTGTTGGCGATGGATTCCACATAAACTGATTTCCAATGTAAAGCCTCTTATTGGTGAGCAAAAACTTGGAAAATTCAAAGTAGATTTGATATGATAATCTGATATACCTTGGATTTATTGCTATCATTATTCAGAAGCTGGTAAGAAGATATTCGGTAGCATTTTATTCAAACAAGCCATATTGCTCCGTGGCTCAGTGGTGTAACCACTCGCCTCTCATTCAGGCGGCCCGGATTCAATCCCAGGCGATCGCATGTGGCGCGGAGGTTCTCCGGTTTCCCCCGCCTCCGCATTCCACTGGTGCTACATCTCCATTCCATGTATCATCAGTGCCATCGTCTGTGGTGCCACAATGAGTAAAAATGGATGTTAAACGCTGTTAACAAAAAAAGAAAGATCATATTGCTACAACAGTATTATAAGATTCAAACCCCAAAGTGAACTAATATTTTTCAACAAAACAACACATCATCGTATACAGGAAACTAAGAAGTGAGAACCTAGATATCCTTAATGTCGGCACATGGATCCTCCACCGTGTAGGTCTGACCTGGCAGCAGGTGATTTCCTTTTGATGGAAGAATTAAAGTTAAACCAATGGTTGGACGACGGACGGATGGATGGATAGATAGCTGTATGTATGTATGTGTGTGTATGTAATTGTATGTAAATGTATTGTAATGTATGTATTTTAATGTAATGTATGTAATGTATGTCTCTCTGTCTTAGGAACTCATATTGAATTACAATAGTAAAAACACAGTAAAATATACGACAGGTAATTTTTTAAGATCCAATCGGGGTCGCGAAATTAAAACCACAGTGAAAATCAGATGAAACTTAGCGCAGATGTATTGCGCATTATCTCTAGTATGACCGTTATATACTGTAATTCGACATGTTCATGCGGAGAGTTGCAGCGCAGCTGAGATTCACTGACGAATGAGAAATGTGTACAGTGAAACATCCATGAGCGACAGCCAAGTGCGGCGATGGTGCAGGAACTTTGAAGCAGTACGTAGCATCTGCAACAGATGTACATGATGCAATTGGTCAGGTAAGGAAGCGAATATCAGCCGATGATGATCTCGTTCAGCGATTCGAGAAAATCGTCGGTTCCACAATTTCTGTATTGCATAAGTCGTATCCCGAAATTTCAAGGTCAGCTCTCACGTTATATTTGACGGGCGACGCTGTTCTAGGCATGTTTACTTGCTCACTGCGCGCTTACAACTGACACAGAGACGCTGCACAATACATCTGCGCAAAGCTTTATCTGACTTTCACGGTGGTTTTAATTTCGGAACCGATCGGGCCTTGCAAAAATATGGTGTGTTCTATTCACATGACTTTCTCTATATCTCTGCAACAAAGTATTGTTAGAAAGGATTGTTAAATTCCTGTACATGAAAAGTATGTTTTTGAAAGCTGAAACACAAAACAAGGTATATCTCAAAAACAATCAACTCCATGAAAAAAATGTATATAACATAAATTGTGTGCTTTAAATTGCTCTGCATTTGTTGTGTGGTACATTTTTGTCTGTCTCTTACGGTTTAGCAGTTATGTAAAATTCCGTAAAATTGACCCAGAATAAAGTAGTCTTCAGAGGCTATTCCCAGAAAATTCAAAATATGCATTTTATTTGCCAGGTAAATATCTTTAATATACGAAATTTTAATCTAAATCGCTACAACCATTTTTGAGAAAATCAAAATTTTCGAAAAAAAAGTTCCATGTAAAGGGTAGTTTGGTGTGGGGAAATTTTTCTCAAAATCTTCGTGTCGTATCCCTGGAGGATACTAAGCTTAAGTACCAAGTTTGGTATTTTACCGACTTTTCGTTTTTGAGTTATCGTGTTCACAGACACACAGACACACGGACACACTGACACACGGACACACGAACACACACACACACACACAAGGACCTTTTTCTGAAAATACTTTTTTTTTATACAGGGTCCCTAAAACATGTATTTCCGGTGAAATCTCGGTATCGTTTTTTTTGGTGGAGTGCAGTACCTTCTCTATACACTATGTACATAGTACGAACAAAGGAAGTAAAAAATATGATGTGTTCCATTCACATTACTTTCTCTATATCTCTGCAAAAAATTACTGTCAGAAAGCTTATGCTTTTATTTACTTCGTGCTAATCGAGAAAAAATTAGCAGAAATAGTCTTATTGCTTGCTTCCTTGTAAGTAGAAGCGAAATAAGGGAGTACCATAGGTTAAAGTGATAGGCAGAAACTGGTTGCTATGCGACTGATGATCCTTTGTTTGTATGGACAGCAGTTGATAAATTCCTGTATGGTTTTCGAAGCTGAAACTAAAAAAAAATAAATATGTTAAAAACGATCAACTCCACGAAAAAAATGTTTAGAACACATGACAAGCACGATAACTCAAAAACGAAAAGTCGGTAAAATACCAAACTTGGTATTTAGGTTTAGTACGTTCTAGGGACACGAAGATTTTGAGAAAAATTCCCCCACCCCAAACTACTCTTTACATGGAACATTTACGAAAATTTTGATTTTTTTTTAAACATGGCTCTTACGATTTTGATTAAAATATCGTATATCAAAGATATTTACCTGAGGAATAAAATGTACGTCTTGAATTTTCTGCGAATAGCATCTGAAGACTACTGTATTCTGGATGAATTTTACGGAATTTTACATAACTGCTAAACCGAAAGGATGGACAAAAACTTACCACACAAAAACTGTAGAGCACGTTAAACACGCAATTTAAGTTATATGCATTTTTATCGTGGTGTTGATCGTTTTTGAGATACTCCTTGTTATTAGTTACAGCTTTAAAATACTTATACTTTCCTCATACAGAAATTTATCACCTCCTGTCCACACAAACAAAGGAACTTCAGTCATAGCAACCAGCTTTTGACTATCGCTTTAACCTATGGTATTCCCTTATTTCTCTTATACTTGCATGGAAGCAAGTAATAAGACTATTTCTCAATTTTTTCTTGAATAGCATGAAGTAAATAGAAGCCTAAGCTTTTTAACAATACGTTGTTGCAGAGGTGTAGAGAAAGGCTTGTGAATGGTACACATCAGAGTTTTTCCTAATTTGTTTCGAAATTATATTAAGTAAAATTGACATATACCTTTTAGAATTGAAGAGCTGACATGGAAAAGGATGTAAGTCCCAAAATGGCCAAAATGTAATTTTGCATGGAGAATAATGTATGTGCCATTGCCAATAGCTGGAGAGAGAATGAAAGTGCTGATTACCTCCATACAAATGCCCAAAGATGGCATTCAATGTAACTACAGCATGGAGAAGGATGCACGTGCTATATGGTACTCCATGTGAACTGAGACAAAGCTAATGCATACTTCCCTCTGTAGTGAGAACAGCACGACTTAGCAATCCATTTTGGATGTTGCCAATGGAAAAGGAATGACTTCGTTTAATTTCTCTACTACATGTGGTGAATTTATAAACTCAACAGCTTTGATATTACTAACAAATCATGGATCAAAGAGTCAGTGGCAGATTTACCATAAATTTAAACAAACATTTAGTGAAGTAGAAGATTGGGAGAATCATGCTGTTGTCAAGAAGGGAAAGTATGCATACTACCGTAATGTAGAGATGCAAAACATCACCAGTTTCACAAAAAATTGTTCTTTTTAGCTTTCTACTGTTGTGGCCAATCATTTTCTATTGATAACACTATTACTGAAAAAGTTTACAACAGATCACTGATTATACGTGAAAAATACACAAATATTGTTTAAGATCACAACTCCGTTTTCTCTCTTTCCTAACAATTTCCTTTTTGGCACTTATATCCTTTTCCATGTAAACTCCTCAATTGATGCTCTCGTTTTAAAAAATATATCAACTTTTTAAAAGTAAAGAGATTTGAAAGGTACAAAAAATAATAATTCTTCTACAATATTGAACGTTAGTATAAAAATATAATATGACAGATCTATTTGTAAACTTCTGTACTGTAAAATAGTTGTATGTGAATATTAATAAAGCTGTATAAATTGGCTCATTTTTATTTAATGAACTTAGACAGTAAAGTTACGTAAGTAATTACAAGCGTAAGCTATAATTTTGACACATTAGACAAGAGTATCACTATTATTGTGTAAAATATATGGTTTGAATATGAGCAAGGTACCTTAAATATCGTGGATTTTTCAAATTAAACATGTTCATTAAAGATAAATATTTAAAGAACAATAACATATTTAAAAAGTTATCCTTGTTTGATTGTCCAAAAGTGTTTAATGTTGTACTCATAATCAATTTTCCATAAGTATTACAGAAATATTTTTCTGCCTCAAAGTAGGCATAAATTGTGCGCTGAAGGAGTTGGCTCCGATTCCTCAATAATTCTTGCATTCAAAATTTAAAATACAACATTTTACTTTTCACTGAGCTGAAAGCTTATCACCAGCTAGTTCTCCGTCTGTCATCACAAACACAAATGGTTTACGGACATATTCACATCTAGGGGAAACATGGATTACATTACCTTTTTATATTTGCACGACATCCTCTCGGTTTTGGCTACAGTCCATCTCACATCGCCGAGGGTTTTCTCCCATTTCTTTTATTGTGCTAAAAAGAACAGAGAGGGAAATGTTCCTTTACTCTTTTTCACTTTGCCCTACTCCTCCCATTTTTTGTTACCCTCGCGAGTTCCCCCTGGAGTCATCATTTTTGTCTCTTCCCGGTTCTTGTCGCTGTCCGCAACTCTGCCACACCCACCAGAAGAAATAGAGACCCGCATCCCAAGGGAATCTTCCCTCTTTATCCGGATAACGGAACATTCCTGCTGGAACAGCTATTTCTACAACTTAGTTGGCTATTATTTCTTTTCAATCAAGTTGTCACTCTTCGGTTCTTCGGTTCGAGAGCGAAAAGGGAACTTCTGTCAAAAGAGGTATGAACGCCCTTCAAGGTCCACGCAGAAATAAAAACGAAGAAACCAACAGAGGACAGATATTCTTACAGTTTGTTGGTTCCATCTTTAAAATAAATCTAAATAGGAGAGACTGTGCATTTCAGAACATACTCTAGACTGCCGGCACAAACGTTATTCGTTTTCACTTTCTCTACTTCATACATAGTAGGCAGAGAATGTTTAGCATTCCGCCCAATATTTCGATACCGAGATTTAACCGGAAATGCGGATTTTGTGAATAAAGTATCCATTTTTAGAATATTTCCGTGTATGTTTGCGTATGTGTGCTTGTTAACAACACTCAAAAACGAAAAGTGCGTTAAACACCAAACTTCAATTTAAGTTCTGCGTCTTCCAAGGGTAAAATATTCTAAAAAATTCCCCTCAATTCAAATTATACTTTAAATTTAAGCTTTCTTCGAAAATTTTGGTTTTATGAAAAATGTGTAACGATTTTTATTAAAACACCATATACAAAATATGTCTTTTATGACAATAAAGTGTATATATTCAGTTTTTTGGAAATAGGCCCTGAAACCCTACTCATTCTGGAGGACTTTGCATAACTGGTAAACAGTAAGAGATAGACAAACTCTTACCACACACACACGCACACACATATACGTATCGTACAATTTATATTAGATACAGTTTTGTTTACAATACACTATTATGCATATATTAGGTAGAGAAGGTATTGTATTCACCCAAAAGTTCGATGGTGAGGTTTCACTGAAAAGATTTGTTTTCAGGTCTTCTGAATTAAAAAAAAAAAAAAAACAATTTTATAAACAGGTCTCTGTGCGTATGTGGGTAGTATAGATAAACACGAAAAGACTACGGTATACATGGAACATTTTTGAAAAATGTTTAAATTTTAAAAAATGACTGCTTCAATTTTGATTAAAATACTGTATACTACTATATATTCATATGACAAACAAATGTATATGTTGAATTTCCTCTAAAAGCTGACGCTCTGCGATTGTCATTAAAATTCGGTTCTCTTTCCAGACCAGGAGTAACGCAAAAGAAGTATGAAACATATAGACCTCTCGCTTAAAAAAATTAATTTAAAATTGAAATCAGTAACAGGGAATATCCTGAAATGATTAGCTATACAAAAAGGTGGTATATTATATAAATTGTGTGTGTTTTGCACTGTCAGGAGTAAAGCAAAAGAGATATGAGACGAAAGATGATTGAAACATTTTTAGGCAGTTTAAAACTGAAACCAATAACGAGGAATATCTTGGAACGGGCTATCTCTAAAAATGTATATGATTAAATTGTGTGTTTTAACGATATCTACATTTTTGTGTAGTATGTTTTTGTATATCCCTTACGGTTTACCAGTTCTACAAAGATTATACAAAAGTCATCCAGAATAAAGAAATCTTTAGAAGTTATTACCAGAAAATTCAGGATATACATTTCGTTTGTCATAAAAATGTCTTAAACATATAGTATTTAAATCAAAATCGTTAGGCCTTTTTTGAGTAAATCAAAATTGTCGATAGATATTCCCTGTAAGGGGTAGTTGCGAGTGGGGATATTTCCCTGAAAATCTGTGCGTCGCATCCTTGGAGTTGACTAAACCCAATACCAATCTTGGAATCTAGCCCAGTTTTGCTCAACACATGGGCACATACACGCACACACGGACCTTGTTCTAAAAATGCTTTTTTGGGGTAAGAGGACTGAAAAACATGTATTCCCGGTGAAATCTCGGTATGGAAATTTTGTGTGGAATAAATACATTCTCTATTTACTATGTAGGAGGAGCATTGAATTAATTCTTAGAAAAATGTATAAAAACAAATTGTTTTTGGTAGGTTTTTTTTTCAACATAACCTCCTTTTTGCTCCATACACTTTTCCCAGTGTTTCCCCGTCTACTTTAAGACTTTCAAAAAGTAGGATTTCGAAATGTCCTCAAAATAGGTAACTGTTTCGGAGACTACCTCTTCGTTAGATGTGAATTATTTTCCACCAATTTCCAATATTTTTACTGAGTTTGAAAATAAAAAAAAGTCACCAGGGGTCAAATCTGATGTGCATTCTTGCATTGTGTTGATGGAAGATAATCTTTTGCTTTGCAAGATGAGACACTTTTATTTACTTCTTCGTTCAACCGGTGCAATAACGATGCACAGTACTCTCCATTTAGCGTTCTTCTTTCTGCAAATAATCAATGCAGGTGTATCCACGAGCATCCCAAAAAGCCCATGCCATCGCCTTGTCTGCAAATTTCTCCATCTTAGCCTTCTTCGAAGCCAGTTTGTCTTTAAAAACCAACTGGGTTTGTCTCTGGAGTGTAGAAGTGGTGTATCCATGTTTCATCCACAGTTTGTATTGACGCAGAAACTCGTCAGGATTGCGACGAAGAAGTGCCAAACCAGCTTCTTTATCGATCAAATGATTGCGTTTATTCTCTATTGAGAGCACACGCAGTACCTATTTTGCCTAAACTTTTGTCAGACATAATTTCTGGTGAAAATTTGGGAACACTGTACCTTGTAATATGCCCGTGGCCTCTACTATTTCGCGAACTTTGATTCTGCGATCACTCAAAACCATATCCTGGATTTTTTTCAGTTATTTCGGAGGAAGTCGCTTCTACTGGTCATGTTCACCACTTTTGGATGTACAGCTTCATTTAAAATCATTTATCCAACTATAAATTTTTGCAACGCAGGAACAGATGTGCTGTGAACTTCAACTCACTTTTATCTCTTTCGATGTTAAGCCTTTTAAATAGAAGTCGTTAATCACCCCACGAAGCTCGTTTTTTAGATCTTTCTAAAGAAGCACAAGATTGTTGATTCAGTCACCTATTGCAACTAAACCACGTGATGGAGATAGCTTAAACTTGAACTACTACCCAATAAGAGAAGACGGTTACTAAATACAAACTTTTTGCGATGATACGAGTGTAATTTTTTGGATTTTCTACGGACTTATTGAACTCGCCTAGTATATTGTACATACATGCCGGAGAAAGTAATATACACGAAAACTGCATACAAATTTATTAAATGTATAAAAATATGCGAAAAATTTGGTAAGATTATAGTTATTATTTTTGAACGGGACTACATAATTTTATATATTAAAAAAAAATATAATGTAGAATTAAAATGTAACGTTTAAGTTGAAATGTTATTTTTCAACAGTTCTGCTGAATTTTAGGGAAAGTAAACTGTTTGTGAATAATGCTAGAACTATGCTCAAAAAAAGAGTTGGTCACATATATGGGGATGTGCCAGATCTAATCATTACCAACATAAGCAGCTCGTTCTATAACAACGTTCAACATTTTAAGTACGTTAGAAATCACAAAACGACCAAAGAAGAATGAGATCTTCGAAATGGAGATGTACACAACAGCCTCAATTTATACATAATCCATGATGGTGTTGATGATCATAATCTTAGTTTAATTACGCTAATTTCAATGCCTTTTAAGAATGTTTTGTCACGATGCTATTCCATTACATTGTTCTTCTTTAATTTTTAAATTTAGGTTGAATAGCGTGCAGAATATTAAAGTTACGCATCAATGAAATTTTACCACAAATTGTGAAAGGAACATCAAACATTTAGTTATTTTCCCTTCAAAATCAAATTGTATGAATTCTAACTTTTCAGAAAGAATGGCCTTTTCTAATTTCACGCACTTTAACAATCAATTAAGTGAACTATAAATGGGTGGATGCAATATGATATTAATTTGTTTTAACATTATTATGCCGAGTCTCAAAAGTTTATTAAAGAAAATGGTCATACACTTTTTCGAAAGAATGCTCTAATTTTGAGGAATAAGATATTATATTTTGAAAAAATAAAATTTTGGAGTGAACGAAAATATAATTTTTCTGTATTGATTAGGGCTAATATAAAAACATATTATCACATATCTATTTCTAAACTCATTTACTAAATTAGATCACGTGGTTTATCTTATTATTAAAATTAATTTCTTGTTTAAATAACCATGAAAAGTAAAATGTTCATAAAAAGAAAAAATATCACTGCGTTATGTATAATAACTGGTGTAAATTTTAATAAGATATTTTAGATACTGTGCATTTTTCATATTTTATAGATTCATCACCTGAAGTTCATACAACAGATTTGACAGGTACACCTAAGAGTGTTATACCTAAGTACCTCCTCATATTTCATATAAGAGTTCGGTGACCAGAAAACCTGGCAGCATATCAAGCACTACAGGAGGTAGGATCATTACTAGGAAGAGTAATGGCGTATACAGCCAGATAACATTGATTGTCTATAGAATGCCTTCCTTCTTTTTGCAAAGCTCAGCACAGGCTGTTCCAACTCAACTCGTCTGAGTCAGTGTACCCTCGTGTACTCGACCTCGTATCTCAGAGCGGGGTAGAACAATACCGCCTAAAACAAAAGCCTTTCACCATAGACTAGCACTCATTGTGTATACCCTATTGTTAAAGGATTAATTTCCTATAACTATATTCTATCAAATTGCAATTGTAATTATGGGAAGGTATCTAAAGTGAGTAAGTTTGTTTTTCCTTATCTGAAGATGAAATAAAATCCGAATGAATAAGGGCAATTCATAGGACGAATTTTGTTTTTACAGATAACTCCAAGATATCTAACGCATGTTTTAAAGATTCTTAAATATTAAATAAACTGTTGTAGGATTATGTAACATATAAGATCTTCCTGTAGTCCTTCACTGTTCATTGAATATGTGGTTGGTTTATGGACTGAACTTTAGAGAGTAATCATTGTATTTATAAATATTACTATGTATTGCATTTTGTGTATATTAGTTTGTGTGTGTTTTATATTAAAATTAAACTGATTTATACTTTGATTTGCACGAATGTGTCAAATGAATTTTTTTAGTATTTAGCAATGACACAAGGTCTGTAAAGCCTGATGTTTTGCTATTTTACACTCTAGTACATAATTGTAAATCTTTGCATTGGAAATTCTATAACATATATGTAAATATGTATTGTAATTTGTTGACATTTATGAAGAGTACATAATACAATAATCATGTTTTAGTTTATATAATTACTACTAGTAACTATTATGTCGATAATTTGAAAACTATCATCTGACATAACATTAGTTTTACATATAATGGAATTATATTTATTTATTTATACATTTTAACACTATATTTTGATACTCTTTGTTTTTATGTGCATGCAAAAAAAAAGTATTCTGTTGTTTTTGTAACCTATGCTTTTAGCACCAGAGTTTTATACATTTTTTTTCATAGTATATAAACATATGTATACATGTATATCTTGACAAGTTCCATGTTCAGTGGCTTTCTGGCCTAAACGAACCTACAGAATGCTTTCTAATCTAATCTATTACTGTTTTTCAACAATATTAAAATAGAGTTTAGTGATACGATGTCGAGCACAAACAATAAAATAAAAGGTGCTGTTTATCCATTGGTTCAATGCCTTCCAGGTAAGGCGTGGCTTCTTATTGAGACGCAGTCAGAATGATCCTTTTCTGAATCAGCTGGTAGCTGGAGATGAGAAGTGGTTTGTGTTTACAACAACGTCCGAAAGAGTAAATCATGGCGCAAAAACGGGCATCCACCACTATCGTTTCCTACACCAGAAAGGTTTTGCTATGCATTTGGTGGGTTTGCAAAGTAATCCCGTATTAAAAGTTTCTTCCGAATAATGAGATTATTAATTACGAAAAATACTGTTCTCGTTGAATTGTCTCAAGGCAGCCGTTAAAGAGAAGATACCAGAATTGCGAAACGATGTCGTCTTTCACCACGAAAATGCCAGACTTCATGCCTCTATGGTGACCCGTCAAAAGTTGCGTAATTTTAAGTGGAATGTGTTATCCCAATCGCAGTATTCTCCAGACATTGCCCCATCCAACTCCTATCTATTCCGTTCCCTGCAGTATTTCCTGAATGGCAAACGCCTCACTTCCTTGAAGGACTGCAGACTAAACCTCGAAGAGTTCATCAACCAGAAATGGAATTTATAAGTTTCCAGAGAAATCACAATAGGTATATTATCAAAAATAATAGTGTATATGTACGAAAGTTCAACAGCTACGTAGCTGTGCTGCGGGGAGGTGTTTTCCCAGTCGTTCTTTGTGATTGAACGGTATCGAAAAACAACTTACTAGACAACCTTACAATTATTTTATTTAGCGAGGGTCCTGGTTTCTTAGTAAGTTGCCAGTTTCTATTAATAATATATGATTGACGACGGTACTGCTTAATGGAATATTGTATTGCAAGGCTTTATCTTTAGATGGTGTTTGCTGGAGGGATAGTAATGGTACCCAAAATGTCATTAAGAGGTCACAGCACAGTGCTTGCTCTTCCTGTCATTTTTTCCAGCTGCTGATTTAGAAGTGACCTTGCCCATGGAATATTGCAGGTAGACCACTGTGAGTTATGAGTAACTCGTGTTTAGCAAACTTCCAAGCTGGTACAGCCTGGCTCAGAAGATTCGAAACAAATAAGGTTTTTGCAAATAACAAAAATAGTCTAATTTATCATAGAACAACTATTAAAGCAACACATGGCAGCAAGTCACCTATATATTAAAATATATATGATCTGACAAGTAACGCTTCCGAACTTCAGAATGTGAAGTTTATCAACTTTAAATATTAATCAGAATATTAAAATGAAAATGATAAGTTATATTTTGTGGCTTTCTTTGATACTTCTCCAAGAAACTTTTATTACAGATATTTATTAGTCTAATTATTTTAATCAAGATACCTTTCAATAGATGTTCATACATTTCGTTGTATAATTTGAAAAGCAGTAGTGAGATTTTCAAAGAGTTTGTCGCTATGTAAAAACCTTGAAATTCCATGATCTTTACTTGGCGGTGAAAAGGAAACACTTACACACGTATAAATATACAAATGATATAATAAAAAACGTTAGAGCCGTTTTTAATAAAATAAAAATTCACTAAAAAAAATATGTTAGCTGACCGGCAGTGCTGCTTACTATGAGCGGGTGACGGATTGTCCGCGCAACTCTACAATTATTATCACGTAAATAATTTCTAACAAACAAATAAAAATAAGGGCTTAAAAACATATTTACATATATCAAGTTAGTAGATGGTGGAAGTGCCTCGTTTCGTTGTTGCTGTCTAGGAAATTGACTATTACACGTGCAGTTTCCTCTGAGAGATGATAGTAATTTTTTGACGAATGATATCTTTGAATTCACTTTAATGTGTATGTCTTTTTTGGTAAACTTCCTGTTTTAATCCCTAAAAGGTAATAATCGCAGGGGCTTTAAATCGGGGTAACGCGGGGGTCACTAGAAGAGTCTCTATTGAGGTATGGATAGTAACTGAATACTGGGGAACAGAATGAGGGTCCCTATTTTACTTAATACATAGTGTATTGCACAGGTCATGAGAACCGCATTAACCGGCCGGGGGGGTCTCGAGGCGATGACCACGTCTCACCCTCCAATTCTGCACCCCATCCATGGTGTCTGTAATGGACCGAGATGGGGGACGTAGCGGCCGGGCGGTAGGCCAAGGTTCCCCGTGAGCTGTCGTGCCATGGAGTTACAGCGTATTGCAGCAACTGGCAAACACTTGCCATGTTTGCAAGAATTTAACCCGCACTAAAGCCTTGCGTATAACCACCGGTCCCTTAGAGCCATCAAACCTGTTGTGCTCTATATTGATCACCTCGTACTGCAGATAAATATGTTATGTACTTAGCTTTGCAAGGAATACTTAAAGCAATCTTTACAAAGTTTAACACGAGAGGGTACAGGTCAGGGTAGCCCTGTGAAGATGGCTGGGGAAGTGTGTGACCCTTCCCGTTCCTCCTGAAGTTATCAAAACTGTTGATTACCATATAAAGTAAAACAGTTGCGGAACCAACTCTGTGAGTGGCCGAGTACTAAAATATATATTGCGTCTTTCTTTCTCAAATAAGGCTTTATAAGCCTTTTTAGGGGGGGCGCATAGTAGAACGCTGATAATTTATCGACACTAATTCATGAATGTCAGGTTTAATGGTAGACACAAAGAGAAACAGTATTAATAGAAGGGTATCATCATTCAAACTGTAACGTGTATCACTCTTTCTAAGACCGTTAAACTCAATTTCAATTTAATATACATATAAATAAGAATTAAAACTCTAAAATAAAAATATGAATTTAATGTCAACATCCTTAAATTAATAACAAATTCTTAGTTCAACTTATTTGAAATATAGTTCAACTTAGAAAAGCAGTACTCGCATGTATCTCTATATTTGGTAAAGTTGCAAGCTGTTTCCCTATTGTTTCAGAGGAGTACTACTCTGAAATGTAATTAGTTGTGATTATAACTACAATAGAACTTCTATTACATAGAAAACATGCGTTGCAAAATAGTTGTATAATACGTATGTTATTCCATATAGATAATCTTTGTCAATAACACCCCGCTTACCCACCACCGTCTGTTGTTATTCGTTATGTACATATTTAAGAAGGTACAGCGGTATAGGAAGGAGTGGCAATGTTTCCTCACCGATGAGATCAAGCACTCCAGGTCCAGCTCAGGGAATCTCTGATGCAATTTCTATCCAATATGGTCCATGATGAACGAATGTAAATTGCCCATTGGTTATGAACACTGTGCCAGCGGGTATAAACACCAGTCCTTCTCCAAATTCAACAGTAGCGTTGTGAAATGGACATTTCTAAAGATGCCTTCTCCACATACAGGAAAAAAAATATAGGTAAACCACTTTTAATTTAGAAAACTCGAAAAGTTTAGAAAATAAAGCTATAGACATCGGCACGTAGTAACAACCCTTCCCCGCTCCTCCTTTAAAGTCTCAGGACTTTAAAGTTTGGAATTATGAAGTGTGTGGCTGGAAACGAAACCTTGATATTGCCAAGTCTTCCACTTACTGGTCCCTAAACTGAGGCGAGATTCTCGACTCGCAAGCAAAGTCTACAGAGTCTCCAAGAAACGTTGTCTTTCGTCCCTAGCACAGGGTCCTCTTTCGTTTGCCAATGGTTATTGCTCAGTGAAGAGGGAAGTAGTCCATTTTGAAAGCCATCATCTTTTGGAGAATATTATGTAAAATTTCCGTTTTAATCATTACACCAATACCTTCATTCGTTCGATATAACCAATCAGGTTAAAGGACGTTAAACAACAAATAATAGTAATAATAATAATAAAATAATAATAATCTGTTGCACAGCTGTAAAGAAAATCATGTGAATGTAACATATCAGATTGATTTATAAGAATATCTTCATGGAGGAGAGAAACTTCTCGTGCGCATAAGAGAGGGGAATGTAAATAGAATACTAGACATTCTGCATACTAAATATGTAATAAGCAAAGGGAGTTCAGTTTCAAAAGCATTGATTCGTTTAAATTTACATTCCCTAATGTGTGTAGTGAATAACGCCTTACCGCTTTACATGCGCAGTTTCTTATCCGTGTTTGCTTTCTTTCGGGATCTTCCATCGTCATCATCATCACCACCATCTTTAGTAGTTACATTTACTAATAGCTACTAAAGATGCTGTTCATGGTGGGAAGGAAGGAGGGTTTACCACTCTCTCGTTCGCACTACTCTCTTGTAACAGCCAGGTAGAGCCAACTAAATCGGTTGATCTAGATACTAGTATCGTGGCATTGATATCAGTGCAGTGGTGGCTTGCATGTGCAACATGAGTGAACGATGAATGTTTAATTGGGATTGGAAGAACAAGTACTTCTTTTGTTCTTCATGATCTCCCTCACTCATATTATATGGCTATAATTAACTCCCTTTGGGCTTTCCTAGCCAACTTTTCAGTTCAAACATATGCATTTGATTGCGTCCCAAAATCCAAATTATAGCCAAATTGGCGCTTGTCACCTGATTTGTTTGATAGATAAAAGGAAAAAGGAAGGGATGCACGTATACAGCATTTCACGCACCGGGTGCTGTTCTTATCGGCCCAATTGTATTTACTAATTTGTTCATATAAATGTCCAATCCATGTTCGCCAGTAATAAACCACACAATTTTCAGTATTTTTTTCATGGATAGAATCATAAATGACATTTAGTAATGTATCTAGCAGTAAACTTATTTCTTGTAACCTTTCCCCGCTGACAAGTATTCTTCCAAGCACTTTCGTTCCGTTTTTTACAGATTGGCATATGTACATCTTTGAATGGTGACGTAAAATATCCAACTATGTGCAATATACAAGGCTAGTATATAACAGCGATAAAATACTGTTCATGATGTATGCATGTCCTTTCGTCATCTGAGAGAAAGGTATTAACCAAAGAATCCTTCTGCTTATTAATTATTGATAAGTTATATGCATTCCAGATGCATTATATGCATAAGTAAGTGTTTTATTCAAGTTATGAACGTTTAAAATTTACAATTCTCTTCAAATATATTCAGATAAATGGTCATTTTAATAATGAACTACTTTCCATAATACAACTATTTATTCAGCAACCAATAGAACGGACTAGTGCACATGACAGTTAAGCGATACAGGACAAATATGTGCAAAACATGGTTTAGCAGCAGGTGACTAAACTACACACGCTGAAAGTAGCACAAAATTGACCTTGACCGCACACCATCTTACTTGTGTTGTATAGTAACATATCAGTGTTTAGATAGTAAAGAGTTTGATGATCCTACAAATGCCTTATATCAGTCCTGAGAAGCTAGTAAACGGAGGGGAAGTGTAACGTCTTCCCATTCCACCTAGAGTTGTTATTAAGAGTGTTGTTCGACACATAAAACATATCAGTGGTGGAATTAGAAAAAATTTAAAGGCGAGTGGCCGGTAAAAGGGTATGTCTTGCTGCCTTTCTTCCTCAAATGAAGGTTTACAAACCCTTTTCGGGGAATATTAGGCATTTGTACTTTTTCTTATTACATATTTGTCAATAACGGTAGACGCAGAGAAACGCAGTATTAATAGAAGGGTTTCTTCAATTAAATTAGAGCGTTTGCAGTCAGAATAGTTCAATTTTTTCTAATCATACCTGAAAGTTGATCTCTTCCTTGCAATTAGCATTATAGAATTAGGATATCGGCTGATTTATAACTTTTCACATAGCACAATTGTTTAGAACACAATAAGTATTGTCTTTCTACCGTTCTGAACGCAGAAATAATGTTATACGAAACTGTATAATTATCTGTGCCATCCTCAATGAAGCGCCACCGTGTGTTGTTATTCGTCATGTACAAAGCTAAGCAGGCACTGTGGAGAAGGTAGGGAAGGGGTGGGAATATTTGCGCATAGCTGTAAGCAAGATTCCCTGTCTTACAATTACACGTAGAGTTGGATATCGGCTTACCAGCAACAATGTGTCCAGCAACAGGAGGATATTCTGTTCCGAATCATACTTTTCGAATCAGTAGGTATATTTTAATCGCTTAAATCTAATTGGATCAGGCTTTAAGCAGGCCACTGCGATGGAATTGTTATGCAAAACAGTCTGCTAAGTTAAGCCATGTCTGGATCAGCAGTCGAATTGCAGACACCATTGCAAGCGAATAACCTCACGTGTTGTGAGGGCTTTGTTACGAGATAAGCCGTGAACAACGCATAACTTACTTTTATACTGCATGACGAAGATGTAATAGAACAAAAGGTAAATAAAATTCACGTGGGATTATAGTTTTATACAAGTGCTAATTTGCCATATTAATTTGCTTTCGTGTAACCTAACTAGTAATTACTCTTTGACTAGATATTTTAGAGTTAATGCAAAGGGCAAATGCAGTCACTGATGTCCTGACCTCCTCCTTCCTCTGTATTAGACCGGTCAAAAATTATGCATAGTACACATTTATTCATAACATTACTTTCGCATTCTGGACCTATGTTTTTAGCTTTATGTGTACTTCTGTGTATGTTTAATTGATGAAGGTAACTCATTAAACGTATTTACGCTGTGTATAATTGACGGCATATTAAAATCGCTCCTTCACTAAAGGTAAACCGAGTTTTTTCCCAATATAGACGCAGTACTGCTTAACAGCAAGATAGAGCAAGTATACGCCTGGTTTAGTAATCCTGAAATTTAATTTATCTGTCTTCAATTAGTAAACAACTCTACCCATTTATACCTTTAAAGTTCACTTCAGAAACTTGCTATTTTAAGACAAATGGGAAATACAATCTCGCATACATCTTAGGGCGGTACTGGTTTTGTATCCCGGGCGCAGGTTACGGTAATAGGGGAATGTTGTGGATATTTCATTGGCTTAGCTCAGTGTTAATATTAACATGGAGACTCTTTCAGGTTGTGGTGAGACACAAGTGCTCTATTAACTGAGTCCGTTCGTAGAACACACGCGTATACTTCTTAATTTTTTTTACTGTGACGTTACACTTTACTCGCCCGCTAATGTTATGGTTTATTAATATTGAGGCCGTGATTTATTACGTACTATGATCGGTCTTAAAATCACTTACTTCCGTCACAACTAAGAGTTACACCACGTGCTCAAATATCACATCTTGGTCGTGCGGGGATTCTTCAAGTGCCTCACAATTAAAAGGTAGCCTGTTCGGCTCCATCACGAATTCCCAATTTCACATCTTGGTTGTTCGGAGCGTCCCCTAAACAGCGAAGAGCATTGCTCGCTGTGTCCCGTTAGTTGCCTCGGACAGTGTCCATTCATATTCACCCCTTCGGTTCAATGCACGGCAGGTAACGAATCTTGTACCCCTTCCCATTTTCGTTGTACATCAATATTTTCTATTCTGAATAATTTTTTTCCCCCGAGACAAGACATGCACTGTCTCAATCTCCAAAGAAGCAAGGCTATGTTTTTGACACTTGATTTTTATTACTTATGCTTTTGTGTTATCAAAACGTGTGCCTGTTTCTCTGTAGATTTCTGGGGTGTAAATTATGTATACATTGATATATTTAACATTTTCAGTAATTTCAAGAACAAGCCTTCTAAAATGTACTGCCCTACTCCAAAGTACGTAGAAATTATGACGTATCTCTGAAGTGATAGAGTGTTTATAGCACAAACAACAAAAAAATCACATTAGGAATATAAATATCTAAAGTATATATATTGTCCAAATAAGATAATACCTATAGAATTAAAGAACCGATCCCAATTTATATGAAAATAATAAAAAAAAATAGTTTTTGCAACTTAGGTTTACAACATAGAAAAAATATTCAGAGGAGAACCGTTGCTATTTGACGGAATGCTTCCGTGATGCTGAAGTTTCTACATGATTTTAGGTAATCATAACTGAAGTAAATATAGTGGTATTCTTGGCTTTCTTCCATCATACTTTCCGGCATCAGTCGTCGTCACTGTTGGTTTATACGTGCGCACCTGGTGGCGAAAAAGGACACGTAGTGAGGAAAACATTATCTCTACTTACGGGGTACCTGCGCGATAAAACATTCTTTACTCAGTTGTTCACTGATAACCAAAGCCCGGATTTGTATGCAAAAGCAATGACAAAATATGCATGCAAATATGCACTAAAATTCGTAAAATATGCATAAACGATATGCAAAATAAAAATGAAATGTTTTATAACTATTGTCATAAGTTCACCATTTAATTATAGTTTAAATTATTAATTAATTATTAATCCTCACTAAAATTATCACTCCCAAACTCCGTATCATATTTACGTAACACAGATGAACGCGACAATTTTACCGGTGACATAACGAAGCAGTGTTTTTCACCCCTTACTGTTATTTCTGAACTGTGATTGCAACTGCAAGTAAACGTGACTAAACACATCCGGCAGATATGATATTACAGCATACCTCAGCTGACATAACTCTATGAAGGGGAACGCTAGCTTCTGTAGCAACACGAGTAAGCAATTAGCTGACACAACGAAATCGCATAACTACAGTCACTAGTCGTCATTTCAAGAGAATAAAAAACTATTGCATGTGTGAACTAACTAGAGTTTTTATTTAGGCTAAATATAGAAAAATATGCCATTACCTGTTAAATTTTAAGAAATATGCATGCAAAATCGGTTTTTCTCAAAATATGGAATTATATGAATTTTAAAACTGCACTAGTGATCTCTCAAAGGTGAGAATGGTAAAGAATACTACTACTGCATACATTTAGACTATTCAAAATCTCTATGCATTTTGCATACAAATCCGGGCTCTGCTGGTAACAGTGAGTGCTTATTTTATACTCCGCTCTTTAACCATATCTTGGATACTCCGAAAAGAGCAAGAGAGTTCTTTTTTTTTTTTTTTTTTTTTTTTTTCATAAAACGTTAATCGGTACGATTGTAGGATTTAAACGCTAATACCATGATCGCAATAAGACAAAGCCTTCCTTGGATTTATGGCTGTTCAAGAAAATCTACCAGCACACCATCTACACTGGCCCTCCGTGGTGAAATGATTACCATACTAACTTCATATACCCAAGGCCGTGGGCTCAAATAGGCGGAGGATGATAGATTTTTTTCGGTGTAAAAACCCTTAGCATGGCTTTCGTCAGAAGAGAAATAAAGCCGTTGGTCCCGTGTCGTAGATTTATGGCAGGTAAAAGAACCTTAAGCCTGATAGAGAGGCCTCAGAGCAAAATTAAGCGATCTTTCACGCCTAGTATATAATTAGACGCTGAGAACCACAGCAGTTAAAGAGCGTCCATAAATAAAAAAAACTACATTACATTTCACCTCCGTGGTGTAATGGTTACCATGCTAACTTCATATACACAAGGTCGTGGGCTCAAACCCGGCGGAGGATGATAGATTGTTTTTCGTGTGTAAAAATCCTTATCATGGCTTCCTTCAGAAGAAAATAAACCGTTGGTCCCGTCGTAGATTTACGGCACGTAAAAGAACCTAAGATAGAGAGGCCTCTGAGAAATCGGTCTTTCACGCCCAGTATACAATGGAACGCTGAGAACCACAGCAGTTGAAGATCGTCCATAAATAACAATCCATTTGTATCTACACAGGAAGTATTTAAGTGGGAAGAATATCGCATATGTCCGATATGGAGAAGACTGACGCCAGTTTAATTAATTCTCGTGAAACTAGATTCATAGTTGATGAATCAAGAAATGGCTATAGAGTGTGTTAGTGTAGATATCAATGTGTCATTATTTACTTGGTATCACATTTTAATACCGAATGTGCGCATACTAAACATTTAGAAGTTTCAGAACTGATATTGCAGACGTGGCAAATTAATGTCCTTCTACTTTCTCAAGGATAAGCAGCTGTAAAATACGAAATGGAAATAATCGGGTTGTCTATTGAATGGTCTGAGCAGGGATAATTTAAATTGGTAGATCGAAGCATCATGTTTTTTTATTGTGTTTATCGCCCGTATTTACTATTATGACCCCGAAGCCGATGAAACGGTAACACATTAAATTAAAGATGGAGCCCCGGTAGAATGCGATAACGGAGAAAACTGAAAATCTTAGAGAAAAGCCGCTCCTGCTCGATTTGTCCAAAAAAACTCCTACGTGCGGTCGCCTTGGTGAGAGGCGAGTGATCTAACCACTAGGCCACGTCGCGGCCTAAGCATCATCTCATAAGCAAAACGTTAATAGAATACAATACACTGACTGCAACTGAATAAGCCTCAAATGAGCTTAAAAATATATGTTCTATTCACATACTTTATATACGTATTCAACAACTATTTCTACAAAAGCTTATTCATGTATCTGCTTCATTCTTCTATTTACTAATCGAGATAGGGTGAGCAGAAATGGAGTTTTTATTTGCTTTCTTATAAGTAGAGCACAAAAACGTAATACATTAACCCAATAGTGAAATCGCTTTAAACTCAGGTCGCTAAATGGTGATATAAAATTTCGTTCTGTTTGCATGGCCATAAGTGTAACAAAAGTAAAAAAATCTGCTGTCTCCATTCATATGACTTGCTCTAAATCTCTGTAACACTTATTTCTTTATTTACTTCATGTTAGTCGAGATAAACATTAGCAGAAATGCTCTTATTACTTGCTTCCTTTTAAGTGGAAGGAAGGTAAGGCTATATAAGAGGCTAAAGTGATAGTGGAATATTTTAAAACTGGTTGCTATGCGATTGAATTCCGTTTCTTTGCTTGATCAGGAGCTAGAAAATGTTACGTATTTTAAATCTGAAGCCAATAACAAGTAATATCTCGAAAATGGTCAGTTTAACGAAGATAATGTACATATGTGATATAAATTTGTGTTTTAACAAGATCTACATTTTTTGTTGAAGTAAGTATTTGTCTATCTATTACGGTTATGCAAACTCCAGAAAGACTCATACTGAGTGGAGAAATTCCCGAAAGTTTAAAATATGTATTTTATTTGTCATGTAAATATCTTAAATGTGCGATATATTAATGAAAATCTTTAGAACCATTTTTGAGCAAATTAACATTTTCGATTTTTTTCCATTTAAACTGTAGTTAAGGATGGAGGGATTTTCCAGAAAAACTTTGTGTCGCATCCTTGGAATATACTGAACTTAAATACTAATTTTGATATTTTAAAACTTTTCAATTTGAGTTACCGAATTCATAGACACGGACACACGTACACTTGCACAAACTCTATTTCGAAAAATGACCTTTTTTGATACATGGGTCCCTAAAATGTGTGTTTTCGGTGAAATTTTGGTTTGGAATTTTTGAGTGGAATACAGTATCTTCTCTATAATCTATGTAACATTGTATGCGTAGAGAAAGTAAACACAAAACAAAAAAAAAAAACCCGAAGTAATGTGTTCCATTTACGTGTTTTATTATTGTTAAAAGGCATATCCTTCTATCTACTTTATGATAATCCAGATGTGCATTAGCAGAAATTGTCTCAATCACTTGCTCTCTTGTAAGTAGAAGGAAAATAAGGGAATAACTAGGCTAAAACGATAGTCAAATCTTTTAAAAGCTGGTTGCCATATGGTTGAAATCGATATCTGTGCATGGCTAGGTGTTTGCAACTTTCAGTGTGAAAAAAGTGTATGCATTTTATATCTGAAACAAATAAAAAGGAATATCTCATAAATGGTCAATTCCACGAGAAAGAACAAAAAAGTATATGACATAAATTGTGTGTCTTAACCTGATCTACATTTTTTTTTTGTGCAGTAAGTTTTTGTCTATCTCTTACGGTTTGCCAGTTTTGCAAAATTCATATAAACAGGTCTTTAAAGGCTATCCACAATAAATTCAAGATAAATATTTTATTTGCCATGTAAATATATGTACTATACGGTGTTTTAATCAAAATTGATTTAGCCATTTTTGAGAAAATCAAAATTTTCGAAATTTTTTCCATGTAAAGGGTAGTTGGAGAGCGCAGATTTTTATCAAAATCTTTGTGTCGTATTCCTGGAAGATACAAAACTTAAATACTAAGTTTGGTATTTTACCGACTTTTCGTTTTTGAGTTATCGTGTTCACGATCACACAGACACGCGGACACACAGAGATCTTTTTTCTGAAAATACTTTCTTTGGATACAGGAGACTTTAAAACGTCTATTTCCAATGAAATCTCGGTATGGAATTGTTGTGTGGAATGTAATACCTTCTCTATACACTATACATATTAGCTTAATGTAGAGAAAGTAAAAATGAGTGTCAGCTCAGGCGCTTTTGAGGTCTTGCAAGATCATTGTGATCTATGATCATTTACATATATAATTCTGCCTGCATCACAAAGAGAACACTTGCTCACTGGAGCCCCAGACTCCGACATTCCCATTACAGTATAATATGATCGGATTGCTCCTCCGGAACGTTGGTTCTTCATAAAACCACAAGATTTCGCTGCAAGATATGAAAGGTCGAAGTTAAGCAGAAGCCAGCCGTTTTTGCGGGGTTGAAGAGGCCATCAAGGAGGTCGTATGAATGGAGCGGGGAGGTTTAATGGGGCGAGAACTACCGCGTGCACTTGCCGGGGTTAATGGTCGCCTATTGTTTTCCTTCTTGACGTCACTCATTTCTACTGCGATAAATGGAATAAAATCGATACTTTCTTTTCCCATAAAGTGTCTACTTTAGAACTCGGCACTGGGAGGGTTGGGCATAACGAGGTAAGGGACACGAAACAAAGGAATCGCTCGGAGCGAGAGAGAGATGCAGAGAACTTAGTTCAAATGGAACGAAAATACCTAACTTTATATTGGTTGATCATAATTTTCTACTTGAAGTTTCTACTGCCACTCATGGAATTTAGAGCACCTTTTCCAATTATAAACGTAGTCATTACCAAGTAATTCACAAACCTAATGCCACAAAGGAGTCTGAAACCGCAAAATTGTGTGTTTCTGGACACAACTGATGTAAACCATGACAAACGTAATTCTTAGACTTCAAATATAGTAAACATTAGAGTTCTGCTTGATCATTAATGTTTCCATAAAGAGTTTAAGGGTGCAGTCAAGGGAAAATATTAAATTTCATATGTGTAAAGATATGGATTTCAAAGTTCATAATATTTATTATTCTTGTTTACGGAGTAGCATGTAAATGTTATGCCATTCGAGCTCTGGTTAACCTTCATTCAATCTGTACACTCAAGTTCATTTATTTTGTGTATTTTATTCAACTATGGAGTGCGGAATAATTTACTGGGGTCATTCAATGAATAGTAAACACCTATTTCTAATACAAAAAGTTGTAAGGATAATGCGCAAAACCCATAGTAAACAGTTGAGCAAAGAACTGTTTCGTTAATTACGAATTTTAATATTACCTTATCCATACATATTACCCATTTTAAAGTTTTATGGCAATAACCGACAATATGGCAATAAGAGCATAGCAATACATATTTTTACACAAGGCAAAACAGGAGTGTTAAACCTCCTACTGTAAATAGGAAAATAAAACCTAGAGCTCATATTGATGCAGGACTAAAAATGAATTTGGATCCATATATTGTTGCGAGTCAACTAAAAATTTTAATACCAGTTGGTACAGCGATAATTATTGTAGCTCCTGTGAAATAAGCTCGTGTATCTACATCTATTAGTATCCATCGTTCTAATGCAACTCTCTACGTACAAGTTAGGTTGTGAACCTTAAATGCCCTTAATATGCCAAATTTATCCATATTTTAAGGGTACCCATCTATGAAAATTGATCAAAAAGGGCAACAAATGAAAACAAATATGAAATTCTAAGACTTACAACGAAACATGTTAAATTGTATGTTAAACCTTAATACCTATTTTCTCATGTTTTTATTTTTCAGCGTTTCCAAAACTTCAAATTGTTCCACACAATGCAGTTTATGTCCAATCTGCTTAAAATTTTCATCACAGACTCAGAGAGTATTAATAACAAGAATTGACATATAATTTTGTTACAAATGAAAATTGCCTGATATATTGAACAAAAAATATAACAATAAACATAAATTATAGTAAAATAATAATATTTAAAGGTTTAAAAATTTTTCCGAAGCAACCAGAAGAGTAACAAAAACTCTATATGCCAATTTTATTTACTAGCATGAAACAAATGTACTAAAAGTAATTTATGCATCATGCACCAATTTTTATTAATTGGCATAATAAAAATACTTAACTATTTTTTAAAACCAAAATGATTAAAGATATC
The DNA here is from genome assembly GCA_030762935.1 of Hymenopus coronatus. Classification (NCBI taxonomy): domain Eukaryota; kingdom Metazoa; phylum Arthropoda; class Insecta; order Mantodea; family Hymenopodidae; genus Hymenopus; species Hymenopus coronatus. The sequence goes on along the minus strand of CM060887.1, from coordinate 54,146,977 downwards.
TGCATGAAACTCAAACCCTATGGATAATTGTATCACAGCAGTATGTAAAAGAAATAAAAAAAGATTGACTGAAGAATGCAAAATTTGTAAATTTCAGTTTAGGGTAGCCTTAATCTAAAAATGTAGATATATTTTAATAACCATTTTGACATTCCATACACATAACTAAGACTGTAAATACTAAGTGACATGATACAGACTAAAAGCCAAGTGAAGTTTTTATTTTAATAACTGTTACACTAAATAGACTATAAAATTAATATTTATTGCATGTGTGTGTTTTAGTTCTGTAATTTGAAATACATACTTTATATACGTAGTTCTGAGAGTAATAATTACACCTTAGAAAAGACAAGTTCAAATTTCTATGCAGATATAAAATATTTTGAGGATTTAGATATTAGTATTAAATATGGAAACCTTTGTATATCAGGATATATAGAAAAATGTAAATGGCGTGTTATTTACGGACGCTCTTGAACTGCTATGTATCTCAGCGTCCCATTCTAAATTGGGCGTAAAAGACTGCTTCATTTTGCTCAGTGGTCTCTCTATCAGGCTCGAGGTTCTTTTACGTGCCGTAAATGTACGACACGGGACCAACGGCTTTACTTACCTTCCGAAGGAAGCCATGCTAAGGATTTTTACACCCGAAAGAATCCATCGTCCTCCGCGACCTTGAATATATGAAGTTAGCATGATAACCATTACACCACGGAGAGCATCAGGATATATGCACTGTATAGTGACATAGACTATAAAAGCAAAGTGATGTAATGTTTAATGCTTAATACCTGTCTTAAATTTTAGTGCCTGTTAATTTTAATTTTAGTCTACTCTAATCTGATGTAATCTAAATGATTAGCCGCCTACTCCATATAGATTTTACATTATTCATTTTAGTTATAGATTTAATGGTTTGTTTTAATAATCTCCTTGTGGAATAGTTTTCAGGTTTCACGTATGGTAAGCATGTTATTAATGTACATTCAATGAGGGTTTGGTCTGGAATTTGCTGTACATTGAAAGCAAAAGCTTCACAAATTTTAAATCTCTAACTTTTAATCTTATAACATTAATCATACTTTTAATTTTTACTACCAACTCAACTAAGACCCTAAAAAGGAATTATTGTAAATGTACTAAACATCTGCCCGAAAACGTTCCGCAAGGGACTTTTTATGCAAGAAACGAAACCTTTAGATTTGAGAAACAAAGAAAATAAAGATGCGCTCATTGTTAGCAATGCTAAGTACTCTAATGTTTAAATCACTGCTGAGGTGAGTTTTACATCATAACTATTGAATGAAAATACAAACACATATACGTATGTAAGTCTAGTCCACCTGATTCTTTGTATAGTTTCAAAGGTTATGAAAACGCCGCTACGTCTTGAGTGTTTTACAGCACTATTTGTAATAATCAGTTGCGTATCTAGTTGAAGTTGCCAAAATAAATAAATAAATAAGTTTATACAGACTTCGTGCTGACTGACCTCTGACTGCGAGCTGATCTATGATTGGGAGGTCCCGGATCGTTTCCGGTTGGACTAGGAAGTTTTCTTTAAGAAGATTTATTCCGTATCCTCTAAATAGTCTGGCAGTATGCATAAAGACTAAATGATCGTGAGTTTAATTATACAAAATTAACCTAAAGTAAATATAATATATATAAATTAATATGAGTTGTTTCACGAGTCAACGCCTCATAGAAGTTAAAAGTGGCTATACATACAAAGTAATTAAAAATGTTTATATGTATATTAATTTGTGAAATACATTTACAACATCTCCTATACAATATGCGTTTGTTATATATTTTTCTCGTCGCTTTATTTCTCGGCTTATAATTAGCTAGACTAAGACACGTCGTTGCTCATGCCTACCTATCGGAAAAACAATAAATTCCACTACCTACGGAACGTCGAAAATCGACCTCTCTCTTCTGTGTTGCCTGGGGCTACGTAACCATTTTCAAAATAGACTGACATTTGTCAATGGATTCATTTTAATTTTACTATTTTGAAGTTCCGAAACTGACAAGCACCTATTTTTTACAAACTAGAAGGTACTAACAATCTTGAATTTACCTTCTTTATGAGCTGTAGGTAATTTGGAACCCCATAAATGGCAGATGTATAGTTTGAAGATACAAAAAGGAATTAAAATCCTAAATCATGAGGGTTTCTATAAACAAGAAAGGCGAAAAACAATAAAAGTGGGGATAGATTCTATGGAAATACAGGGTGGTTATAATTACATTTTCGCTACTTAACAGAGTTCCCATGAAAAATGGATGTAACTTTTCTTTAAATTTTGTATTCCTGTAACACTTTCTAACCATTTCTTGATTGTTTTTGAGATATTCCTTGTTTTGGTTTCAGCTATAAAAGACTTATGCTTTTCTCATACAGGACTTTGTGAACTCGTGTCCATACAAACAAAGGAACTTCAGTCATATAGTAACCAGCTTTTGACTATCACTTTAACTCTAATAGCAAGGAAGCAAGTAATACGACTATTTCTGCTAATTTTTTCTCGATTAGATGAAGTAAATATAGTAATTTGTTGCAGAGATGTAGAGAAAGCTATGTGAATGGAACACACCAGATTTCTTGTATTATTTTCCTAAATTAAAGCATCAAGAGAAAGGAAAGACAAAAGACCGCCTTTGGGTGAAGCGCGGTGTTACTACTTGTACTTCATTTTAAATTTTGGCACCTAGAGTCTTCGTAAATGTGGAGGCCCAATGTAAGCTTTCTCAACTTCCAACAATATCCAAAAATATGTGACAAATATAATACACGCCAGGGTATCCGACAGCTGCTTATTATCCTTTGGGAACATCAGAGTGAGGTAGTTTTCCAGTGGAGACCGGTAACAAATGAAAGTTAACCCTATTGATAACACCGGTACTCAGTTGTTTATGCTGGAACTGTCAATTTCGAATTCTGCCTCAAAGTGAGTTTATTAGCACCTGCATCAGCATGCCTTTAAAGTACAAACAGTCGAACTTGTTGTTTAAGCTTACATGAAAATAATGGTTGAAGAGGAATAATGGACGTGTTTATCATGTTTTTAAACTTTTATTATAACTTACAAAATGTATCAGAATTTAAGGATAGTTTACAAAAAAATGTTATTCAAACATATAAGCCGATCTATTCTATTATCTTCTTCTCCTTTTAATCCTAATAATGAAACTAATGCTTCAGAAAACCCAAACATATTATGAATATATAGTCAGACTGAAAATTGCAATGCCAAAGCCAGGATTTGAACCACGGTTCTCCCGGTCTCTAGCCGGTTGCTCTACTACTGAGCTACCATGGCAACATGCCGGCATAGTATTGAATTTCTTAACTGATTCAATGTTTCCCGGTAAACCACCAGGTGGTTTAAAATTATTTTGAGATGAACATTGTAAGTCGCCGTTGGGGTTGTCATCTCAATATAATTTGGGATCACCTAGTGGTTTACCGGCTAGAGACTGGGAGATCCGTAGTTGAAATCCCGACTATGGCATCTGACTCTACCTATCCAACTTCAGTCCTAGCACAGTTTCTGTGGGAAAACAATTAAAATTACCAAAAATTTATGTTCTGAGATTCGATCGCTTCCTTCCACCTTATGACCTACTCTAGTAGCAGTATCTGCCATTTGGCGTAGGATTCACTTACATTTGAAGGGATGTGCAATATGCTGGACAAGGAACCGAAACAAAATGAACAATCGAGACACTTATTTTTAAAAGCATAAGTAGACCGATATCATCATCTTTTCAAACATCTTCGCTGATTTCACAGAAGTTATGAAGTTGGAACTTTTTAAGGGTCACATCCTCAGCCGATGAGTTGTCTGCAAGATTCTCCATCTCACTTTTCAGATTGGACTTGAAGGTCATATATCTGACCTACAAACATCTATCCAGCGGAGTCTGTCTAAAAGAATGTCAACGTACCAAAACTTTTAAAATTTGAGGTTATTTTCGCTGTAATTATTGCATCATTTTATTGCTAAACATCAAAATTCTGTCAGTGAGGTAGGACAACTCCTGAAACCAAGTAAACTAATCGATTTTGTTTGTCCAAAATCATAATTATATAAGAAATAGATATTTTCAACAGCAAAAAACACAAATACATATACAAATTAATACTCAATTACAGCATAGTAATTAAAATCACTAATAGAATAAAATTGTCTTTCAATAGCCAATTAGCAAGTTTTCTTTTAACTTATGCACAATGATCTAAATTTAATGTTTAACTTATTATAAAACTCTACATCCTGATGCTACTAACTGATGGAATTTTAAATACTGCATCAACTTACCTCAACTTACTTCTGATGTTACATGGTGAGATTTACGAATACAAATTCGTAACCGAGATTTTTCATTGTTCCTGAGTGGGGAAATTAATTCCGGTAATTATAGATGAAATTGGATTTTGATATTGAGGGCTTTGACTAAAACCAGCTGATATTACCTAATTTTATTCGCTGAGCTGTAGGATAAGTTGGTTTTCTTAAATAGACAGTAAAGTGTAAGTCCAATTTTTGGACCAACTTTACCTTTTTACTTTCTCTAGCCCCATATGTACAATGTACATAGGCATAGAGAAGGTATTGTAGTGCACCCAAAAATTAGATACCGATATTTCATCGAAAACATGTTTTGATGTCCCCTGAGTCCGAAAAAAACATTTTTAAAAAAAAAGGTCTCTGTGTGTCTGTCTGTGTATATCTCTGTGGACAGCATAGCCCCAAAACGTAAAGACCGTTAAATACCAAACAGGGTATTTAGGTTTAGTATCTTCCAAGGATGTAACACGACGATTTTCAAGATGTCACCCTAACTACCCTTTACATGGAAAATTTTTCGAATTTTTTGTTTCTCTTAAAAATGGCTCTAACGATTTCGATTAAAATATCACATATTAAAGCTATTTCTATCAAAAATAAAATGTATATCTTGAATTTTCTGGGAATAACTCCTAAAGACCTGTTTATTCTGGATGAATTTTGCTTAATTTAGAATAACTAGTAAACCGTTAGAGATAGAAAAAATCCTTACTGCACAAAAAATGTAGATCTCGTTAAAATACACAAGTTATGTCATAAACATTATTTTCGTGTAACTTACCGTTTTAGAGGTATTCCTTGTTATTAATTTCATTTGTGAATTACTTATAATTTTCACAGACGGGAGCGTTCGTTTTTACTTTGTTATACACCTGGCCAGGCAAAGAGGCGATTTGCAATGACAATCGCATAACGACAGCTTAAAAAACATTTGATTATCACTTTAACCAAGTGCGTTCCCTTAGTTTCAGTCTACTTATAAGGAACTAAGTAACAAAATTCTGCTAATGTTTATCTCAATTAGTTGGGTGTTTAAAGAAGAATTACATTTTGTGAGACGTTTGTTTGCAGAGTAGCTAGAGAAAGCCATGTGAGTGTAACACATCAGAGTTTTACTTTCTCTATACATACTGTTCAATAGTGTATAAAGAAGGTGTTGCACTCCACCTAAAAATTTGATAAAGAGATTTCACCGAAAATATGTGTTTTAGTGTCCCCTGTATCCAAAAAAAAAAAAAAGAATTTTCAGAAAAAGGTACGTTTGTGTGTGTTTTTCCGTGTGTCTGTGAACACGATAACTCAAAAACGAAAAGTCGGCAAAATACAAAACTTGTACTTCAGTTTAGCATCTTCCAAGGATGCGACACGAAGATTTTCAAGAAAATCCCCCCACCCACAACTACCCTTTATATGGAAGTTTTTTCGAGCATTTTGATTTTCTTAAAAATGACTCTAACGATTTTCCTTAAGATATCTTATACTAAAGATATTTACCTGACAAATAAAATGTATATCTTGAATTTTCTAAGAATAGACTTTTCTGGGAATAGTCTTTCAGTATGGATGAATTTCACGGAACTTTGCATAACTGTTAAACCGTAAGAGATGGACAAAAAGTTAACAGACAAAAAATGTAGTGCACGTTAAAACACTTACAAGGAAGCAAGCAATAAGGCTATTGCTGTTTCGTTTTTCTCGATTAGCATGAAGAAATAGAAGTATAAGCTTTTTAACAATAATTTGTTGTAGAGAAAGTCATGTGAATGCAACACATCAGATTTTTTGTATGTCTTACTCAATAATATTTGTTTATTTCTCTATTGAGTCCGTTATACCTTTTACTCTGCGCCATTTTACAAATGTCTGAGAGATCTAAACGTGCGAGTGAACGGTGGTTCTAGTGGTGGTTGCGCAAATTGTATTTTCTGCGTTTCTCAAAATTACATTTTTCTCATATGAAAAGTTCCTTGCGGGGTAATAATGAGCAAATTGTTATTAAATTTGGAATATAAGCACTTTAATGCATTTGTTTTATAATTGTTAATGACTTTTTATCAGAATTAGTTGATATGTTTGAAGCATGAGATCCTTTCTGCGTTCGCATTAAATTTGAACTAGAAATCTGCTCGCGCTGGTATTTAGTTTGGAATAACAAACGACTCTTATCTCAGGGCGTTTTAATGAGTTTTTTGGGCTTCACGTCCAGATTATGTGGCAATTTCTTGAATAATAAATCTCTAGGATTTTTTTTGTAGAATTGGTTTATTCACAATTATTTCGTACAGTTCTTATATGAAACTCCAATTGTTCGATGAAATTAATATGTGCTTTGTTGAATGCTGCAAATATTTGTACGCATATAATTCTACACGAATAGATTAATGAACGCATAATCTCCAGGTGATCTTTTCCATGCTTGTGAAAAGCCCTCTTTTTTACTTTCTCTAGCCCCGTATATACAATGTACATAGGGATAGAGAAGTATTGTATTCCACCCAACAATTCTGGATACCGAGATTTCATCGGAAATACATGTTTTAGGGTCCCCTGTATCCAAAAAAGCATTTTCACAAAAAGGTCCGTGTGTGTTTGTGTGTGTGTGTGTCCGTGTGCCTGTGAACACGATAACTCAAAAACGAAAAGTCGGTAAAGCACCAAACTTGGTATTTAAGTTTAGTATCTTTCAGGGATGTTACACGTAGATTTTGAAAAAAAAATCCCCCCACCCCAAACTACCCTTTACGTGGAACTTTTTTTGAAAATTTTGATTTTCTTAAAAATGGCTCTAACGATTTTGATTAAAATATCGTATATTAAAGATATTTAGCTGACAAATAACATGTATATCTTGAATTTTCTGGGAGTAGCTACTAAAGACCTGTTTATTCTGGATACATTTTGCTTAATTTGGCATAACTAGTAAACCGTAAGAGATAGACAAAAACTTACCATATAAAAAATGTAGGTTTTATTAAAATACACAAGTTATGTCATATACATTTTTCTCGTGGAGCTTACATTTTTTGAGGTATTCCTTGTTATTAGTTTCAGTTGTGAAGTACTTATACTTTTCTCAGACGGGAGTGAGCGGTTTTCTTTGTTCAACTCCTGGCCAAGGAAAGAAGGGATTTGTAATGACAATCGCATAACGACAACTTTTAAAACAGTTGACTATGGTTTAACCTAGTGTATTCCCTTATTTTTTTTTCCTACTTATAAGGAACTAAGTAATAAGAACATTATTCTAATGAGTACCTCGATTAGCAAGAAGCGGAAAGAAGAATAATCTTATGTAAGAAGATTTGTAGAACAGTTAGAGAAAATCATGTGAGTGTAACACATCAGATTTTTATAACAGCTAGCTTCGCAGCCAGGAGAGTCAACCATAACTACGATACTTATTGTTGGAAAACAAAATCGCATAGAGAAAACCAAAGCACATATACGCGACGAAAGCAGGAGTAATAAACATTTAGACCCAGCGATTTCAACTTCGGAATGCAACAAAACAAAAGCATTTGAACATAAAGTGACATGAAATTCACAAAATGTTGGCAGATTTTGTGGTTAGGATACAATATTGTCTCTAAGATATAAATATTGCTTCATGTTTATATATACACATACCATATTATATAACATGCATCGGATAGGTAACGTCAGACTGAAAAACTCAATACCATAGCCGGGATTTGAACCACGATTCTCCCGGTCTCTAGTCAGTTAAACTACCACTGAACTACCATAAAAAACACACCTGGCCAGCATCAAATTTCTTAACTGACTAGCATGTTTCCTGGTAAACCATAAGGTCGTGTCCTAACCCCGGCTTGTGTGAAAAAACAATTAACACTAATTGACCATAATAGTGGAACTAAATAAAGAAATCCGTGACTTAAAATACTTAGAATTCTAAGTCGCGATTCAAAATAATATGAGATCACCTTGTGGTTTCCCGGGATACATGCAAGTCAGTTGATAAATTTAATGCCGTACTGGCATGCTGCCATGGTAGCTCGCAGGTAGAGCAACCGGCTAGAGACCGGGAGATCCGTGGTTCAAATCCCGACTGTGACATTGAATTTTTCAGTCCTACTCTAACTATGCGACTCCTGTCCTACACACGGATGAAAAAACGATTAAATTAACAATAACGGATATTGCACACACATATATACCGGAGGTTAATGAACTACACCGAAATAATTTGCGAGATTGTGCACGTGTCTGATATAAGTAATTTGAGATCGGCGATGCATGGTCCCCGGATAAACATAACGCAACTACATAACGTTAAACGTGTGGGTATCAGGTGCTGATAAGTTGGAGTTAAAGCAAAGCAGGTTGAAAAAATGGCTTAGAATGTCTTTAAAACTACTGTCCGAATATAGAAATGTCGATTTTTAGCAGCTCGTTACTAGCGTTCTCAAGATTTAATGTCGCAAAAATCTGTAAAATCTCGAACTAATCTCTTGACAGTGCGACACTGAGCATTCATTATCTACGTTCTTGAGCTAGTCTACTCTGGAGGCGTTTTTCTAACTGCTCTGGTGGCTTAATACGTAACGCGGGAAGCTGGTACCCCAAAGTTTATAAGTTCGATTCCTGTCATAGAGTACATTTTTTTAATTATTATGTTATTCATTCCAGACGAAGTGCCGCGATAATTGGCGTGCTGGCACTTCAGAAACTTATGGCCCGTTTATTGAAATTTCGAAGTAAGGGCTATAAGTCTCCTATCTGTACTTATTTAAGTAGTTTACATATTCCATGAAAATATGTCGGGATAGATCATTAACACTATATGTATACAGGAGGAATTACTGGTACAAAAATACAGTTCTTTTGCTTTCATTACACAGCACAAACCATGCATTCCTATGCTACTCTGTGAATGAATATCTTGTGATACTTTTTACTTCTTATTTCAGGGTATAATAAAAAAGCGGTAATTATGGATATTTTAATATTAATATTTCACTTATTGACCAGACGCAACAAAGATACTTATTTTGTATCAATTAATTTTACTTTTCCTATTGAACTATGTGAAATGGTTAAACAATAGATATACTAAAACCTCCAGGAAATTATACCATTTAAGAAAGAAGTGTAACATTCCCGAATTTACCCTATATCAAAGGTGCAAGCTCATAAACTCTGAGCGTTACTTCATACCTCAAACGGGATCGTCCACTAAAGGGTTGCTCTAAGGTTGGGTTATTCAATATGAACTTTGTAATAAAATTAACAACGGAGATTGAGTTATATACACTTTGTAGAATTTCGTGGTGAAGTACTTAGCGAGTGTCGCTTTGTGGAGGTTTCAGCTTTACGCTGTTAAATAGGAACTTTAAAGTCGATTTAGGATTTCTACTCGTTGGACAGAATGTGAATGACGTGTTTTGTTTAATTTAAAGTTTGGAGATATCACGTCTCTACAGTGTGTGACCTATTGAATAATTAATGTTAGAAAAATAAATGTATTTCTCAATGCTTGGTAACCTACTAAATCCTCAGTAGAAATTTTGCAGTTTGTTTGACCCAGAATGTGTAAATATTTGCATTCGAAATATTCGTACATTTAAACTGGAGAATACTGTTGAAAAGGATGAGATTAATGCTTTTTTCGTTGTTATGCTAACCTTAGAGTTTAATTTTGTTCCTTCCCTCCTAAGCTATCGACAATGCCAGAAAGTGACATAGTATCATTCAAAATGTGCATCGACATAATATTAACATCACCTTTTTAAAATTGTTTCTTCATCTACCATCCAAAGTCAGAACCAGACTTAATATAAGCAAAATATTTTTTGGAAAAGTAGAATCAGAATGAAAACTTAATTCCATGTCCGTTTTAGAGCTAGAAATCCTTCGGTTTCCGTACCAACTGAGCACGATAATACATATTTCTTCTAACTTCCTTGAGGAAATTTTGACATAATAGATAATAGGAATGACTTCTCTCTCTCTCTCTCTCTCTCTCTCTCTCCCTCCCTCCTCTCTTTTTATTCACAGCAATAGGTCAATTACATGCACAAAAATTGTAACGTTAAGTTGACACTTGAGAAACCAACAAACGTACCAGTTTTCTCGAGTAGACAATAGCAGTAGGTTGGGTGGTATACTCTACGATCACGGAAACGGCTTTCTTAATTTACTTCAAACAACTTTGACCATTCCATTTTAGCACATGTGAGAAATTATTCACAATTACAGGACGCGAGACACATAGGTACATTAAAAATACGCCTGTCTCTGTGATTTTACTGACGGGGATTCGTGATTCTTCTAGGTTATCATTGGTGTCATTTTGGTACAGCATTGTACGCGAGTAAGAAAAGGCAAAACCAATTGGGCAAGCCATCTCTTCACCCTCAACCCTACTCGATGCTCCCTCAGAACAGTTTGACTTGTATAAACAGTGTGTTAATTGTGTCAACCACGTGCACTAATTACCTTGACGTTAGAACTTCAGTATATAGTACAGGAAAACCATTAATCTAATTTTGTATCACCCAGTGAGAGGGGTCGAGGATTGTCCGCCAAAAAAGTTAAGCGATCACCAGTTCGCAACTCAGCACTTCATTTGTCGCAGGTTACATTTCATGTTCATCACCTTTCCTTCCGTAACGTGTCCTGTCCAATACCTTTTAAGAGCAGAGCAGGTGAAAGACATGGGCGGAGTCAGCGAAAAGGCCTCGTTTTACGACAAGTATTTTCAGGTGCATTTTTAATGTCTTTCAGTGTACCACCATGCCTCCACCAGGGGGCATGCTTTGCACCACAGTATTGCTCACACCCCAAGGTAGGTAGGGGCATTTACGGTTCAGCAACCAAAAGTGACTCTTGACTTCCCTGCATACAATACAAGGTGTCGGTGAAGAAGTTCAGAGTACATAACATTTATATGTCCTGGTATCCCCCAAGCCTATTAGCAAGCAACGTCTACCCGTGACTCTTCTAGTTGAATTGCCGTCATGACAGATTGAAAGGCTGCATTAAAAATGTGCTTTTCTTGTTGACAGGTTGCAATAAATACATAAACTTCTATGGCTGCAAAAAAGGTTGAACCAGATACTGGAAATACAATAAAAATTCTTCCTAATTGGAACATATAATACAATTTTATCATTAAGAGTGATGTAACTCTAATTTGGTTTCAATTTAAAAAAACTCCAAGTTTAATTGCCATCTTTTTAATTTTTGTGTTTAAATTCCTCAAGTTTACATATTTGCCTATTGTTTCCCTTTCAGAAACATAATAATTTTAATAATACCTTCTTATCCTGATAATTAGTAAATGCTAGAACCGATTAATTATTACATTACTTTCTATAATTGCTACCGCTGTCTGATGAAAGTGGGTAAATAAATAAAAAAACAATTGACAACCTTAAACAACGAGGAACAAATAAAAATATGGTAAACATGTAATTAAAATATAATTAAAACATTTATGTGCAGTTAGAATTGTAAAATGGCGCTACAGGAGTTATTTATTTTTCACATTTTATAGCCCATTATAACAGAAATGAAAAGGAATTTAATAGAAAATCTAAAGAGTAAAGGATCTCTTGCAACATGATTTTGACTTTTTTTTGGATTTTTTGGCTTTTTGTTTCCAGGTGCAATTCAATAACTGAAAAATAATAGGTTTTAATTCTTTTGTAATGGCATATAGTGGTATTATTCGTCTAAATAGTTATCCGTTGCAAAACACAAGCAACTACATTGCAGTGCAGCTAAAATGTTGCTAGGATTAATTCTACATATATTTGTGAGTCACTAATTTCTTTAATGATCAAAATGCAATCTGCTGGCGTTGTCCATGATATACTTTTCATGATATACAGGCTGTTTCAAAAATACGGGGCATAATTTCAGGTATGTATTTCCCACATGAAGACAATCAAAATAGTTCATTATAACATGTGACGGAAATGCTTCATTTCCGAGTTATCGCCTTTACAACATTGAAAGTCCCACCTGTAGACAATCAAAATAGTGCATGTCCGGAAATGCTTCATTTCCGAGTTATGGCCTTCACAACATTGGAATTCACTGGAACGTTTTTCTTTCCGCAGGTCTTTGCCGTCAAAGCAGACATTAGGAGGGCGCTCTGATAGTTCATTCTGAGGAAGGTTACATTCAGTGTTCTTTAGGCGTTAAGACTGTGCGACATGCATTCAAATCAAGAGCTGGCAGAGATACACTTCATGTACGGCAAGGCGGACGGCAATGCTGCGCTGGCTCGTCGTTTGTACCGGGAGAGGTACCCACAGCGACAATGTCCAGATCGTAAGACATTTGTACGTCTCTATTCACGTCTGTGCGAGTATGGAACATTCACCTCTCCTGGTTTGGGAAGGGGACGACCAAGAACTACAACTCCAGAAGTGCAGGAGGAGATTCTGGAGGCTGTGGACAGGACTCCTTCTATCAGCACACGACGATTAGCGTTGCAAGTCAATGTTCCTCATACGACTGTCTGGAGACTCTTGAACGAGTATCAATTGTGTCCTTATCATTTGCAATGTGTACAGGCCCTGTCACCAGCAGATTACCCTGCACGAGTTAGGTTCTGTCAGTGGCAGCAGTGTGGTGTAAATCCGAACTTTTCTGCCGTCGTATTATTTACAGATGAAGCACAGTTCACAAGAGATGGCATAACAAATTTCCACAATCAGCATGTATGGTCGCATGAAAACCCACGTGCAACTGTTGTATCTCATCACCAGGTGCGGTTCTCCCTCAACATGTGGGCCGGTATCATTGGTGATCGATTAGTTGGACCCCATGTACTTGTAAACATACTTACGGGGCAGGCGTACACAAACTTCCTGGAAAACACAATACCTGACGTTTTCGAAGACACTCCACTGATCAATCATCAACACATTCACTTTTTGCATGATGGCGCTCCTGCACACTTCAGTCTTACGGCTCGCCGGTACTTGGATCGAAGGTTTCCTGATCGATGGATAGGTAGAGGTGGCCCAATTGCTTGGCCTCCACGCTCACCTGATCTGAACCCTCTCGATTTCTACTTGTGGGGCCATTTAAAATCATTGGTTTATTCGTCTCCGGTGGCGGATTTGATATCCCTTCGGAATCGAATTGTGGCAAGTTGTGAGGACATACGCAATACTCCTGGAATTTGGGATCGTGTTCGCAGGCCAATGAGACATCGATGTGAGGTCTGTATTCAAGCAGGAGGTGAAAATTTTGAACATCTTCTTTAATGACAACAACCTGCGGAAAGAAAAACGTTCCAGTGAATTTCAATGTTGTGAAGGCCATAACTCGGAAATGAAGCATTTCCGGACACATGCTATAATGAACTAATATGATTGTCTACATGTGGGAAATACATTCCTGAAATTATGCCCCGTATTTTTGAAACACCCTGTATAATATTAGACAAGAATGAAGTAGAACTCTCCAAGTGGAAGAGGAAATGATAAGAAAACTATAATCTTAATGGCCTATCGGAGGAGACGAAAAGATCAGCTGAGTAGGAGGGACAAAAATCTGCAGTTGCAACATGGGCACAGCAAGTTTGAGAAGACACAGTATTGCTAAACATAATAATCTGATGTGTTCTATTCACATGACTTTTTCTACATTGCTATAATAAATTATTGTTTAAATTAGAAGAAATAGTCTTATTACTTGCTTCCTTGTAAGTAGAAGCGACTTAAGGGAGTACCATAGGTTAAAGTGATAGCCTAAAGCTGGTTGCTTTGTGACTCAAGTTTCTTTGTTTGTATGGACAGGAGTTGACAAATTCCTGTATGAGAAAAGTATGTTTCTAAAGCTCAATGAATATATAGAAAACGATCAACTCCACGAACAAAATGTATATAACATAAATTGTGTGTTTTAACGTGGTCTTTATTTTTTGTGTTGTAAGTTTTTGTACATCTCTTACGGTTTAGCAGTTATACAGCATTCCGTAAAATTCATCTAAAAGAAAGAAGTCTTCAGCGACTATCCCCAGAAATTTCAAGATATACATTTTATTGGTCAGGTAAATATCTGTAATATGCGATATTTTAATCAAAATCATTACAGCCATTTTTGAGAAAATCAATATTTTCGAAAAACGTTCCATGTAAAGAGCAGTTTGGAGTGAGGTGATTTTTCTCAAAATCTTCGTGTCGCATCCCTGGAGGATACTAAACTTAAATACTAAGTTTGTTATTTTACCGATTTTTCGTTTTTGAGTTGTATTCACAGACACGGATACACAGACACATAGACAGACCTTTTTCTGAAAATGCTTTTTTTGGACACAGAGGACCCTAGAACATATATTTCCAGTGTAATCTCGGTGTGGAATTTTTGGGTGGAGTTCAATACCTTCTCTATACACTCTGTACATAGCACGCATAGAGAAAGTAAAAAAAGGAAAAGTACCTGAGAAGAACAGGACCAAAGCCAAACCAAACATCTGATGTGTTCCATTCACATGACTTTCTCTCTAAATCTCTGTAGCATATTATTGTTAAAAATCTTATTCTTCCATCTACTTCATGCTAATCGAGATAAACATTAACAAAAATTGTCTTATTACTTGCTTTCTTGTAAGCAGAAGGGAAATAAGGGCTAACGCAATGGTCATATTATAAAAGCTGGTTGCCCTGTGGTTGAAATCCATTTCTATGCATTACCAGTAGTTGACAAATTCCCGTATGAAGAGAGTTTAGTATTTTAAAACTACAATCAATAGCAACGAATACCTCAAAAATAGTAAACTCTAGAAGAAAACTTTATGATATAAATTGAGTTTTTTAACGGGATCTTCATTTCTCCTCCAGTTAGTTTCTGTCTATCTCTTACAGCTTATCGTTTAGAATGAAGATATCCTCAGAACATATTCCCAGAAAATCCAAGATATGCCTTTACAGGATTCATAGTATAACTGGTTTACCAGGAAACATGCAACTTAAGTACTTACAACATTGTAAGTCGCCATTGGGGTTGTCATCTCAAAATAATTTGAGAACACCTTGTGGTTTACCGGGCAACATGCGAGTCAGTCGAGAAATTCAATGCTATGCCGGCATGTTGCCATGGCAGCTCAGTGGCAGAGCAACCGGCTAGATTTCGGGAGATCCGTGGTTCAAATCCCGGATATGGCATTGAATTTTTCAGTCTATCTCTACCTCTCCAACTCCCATTCTCTTTCCTCTGATTGGCTAAAGTACACCTTTGAATGCGATATACAAAGCCGATGCATAGCAAGCTCTAAAGATAAAAGCAATATAAACTGTTCACCATGATTTTGTCATCCGAAGGCTGTTTTTAATGAAAGATCCTCTCCTATTCACCACAATAGCCAATAAGCGATGACTAATCACCTGCCAGTTTAAGAGATACGCAGCCAACTCTAGTTAGGCTTGATTCTGTGTGTCGTTTAAAGTTTGTCATGTATATTTAACATATGACAATGTCACATTATAGCAAATTTGCTTGATAATATCGTATTATATAATAATTGTATATCCCTCCTTTAAACTCTAAATACTTCATATTAAAAATTATGTATACAAGGTGGTTCACCTGTCCCTTATTCTCTGGTTTTATGCAACCCGCAGATTATAGTCCAACCTGAAAATATCATTCCCGAGACCCATCTACTGCATACCAACATTATAGACTTTGGCACTGCATGTTATAGCTGCAAGTAGCGTATTTAGTTAACGCGCGCTGTTAGTTTGTGTTCCAAGATGCTCGGTTCAGTTTCAAATCTTACCAAAACGTTAACAATTCCCCCTCCCCTCTTTTTTTCTTCCTGATTTGGCAAAAAGATAGATGGGATATTCGAAAGTTGTTAATTTGCTTATTTATTTATTTTATGGTTCTCTTTATTTATGTTTATTCTAACTTTATCTAGTATTATTTAAAGTCTTAGTGAAGTTCCTTTTTCAAAACAATTAGAATGAAAATTAAGGACCGCAAACTGAAGAACACGTAAAATGAACTGCCGTTTGTTCTTAATTTGTATACCTTTTAAATTACACTTAAATGTATTAATGTGACAAACACTAATCTAACTTTGCATCTTGATGGATAATACATAAAGAAAAAATATGTGTGCCATTCACATGACTTCCTCTACCTCCGCAATAAATTATTCTTAAAAAGATTATACTTCTATATACTTCATGCTGATAAGAAAAAAATAGCAGAAATATCTTATTACTTGCTTCCTTGTACATAGAAGCCAAATAAGAGAGTACCACAGGTTAAAAGTGGTAGTCAAAAGTTTTTGCAATGACACTGAAGTTCCTTTGTTTGTATGGACATCAGTTGAAAAATTCCTGTATAAGAAAAGTTTTTCAAAGCAGAAATCAAAAACAAGGAATGTCTCAAAAACGATGAACTCCCCGAAAAAATGTATAGAACATAAGTTGTGTGTTTCAACGTACTCTAAATTTTTCGTGTACTAAGTTTTTGTCCATCTCTTACGGTTTAGCAGATACGCAAAATTCCGTAAAATTCACCCAGAATAAACTACACTTCAGAGCCTATTCCCAGAAAATTCAAGATATACATTTTATTTCTCGTGTAAATATCTTTAATATATGAAATTTTAATGAAAATCGTTAGAGCCATTTTTGAGAAAATCAAAAATTTCGAAAAAAGTTCCATATAAAGGGTAGTTGGGGTGGAGGGATTTTTCTCAAAATATTCGTGTCGTATCCCTGGGAGATGTCAAACTTAAATACCAACTTTGGTGTTTTACCGAGTTTTCGTTTTTCAGATATCGTGTTCACAGACACATGGACACATACACGGACCTTTTTCTGAAAATGCCTTTTTTGGATACAGGGGGCCCTAAAACATATATTTCCGGCGAAATCTCGGTATCGAATTTTTGAGTGGAGTTCAATACCTTCTCTATGCACTGTACATAGTTCGTATAGAGAAAGTAAAAAAGTGCACGCCGACTGTGGGACCCGAACCACTGACCGCTGGAGGTGATGAGGTGCATGTAATTAAGCAGTTGAGCAACAACCATTGCGCCCGCTTTCTGCGTCAAAACTTGCAGATATTGTGTCCCACATGTCTCCCTCTCCGCTTCTGACCTCTTTATAACTGCTGTGTGATCCTTTTTGTAGCTTAAGCCGTTCGTTTAACCTTCAAACATTATAATTTATGTTGCGTTACATATGAGAGCGATCCTATTGATATATCATATACTGTAACAGGAGTTATTAAGCGCATGATTTTGGAATGGACGTAACTATTGCTGCTAAGGGCTATTCTCCTATGAAAAGCAGGCTAGATTTGCGTGATTACTAAATGGTCGACAAGCACGGTAATTCCGACTTTATTGGTTTCAGAGTATGAAGTGTTGCCTATCTACAAAAATAATAAGGGACAGATGAACCACCTAGTATATTAAAATGCACTCCCACTCTGAAAAATACACACAACTCAATAATTCCTGAATGTAAAATAATATCACATATGTTGTGCAAAATTGGAAAATGTCCTGGGGGTTGTTATCTTGCAGATATGTTTCGTTCTGTCTTGAAGCGTGTATGCTTCCTAGCGGGGCAGTAAACACCAAAACTGAACACTGGAAAGTTAAAAGCGCAGGGTGTGAGTCGGGAGGTATCAGATGACTGCGTTATGCAAGTATGATACTATCCGAACAACTTTGCTCTTTATAATTAGCAAACAACACTGCCAGCATAATTGCTATACCAGATTCAACTGCTTGAAACTGTTCTCTAATTGAGAGTATGAGCTTTATGCAAAACCGCGCTGCTGAAGGAATTCGGAATTAACCTTCGGAAGGTTTGGATGCATCACTAACCGCAGGGACGTTATAAGCTGATAATTTCTGTGTGCATACTAGTTTCCATAGTACACTAAATTATACTGTATCTCAAACATGAACTATCTTATTGTAAACAAGAAGGTGGAGCAAACTAACCCGTCAAGAGTTTGAGGTTACAGTGTACAGGTAGGGTTTGCAAAAACAGTCTCCGTGGTCGAGTGGTCAGCGAATTGACTTCTCATCCGTAGGTCCCGGGTTCGATTCCCGCCTGGGCTGGGGAATTCTTCTTTAACCAGAATTATTCCCTGTCCCTCATCAAGACTGGAAGTATTTATGTAAAAATGAATGTGTGTGTTAGAGGAAAATAAAACGATTTAAACAAAATGTAAAGAACCTACATACAAGAATTATTGCTAATGCAAAGCCCCCAATATGACCTTAGATGTGAAAGAGCGTTATATATAAACAGTTTTGCAGCACTAGCTGCAGTAGGGATAGCTTCTTGACAAGAAATCGATTAACACTTTGCCAAAATATATTAAAGTGTATGTGCTGCAGAATTAATACCTTCGTGTAGCTGGAAAAAAAAGTTAAATCAGTGCGTGTTGAATAATGAATGGCTAAAAATAATACTTTTAGAATTAGAACTCCTAAATATAAACCTAATACAGAGCAAAATATCATATTATGATAATTGTTGCGCTGGGATATCTTTCTTAAGCATCACGAAAGGATACCTTTCAAAATACCGTTTCAGTTTAGCTGCGGCTGTGCTTTATTTCGGCATATTGACAAGCCGACTCCATGATAAGCTCCATGATACTTTGGAACTGCAAATAAGAGTTCTGGTTGAGGTATGAGAGAGAAATTGCATTAAAATATCGGAAGCGACTCTGCAGAATAAACAATAGTATCTCCATTAACTTTATTACAAGAAGGGGCATATGTATAGGAATAGAACTTTTAACGATTTCTTTGGTAAAACAATGATAAAGTTAGTAGATTATAACTGCGGTTGTCCACTGTTTAATCAATATGTGTATATAAGCGTCTTATGTATCCGTAGTCGCCTTACTCTACTCTTATTTAGGACTGACACCCCCCTAGCACTTAAAAGCGTATGCCTAGAGGTCAGAAGCCTGTTTTTTTTTGGGTAGTGTTTAACGTCCGCTTTAACTACTTACGGCACCGCAGGCGGTGACACTGATGGTACATGAATGAAGATGGAGCACAGGTGGAATGTTATGGCGGGGGAAAGCCGGAGAACCCGGAGAAAACCCGCCCCAGCGCCGCTTTGTCCACCACAAATTTCACATGCGGTCGCTTGGGATCAAACCGGGGCCGTCTAGGTGAGAGGTGAGTGGTCTAACCGCTCGGTCACGGCGCGGCCCAGAAGTCTGTTGGGGAGCCAACGGCACGAAATCATAGAATGGAAAACCTGGAATGAATGTTCGGCCCATAGCCAAGCATGAGAATGAGGAAGTGGATGATATGAAATGCAAGCAAAATGGATAATAGGAAAGGTAATGGTGGAGCAATTGGTGGAATGAGTGGCGGGGAAAATCGGAGGCTCCGGATCAAACTTGCCTAGACGACGCTTCCTCCAACACAAATCCTACTGCAGGCGTTTGGGGTCGAACCCCGGCGCCTAGATGGGAGGCGAACGGTGTAACCACTCTGCCACAGCTCCGCCACGACTTTATATATATATATATATATATATATATATAATATACAGAGAGAGAGAGAGAGAGAGAGAGAGAGAGAGAGAGAGAAGCTGGGAAGTAAATAAAGTGGAAATAATTTGGCATTTAGTTGGGAACATATGTTTACATATATGTTCCCAACATTTATGTTTAGTACAATGCATTCAAAGGACTCAGAGTTAGCGATTCAGTCGCAATGATATTTTCCTTTTCATAATGAATATTTATACATATAATGCCAATGCAGCGAGGTGCTGTATCAAACCTTTCTCAAACAGGATGTAGATATTGTTGTTTGCCTCACTCCTGGCCGTGCACCACTTATGCTAATATTTATCTCGAATGGATGATGCAGATATAAGAATACTCTTTTGGAAGTATAGTTTGTTTACAAAACCGTAAAGAAAGTCGTATGAAAGGAACAATCAGATGTTTAACATTGATATTGACGATCTAGTGCAGGAATATAACTAAATAATTAATGTACGTTTCAAAATATCTTAGGGCCATATTTAGAATATCGCATTTAAAGTATTTGAAACAAAATTACCTAATGCCCAGAATGTCAAACTATCGTTAGCTAATTCTGCTTTGTGTAATACTAAAATTGAGCATTTCAGCCTATATAGCTGAGTGTGTTCTGATCGGAAGTTTCCTGTTGATCATAACTGTTATAATTGTTTCACGTCTCATAGTATATCATATCATATATAAATTTGTACGCATTATTCATCTGGCACAATAAAAGTAATAGGTGATCAAAAATACTGTACCCTTTGTATTTTTTCACAAGAGAAACCCTTATATAGCATCGTAGTTTATTCCGTATTTTTCTCTGCTTGGAAACAGAGGTTAATTGGGAAAGGCTGGGCTTGGCAAAAATCGTTGGGTGAATTTCAATGAAGTCTAGGGGAACTTATCAGTCAAATCCACTCTCTTCGTTCCACCAGGAGCTCTCTGGGACCCTTAAGATGCGATATAGAGTGGGTGAGTTAGAGAGTGAAATGCGGAAAATAAAGCTTCAAGTCCGGCGGCATGAAGTGCGTTTCCATGGTAAAGAATTACGGATATAAGCTTTCCTCTAGAAATGGATTTAGTTGACATACAACTGTAAGGCACTCCTGGCAGAGCATAAATATTACAACTAAATATCATATATCCTTACTCTGAAACATTAAATGCAACGATGGTCATATAACCTCTGTTGACTCTTATTGTTAACATTCTTTCGTTAACAAAGAAATATCTTTGAATCTTGTTCTTCCAGTTGTTCCTTATAAATATGTTTGCTGTAGTTGTAGCTCTATTTTCTTGTGGTATACCACTATAATACGTCAAATAATGATTGAATTCATCTAATCCTTTTAGTATCTTCCTAGTTCCTGACACAACAACTATGTCAGTTTCTCTAGTATTCAATTCTTCTTCTGATAGGTATACTTTCTTTGTGAAATGATCCCCTAACATTCCACATGGAAAGAGGAAATCTTTGAGCAATTTCAATTCGTCTTTTTTTGTCCTTATTATTAACCAAGGTCTGTTTATCAGTTGGATCCGTCCGACTTTTTTACTTTCTCTACACGTACTAAAATAAAAATAAAATAAACTCTCTAATACATCCTGGCATCTTATTCCCTATACCAGGACGTATATTGCAAACTTTATAATTTATTTCCCACTTTTAAATTATTATTATTATTATTATTATTATGCATCATTATTTTACAGATGGTACTTATATACTAATAACTCAAAATTTAATTTAAAACAAAACAAATTAATATAAACTGAAATAAAATAAATTCCAACCATAAAACAACTTTCACTAACACTAAACCATCTATTATTAATTGCTGGAAACCAGTAACCAAATAACTGGTAACCAGCTATTTCACATAAAACTATGCTCTAGATTATTAAGATAAATGGAAAAGTAATCCTATACTACTGGTATCCAGCAGAATATGCACTGGTTACCAGCGCAACTAAATATTTATATTATACAATAATTGCTTTACATTGTTTACTTCCTTTGGCTAGTATCTGTTACTAATTATACCTATTCCTTTACATCATCATTACACTAAACTCACTGTTTTAACACTATTTAGCACTTCACTATCACTTCCTCCTCAACGTCATCTCCCCTTGCCTCGTACTATCTACCGCCAGAAGCCCATAATCCACCATTCCTGCTCTCATACGCCCTCTACACGTACTATGCACGTAGTGTATAGAGGAAGTATTGTATTCCACCCAAAAATTCGATATCAAGATTTCACCGGAAATACGTGTTTTAGGATCCCCTGATTCCAAAAAAAAAAGCATTTTTAGAAAAATGTCCGTGTGTGAGTGTATGTGTGTCTGTGACGGTTAAAAGCCAAACCCTTTACATGAAAAAAATTCGAAAATTTTGTTTTTCTTAAAAATTACTAATGATTTTCATTAAAATACAACATACTAAAGCTATTTCCATCACAACTAAAATGTATATCTTGAATTTTCTGGGAATACCCTCTAAGGATCTGGATGATATTTATTGAAGTTTTCATAACTGGTAACCCGTAAAAATAGACAAAGTCTTACTATACAAAAAATATAGATCGCCATAAAACACACCATTTATGTCATATACATTTTTTTTCGTGGAGTTGATCGTTTTTGAGATATTTCTTATTAATGGTTTCAGTTTTAAAAAACTTATATTTTTCCTATACAGGAATTTTCCAACTCCTGTCCATATCAAAAAAGGAACTTCAGTCACATAGGAACCAGCTTTTGAATATCACTTTAATCTATGGTGCGCCCTTATTTCATTTCCTCTTACAAGGAAGCAAGTAATACGACTGTTTCTGCTAATTTTTTCTCGATTAGCATGAAGTAAATAAAAGCATAAGCTTTTTAACAAAAAATTGTTGCAGAGATGTAGAGAAAGTCTTGTGAATGGAACACATCAGAGTTTTTAATTTGGATTTTATCAGTATATTTTTTTTACGTGAGTAGGGTACCGGCTTACTGCACAAACCCCCGACCTGGAGGACCAGAAGGCCTTCTCTACAGTTAGAAGCAGTCTATTCCCCACGTTAACCTGTGGCTGGGACTCTCACCAGGTACTTACCTTCCGGGTCAGAAGACCCTGGAGCTCACGTGGGCAGGAGCGTTAGTCCCTGTACTCAAAAACGAGTCCTTACCCGTTCTATGGCTTTCATGTAAATAGCTATTGTTTAATCTATTTCCTGTGGGCCCAGATATATTTTGGTTACAAGTAGCAGAGGTTACTGAAAAGGTAAAACTAAAACAAATTCTAGTAAGAGGAAGGTTATCGCCATTCTTCTTTTGAAAAAAATGTCTAATACTGATGACTACATAAAACTGAACCACAACAGGTGATAGTTTACATGTGAATGAAAGTACTAATATAAAACTTAGATAAAACATTTTGGTAAACAACATTTTATAAGATGTAGGAAGTTGCAGATAATCTAATTGGTATATGGTCCAGGAATGCTAAAATTATCTTTAGAGTAAGCTGTTTCGAAGGTATAACTTTTCCATATTGTACCGATTTACAATTTACGTAGTAGATAGAGAAGGTGTTGTATTCCATCAAAAATTATATGCCAAGATCTCACCGAAAATATATGTTTTGAGAACCCCTGAATATAAGAAAGTCAGTGTGGGTCTGTCAGTCCGCATCACCGTATGTGTGTGTGTGTGTGTGTGTGTGTGTGTGTGTGTGTGTAAAGAGCATAGGTCATAAACGAAAAGCCAGTTAAGTATCAAACTTCATATTTAAGTTTAGCATTTTTCAAGGATATGACACACAGGTTCTCAAGAAAATTGCCCATCTCAAAATGGTCTTAAACAATTTTGATTTTCTCAAAAATGACTATAATATTTTGGATTAAAACATTATACATTTCAGATAGTTTATTAAATATAAAATGTGTATCCTGAATTTCATGGGAATGTCCTCTGGGGACCTCTTCATTCTGGACGACTTTTGTATAACTAATAAACGGAAAGAGATAGAAAAACTGTGGAAAGCGTAGTAAACTTCAATATTTTCTCTGCGCTACATACTAAAGCTCTAATGCCAAGGTAACTCGCACAGGTGTTCGACTAAATTAGCACACTGCTTATACAAGTCAGTCTGGTCTGTGGGAGCGTCGAGCGGGTTTGAGGACGACCGAGTGGATTGCCTAATCGATTTTACTTTTCTTACTCGCGTGGCATGTACAGAATGGCCCCAGTGAAGATCGTGGTAAGACCCAAGTTCCCGTCAAAAGTTCACTTTACACGTATTTTTATTGTTTTTAACGAACTGCAACTAAAACATTTGACCGTGTTCTTCTTTGAACCTTTTAGCTTTTAAAACTTTGGGAATTTTGTTTGAAAAATTATATATTTGAATAAAACAGTTTCAGGTTCACAAACTCCGTAGTTTCAAACCTAGTTTAAGAGCATCATAAGCAATAGCTTTTTAGAAAAGATAATTCTGGGTTGCTGAACATTTAACAATGCTAAAATACAAATGGCAGTGTTCCATTTCAAACACTAATTTAAAACAAAACCAACCAGTGCCGATAACTATAAAGGGATGTATTGCGATAAAGGAAATTATAAAACACAAAGCTTTATGTGAACCACCAAACACAAATAAAATTGAATCGCAACAAAAACGGTGAACTAAAAATAAATGTGGCCATTCAGGTTACAATGTGCAAAAAGAACTAAAGGATTCAACAGCACTAAAAGCATCAGCTGGCAAAGACATGGTCACAGATAAGCACAATTAAAAGCTCTTTTCACAACTAAAGCATTGCATAGTATCAATGGTGGTACACAAAGTTGTACACTATCATAAAATTATAAAAATAAAACCAAATATAATTAGTTGGATAGGTAGACTCAGAGTGAAAAATGCAACGCTATAGTCGGTACTAGAACCACGGATCTTCCGGTATCTAGCCGGATGCTCTAACCACTGAATGATGGCAACATGCCAGCACGGCATTGAATTCCGCAACTGATTCTACGTTTCCCGTAAAGCACAAGGTGACCTCAAATTAGTTTATGATGGTAACTAACAATGCCATAAGTACTTTGAGCCCTATGCTTCATAATTTAACTAAGTATTATGGTGAATTAGTGTTAATTTAATTGCTTTTCACACAAGCCGGTATAGGACAGTAGTTGACTAGGTAGAAAGGTTTCAGAGTGAAAAATTCAGTACCATGTCCGGGATTTGAGGAATTTAGTGCCATATTGGCATGTTGCCATGATAGCCTTGAAATCGGTGGCTCAAATCCCGGCTATTGCTTTGAATTTTTCAGTCTGAGTCTACCTATCCAACTCCTGTCCTACACACAGCTTGTGTGACAAAAAATTAAATTAACAAGTTTAATTAGGCCTATATCGTTTTATTTTGCGCAATTATGACTTTTGTATGACCATTATTGCAGGTATTGAGTAAAGAGTATGGAATTTCAGAGTCATCACATATCCATTTGCTCTTAAAATCTCACCATCGTTTTACCTATCCCAACGTACCGAGGCAGGTAGCTCAAGAGATTCGTCTGGGATTGGCGTTCGGGAGATTCGGGCCGGCCAAACTTTCTTATCCATGGGATTTTAGCGGGCTTTCCTGGGTCACTACGCCAATGCTGGAGAGGATTCTTATTCCCCAAACTTCCTGTCCTCCAATTCATGTTCATTTCATTACAACCGGTCTCTTTCAGGAAACACAGCTCTTGTTGGGAGGATGGCGCTGATGGTTGTTTCTGTGAGCTCATGTGATCAATTCGGGACCTAGCCATGGGCTCCTGGCGCTCCTCATGTCAAGATAAAGAAGTACGTGTGAACTTTTAGGCACCCTCCATGGTGGCTCCCTCCGTGTCCGGATGTCGGCCGCCCTTTGAAATTACACTCGTCTCATCCTCTCCTCCTGGGTCCTGGCGAACAATAAGCCAAGGGCTGCACCCTCCACAACAGTCATACATACACACACCACATCTACCCCAACGTTCAACGAAATGTATAAATGTGATTTGAAAGATTCTTTTGTCTTTATTAGTAAGAAGTAATTATAATAACGAGGCTGTAAAGTATAATTTATAACAGAGTGAGTAGGGAAAGTCGTGTGTATGCAACACATCCTTGTCCTTCGATTTTAGTGTCTTTAACTGGTGATATAAACAAAGGGAGAACATGTCTCCAGAGTAGCGAAACCCACCCTAAAGCTATTAGCCATGATTTCAAGTCCCATAAAAGGAGTCACTTTAGCTTTTGCGCGCGCGCACACACACGCGCACACATCTGTGACGTATAAATCTCAGGTTGGTACGTGTCGTATCTCTCTCTCATAACCAGAATACGGATAAAATTTAGAGTCATTACATATCGATTCGCTCTTAAAATCTGGCTATCGCTTTACCTACTCCTACGTATCGAGTAAGGTGGCTCAGGCGTTTCATTTGGTATTGACATTCGGGTGGACGTGGGTTCTCGGTTTCCCGCGGGCGACATTGCTCACCCATTCGTTTTTATGTTCTTTTTTCCGGATCACTAGACGAATGTTGGGGAGGATTCTAACTCTCTAAACTTCCTGTCCTTGGATGTCATTCCAATCGCTCTTTCAGGGTTGTAAGTGTCGATGAGAACTGTGGCATATATGCCATTTCGTGGAGGTGACTGCACTGGAAATATAGCTCACGACGGACGGATTAGGCATGTGGTTGTCTGTAGACCATCAGGAACAACTACTTGTGAGGTTTTAGGGACCATCCACAGTGGCTCTCTCTGTACCCGGGTGTCGGCCGCCCTAAACTTACACTCGTCTCATTCTCTCCCAAGGCCTGGAATAGGTACAATAAGCCAACGGCTGGGGTGCGGAATACCCTTCCACACGTCACACATACACATACCGACCCCAATTTACAATGAAATACAAACATGTGATTTGAAAGCTTCTTTTCTGGATTATTAACAAATAATTATAATAACAGGATCGTAAAGCATAGTTTGAAGTCATGTGTATGTAGCACATTCTTGTCTTTTGCTTTTGGGTCTTTAACAGGAATATAAGCAAAAGGAGAACATCTCTCCGGGGTGGCGAAACCCACCCTAAAGCTATTAGCCATGATTTCAAGTCCCATAAAAGGAGGCACTTTAGCTTTTGCGCGCGAGCACACATGCGCGCACACACCTGTTAATTATAAATCTCAGGTCGGTACGTGCCGTATCTCTCGAGACTGGCAGCCTTTTAATCTCAAAGGCGGAGCCGTTAACAAATCAAAAGGCTGTCACACAATCAGGAAAAGCACTTAGGTGAGATTGAGAAGGGCTAGATCTGCAGAAAACCAACAGCTACTTCAGGGAATTGTATCTCGGAACGTTATTTCAACGGAGATAAAAGAGAAAACGACTTTACTCCATATAGGATCAACTCCCTTGCCCTCTAAAACGCTCTCTGTTCCCTGAATGCCATTGGCTTTCTAAAGCAAATAAGGCTTTTGAGCAAGGTTGAACAAAATTCTGTGCTTGTTGTATTGGCTATTTCCGTTTATATGCATTTGAGTCAATCCTGCCCTAAGTTTGTGTAATCCATGTTGTATTGAAATTATTACTTTCTACTTGAAGCATTAAATGTAAGCGCTCGTCAAATGTGGATTGTAATTCTACTCGCGCTTATGTTTGACTTTGTGTAGCAGGCGTTTCTTATCGGGCTTGTTGGACTTCCCAGATCCAGACTACCTGGCGGCTTCTTAAATAATAAGTCGCTAGGATTTTTGTAGCATCGCAGTTTATTTTTATAGTTATTTTTTTACATTTCCAAAGATAAACTGTAATCGCTCGATGCAATTCTTTACTTTGTTGAACAATGTGAATCCATGGGCGTATAATTCAAATGCATTTTTACGCGTTATCTCTAAACGGCCTTTTCCCTTACGCGTGAAGAAGCCTCCTTCTTCATGATAACTTGGCGTCACCAGCCAGAAAATCAACACGTAATTATAGATACTGTTGAAAAACAAAATCGCATCGAGAAAATCAAAACACTTAAATGCGACGAAAGCACAAGGAGTAACAAAATTTGCATCCTGCGATTTCAACTTCGGAAGCAAAGGAATAAAAACAATTGAACATCAAATATTATAAACATGACATAAAACTCATAAAATTTCTGCAGATTTTGTGAATAATATATAAATATTGCATTATACTCGTACTACTTAACCATTTATGTAGCTGAAGTGTTGTTTTTCAACAACAAAAATTGATGTGATTTCACCGGAATACATTATTTGAAGTTTCCTGATTTTAATAGAAGCATTTAATGAAAAGGTCTTGAGTTTTTGTAAATAGCCCCAAAACAAAATTTAAAATTAAATCAACATTTTCGAAACATTTTCCATATAAAGGGTAGTTTGAGGCAGGGGGATTTTCCTCAAAATCTTCATGTCGCATCCTTATATACCAAGTTTGCTATTTTACCGACTTCTCGTTTTTGAGTTATCGTGTTCACAGTCACAGACACACACATATACACCTTTTTCTACTATTTTTTTTTTTTTTTGGATAGAGGATAACCTAAAACGTCTATCTTCTCTATACACTATGTATATTGTAAATGCAGAGAAAGTAAAAGTGCTATGACAAATGGCTCGAACGCATGCAAAAGTACATTGATCATAAAGGAGATTATTTCGATAAACAATAGAGCAATTCTAAATGACAAATTACTGTTTTATAACTATGTTCAAAATATAAATAATAGTCCCCGTATACCCACATGTGTCCAAGCACAAGGTCAAACGGTATCCGAGTCGCAGTTGATTCCCTCAGGAAACATCAACCCGCGCACAAGGTCAAACGGTATCCGAGTCGCAGTTGATTCCCTCCGGAAACATCAACCGGCGCACACCCTTTTAAGCTGCGAAACGATTTGGATGCCGGACATGGTCAACAACAGGATGTTCTGTATTACACAATAATGGCAGAGCCATCACCGGCTGACTTCCCCAGTCCCCACATCCGCCTGAGGACAGGTTTTCTGTCCTTCAGTTACCACATCGTCAATTTACATTTGCAAATATGGTAAGGCAGTTATTACTTTCTCTACACGTATATACAATATACGTAGTAAATGGAGAAGACATTATATTCCACCCAAAAATTCTATATCAAGTATCACATGTTTTGAGATACCTTAAATAAAAAAAAATAAAAAAGTATATGTGAGTATGACTGTGTGTGTGTGCAGCACAACTCAAAAAATACTCAAAAATAATCCTTTAGAGCCAAACTTGATTTGAACTTTTAACATATCTTAAGGATAAAACTTAATGGTTTTCCACAAAATTCCCTACCCCAAACTACTATTTACATGGAAAGATTTTCGAAAGTCTTGATTTCCTCAAAAATGGTTCAAAGAATTTTCATTATAATACCGCATATTAAAGATATTTAAATAACGAATAAAATCTGTATCTTTAATTTCCTGGGAATAGGAGATAGACAAAAACGTACTACACGACAAATATAGACCTTGTCAAAGTTCACAATTTATGTGTACATTTTTGAGCTGTTGTTGAGTTGTTTCCGAACTATTCCTTGTTATTAGTTTCAATTTTAAAATACTTATACTTTTTTCAAAAAGGAAACCGTCCACTTTACTTTATTATACTTCTGACTATGAAAGGAAATTAATTTCTGACTGCAATCTACTGAATAGGCAACCAAAATTCTTAAACAAGAAGTTAACAGAACAAGCAGGAACTGGCCATATACCAACACTATTCTAATAATAAAACACGCCAAGGCATTCTACAGATTCGTGAATTCAATAGACTTTGGCAAATTAAAATAAGACAAATGCTCAACAAAATGGATACAAAACTTAAAACATGTAGTTGTTATCTTTTATGAATTATACTTAAGTTAATAGAAGTAACAATTTTCCATTTCATACTTGTAGCATTACATATTTAAAAGATACACTTGATTCTATAGAAATATAACACTAAAAAAAACTAAAACGTGTAACATTAACTTGTAATGGAGCATGTTGTTATTCAATAAAAACAACACATAACGACAGCTTTTAAAACACTTGACTATCGCATTAGCATAGTGCATTACCTTACCTCCCTTCAGCTTGTAAGTAACAACTTAATAAGACCAATTTGTTAAAGTTTATCTCAATTGGCTTGGAGTAGAAATAGCAATAAAATTTTGTAAGGAATACATTTGTAGAAGAGGTAGAGAAAGTCATATGAATGGAACAGGTCAGATTCTTATGTATACATTTTCAGAAATACAGATTTTAAAAGCAAAAGAAATTATATTTTCATTAACATTTAAGAAAATGTCTATAGTTTTTTCCACTTGGTATAGTTAAACCACCAATTAACTGAAGCTATAGATGGGTAGGCGTATGCTTATAAATAGGCATTTCCAACTTTAAAGTTTATTTTCTCGCAACATTTTCCAACACTTTTTTATACTCAGAATGTTTCACTCAATGAAAATGTTTACTAATTTGTTTCAAAAGGATGTTAAAGAAAATGACCAAATTACCTGTTCAAAATACTACTTCAATTTTGAAAAAATAAAATATTAAATTTTGAAAATTGTACCGGTTAAAGATTAAGTAATAATATTTCTCCACTAATAACAACTAATATAACATATAGAGTATAACAGATCTATCTGTAAACTCATTTACTGTTAAACCAAACATTTTTATGTGAATATTTTTAAAAATACAACACGATTTTATTATAACAATGAATTTAGACAATACTATTTTTCATATTTTAATAGCAATGAAAGCTGGAATTTTGACGAATAAAAAACATATCACTTTTATAACTGGTATAAATTTCAATACAATATCTTGGATACTATGATTTTTCAAATTTCAAATGCATCACCTTAACAGATTAATTATCATTCAGTTGTTGCAACCCTGATGTTGGGATTTGATGTATAAACATTGTCCTTTAAATTGCCACATTGGTAACAATAACAGGTCATGTGGCATGGAAATCCAGTGGATTACATTCCTACACTGATGACACAATAAACAAATGCACTTAAAGAATCCTGAGGAGTATGAGCTGTAGCGCCGTCTTGTCAGTTTACGTCGTGCTTCATCTGTTAATTCGGGAGGCAACTATCCTAAAATTAGGGCTTGATACCGAATGGTATTGTTTCCTGAAACAAAAGCCAACTATTTTAGCCTCTCAGCTCGTCAAACACCTAACTTAGGATCATGTAGAGGGCAATGATAGCTTTAGGATTCTCGGGGGAAGCGGCGCAATAACGGGGAGTGTAGTCTCAGGAGGGCAGCGCCACGCGACCGCGACCCAGGTGGCAGTAAATGCGTTAGCGCTTTATCTGATTGCATCGTATGCTTTCTGTACGCGTTACGTTGTTAAACAAATGACAATGCTTTTATAGCGTGCTTTAATGATCAAGCTACTGTTCTCTATTGATGTTTACTTTCATTTGAAGAGCTATAATACAGAGCATGATTAATGAACTGGCAGTTAACGAGCGAGGTGAGGTTCGCTTGCAGGAGATTTCTCGTTCTATTCTCTTCGAGGCTGCTACTGTGAACCTATATTTGTTCATGGTATCACCAGATCGGCAGGCTAATTCTGAGGTCATTCTTCTTCTACCAGGAATTTCATGTCCACATTATTTCCATATTTCATCTTCATAATTATTACAGGGGTTTACTAGATCGCCGGGATTAGCAAGAAGTAAATTGAAGCATAGGCTTTTTAATAATATGTTTTTGCAAATACGTAGAGAAAGTCATGTAAATTTTTTTAAAGAATATGTCAGTTTTTTCTCCACTTTTCCTTTGGCTCATATAAACCACTCATTTCTTCGATAACTGGATTAACTGCCAGAATACATTAAATGCCTAAATAAGAAAACTTTCAAGTGCAGAGTATATGCATGCTTGGTTGCAAATATTTTATATTACATACAAGAACATTTGGATTTTAAGACCTGTAAATTAAATATGTAATTTTAATTGATAAAATATGTAATCATAAAATGCCTGTAATCATGAATGCCTGTAGAGAGCTTTAAGACAGAAGGAAAAAAAAATATACTTAAAAAAAGACCAGATTTTGGATGATAAATGTTAACCTGTTAAGTACTATTGTATATCGACTTTGTATTTAAATAATATGGTTGGCTATTTTACAGAAATAAAAATGCAATGATTGTGAAAATATCCCATTCATCTTTAATAAACGAAGTTGCTGTATAAAACCAGACTAGTGATTTTGGAATTCGTAAAATATTTTCAATCCTGTAAAAGTATCCGTCTGATGTAATAATCAGTTTTAGAAATAATGGTTCATGGATATAAAATTGGTGGTATAGAGATTTTTAATCATCACTTATATCTGGATACTTCTGCTGCAATCTGATTAGACTGTGTACGAGGTCGGCCGGTAAGCCCCGGGCCTCGCACAGATATGGCGCCACTAGGCCAGTTAGACGGCAGCATCTTAAAATTTAACTCTAGGCTAGCTTGTATTCATATTTGCAGGTCAATAGCTTGTTTAATTTTCGAATGACAGCATTTTAAACAAGACAACTTTAGAGTTATCGCGAAAATGGAGGTTTTGGAAAAACGAGCAGTGATTAAATACTTCCATTCGAAGGGATTAACGCCTAAAGAAATCAAGGAGGAAATGGAAAGTACATTAAAATACTCTGCTCCTTTTATTTTCAATGTTTAAATGGTAGGTTGCAGAGTTTAAAATGGGACGTACGAGCATTAGTGATGAGCCTCGCTCTGGACGCTCTGTAGAAGTGACAACTCCAGAAATCATTGAAAAAAGTCATCGTTTAGTACTGGAAGATCGCAGATTAAAGTTACTTAGATAGCAGAGGCTGTAAACATATTAAAATAACGTGAAGATGATATTTTAATGTTTTGGGCCTTCACAACGTCTGTGCAAGATGGCTGCCATGTTTGTTTACACCTGATCAAAAGCTGCAAAGAAAAAGCATTTCTGTTAAGTATGTAGAGCTCTACCATAAAAATCCCAGTGAATTTTTGAGACGGCTTATTACCATGGATGAAACTTGGATACATCACTACACTACACAAATTAAATTACAGTCAAATCCGTGGATTGCGCCAGGTGAACCAACTCCAAAAAAAGGCAAAATCAATTTTGTCAGTTACCAAGCTTATGGCGAGTGTTTTCTGGAATGCACAGAGAATTAACATTTATTGATTACTTGGAAAGGGGTAAAAGTATAACTGGTAACTACTACGGAAGCTTACTGAAACGTTTGAGTGATGAAGTGAAAAGAAAAAAATATATCGTTTCATCACGACAATGCTTCAGCCCATCGTTCAGTAATGTGCGAATTAAAGTTGGAATTGCTTGAACCTCCACCCCATTTGCCAGATCTAGCACCCAGTGACTACCACCTTTTCCAAAACCTCAAAAGATTTCTAGGAGGACGAAGATTTCACAGCAACGAGGAGGTCACAGATGCGGTAAAGAGCTATTTTGAGGACCTTGATAAATCGCCCTACAGAAATGGTTAGGACACCGATATGACAAATGTATTAGCCTTTCTGGAGATTATGTTGAGAAATAAAGTAAACATTTTTTTAAATGCAGTTTCATTAAGAGGCCCAGAACTTATAAGCCAACCCTAGTATATAGGTACAATATAGCCCCCATGTACACATTGAATTCTATGAAGGATATCCTTGATGTATCTTCATCGTGAAACTAATTTAGACAGGGCGCTAACGCCTGGAACCCAAAGGGAGGCAAGCCGAAACTCTGCCACAAGGAATAAGAAATCCCATTAGAACGTCAACAATGCATTAATTAAACAGCCGCTTATCATCAAGGAAGTCCAAGTAGTGGGGAGAACTACGGAAGTTTATCGAGTGTTACCGCAGAATCGGAAAATATTCATAAGGGAAGGCTTGGTTCCTGGGATTCCCCATGGAGTATCGTTCATATTGAGAACTTAAAGCCTCCGAAGTATAATATCGTAAACATCTGAGGATTGTTCGTTCTCTGCAAGTTTTACTTTCTTTACACGTACTATGCACATAGTGCAAAGAGAAGAATTTGTATTGCACTCAAAATGCAAGTTTTCAGGGCCCCAAGGTCGAAAAAAATATTTTTAGAAAAAGGTCCGTGTGCGTATTTAAGTTTGCATTTAAGTTTGGTGTCTTCCAAGGATGTGACACAAAGATTCTCAAGAAAATCCCCCCACACTAAACTACCCTTTACATGGAAGATTTTTCGAAAGTTTTGATTTTCTCAAAAACAGTTCTAACGATTTTAATTAAAATACCTTATGTATAAGATATTTTTATGACAAACAAAGTGTATATCTTAAATCTTCTGGGAACAGTTTCTGAAGACCTCTTCCTTTTGGATGACTTTTGTGTAACTGGCAAACCGTAAGAGGTATACAAAAACTTACCAGGAAAAAAAAAATGTAGACCTCATTACTACACACAATTTATGTCACATACATTTTTGTAGGGTTAACGGTTTTGGAGATTAACCAGATAATTGGTCTTAATTTTAATCTAATAATAGTTTTTTTTCAAACGGGAACACATATTTTTTCTCCTTTTTTGTTTATGTACTCCTGGCAAGCAAAGAGATTGGAATTTCAATTGTTTCATATATTTAAAAGACTGTTTTTTAAGGACGCGAATATCACTTTAGTCTGAGTATTTTCTTATTTCCTTTCTATTTACAAGAATGCTAGAAATAATACTAATTCTGCTTATTTATACAGGATGTTTCAAAAATACGGGGCATAATTTCAGGTATGTATTTCCCACATGAAAACAATCAAAATAATTCATTATAACATGTGTACGGAAATGCTTCATTTCCGAGTTATGGCCTTTACAACATTGAAAGTCCCACCTGTAGACAATCAAAATAGTTCACGTCCGGAAATGCTTCATTTCCGAGTTATGGCCTTCACAACATTGGAATTCACTGGAACGTTTTTCTTTCCGCAAATCTTTGCCGTCAAAGGAGACATTAGGAGGGCGCTCTGATAGTTCATTCTGAGGAAGGTTACATTCAGTGTTATTTAGGCTTAAGACTGTGCGACATGTATTCAAATCAAGAGCTGGCAGAGATACACTTCATGTACGGTAAGGCGGACAGCAATGCTGCGCTGGCTCGTCCTTTGTACCAGGAGAGGTACCCACAGCGACAATGTCCAGATCAGAAGACATTTGTACGTCTCCATTCCCGTCTGTGCGAGTATGGAACATTCACCTCTCCTGATTTGGGAAGGGGACGACCAAGATCTACAACTCCAGAGGTGCAGGAGGAGATTCTGGAGTTCCTTCTATCAGCACACGACGGTTAGCGTTGCAAGTCAATGTTCCTCATACGACTGTCTGGAGACTGTTGAACGAGTATCAATTGTATCCTTATCATTTGCAACTTGTACAGGCCCTGTCACCAGCAGATTACCCTGCACGAGTTAGGTTCTGTCAGTGGTTCATGCAGCAGTGTGGTGTAAATCCGAACTTTTCTGCCGTCGTATTATTTACAGATGAAGCACAGTTCACAAGAGATGGCATAACAAATTTCCACAATCAGCATGTATGGTCGCATGAAAACCCACGTGTAACTGTTGTATCTCATCACCAGGTGCGGTTCTCCCTCAACATGTGGGCCGGTATCATTGGTGATCGATTAGTTGGACCCCATGTACTTGTAAACAGACTTACGGGGCAGGCGTACACAAACTTCCTGGAAAACACCATACCTGACGTTTTCGAAGACACTCCACTGATCAATCATCAACACATTCACTTCTTGCATGATGGCGCTCCTGCACACTTCAGTCTTACGCTCGCCGGTACTTGGATCGAAGGTTTTCTGATCGATGGATAGGTAGAGGTGGCCCAATTGCTTGGCCTCCACGCTCATCTGATCTGAACCCTCTCGATTTCTACTTGTGGGGCCATTTAAAATCATTGGTCTATTCATCTCCGGTGCCGGATTTGGAATCCCTTCGGAATCGAATTGTGGCAAGTTGTGAGGACATACGCAATACTCCTGGAGTTTGGGATCGTGTTCGCAGGTCAATGAGACATCGATGTGAGGTCTGTATTCAAGCAGGAGGTGGACATTTTGAACATCTTCTGCAATGACAACAACCTGCGGAAATAAAAACGTTCCAGTGAATTTCAATGTTGTGAAGGTCATAACCCAGAAATGAAGCATTTCCGGACACATGTTATAATGAACTAATTTGGTTGTCTACATGTGGGAAATACATACCTGAAATTATGCCCCGTATTTTTGAAACAGCCTATATATTGATTAGCATACTACAGATATCAGATTAATGTTTTAAATAAAATGTTTGTACATTACGTGAATGGAACACATTAGATCTTGGGCTTTCTACTTAAAAGGAACCAAGTAATAAGGACAATTTCTGTTAATGTTTAACTACATGAAGTAGATAGAAATTAGCTTTTTAACAATAATTTGTTTCAGAGATGTAGCGCGAAAGTTGTGTAAATGAACACATCAGAATTTTTTTTT
Organism: Hymenopus coronatus; assembly: GCA_030762935.1. NCBI lineage: Eukaryota > Metazoa > Arthropoda > Insecta > Mantodea > Hymenopodidae > Hymenopus > Hymenopus coronatus. Next base: position 54,110,502 of record CM060887.1, on the reverse strand, counting down.
CATACCAGTACATGAGACCATGTCTTAATTCATTCATTTGGTTTCTCTGTTTTAAGGCACATAGGAAATAATGCACCATATTTATAGACGTTTTGCTGATTCAATAGATACGGTGCTAGACTAAAGTGCATAGAAGTCAGCACAGATAATCGAATATAGCGGCTATCTACCCGTTACTCCGTAGTTGCTGGTTTCTTAAGCCGTAATTTGAAACAATATATCTGCAGACATGAAAGAAGTATGTTACCCCACGAAAACTTATCAATAAAGTATGGAACCTGGGAGCCATGTGCCTGTGGTTAATTACGCCTATAACAGGCTGAAATGTAGCGCTTGCGAGATAGTGACCTCAGGTTGTTTTACCTGTTTAAAGTCAAGGAGGGGAAATGCTGGTAAGTCACACATACTTCAGATTAGATTATAAAGCATTCTGTAGGTTCATTCAGGCCAGGAAGCCACTGAACATAGAACTTGTCAAGGGATATACATGTATACATATGTTTATATACTACGAAGAGAAAAAAAGAATACATAAAACTCTAGTGCTAAAAGCACAGGTTAGAAAAACAGCAGAGTAGACATATAATCACTGTATGCCACTGCACTATACTTAATGTGCTTTATAAAAGCATATGTACTTCTTTTATTTTCTTATATGCACATAAAAACAAAGAGTATCAAAAATTAGTGTTAAAATGTATAAATAAATATAATTTCATTTTATGTAACACTGGTGTAATGTCAAATTATATTTTTCTAATTATCCACATAATAGCTACTGCTAGTAATTATATAAAACTAAAATATGATTATTGTATTGTGTGCTCTTCAAAAATGCCAACAAATCACAATACATATTTACAAATATGTTATGGAATTTACAATGAAAAAATTTACCATTATGTACTAGAGCGAAAAATATCAAGGCATCAGGCTTTACAGATCTTGTGGCATTACTAGATACTAGAAAATTCATTTGTCACATTCGTGCAAATCAAAGTATACATCAGTTTATCTTGAATATAAAACACACACGCACACATACATACGTACGTACACAGATTTGTGTGTCTGAGTGAAGAACATATCAAAAAACGCCGGTCCCCATAGCCGCGCTCGCCAAGGCGTCCCGCTTTGGTGCTTCGTAGCGCTGGGGATCGTGGGTTCGAGTCCCGCCTTGGGCATGGGTGTTATATGTTTGTGTTTATGTGTGTTTTGTAACAGTAAGAAAACAGCAATCCAGTAATGATACAGAAAAACAAGGTAAAAAGAAGAAAAAAAAAGTAAATAAAAGTAGGCTATACAGACACGGAGTCCTGATCAAACTCTGGTACCGTATTAAAAAAAAAAAAAAAAAAGTCCGTTAAATACCAAACATTTAAGTTCAGGAGCCTTAAAATATTCAAAACGATTCTCAAGAGAAGCCCCCCCATCCCAAATCACCTTTAAATGGAAGCTTTTTCAAAAAAATATTTATTTTCTCAAAAATGACTCTAACTGTTTTGATTAAAAATATTCTCATTACACATTAAATTTTCTGGGTAAAACATATAAAATCCTCTTCAATCTGGATCAGTTTTGCACAGCCCGTAAGTTGTAAGAAATAGAGGAAAACTTACTGAATAAAATTATAAACCTTGTTAAAACACAGTTTCAGTCCCCTACAATTTCTGGGGAGTTAACCATTTTCTAGATTTTTGAGATATTCCTTGCTTAAAATCATTCTGTTATGTCGCAAAACGGTTTGTTGAGTGGAATCAGTTACTACACCTTTCTCTCTGTTAGACATTGCTGGGTTACGTATACTCCCGCCGTTCTTAGAAGCATATTGTTGTATAATTCCGAGAAACGCTCCATGGATGGAACGAAGCACACACTTTCAGGAGAGAAAATAAATCCATCTTTATTTACTATTATTGCTTGTAAAATAGGGAATCGACAAGTTTAATTGTAACAATACAATGCCCTATATTTTTTTTTAGCTGTTTGAAAACAGAAATACACCCTTTCATAAGAAATAAGCAGCTGTATTGGTGTGAGAAAGCAAACAAAATGTCACTGAGCAATATGCCGGCAAGCTTGTGACTGGTTTGAAAACAGAAATACACCCTTTCATAAGAAATAAGCAGCTGTATTGGTGTGAGAAAGCAAACAAAATGTCACTGAGCAATATGCCGGCAAGCTTGTGACTGGTATGAATTCGGTAGTGCTAAAAATGAGTGATTACGGATATGAAAAGCACTCTAAGGATAAACTGTTAAACCGTGGCGAAAAACAGATGGGCTTAAATGTGTTGCATAAGTTAAAGGACCAGCCTCGATATTTTAGTAAATTAACTGTTGAAAATAACGGCAGAGTACACCGGCGTGTCAGAAGTGTTGTTTACGTTCTCAAAGAATTAAAAAAAAACATGGTAGTATTAAAACACCTTGTAATAGGGGGAATGAGAGCTAAAGCAGTTTTAGAATAAGTGGACGACTTTGTTAAGTGTGCAATTCATTCTACAGTGCACAATTTTTGAGCCACAATAGTGGATGTAAAAATTATAAAATTTTGGGCTATAAATTGAATTGCAATTAATTTTGGGAAAAATCCTAAAAATTTTGGTACACAGCCTAGAGATAATATTGAAATGAATAATGTAAAATTAATGATTTTTTTGTGATTTAATGAATTAAATCTTTGTGAAATGTAAGATAGATTACTTATGGTATTGAAGTTATGAATATTCAGATTTTTTAGATATTGAATTTGATTCCTATATAATTCCCCAAAATAAAACTATTAGATCCTTATAATATTCGACTGCTTGAAGTTACAATAAACAAAGTGTTAAGTGCTGTCAACGGTGATTGGCCATATTTTAAGCGTAGCAACTTATGTACATTATTTTATTTTCGGGGATTTCATTTGTGAAACGAAATAATGCCAATATAATTGTAGAAAGCGATGATATTGTGCTTTGGTAACAATAAAACTTTCAAACTGAAAGAGGTGTAGCAGCTTTTAGACGAAGCATTGGCTCAGGTGACGGCGGAAATGTGGCAGGCTGTCATGTAAACAAGGAAGAAGAAAATCTGTGGCAACTGTACTGTCTTCTCACTGATAATGTTTTCGATAGTTTAATGATGCACTTAGATGATGACAGTTCAGGGTCGTTCTCAAATCTCTACCTGGGAGTTGAGCATTACGTGCTAGCAATTACGGCTCTGAATCTGACTAATGTAAGCACAAAAGTACTTTAAAATCACGTCTTCGTTTGAATGCATTGATTTTGATATTATGTTGTTGACATTTTCTCAGAGTCATTTAATAGAAAACTTTATTTCTTGAAGCAAAACCCACTAGTGAGCAATTCTTGTTCATACTTGTTTTAAATGTAGTAGTATTTTATTATTAAGTTTACAATAATACAATATTTGCATCACACAGTCACATGGGTTGGGTGACCGTACTGTCTAGGTATTTGTTTAATTTGCAACTACAATGCCGATCTCCGTGGCTGCGCACGCTGAAGTACCTAGCTTTGGTGCTTCGTGGCGCAGGGGATCACGGGTTCCAGTCCAGTCGCGAGCATGGTTGATTGTAAATGTTTATATGTATGTATATCTGTAAATCAGGAAGAAAAAAAAAGGAAAAACAACAGAAACGTATGGAAAATGGAAAAAAAATAAAACAAAACATAGCAATACTAGCTCGACTACGGCAAACTTCATCTTATCTCATAGATAACACGGAATAGTGCCTGAAAAACTAAATGCAACATTATGCAAATAACTATGTTAGGGAGACATAAGTTGAAACGTGTAACATATGCCATATATAAGCTCCTATGCCGTAAGCTTTCTGCTATGCAAATCCAATGAAAGTATTGACGTCATCCTTTAAACCTGCAATAAAATCCCTTACATTGAAAAACGTTATGGTCAGGAATTTCAAAGCATTAAAGCTGAGACAAGATTAAAGGCGAAAAGCCAGTAGCAGAAAATGTAATATATTTAAAGGGTTTAAACGTTCAATTTTAAAAGTCGTGCAAGGAAATAAAAGTGACGATATAATGAACAAGAGGTCGCTGCCGGCTCACCACCCGTCAGTGCTTAACTAGCATGCATCTCTGCACCTCGAGAAAATAATAAAATAATAATATCCGGGAAAATAAGGTCTAAAGTTGGGATTGTATATTTATAGGAATACGTCAGAACATTTAAAGTTTTAGTAAATTGGTCAGATGGGAAAAATTATATATTTTCTTAAAATTAAAAATGCACGTTATTTTATTATGAAAAAAAATTTAGTTTCCCATACATTTTGGTCAAAGTTCACAGATGCATCGTCTTAGTAGTACTCTACTGGTTAAGTGTGTGTGTGTGTGTGTGTGTACGCTAAAAAGGGGCAGTCCACACTGCACGCTGAACTTATCGAACGTCAGTCCCCTGGTGTAATTTCAAAGGGTGGCCACCATCCATCCGGCAAGAGCCGTCGGAGAGTCCCTAACAGTTCTCAAGGAGTTTTTCATCTCGACGCAGGGATCGCCAGGAACCGTGGCTCAATCCGTATAGACCACCTGTGTTCTAGCGTACTCCTCCAAACCCGGCGGAGGACAATGGATTTTTCCGGGCGTAAAAATCTTTAGCATGGCTTCCTTCCTTGGTCCCGTTTCGTAGTTTTACGGCACGGAAAAAAACCTCAAGCCCGATAAAAGAGGCCTCTGAGCAAAATTAAGCGGTCTTTCACGCCCATTATAAAATGGGACGCTGAGAAACGCAGTAGTTAAAGAGCGTCCATAAATAAAGCTCCATTTACATTTTGCCATCCCGCTGCCGAGAATGTATTTCCGGAGCGCAGTCACCTCCACGATATGGCGTCTCTGCCGCAGTTCAGTTGAAAACCCTAAAAGAGATGGGATGAAATGAAGGGACAAGAATTTCGGGGGATGAAGAAGCCTCTTCAGTATTCGCCAAGTGACCCGGAAATATCTTCTAAAATCCTAGGTTTACTGTTAAATAATAACCACTGACTTTTTATAATAAACTGTAACCAGATTATCACTTATTTTTCAGGAAAATTGATTAAATATTCTTGGGTATTAAACAGAGTGAAATAAAGTTGTCCAAGAAACGTTTAGAAATGCAAGCTTCATATTTCTGCAACCTTTTAATCTGCTTGAAAGTAGTCTATCACTTATTTTCAAGCTGGTAGAAATTTATAGCCTTAGCACATTCAGGCACAGGCCAATAAATTCCGTTTAATGTTCGCTCTTGCTGGTGGTTAAGACAGAGCTCATCACGGGTCAGCTCTCAGAGCAAATCTCATTTCCTACGTCCTAGGACTTAAGACCATGAATTGCAGTATTCCGTAACAGTAACCAACGAAAAGCGCATTGTGTCGCTTACAATACCAAGCAGAAAATGGGTCCCACTGAAGGACATTGGCGCTCTAATTGCATTAGGAATTGTAGCTCATCAAATCTTACATTCTCTAAGGTGGCCTCTGTTAATCACAATGCCTGCACTGTGTGTTTGGATTTAGCTAGGAGACGTCTGGAAATTCAGAAAGCCAATCATTTCCATCTGAACAAACACTGTGTTGACGCTTCTATGGTGTGCAGGTTAGCTTGGTATCTTCCAAACCCAGAGCTTCGATTCAGTTGGGGAATCTGTAATGTTCTTTAATCAAAATTGTGGCCCATCTTCCTTGCACTTAGGAAGTATGAGTAAAAGAGTAAATATGTGGGAATACAAATAGGACATTATGATGGCTAAAAGGTCCTTCCTTGACCCTGCGTTGTTTATTCCTACTCTCTCTCTACTACGTTTAGTAATCAAAGGAATTATTAAACCCTGCCTGGGTAGTGCGGTAGTAGCGTGTCTGCCTCATATTCAACAAGTCGTGAGTTCGAATCTAGCTTAGAGTGAGTTACCCGGATAAGGTTTTCTCATGGTTTTCCCTTATCCTCAGAAGACGAATGTCGAGTACCTTTAAGATCCATGGTGCCCGAGATCATTTGAACATAATTTCACAAATTTCATTAAAGGACGTTAAACGATAAAAAAAGAGGAACTATTGTATCACACCAAAAATAAATGTTTGAGGTTCCATGAATTCCAAAAGAGTGGACGTAGGAGTATGTGTGTGTGTGTGCGAACAGTATAACTCAAAAATAAAAGCCGGTTAAAAACTAAACTTCATACTTAAATTGATGTTCCAAGGATGCCATAAGAAGAGCACACAAAATTTCCTTTATCTAACATTTTTGGAACATTTTGATTTTATCAAAAATTGCTTAAAATGTTTGATTAAACTGTCATTTGCCTCAAGATGTGCAAATTAACTTTATATCTTTGATTTTATAGGAATAAGCACTGAAGCCCTCCTCAAGCAGAATAGCTTTTGCACAAGTAATGACTGATAAACCTTAATAGATTAAAAAAAAAAAAATGTTACCTGACAAAAAACCTTTAGATATCGATATAAGTTTTTGATTGATGTAATACATCTATCAATACTGCATAGTTTTTTACATTTATTTCAGTTATTGTAAACAATAGTAGTTATAGTTATGCAGGTATTGGAATTTTGGTTTGCATGGTTATTTAAATAATAATTTTAAGTGTCCAAATTAAGTATCTACTAATTAATAATATGCTTTTTTAAATTTAATTATTTATTTATCTAAATGGTAGTAACATTTCGAAAAAGCAATAATTAATTTCTTTTGTTTACTTTTGAGAGGCGGCATAAGGTATTTAAAGAAATTAGTTAAACAATTTAATTGTGTGGAGCATATTCAGTGTGATAAAGACTTACAAAAATGTTTGAGAGAAACTAAGGTTTAAAGTTAATTGTTATTAATGTTATTATGCTATTTCTTAATTTAATAATAATAATAATAATAAGCATGTGCCTAGTTAATAGGTGGTAAGTTCACTAGCTGATGAAAACGGTATATTTTGTTATATTTTGAGTTCATATTATTTTATTACAAATAAAACAATGTTTTTATTTTTTACAATTTTGGTCATATTTCACAGATATGTCAACTTAACATGAAATAGAAAGAAGAATGAGTTAGTTCTAATAATTTATACAGGTGCGAACAGAGGTCATGTGAGTACAACACATAAGATATATTTACTTCATATTTTTGTAAAGGAACTTTAATGTGTGAAGGAAGCGAAATTAATTTAAAAGGCAAACCAAATATTTTAAATCATGGATAACAAATTGCAAAATGTAATGCCAGTTAAAACTATGTAAGAAGCAATTTTAAAATAAAATATTTATTTAACTATAGCATTAGAATCTTACAATAAAGATCTGATGTGATCCATTCCCATGACTTTCTCCTTTTCTGCAACAAATAATTCTTATAGAAGCTTAATCTTCTGTGTACTTCATCCTAATCAAGATAAAAATCATCATAAATGATCTTATTATGCACTTCCTTGTAGGTAGAAAGGAAATGAGGGAATACACTGAGTAAAGTAATAGCCATATCTTTAAAGAGCTGGACGTAAGTGGTTTAGCGCCTGTATTATAGCTAATTCAGACATTCATATTATTCTTCATGATACTAATTATGTCGTAGTCTACCTCCATTATGTTTTGTCATAAGGAGCTGTCGTTACTAGTACAGCTGGATTTGTATATTGATATTCATTATTTACCAGATTATCCCTTAATAACAACTTTATTAAAATCTCAATTTTTCAGAATATTTGTGTGATAACTAACTTGGTTCATTTTTCTTGTCCAGAAGTGTATGTACTGTATGCATGTATAGTATGCATTTAATGTATGTAATGTAACCATATAATGTATGTAATTTATGTAGGATACATGATTGTATGCATTGTACATAAAAAAAGGAAAACGAATTATCCACTTCACATTTGAGAAAAATGTAGGTATTGGAGAACTTAAACCTCTAGCGAGGGAAATCTCAAATGGTTAACTCCACAAAAAATTTACTTGCCAATCTAAATTTTTATATAGCAAGATTTAGTTTAGGTATTTCTTACGGTTTATCAGTTATAAAAAAGTCATCCAGAAGGACAAGGAATTCAGTGCTATTCCCAAATAATTCAAGATAAATATTTAATTTGGCATGAAAATGTTATACATACAGTATTTTTATCAAACCCATTAGAACAATTATTGAAATTAAATATTATCGCTCAATCTTACATGTTAAGGGTAGTTTAAGTTGGCTGGATTTTCATGAAATAGTTGTGTTATATCCTTGCAAGATGGTGAACTTAAATATCTAGTTTGGAATCTGATGAGCTTTTCATTTTGAAGTTATACTGCTCACACATACGGATTATTGTTTTAAAAATATATTTAAGAGCATTCAAAACATATATTTACGCCAAAATATTGGTATTAGATATGTAGCTGGACTGCAATACCCCTTCTATCGACTACGTATGCAGTGAGAAGGTAAAACGACATCGTCAAGTTTTATTTCGTTGAAGTAAATAGAAAATAAACTAAGGATTAAATAATTAGATATTGTTTTTCCACACATATCGTTATTCTATATCACTAGTATAGTTAAATTTGAAGAATGAACTAAAATAAATGGTAATTCAGTTGGTTATAGCAATCGAACTGAAACAGGTTCAAAGCCCGGCGATGGCACTGAAATTCTAATTCTACCTTTCGACCGTGTCCTTCACACAATTTCTGTAAACGAACAATGCATTACCACTGATTGAACTAATAGTTGGTAAAAATTTAATGGTTGGGATTTCAAGTACGAGGTACGTCCAAGAAAATAAGTTCCGTTTCAATTTATCTCCGCTGCAGCGCTGCGATCGCAGCTCCGCACATGCGCGGTAAACGCTCTGAATCAAGGAAAAGAAACGTGCGCCATTTTGAGATCGCTGTCAGCCACATACGCTTTGTTGTGCTTGTTTACAATGTCGGTGTTGATTGAAAATCCCGCCGCTTGTGAAATCAGATATGTGATTCCTTTTCTGAATGCTAGGAAATTGAAACCAATTAAAATTTATCGGCACATTTGCGAAGTTTACGGACAAAATGCGATAAGTGATTCAATGCTGAGAAGATGGGTCCGACAGTTCAATGAAGGACGTAGTGAAGTGCACGATGAAGAACGAAGCGGGCGTCTATCTTTGGTTACAGAAGAACTGGTTCACGCGATTGATGACAAGATTCAGGAAAACCGCAAGTTTACAATTAGTGCTCTCGCTATGGAATTTCTCCAAAGCTCACAATCACTAATTCATGAAATTGTTACCGAAAAACTGAAATTTCGTAAACTTTGCTCACGTTGGGTACCAAAGATTCTTACTGAGCAACACCAAACAAAACGGATGGGTAATGCACTTCAGTTTTTAACCCGTTATGATGAAGACGGCGAAGAATTTCTGACACAGATAGTCACAGGAGTTGAGACTTGGGTTTCTTACGACACCCCTGAAAGTAAGCGGCAATCAATGGAATGGAGGCACATTTCATCCCCAGCAAAGGTTAAGCCGAAACAAATCTTGACACCTCGAAAAATGAAGTGCACAGTGCTCTGGGACTGGAAAGGCATCTTACTCATTGATTTCTTACCGCGTGGTCAAACAATCAAAGCAGATGTTTATTGCGAGACACTTAGGAAATTGCGCCGCGCAATACAGAATAAGCGCCGAGGATTGCTGTCAAAACGTGTTGTTTTTCTTCACGACAACGCACGACCACACACTGCAAATGTGACGAAAAACCTCCTACAGGGATTTGGCTGGGACGTGTTTGACAATCCTCCGTACAGCCCTGACCTCGCTCCTAGCGACTTTCATCTGTTCTTACATCTCAAGTCTTTCCTTGGCGGTCAACACTTCAACATTGACGAAGAGCTGAAAGAAAATGTTTCCAACTTTTTAAAGACACAGGCGGCAAACTTCTATGAAGAAGGTATACAAAAACTTGTGCCACGCTATGACAAATGCCTGCAAAATTTCGGCAGTTATGTGGAAAAGTAGTTTAAGTGTAGTAGACCTTTGTGCAATAAATAATTATTCTGTATCTGTACACAATTTAATTTTATTACCAAACGGAACTTACTTTCTGGATGTACTTCGTATTTAAATATTGTAAGTCGCCATTGGAATATGTAAACTCTAAATAATTTTGAGATCTCCTTATGGATTACCAGGGAAAATGTGAATTCAGTTGGGGAGGTTAGTGTCGTGCCGGCATATTAATTAGTGAAGTCGGACAGAAACCGGTAGATTGGTCGTTTAAATTCTTCCATGACATTTCTGTCTGGTTCTATCTTTCAAATCTGTCATACATACGGCTTATGTAAAAAAACAATGTATTCCAAACTAAATAAACTTTGAATAAGAAATACTATTACAGTTTGGTTTTGTATTATTGAGAGACCCATAATAGTAGCTATAAATCGTTTAGATTTGTTAGCTGGTTTGGTAGTCGAACACTGTACGCCAAGTTGGGCAGTCTATGGCAAGTCCAGTACCACACACGTGCATGGGGTAACTGGGGAATCTGTGCTGAAGAAAGTAAGAAGAAGGCCGTATAAGTCGTCGGAGCTCCATTATCAATGGATATCGGAAGATTTGCTGTTGTTATAATGTTAATAAACTGATGATTAACTATTAATAACTTGTATTGTTTTGGTGGAGTAGTAACAGTCACCCAGAGTTTCTTTTTACAACCAGTGAAATGTTGGTGCTCTTCACGGCCGATGATTGTGTTTCGTTAGTAGAGAAATATATTCTGTTGTTCCTTAGGGTTGCAGCAGTATATTTTCCGATAATCTGCGTATGGGTTACGCTTATGATGATGTCATAAACCCCAATTATCGGGAAATAGCGCACCAAAAAATACGCCAAATCGGAAATACTCTGTATAATTTTAATCATTCTTCCGGGATATTATAGTAACTTACTATGATAAGTTTTGATCGCTGTATCACTCTATTTGAATGCTTACTATCTCTCACATCTTCTAGATTACACATACAGAGCTGGAGCTCCCCGCTGCTTGTCATTCTCCTATTAATAACGCTACATTCTCATATTCCAGAGTGATATGGCAACAGGCGTGTCACTAACAAGCTCTGCCCAATCACTTATTTATATACAGTTGAGTGTATGGAATCGTGCCTATGTAATACGCAATGGTTAATGCTAGTAAGCAAACACTAACTCTCTACCACTCCCTTATCTGGTTCTAGTACTGCTCTGGCCTCTTTTACTGCACTCATACCTGAGGTCATTGGTTAACTTTTAACATTAAATCAATACGAGATGGACTCATACGCTGCTGATGTTTACGTCATATCAAAGCATGCCTTCCAACCATACTTTTCGTACTTTTACCTTTGGCCACTAACCTAAGCCTGACATAACTTAATCATTTTTACATAGGCAAGAGATTGGCACAACAAAGCTGTTGTGTAACACTGATGATACATTGAACAAACAAAAAACTATAGTAATCTAAAAGCTTCGGCACGTTTCCTTGGATTTGACTGTACAATGAATACGCATCAGCTCTGTGAACTTTGGAGGGAGAATCGATTTCTTCTCCACTCTTACATTTCTTCTTTTTGAGTTCTAACCCCTTTAAGCTTTATGGTGAAGTCTTTTAGAATTCACTTCTATAAATCAGAGCGTCCACATGTAAGTAGTGAACAAGGCAACAAGCAAAGAAAAATTCAAGAGATCAAGGTATCGGGAATTAGCAGCTACTGGTAAACGGATCAGCGACCAGATTTACCCCAAATGCTCTAAGCGAGATAATTTGCGGTACACGGCGGAGCCAGAAGAACGAAGTCTTGCAAAAAGAGCGCTGTGATGGATGTGCTGGTTATTCTAACTAGTGCATCAAGTCTTCCACGCCATTTGATTCAATAGAGTACGCCACGTACTCGACCTCCTGACTGGAAAACAAATTACTTGTTCACCGGCTTTTCTCCATGAAATAAAGAGAGAACTCCTGGAATGTCTGAATCCCTGACGTGGATTAAGTTAGATGGCTGATCGAGCAGTAAACAGATAGTCGGCCAGAGGATGACTAATCAATTACGTTACACGTTAGCCGATTCGAAAAGCTTCAGCTTTTCTCTCTCACTCTTGACCTGTTTTCTTTCTTTGGTTTCCTTCTTTAGGTAAATGGAATTCCTTAAGGCAGTGCATCTTTTATATATGAAAAAATCCAGAGTGTGCAAGAAAAAGTGATATTCTTGACAATTATCAAAATTATAGTTGTCATGGTTCTTGACTTAGCAACTTTATTGATCTAATAATAATAATGAGCTACGTGATACATTTTAAAATTATTCACATACAAAAATTCGCTTTTATGGCAAATGGCTTCACAGATAGATCTGTCATACATTTTATATTAGCCCTAATTGGCGGTGAACAATTATTATTTTTCATACTCTCCGAAACTCCTCATTTTTCAAAATATCATAATTTATTTAGAAAAATTGGAGCATTGCTTCGAAAAAGGAATGTGATTATTTTATTTTTCTTTAGAGAGTCAGCATAAATAACTTAAAACAAATTAGTTTAATAGCCAGCTTGGAAAGTGTGGTGGTAGTGTGTCTTCCTCGCATTCAAAAGGTGCGGATTTCGAATTTTGCTTAGGGTGAGTTACCTGGATGTTTTTTTCGGGTTTGACCCTTTTCCTGAGAAGACGAAAATCGAGTAACTTTAAGCTCCTTAGACCCCAAGATCATTTGCGCATCATTTTACCAATTGATTCATCGTCCAGGTTAAAGGACGTTAAACTATAAAAAAAAATGCATCCCGTGATGGAAAAGTGTTTAAGGTTTATGAGGAAATAAGCTTTAAATTTGGGAGTGTCTATTAATTTACATGCACGTACCCATTTATAGCTTAGTTAATTGGTAATTAAGTTGCCCTAAATGTGAGAAACAATATATTTTTTTAATTTTAAAATTAATATTATTTTATTATAAAACAATTTTTTTAATTTTACACAGTTTTCACAGATGCATCACCTTAAGGTGAAGCAAGTTTGGTATTCAACCAACCAAACACACTAACCTTTCTCTAAAGATTTGTTTAATAAAGGAACCCCAAAACATTTATTTTCGGTGATATCTCGTTATCAAATTATACTATTTCTTACAAGTATATTGTACAGACGTGCTAGAGAATGTAAAGAAATCATTTACAGTAACTGTGGTTCACTTGTATATGTATTAACGGTGAAAAATGCAATGCTCATTGTCTCACTTTGTCACAGAGCTGATGATCAATGCACCTAAACCATTAGTTAACAAAAATATTAACTTTTATGTTGAACTACTACTACCCTTTCTATTACAACGATAACTTTTCATTCCAGTACACCAAGTAACTGACTGGATGATTTAGATGCTAATCCTTGTTTCTTGAAATTGTGTCCCCCTTATATAACCTTCCGCGAAGAACTCCCTTTCCCTTTCCCCTTGTTGGCTAAGTAAATCTTTGAATAGCGTTATACAAATCCTATCTAATGCAAGGTCAGGCAATAACATCGATATATACATATAGTATATTTTATTCATTCGGTCATGAAATGGTAAATTTGACAATTTTTTTCATAAATTAATATTCATGTTAAATAAGAAAATAATTTATATCGCATAGCACCCATTCCACTACGGTAGCCAATGAGAGGTAACTGGTCATGTGACAGATACAGAGTAACGTCATGTGGGACACCTTTATTTGGCCTCTATATAAGTGGGTCGGCTAAGGACACCACTGTTTTGTTATTAATGTGTAACATTGCCAATGTTTGCCATCCGAGAAAAGTGAAGGACAAGATGGTGGTATGAATGTACATCTGTACAATGAAAACTATCTCATTTTAACGTCACAGTCTCTGTAGTAAATGTAGCTCACAACTGTCATTCAGTTTCTGCCTCAAATTAGATATTTTCTTCGTCTAATGCATTTTGTCTATTTTCAGTCTTCAAACTCATTATTTCAAGTTAATCTTTCATTTTGTTGCCTTCTTTCACTTTCTTTATTAGGCCTAACAAACCTCAATTGATATACTGTCATTTATAAAGAGCTATAAAACAGCACTACATTAAAGACTTAAATTACAGTTGATAGTGACTACTACAACTACTAATTTACAAAGATCAGTTAAAAACACTCTTTACTACAGAAACAAAATATTGGATGAGACACCAAATAGGCAATGCGAGAGGTATGTCCCTCCTTTTGCCGAGGAACACAAACTTTTTACTTTTTGTAGTAATTTTGTACAATATAGTTAATAGAGAAAATATTATATTCTAACCAAAAATTCGAAGTCGAAATTTCGTCGGAAAATATGTTTTGAGGTTACCTACAAATAAAACGCATTTTTAGAAAAGCTCCCTTTGTGTCTGTGGACAGCATAGCTCAAAAACTAAAGACCGTAAAATGTCAAACTTGGTATTTAAGTTTAGAATCTTCTAAGAGTGAGACACAAAGATTTTCAAAAGTTGCCTCTCCCCAAACTATCCTTTACATGGAACATTCTTTGAACATTTAGATTTTCAAAATAACGGCTCTCACGATTTTGTTTGGAATTCCATATGTTTAAAATAATTTCATTACAAACGAAATGTATATTTGGAATATTCTGGGAAAGGCTCAGAAGAGCTCTTTTTTCTGGATTACTTTTGTATAGCTTTTTTATAACTGGTAATTCGTAAGAGATAGACAGAAACTTACTACACAAAAACTGTAGATATCGTGAAACTACACTGTTTAGGTCATATAAATTTTTTTAAACAAATGTAGATATCGTTAAACCACATAATTCATGCCATATACATTTTTGTTGCAGAGTTGACTGTTTCGGAGAAGTTCCATGTTATTTGTTTCAATTTTAAGCTACTTATACTTTCCTCAAATGGTAGGTTATCTATCTTTTGTCTGTCTTTTGTTTTCTCCTGGCAATCAAAGAGAACGGAATTTCAATCCCATCGTGATCGGGGTTTAAAAGAATTGACTCTAGTTTTAACCTATGTATTCCCTTACTTCCTTTCTGCTTACAAAAATTAAATAATACATTTATGCTAATGTTTATCTTGACTAGTATGATGTAGACAAAAGAATAACCTTTTCTAAGAAAGGTTTGTTTCCGGAACAATTAGAGAAAGTCATGTGAATGGAACAAATCATGTTTTTTCTATGAATGCATACTGTTGTACTTCACTACTAGTGATCTCTAACAAAGGAATGCAGCGAAAGGTAAGAAATAAAGGACACCTATTCAGGTTAAATTATATTAATATAGTTATAACTATTACTCATTAAATTAAACTTCCAAGTAAAACTGACGGATTAGAAAATACCAAATGCCACCTCTCTAAGATTAAAGGAATCTAATTTCTAACTGGCAGCTGAAGTTTTGGGCATGACCATGTTATACTGAATAGCAATTTTAGAGCGAGTTTCAGTTTGAGGGGTCTAAGCTTTGTGCTGTAGTAATCCTAGGTAAAACAAAACCCCGAGGGAATATTTACATGAACAAATTTTCTAAAATACCCATAGAAAATGTTTTAGGAAGCTACAAAAACACTGGCAGTTTCACCATATTTTTTTTGAATAATGTTGTTCCATCATACATTCAATATGAATATAGCTGACTTTAAAATTCATTATAATCTTTACAGTTTTGCATTTTGAGTTACAGTTTGTGAGTCCGGCTCATAAATTACAGATACGTCACAGGCAATGAAACAGAATCTGGTCAAAATTTAGTAATCAAGTAAACGCCTGATTAATCCGAGAATGACATGGTTTTTCACAATTACAAGAAATAAGACTTGCCAAACATAATAAATCCCCAATTTTTCCTAAGCCGAAAAAAAAATTACTTTTGTCTATTCTAGGTGGCTAAGGAGCAAGTTTCTCAGTGCTTATTAAAGATAAGATCCTCATACGGTAATATTTCCAGCTGAGTTGCCTGGCTTCACTCTCTCGAGGGCTTGCTGGGGCAGCGGAGCAAAAAACGCTCTGCCATTCCCCACCAGCTCGCAGAAAATGTGCTTATTACGTCACACTGGCAGGTAATAGCTGATCTTGAACAGTGCCGGTGATGTATGGAAGGGGATAACGGCTCAGGTTGCCGTATTAAAACAACATTCCTATTTAGATGACTTGGTTTTCTATGCTTGTGCGTCTTATTTCTAAATCCGTGTACTAATCTAATATATGTGAGTGTGTAAGTGCTGAAAGCGACATTGGAAAACATTCGCTATTTTTAAAATGTTTGAACAAGCTCCTAAAAACCTCTCAAAGACAAATGCCAAGTGAAGTAATCCTTTGTTTAGAATTCAATAATATTTTTTTTCTTCGGAATTTATAAAAGAGCTATCATCTAATTTGTATTCCTTGCGCTTTACAGGAATAAACGTGTAATTCTGTTACAAGGGACTTGTTTCATTGCTTTTTATTTTTACTTTATCTATAAGTACTATGTACATAGAGTATAGAGAAGGTATTGCACTCCATCCAAAAATTCGATACTGAGATTTCACCGGAAATATGCATTTTAGGTCCCCTTTATCTAAAGAAAAAGCATTTTGGGAAAAAGATCCGTGTGTGTGTGTGTGTGTGTGTGTGTGTGTATCCGTGTGTCTGTGATCACGATTACTCAAAAACGAAAAGTCGGTAAAATATCAAACTTGGTTTTTAAGTTTAGTATCTTCCAGGAATGCAACACGAAGATTGTGAGAAAAATTCACTCACCCCCAACTACCCTTTACATGAAACCTTTTTCGAAAATGTTGATGTTCTCAAAAATGGCTAACGATTTTGACTAAAATGGCATATATTAAAGATATTTACCTGACAAATAAAATTTATATATTGAATTTTCGGGGAATATCCTTAGAAGGGTACTTTATTCAGGATGAATTTTACGGAATTTTGAATAGTTGCTAAACCACAAGAGACGGACAAAAACTTACCACACGAAAAATGTAGATCACGTTAAAACACATAATTTATGCTATGAACATTTTCTTCTTAGAGTTGATCGTTTTTGAGATATTCCTTGTTTTTGGTTTCAACTATGAAAAACTTATACTTTTCTCATACAAAAATTTGTCAACTCCTGTCCATACAAACAAAGGCACTTCAGTGACATATCAATCAGCTTTTGACTATCACTTTAACCTATGGTAGTCCCTTATTTCACTTCTACTTACAAGGAAGCAAGTAATAATACTATTTTTGCATTTTTTTTTTTTTTTTTTTTACTAGCATGAAGTAAATAGAAGTATAAGCTGTTTAAGAATAATTTGTTGCAGAGATATAGAGCAAGCGACGTGAATGGTACACATCAGATTTTTATCTTTCTTTCTAATGGATCTGCATCCGGAAGTGCAAGTTGTGGGGAATTATGAAGCCAGGGAAGACCATCAAAAAAAGGGAATTGCTCAACAGCGGGAGCTTATGGACTCTGGCACGGCAGAGATTTCTGCCAAAAGCACAGCACCGTCCCTCAGTGATCGATGCTGTGGCCGCGGGGTCCACTCAACCTCGTACATAAATGAATACTAACGGTATTTCTCTAGGGACTGGGCGACCGGAGCGGTAGCCGCACTTTCCTTGCCAACAATACACTGCACGGCTTTGGAGAAACAAGAATCAGGAAAAATAGCTAATGCATATACTCTATACACCAATAATGCAAGAGAAGGTCATTCTTGTCCAGTGTAGTGGAAACCACGCTAGAGCCCTCTTAATTAAAAATAGGGATCCAATAACGAAGGGTCTGGTCCACGATATTTTACATTTGCCGGATTCTAGTGGGCAATTAATGTAATGTGTACTTGAGTCAGACATTTCTTAGCTTAAATATCTCAATTTTAAAATGTTGCATAAATATTGAAGTTGAAAGATAAACTAATAACCCAGAAAGATTGTATGCGGAAAATTATTTTGAAAATTCGTATTAATAGTTTTAATTAATGTCGTTTTGTGTAGAATCTTATACTATAAATCGCAAGACAGTTTAAAATTAATAGGTTATAAAGTTAAAACTTCATGTTTCCAAATAAAAGTCTTTTATTTCAAATAAATATCGTGAATATAACTACCTCCACAGTCGAGTGGTCAGCGAGCTGATTTCTCACCCGGAGGTTCCAGTTTCAATTCTCGGCTGGCGCGGGAAATTTTCTTTAACCTGAATTACTCCCAATGCCCCACAGAGTATGGAAGTATGAATGTGAGAGTGAATGTACTTGTGTTTATTGATATAAAATGATTACTCAATGCTCTAAACCTAGAGTAATACGAGTTGTTTCTAATGAAAAGCCCCCGATATAACCTTAGACCTTGCATTCTTTTTTTCTTCCTTCCCATTTCTTGTATTTCAGATTTCGGAGTACATTATTAAGCTCTGCGATTGCTTTGTTTAATTTCTTCAAAGTTTCGTGTCATATTCCATATTTAATGTAATAAATATGCACGTTAAACACACATTCTCTCTAAAATATATAGCCTATATGTGTGTATGTGTAGTCATTTATCGCTAAAATATATATTTCTCCAAAACGTGAAACATTCTCAAAAATTCGCAAAAGATATGCTTATACATAATTTCAAAATTATTTCAAATTCATACAAAATAGTTTGTTATTTAATTCATCAACTTTCTCACTTATCGTTAAAAACAAAGATACTTTCTTATGGCCATTAGTAAATTTAAAAAAAACTAGAAATACATAGTACAGACGGAAATCGATAGAAATCTTTCAATGTAAAATTTCTTTCTTAGAAAAATATCTAGTATGTTTCATCCACATGATTTTTCTACCCATCCTTAAACTTCTCTTAAAAAAGCTAGTCTTCTCTCTAATCCAAACTAATCCAAATACTGTTTGCATAAATATTTTATTACATATTTTCTTGTAGTTATAAAGGAATATGGAAATGTACTAGACTTACATCTTTAAAAGGGTGTCGCAATTGATGGCTTTGAAATTCCGTTCTGTTTGCTTGACTAACAGCAAGAAAAACAATTAATGTGATCCAATTGGTGCAGGTATACCCAACCTGAGGCATGCCATATCTGTTTTGTGCGTCCGGTGTTGCAGCTCATATGGTCTGTGGCGCACTGTGAGTCAGCCACCACTTCATGTAATCTGAAGTCGCATTGCCATTGAAATATTAAGGGTAGAGCAATGGAGAATAAGTATGTCACAAAATGTATTATACATGTTTTAATGTTTCTGTTGTGCTTAGTATTAAATTATAACAAAGATACTCAAAATAACCAAATACGAGGTACGTCCAGCAGTAAGTTCCGTTTGGTAATAAAATTAAATTGTGTACACATACACAATAATTATTTATTGCACAAAATTCTACAACTCTTAAACTACTTTTCCACATAACTGCCGAAATTTTGCAGGCATTTGTCATAGCGTGGCACAAGTTTTTTGTATACCTTCTTCATAGAAGTTTGCCGCCTGTGTCTTCAAAAAGTTGGAAACATTTTCTTTCAGCTCTTCGTCATTGTTGAAGTGTTGACCGCCAAAGAAAGTCTTGAGATGTAAGAACAGATGAAAGTCGCTAGGAGCGAGGTCAGGGCTGTACGGAGGATGGTCAAACACGTCCCAGCCAAATCCCTGTAGGAGGTTTTTCGTCACATTTGCAGTGTGTGGTCGTGCGTTGTCGTGAAGAAAAACAACATGTTTTGACAGCAATCCTCGGCGCTTATTCGTGTTGTGCGGCGCAATTTCCTAAGTGTCTCGAAATAAACATCTGCTTTGATTGTTTCACCAGGCGGTAAGAAATCAATGAGTGAGATGCCTTTCCAGTCCCAGAACATTGTGCACATCTTTTTTTCGAGGTGTCAAGATTTGTTTCAGCTTAACCTCCATTCCATTGATTGCCGCTTACTTTCAGGGGTGTCGTAAGAAACCCAAGTCTCATGTCCTGTGACTATCTGTGTCAGAAATACTTGGGTTAAAAACTGCAGTGCACTATCCATCCGTTTTGTTTTGTGTTGCTCAGTAAGAATCTTTGGTACCCAACGTGAGCAAAGTTTATGAAATTTCAGTTTTTCCGTTACAATTTCATGAATTAGTGATCGTGAGCTTTGGGGAAATTCCATAGCGAGAGCACTAATTCTAAACTTACGGTTTTCCTGGATCTTGTCATCAATCGCGTGAACCGATCTTCTGTAACCAAAGATGAGCGCCCACTTCGTTCTTCATCGTGCACTTCACTACGTACTTCATTGAACTGTCGGACCCACCTTCTCACCGTTGAATCACTCATCGCATTTTGACCGGAAACTTCGCAAATTTGCCGATAAATTTCAATTGGTTACACTTTCCTAGCATTCAGAAAACTAATCACAGATCTAATTTTACAAGCGGCGGGATTTTCAATCAACACCGACGTTGTAAACTAACACAACAAAACATATGTGGCTGACAGCGAACTCAAAATGGCGCACGTTTCTTCTCCTTGATACAGAGCGTTTACTGTGCATGTGCGGAAGTGCGATCGCAGCGCTACAGCGGAGATAAATTGAAACGGAACTTACTTTTTGGACGTACCTCGTATAGCACATACATGCAGTATCTTTTACTGTAAGAACAAAAGAGTACTTTATGAATAGAAATTAACACAATTTTGACTTTGGAAAAGTTGCAAAATATAGTATTCATTATAACTAGGGTCTGTGAGATTCGACTTTTCAGGTCTAGAAAAGAAAGAGACAGAAACACTTACCCTTTTGTCGTCTCTCTCTTTACGGTGACGGGTGCATTTGCAAAGAGTATATACCCATTTAACATGCAATAGAGGGTTGGGAGGAGTTGCGTGCTTTCCAAGAATTTAGACACAGCAGATAGAGTGTCCCAAAGACAAGAACAGAACTAAACCGGACAAGTTACATCTCTTAGAGTATACGTGGATACAGCAACCGGAGGGAGACTGGGAAATTCCTGCTTAGACAATTAACTTTACACCTGTACAACCATTATTTTGATTGTTTTATTGAAGAGTTTTGCTTTCTCTATACATAATATGTACATAGAGTACAGAGAAGGTATCGTACTCCACCCAAAATTCGATACCAAGATTTCACCAGAAATATATGTTTTAGGGTTTCCAAAAAAAGCATTTTCAGAAAAAGGTACGTGTGTGTATCCGTGTGACTTTGAACATGATAGCTCACAAACGAAAAGCCTGTAAAATACCAAAGTTACTATTTAAGTTTAGTGTCTTCCAGGGATGCGACATGAAGATTTTGAGAAAAATCCCCCCCAAACTACCCTTTACATGGAACTTTTTTCGAAAAGTTTGATTTCCTCAAAAATGGCTCTAACGATTTTGATTAAAATTTCGCATTTTAAAGATATTTACCTGACAAATAAAATGTATATCTTGAATTTTCTGAATGGCCTCTAAAGGCTACTTTATTCTGGTTGACTTTTTTTGCATAACGGCTAAATCGAAAGAGATGGACAAAAACTTACAACACAAAAATGTAGACCACGTTAAAGCACACAATTTATGTTAAATACCTTTTTTTCGTGGAGTTGATCGTTTTTGAGATATTCCTTGTTATTGGTTTCAGCTTTGAAAACTTATACTTTTCTCATACAACTATTTGTCAACTCCTGTCCATATAAACAAAGGAACTTCAGTCACATAGCAACTAGCTTTTGACTTATACATTAGCCTATGGTACTCCCTTATTCCACTTACAACGAAGGAAGTAATAAGAATTTCTGCTAATTTTTTTCTCGATTAGCTTGAAGTAAATAGAAGGATAAGCTTTTTATTATTTTTAGCAGAGACATAGAGCAGGTCATGTGAACGGAAGACAGATATTTTACTTCAATGATAGTATTTAACTACATTTAGTGCCGAGTAATACAACAAACAATATTATTGTTTCTGAAATATTAACAGTTCGAAAATGCAGTAAGTTTAACGTGTCGAACAATGAGTGTATCAACTTGATCTTTTCTTAAACACCCAGCCAGACCTATAATGATTATAGTGGATTTATATGTAGACACATTTGTCCAGAAACCTGGATGCTGTGTTAGCAGTAGAAGTGCTAGTTCACGAAAAATGTTAAGGACTTGCAACATGCCACAAGGACAACATACCACTCTTGCAGAAAACAGTAAACAGAATGCAATATATGTATATATATTCTTTGATAATAAAATTGAAGCTATTTAGGAGCTAACTATGAAGACATTTATTTTTAAACGTTACTTATAGTCCTCCAAAACTAACGAAGTTATACAGATGGCTATAATTTGCAACCTTGTTAATATTTTCTTTACCGAATAGTATGTAGTGTATAGGTACAACAGATATTGCATTCCACTAAAAATTTGAAACCGAAATTTTACTGGTAATACTTGTTTGGAGGACCTCTGAAAACAGCCATTTTAAGAAAAAGGTTCAAGTGTGAGTATTATTTGGTATTTAAGTTTAGTATCGCGCACGGATGTGATACGAAAATTTTCAAGCAGATCCCACATTCTAAACTTGGAAACATTTCTTAAACTTTTATTCTCTCAAAATTGGCTCTAATTATTTTGATTTAAATACAGTATATTAAAGATATTTACATGAAAAACTAAATGTATAATGGAGCTTTCTGGTAGTAGCCCCAGAGGCCTCTTGTAAAGGAAACTCGTAAATAGTAAGACATAGACAAAAACTTACTGCTCAGAAAAGTTAATCGTCAATACACTCAACTTATGCCCTTTCCGCTTTATGTTGGAGCTAACCATTTTCGAGATATTTCTTGTTACTGCTTTCAATTTTGAAATACTTAAACTGATCTCAAAAAGAACTTTTGTCATTCCTTTCTCTTTTGTCTTACTCCTGGTTATTCAAAGAGAACCTAATTTAAAACACTTAGCAACAGTATTTAGAACATTTTGACTAACCTTATATACTTATCACTTATAACAAATTAAGTAATAGGTCAATTTCTGCTTGCTTTTAGCTTATTAGCATGAAGCATGAAGAATAAAATTTTGTTACAGAATAGGTAGAGAGAGTCGTGTGATTGAAACACATAAAATATTTTATTTTGGTTTAATGTTAACATTTTAGATTAAAAAGATTATATCTATGTGTATTTTGTGGGGTTAGTTATAAATACATATAAGATTTAGAGATTTTCGATTGGTTGTCTTACTAAGTACCTCACGCGTTATCAATCGTGTTAATTTCATGAAATTGCTGAAGCCTCTTTTTTATATTGAAGAATTTTACTAATGTTTATCTCGATTTTTTTTCCACTTTTCCTACATTTGTTTTCCTTTTGTTTACTTCTGCTTACTACTTATAAATACACATACATGTATACAGGTGTTTTAAAACGACACTAAACGAAGATAACTGTCGATTAGCTTACACTTTGACTCGTCCAAAACTTGATATCGAAAATTTCAAATTCATCTATTTGAAGTTTTATGTGTGTTTAAGAATCGCACACATTTGTAATAAGGCAGCGAAGGAACAGCGGTTATCATACGCCACACCCACATGCTACGTTTTCCATTACTAAAGTGACCTATCACGCGCCGGCGTGTCTATCAAACCACGCCTACACCATGCGACTGGGACCTTCGCTACCAACCGGCATCTCTCTTGGAGTGGGCCAGGCACGTGCCATTTGGCTATGTACGACTGCCTAATCCATGGTAATTTTATGGCAATTTTTGTATGTGCCAAATTTAAAGCTGAAAATTATATTCACGTATCACATACGGTATGACTAACAAGGTCCACATCTTCGTTTGGTGTCGCTTTGAAACTCCCTGTACATTTACAAACACAAAAACACCTACGCCCAAGACGGGAGTTAAACCCACGGTCCCCTGCTCCACGAATCACCAAACCTAAGCAATTTAGCGAGCTCAAAGCCTTCGGCCATTCTTGATCCGTGGCTTTCTTCAGGAAGACCGTGAAGTACTTATTAATAACTATAAATAAGTTTTTTTTATCAAAATATGAAATTCAGTACGTTATTTATTCTGTTCTAGAAGGGTAAAGCTTAGCATTGAAATCACCCTGGTTTGCCCTGTACCTTCTATTCTGGTTAACTGCAACTGCTTGTAACGTCACCTTCATTGCTTTGCAATTGTCTTGAGATTTAAACACTCCCTGGACATGGACCACAACTTAGGCCCTCGACACCCTAGCACCGATTTCCCTAATTGAAAGACCATTACTACATTGCGGAAGAGCGAAGTGGATAGCTAGAAATAGAGAAGCCTCGAGAGATATTATTATCATCTCTAAAGATAATTATCTTCATTCCATCTCTGCGTGCCCGAAAACACGGTTTGTTAACCATGTTAAGCCACAAAGCAAGCAACGCTTGGCGTCTAACGAACAAGTACCAGCAGCTTGTTAATGAGAAATTATGGCCGCCGAGCAGCCCTCCCTTAAAGTGGTACAAGGTAATAAACATGGCTTGCTGCATTACAGTAGATTTCTAGTGCGCGCGCCGTGAATTTCCCTCACAGATGAGACGAAGAGAGATCGCCGGAAACTGTGCCACGCCCTGAGTTCCCTGTAGGTAATCCCGGATCATTCCCAGGTAAAAACGCGGACCATTTGCCTCCCTGACGTGATGCTGGGTGCCTTTTTTTTGTAAACCAGGAGGAAGTTCGTAGGAAGCGCTCTCTTGTTGTCCGCAAATTAATGACCAGCGTTTTTTTACACCTACTTTCAACAAAAGCTTCTCTGTTCACAAATTGGAGATTTAAAACGAAAGTGCCGAATTTTTTTGTTAGTAAACACACAAAAAGCATTTAAGCAAGTTTAGCGCTTCATTTGCTAAGTATAAAATCATTCTCAACTATTTTTACTTTCTCTAGCTCCGTATGTACAACGTATATAGGGATAGAGAAGTATTGTATTCCACCCAAAATTCGATGTCGAGATTTCACCGGAAATACATGTTTTAGGACCCCCTGAATCCAAAAAAAGCATTTCCGGAAAAAGGTCCGTGTGTGTGTGTCCGTGTGTCCGTTTGTCTGTGAACATGATAACTTAAAAACGAGAAGTAGCTAAAACTTGGTATTAAAGTTCAGTATCTTCCAGGGATGCGACACGAAGATTTTGAGAACAACCTCCCCACCCCAAACTACCCTTTACATGGAACATTTTTCGAAAATGTTTACTTTCTTCAAAATGGCTCCAACGATTTTAATTAAAATATCGTAAATTAAAGATATTTACCTGACAAATATAATGTATATCTTGAATTTTCTGAGAATAACTTCTAAAGACCTGTTTATTCTGGATGAATTTTGCTTAATTTGGCATAACTAGTAAACCGTAAGAGATAGACAAAAACTTACTATACAAAACATGTAGGCCTTGTTAAAGTACTCAACTTACGTCATATACATTTTTTTCGTGGAGCTTACCGTTTTCGAGGTATTCATTGTTATTAGTTTCAGTTGTGAAGTACTTATACTTTTCTCACACGGGAGCGTTCGTTTTTCTTTTGTTCTACTCCTGGCCAAGAAAAGAAGCGATTTGTAATGACAATCGCAATACGACAGCTTTTAAAATATTTGACTATCGATTTAGCCTAGTGTATTCCCTTATTTTCTTCCTACTTATTAGGAACTAAGTAATAAGAACATTGTGCTGAATACCTCGATTAGCAAGGTGCAGAAAGAAGAATAATGTTATGTAAGAAGTTTGTAGAACGGTTAGGTAACATGTGAGTGTAACACATCAGTTTTTTTACTTTTTTTACACACAATGTACATAATAGCTAGAGAAGTTACACTCAATGGCAATAAAAATACTCCTGGCGCTGTGATTTTGCTGAAACTGTGGACGTTTGACGGCGTCTCGGTCTTTCCACGATTTTCATTGGTGCCATTCTGCTATACAACATACCAATTGGACAATCCAACCCTTGGTCCCACATCACCGCTCGGCACTGCATAAAAACAGGTTGACTTGTATAAGCAGTGTATCTACTAATTTAGTCTACCACGTACGGACATTACCTTGGCATTAGAGCTTCAGAATGTGACACAGAGAAAAAATTAACCTCATTTTGTAGCATCCGATAAGAGGGGTAGAGTTTTGTCCAACCAGGAAGCTTATGGATCCCTAGTTCACAATCAGAACTTAACGCTTCATATTCAACCCCTTTCCTTTGTTAACGTGGCCTTCCAATATGTTTAAAGATTATATAGCACTCAGAAAAAAGACATGGGCGGTATCGCAAAAGGAATCCGTCTTACTATAAATATTGCCAGG
This sequence comes from Hymenopus coronatus, assembly GCA_030762935.1. Taxonomy (NCBI): domain Eukaryota; kingdom Metazoa; phylum Arthropoda; class Insecta; order Mantodea; family Hymenopodidae; genus Hymenopus; species Hymenopus coronatus. The sequence goes on along the minus strand of CM060887.1, from coordinate 54,084,208 downwards.
CGTACTTTTAATGTCTTTGAGTGTACCTATTGTATTTCATCCAAAAATTCGATACCGAGATTTCACCGAAACTATAAGTTTTGGGGTACCCTGGGACCGAAAAAAAAACATTCTTAGAAGAAGTCCGTGTGTATATGTGTGTGTGTGTTTGGGTAGATAGATGAAAAAGTAAAAGTGGGTTAAATGCCAAACTTAGTATATAAGTTCACTATCTTTTAAGGATACGACACAGAGATTTTCAAAAAATTCTATTAACCACAACTACGCTTTACATGGACAATTTTTTAAAATAATGTTTCTTTTCTCAAAAATGGCTCCGACAATTTGATTAAAATATATTTCCATGACAAACAAAATGTATATCTTGAATTCTCTGAGAATAGCTTCTGAAGACCTCTTTATTCTGTATGAATTTTGCTTAATTTTGTATAACTGTTAAACTGTAATAGACAAATAAAAACTTACTACACTAAAGTGTAGACCTTGTTAAAACACATAATTTATGTCATGTACGTTGTTTTTGTAAGTTGACTGTCTCCGAAGAATTCCTTGTAATCGGTTTCAGTTTTAAAATACTTACCTTTTCTTGGGCAGTAGGTCGCCCATGTTTCTTTTGTTTTATTTCAATGACAATGCCATAGCGACAGCTTTTAAGTATTTGACTATCGCTTTAGTGTAGTATATTCTTTTAGTTTTCTTTTACTTTTAAGAAATTGATTTATAACACTTCTGTTAATGGTTATCATTATATTAGCATGGTTTAGAAAGAAAAATAATCTTTTGTAATAAGTTTGTTTCTAGATCAGCTAGAGAAAGTCGTGTGAGTGAAACGCATTAGATTTTTTTACCTCAACAACAGCATAGCCCAGTTTGTTTACTCCATTTGAGAAACACGAAGATGCTTGGACGATAAAGTGAATAGCAGAGTACTATGTTAGCAGCAAAGAGATTGTTATCAGCCATTCTGTGTGTCCAGAATCGTCCTACAGTTTGTTCAGTCATTTCTTTAAATGTGTGTCTGTAGAGTTTTCTTTACTGAAGTCCCTTCAACTGTCCCCTCTACGATATCTGGACTAAGTGGAAGAGCATTAAAACTTCATATTTACCTATTAATAAGATACTTTTACGATGAAAAAAGTAAGAAACAAACTATTACAAGAAGGAATGCAACAACCGAAGAGGCGATGTTTTAAAGCATTGCCAATTCTCCATACCATTCCATTAATATCAGGTAAAAGGAGTACATGTTTACATCTTATATTCAACATAGATTAGTCATCGTAAAAACGACAGTGTGTTGGATCGCTATGTGAAGGGTGTGTTGAGTGAAAAATAATTTTCATTTCAGAGCATTTGTTTGAATAACAACACTTCTAGTTTTATTAAAATCTGGACAACTATTACCAACACATGCATCTCTTGGTCATGGTGTAGCGCGCGATGACATCTGCTAACCTGCTAGAGGATGACAACGAAAGCTATTGAAACGCGCGACCAGGTGTTGGTAATAGATGACCAGATTTTAATAAAATTGACAGCTTTACAGTATGTAATGGTTTTTTTAACATTTAAAAATTACTTCTATGTTATTTTATTCTACACAGACTTCATTTTGTAATTTTAGAACCGGTCTCTTTTAGAGATTTAAATATATCTATATTTTTTATATCTTTGTTCTATCTGAACAGGATGCGACAGTAAAGTAAACAAACAACAAAAACTAGCTTTTATTTGGATTCATTTTTAAATTTGGATCTTGTAAAGAAATTGCTGAAGGATTTTGATCACAACGTCATCATTTTAAGATCATTTTATAACACAATATACTGTCTTAAATTTTACACGAGGAGCCTCTAAAGTCTTCTTTACTCTAATGAATGTTGCCTAAATGGTAAATCGTAAGCGATAAGGCTAACTTATTTCATAAACAATTTAGTTATCGTTAAATCACAAATTTATTAAATATACCTATTTTATGTAGCCAAACATGTACCTATAATATGTTCAGTCTAAAATAAACTTATTTTTCTCAAATGGGATTAGTCCTCCTCCATGATTTAATGATTTCCATGCTAACCTCATCTACTCAACGTCGCGGGTTCAAACCTGGCGGAGGATGAAGGAATTTTTTTAGGCGGAAGGGAAGTAAAAGAACATCAAGCCTGACAGGCCTCTGAACAAATTTAAGCGGTCTTTCGCGCTCAATATAGAATGAGACGCTGAGAACCACGGCAGTTAAAGAACTCCATAAAAAACACCATTTCATTTTTCAAATGGTAATATTCATATTTTGCTGCTGATCAAGCGAAGAGTACAACATTTTAAAGGAATTACATAACGACCAGCTCTAAAGGAATTAGATCATCACTTCAGTCTATTTTATTTCCATTTACACTTTTATCTACAAGCGAATATTTAATACACTCATTTATGCTAATGTTTGTCTCGATTAATTTTAAGTAGTTAGTAAATTACGTTTTTTTTTTGAATAGTTTTGAAGAGTTGGTAGGAATGTAACACGTCATATTTTTAAAAATATTTTTACAGTATAAAATGTGAACTTCTAACTTTACTTTACATTGCACTAGTCTTTAAGTGTTTTATCTTTACTTCCTGTACTTAATGGTTGGGTAGAGAAGGTAGAGTAAATATTACTCTCCTCTTAAAAATTCGATATTGAAATTTCGCCGGAACTAGTTTTAGGATTCCCTGTATCCAAAAGGGCATTTTTAGAAAAAAGGTCCATACACGCGCGCGTATGTCTGAGTTATGTGTCCATGTATCCGATAACCCGAAACCGAAAAGTGGTAAGATACCAAACTTGATATTTAAGTTTAGTATCCCCCAAGGATGCATCACGAAGATTTTGAAGAAAACCCCACACCCAAAACTACATTTACATAGAAAAATTTCGAAAATGTTTGTTTTCTCAAAAACCTCATACCAACCAGGGTGTGATCAGTGAAAGAATCTTTATAGATTACACACACTAGTTCGAGTTATAATGAAAATAGTACAAATGATGCATCACTTTAATTTCTTTACATCGTACTCTGCGTGTTGTTTAAAACGTTTATGAAGTTAAACTTAAAGGTGGATGTTAAGTTTGTGCGTCTCACATTTCAACGTAAACTCCTACGATACAAATCTTGTAGACTGATCCAAAGAACTGGGTTCTGTATCTGTCGTACTTGATATATATAGCTCCATGGCACGACAGCTCACGGGGAACCTACCACCCGGCCACAGCGTACCCCATCTCGGTCTATAGACGTCATGGATGGGGTGTAGTATTGGAGGGTGAGACGTGGTCAGCGCCTCGAGCCCCTCGGCCGGTTAATGCGGTCCTCATGACCTGGAGCCACTACTTCTCCATCAAGTAGCTCCTCAATTGGCCCCCAGGGCACCCCGGGCCAGGTCTCCCAGCGGGGGAAAGATCCCCACGCCGGTACTGGAGATCGAATCCAGGTCTCCCGCTTGGTAAGCAGCTGCGCTACCACCGCGCTAAGGAGACGACCGTACTTGATATATATATATATATATATATATATATATATATATATATATATATATATATATATGACTGATACATAGCCGAGTTCTTTGGATCAATTTACAAGACACACACACACACACACACACACATACATGATGTTAATGAACTATACCGACATATTTTCACAGAAGATGTAGATTACTTAAATAAGTAATTTGAGATAGGAGACTTATGGCCTGTATATTGAAATTTCGCAGTAACGGCTATAAGTTTCTGAAGTGCCAGTATGCCACGTATTGCGGCACTTCATCTGGAATAATAATAAACATTTACTCTCGAACTCATGACTTTTAGGATATCAGCTTCCTGCGTTACCCATTAAGCCACTAGAGCAGTTGAAAAAATGCTTCCAGAGTAGGCTACATAATTTAAAAACGTATTTACTTAATGCTCAGTGTCGCACTGTCAAGTGATTAGTTGAAGATTTTACAGCTTTTTGCGACATTAAATCTTGAGAAGGCTACTAACGAGCTGCTAAAAATCGATATTTCTATACTCGGGGAGCAGTTTTAATGACATTCTTAGCTATTTTTTCAACCTGCTTTGCTTTAACACCGACTTATCAGCACCTGATACCCACACGTTTAACGCTATGTAGTTGTGTTATGTTTATCCGGGGACCATGCATCGCCGGTCTCAAATTACTTATGTCACTCACGTGCACAATCTCGCAAATTGTTTCGGGGTAGTTCATTAAACAATAATGTTCAATAATGTCTCACCGAATCTGCTTAAGTGTTAAAACTGACTACGAATTGGGTTTACTTTGGCGCGTTTAGTACCGTTCTATTTATTTAGCCAATCGCTATGCACTTAATATCCACTTTAGGTGTTTTACTCCACGCTAAGTTTCTAATTTCTAAAATTATAAACAACAACAAATCTACCGCTTTCTATCTTTTAGCTCAAGCTCTACTCCTTTGTGAGATCCTAAAATTCTCTGAGTTCACATTGTCTGAAAAACCATACAACGCTTTCTCTTTGCCTACAGTTTCAGCTACGGCATCGTTTTTGTAAACAACTAACGGGCGAGTGGTTAGGCCATTCGCCTTTTTTTTTTTAAATACAGCTCCGGAGGCTTGTCAGGACTCCGGTGCTGTATTCCTTTTTTCTGCATTTTTTCCAGTTTCCTATATTTCCTTAGTAGACCTTATTATTCATAACGTTTTCCTTTTACATATACATACACAAACATAGACACATTTACAAACACAGGGACTCGAACCCACGATCCTGTGCACCACGAAGCGCCAAAGCGAGACACTTTAGCGAGCGCGGGCAACGGGATCGGCAATTCCTCTTCGATCCCAAGCAACCGCATGTGAGATTTGTGGTGCACAAAGCGACGCAGGGGCGTGTTTTCTCCGGGTTCTCCAGTTTCCCCCTCCACTACATTCCACCGGTGCTCCATCTTCATTTCGTGTATCACTAGTTTCATCGCTAACGGCGCCACAAGTAGTAAAAGCAGGCGTTAACACTACAAAAAATAAACCGATAATATTTCTTGAACATGTATGTAATTAACAAGTTGCAGCTTTTATTTTCATAGAGGTAATTAATTGTTTATACCTCAGCACAATAGTCACAATGCTGCCTGAACATTCCACAAATGGATTAGAAGCTTATGGTATGACAAGACAGAAAGCCGAATTTGATACGCCCTCTCATATTTAATTCAATAAAAATGAGTTACCAAACAATTGCACACACCTAGTAATTGTTACCTTAAAACGTTGGATATTTTATCTCAATCGCGCTCCATTTCCTGATCATAAAGGGTTCTTTACTGAGCAGAAAGGTTCCTCGGACCTCCAATAACAGAGCTCTGCGCAGTAATATGTACATTTGCTTATGTAAAACCCAAACCTCGTCCTAAAATGAATATTACAGATTAACCTCCGTGGTTTACTTTTTTTTTACTTTCTATACTCGCAGTATATACGTAGTAGGTAGAGAAGGTATTGTATTCCATCCAGGAGTTTGATGTCGATATTTCACCGGAGCAATATATATATATATATATATATATATATATATATATATATATATATATATATATATATTGAGGTATCCTGAGTGCATAAAAAACAGTTTTTAAAACAAGTCTTGTGTGTGTGTGTGTGTGGACAGCGTAGCTCAAAATAAAAATACCGTTAAATACCAAAATTCCTATCTCAAATTTTTTTGGACTAGCCTCTGAACACTTTTCATTCTGTATGAGTTTTGCTGAATTTGCATACCTAGGAAACCGTAAAAGACTCGCAAAACTATATCGCAAAAACTGTAAATCTCGTCAAAACACACAATTTATCTCACAATATTTTGTAGAATTAGCTGTTTCCAAGAAATTCCTTGTTATTGGTTTATAATTTTAAATCACTTAAACTTTTCTCAACCGGTAGGCAATTTTCGTTTCATCTCTCTTTTGTTTGTATCCTGGCCGAGCAAAGCGAACCGAATTTCAATTGTTTAACATAGTGTCCGGAATTTCTAAAGATTTGACAATTACCTGCTATAGCCTAATGTGTTACCTTATTTAGGAACTAAATCAAAAGTAATGTTGATATCGATAACCACAATGTAAATAAAGGAATAATATTTAGTAGCAATAGTTTGTAGAGAAAGTTGTGTGAATGGAACACGTCAGATTATTTAAAAATCAATTCATTACTATCACATCTTTAAGGTTGGGCCTTGTTCAATACTCGTTTCTGTGCCCATTAATGAAAATCGTCTCTCCATCTACTCTTTGTTCTTCCTTTTCTCTTGTGGTTTGTAGTCTGTTATTATTTTTGGTAATTTCCCTTCATTCTATGAACACGCTGTCTCCACCTACCTCATTTTTGTTAATTTTCACTATTTTTTAATTTATCTCTTATTTCCTGGCTTTGTTAGGATAAGAATTATCGCACAATTTGAGACTTATCGTTTTTTTTTAATTTGTTAAACTTTTAAGTATTTGACTTCCGTAATTTTTACACATATTTCTTTCACTATGTTTATAGCCTTTGGCATCCAGAACTCGGATACTTCTAGTGACGTTATGGCTTTGGGTAAGTGACAAAAGCTATTCTTTATGAAATCTAAACTAGGTACTCGAATTTCTGAAAGCTCCTTCTCGAACACAAATGTTCAAGGAAAAGCTGCTTACTCCAAACCCCAAAATAATAAGATTAGATAGCTGGCTAGGGGATGACATATTTTAAGATGTGACTGATTAATATGCTACTGTGAAAGTGATCAATGCTTTAAATTCCAAAGTGGCACATGCATTTCGAATTGCAAAATCCGTAATTTCAGAGGATCTTTTGTGTAGTTTAGGTTTAATAGATAACTGCTTTAAAAACATCAAAGGTTATAAACATACTGGAGGAAATACTGTTACTTTAGCCTAGAGTATACGCTTATTTCTCTTTTAATTAAAAAGGTAAGCAATAAGACAATTTTGTTAATGTTTTTTTCCAATTATAATAATGTAGGTAGATTAAAGTATAACCCATTATAAGAATAGTTTACTTGTAGAACAGGTAAAGAAATAATAGAACACATCAGATGTTTACTTTCTCTAGCCCTTTATGTACAATGTGCATACTGGATATATATGTATATGTGTGTGTATCTGTGTGTGTGTGTGTGTGTGTGCGCGCGCGCGCGCCTGTGGACAGCATAGCTCAACAACGAAAAGACCGTAAAATACCAAACTTGGAATTAAGGTTTAGTATCTTCCAAGGATACAACACGAAGACTAAAAAAAATCCCTCACCACAAACTAAATTTACATGTAAAATTTTTCGATTTTTTTTTACTTTGTCAAAACGATTTTCGTTAAAATACCTCATATTAAATATATTTACATCTCATATGAAATGTATGTCTTGAATTTTCTGGAAATATCCTCTTAAGACTACTTCATTCTGGATGAATTTTACGGAATTTTGCATAACTGCTAAACCGGAAGAGATGGACAAAAACTTGACATATAAAAATGTAGATCACGATAAAACAAAAAATTTATGCCAAATACATTTTTTTCGTGGAGTTGATTGTTTTTTTTTAGATATTCCTTGTTATTGTTTTCAGCTTTAAAAAACATACTTTTCTCATACAGAAATTTGTCAAATCCTATCCATACAAAAAAACGAACTCCAGTCACATAGTAACCAGCTTTTGACAATCACTTTAACCTATGGTACTCCCGTATTTCCCTTCTACTTAGAAGGAAACAAGTAATAAGACTATTTCTCCTAATTTTTCCTTGATTAGCATGAAGTAAATAGAAGCATAAGCTTTTTAACAATAATTCGTTACAGAGATGTAGAGAGAGTCCTGTGAATGGAGCACATCAGATATTTTAATTTAGTATTGCTTAGTTGTTTACGATATAGATAGGAAAACTCCTCTGCTAATAATCTGGAGAGAAATAGGGGTTAAGCTGAGTCACAAGCTGAAAGAAGTGTAGAAAAGAGGAAAGAGTGGAAGATAAACAAACTCTTTACTTCTATGACGCAGCCACTGAATCAGCCCGTCCTTTCGCAGCCAATTACCCATCCTCTGACGTCACCAATCGTTTTATCAGGCGTTTTCAGTGGAAAAATTGGGATTTAATAATGGCTTTAGGATTCTGAGCGCTGGAGGATTATCACTTCGCTGGTAGTTAGTTTTCAAAGATGAATTTAGATAAGCTAGAAAATTTTACGTTGTATTTTATGAACTCATCGGAAGAGAGGAATACTTATTTTCTGAAATATAATAATTTGCAATTATTTAGGTGAGGCTGGGAAGTTATAAGCCTCTGAAAATATTGTGTTCTCTCACCACTATAATTATATTGTTTCAAATGGCCCCCATAGTTCATCTGCAACATGTAAAATTATTTAATATACAGTAATACACATAAATAAAAGGTACTGGGAGTGAAAATTAAAATTTCTATATTTTTGTATATATTCTTCTGAAAGTATATTTTGTGACTTCATTGTCACACTTTAAAATATATAAATTATTTCATTTATATTATTATGCAAATATATTGCATAATAATTGTCCCTCGCGCTTCAAAATGTGAGAAAATTTGTTGGAATTTTCTAAATTGGAGGCTTGAAGGACACACAAGAAATTTAAATGGGAATATTCACTAAATTTGATTACTAAGTTGCTATAGTGTTTTAAAATCTTAGAACATTTAAATTTATAAAATTTATCATTTTTCATTAAAATATATTTTGCAACAATTCCTATTATTGTTATTATATTGCCCTTTGTTTTATAACTATGGATACTTCAGCAATATATACATGTTTTAGTTGTGTTTAAACAAAAACCAAGATTCGTGTATTGTTTTGAAAGTTTTATAATGTAGTTTTAAGAAAACCTAGGTCCTCCATGCACAATACTTGCTGAAAGAGATGAATATACTACTCCTCTTTCTACTATTCTTTTCATAATTACTAAAATAATAGAGGGAAGTAAAAGTCAAAAATGTATATTATTTATTCGAGATAATTTGTTTTTAAAATAATATTCTAGGAAAGCGGGAATAGTATAGTCTCAAAATTGCTGTGGAGTCCAAAGCAAGGGGAGCACAGCTAAATGTTGATTCTCTATAGACTCTCAAAAATATTTTGTGATAAAAAGTCATTTTAATTAAATTTTGTAGTCAAAAATCCACTCCCAGTGCCTCTAAAAGTAAACATTATATTAACAAAATAAAAAAGAAAAGAGTTGTAAGGAGATAGTTTCAAAGAAGCAACAATTTCTGGAGAATTTTCGATACTATCGTTTTAAGCTATTTGTTATAAGTTCGTAAAACCTTAAAAAACTTTCTTCCGAAGTAACTGTGTATACTATCTGAATAGCTTTGGATACTATCGTTTTAAACTGTTTGTTATAAGTCCGTAAAACTATAAAACTGCTTTTATCCGAAGCAACAGCGTATACAACCGTGGTTCTCCTGGCAGGTTGCTAGCCTATATCTTCATAGCAAGCGCCTTTTAACTTCAAGGCCCTCATCCATGGTGTGAGTGAAATACACATTGGCTCCAGATGAGCTCTACATGCAGAGGAAAAACTCCATCCAATATCACTAAGAAAAACTTCTCATTCCCAAACCATAAAGATATATATCGCCTAGAAACAAACCCATTTCTGCTCCAAACAGCCTTTTCCAGAATCAAATCCTCAGCCCATCACCCACCAGCTCCCTCATATAAAACTTCAGTGGCACTAGATGTTTCCGCCCGAAATGGGAAACAGAAGGCACCAGCTTGATGTGATGATTCTGTAGCTCACATGGAAGTTATTCTGGCGATTTGACTCCTGAACAGAGGGATAAGTTAATGATAATTGATCGTACACATGCTGGTGTAGGCAGATTGGAAAAGCAAAATTAGATTTTGAGATGCTTAATAAATTTTATTTTTCACGTGTGAAATAAATGAAAAACTTCAGTTTTAAAATTGTACATATTAGGTCCAGTTACATGTAATTCCTTTTACTTTCTCTAGCACGTGTGTACATACAAAGGTATATTTTTCCACCCAAAAATTCTATGTTGAGATTTCGCTTGAAACATATGTTTTGAGGTCCCGTGTGAACAAAAATATTTTTAGAAAAAGGTCCATGTGTGGGTTTCCGTGAGCAGCATAGCTCAGGAACTGAAAGGCCATAACATACCAAAGTTGATATTTAAGTTTAGTATCTTCCAAAAAACGCGATACGAAGATTTTCATCAAATTTTGCCCACCCTAAATTAGCCTTTACATGGAAAACGTTTTGTAAATATTCCTCTCAAAAATGACTAACGATTTTGATTCAAATATCGTATATTAAAGATATTTACACCAAAAATAAAATGAATATGTTGAATTTTCTAGGAATAGCTTCTGAAGGCCGGTTCATTCTAGTTGAATTTTGCAGAATTTTGCGTAACTTGTAAACTGTAAGAAATAGACTATACTTATTAACCAAAAAGACACAATTTATGTCATACTTTTTTGTTGCAGATTGTACCGTTTTGGAGATATTCCGTGTTATTGGAATCAATTTTAAGCTAATTTTAACTTTCCTCAAACGGTAGATCATCTATTTTCGTCTAGCTTTTGTTTACTCCTGGCATCTAAAGAGATCGAATTTAAATTGTTTCAAATAACAATCGGATTTAAAAGGAACTGACTATCCCTTTATTCTAGTGCATTCCCTTATTTTCAGTTTGCTTATAAGGAAGAAAGTAATAATGCAATTTCGAATTAATATCTCGTTTAGCATGATGTAGATAAAAGAATAATCTTTTGTAAGAAGAGTTTGTATGCACAACAGGGTAGAGAAAGGCATGTGAATAGACCACATAAGAGTCTTCTTATCGTAATTTATATATATATATATATATATATATATATATATATATACACACACATATATGTACACGCACACACACACAATTTCTACTGGATATCTCTAGGAATTTACCTTTTATCCTAACTACATTTCTGTTGAGCTTTGTAAATAAGTGCAAGAAGAGAAAAGTGTGGAGGGGATTTAGCACCTTGACTTCTTATATGTTTTGTAGCAATACAGTTTGCGGGTTATCATCGGAAGGAAGGATGAGGCAAGAGGAAACAGAGGGTTGCTAATCCAAGAAGCTACAAGAGATTTGTTTTTTGAAGTGTTCTTCAACTGCTCTGTTTCTCAGCGCATGAAAGACCAGTTAATTTATCAGACTTGAAGGCCACCTCCCTTCCGAAGGAAGCCGTGCTGAAATATTTAGTGTCCGAAAAAAAAAAAAAAATCCATCGCCCTTCAATTAGCTTGAACTCGCGACCTTGGGAACCAGAGGTAAGCACGTTACCCCTAGACCATGGAAGACGACGATACAGTATAAAGAACAGCAACCTGTCATTTACATATTGAAACACCCAGCGCTAGTAGACCCAGCGTCCCTCCCTCCGCGATCATAGACATCCCATTGGGAGAAATATATATTGAGAAGCCGTTCAATATTACATTACAATGGAGTCAAACAAGATACATTGTCCAAAGGCAAACCTGATTTGCTACACAAACGTCTCTAAAACTGAGGTGGAATACATGGGATGGAGTGCATGGGGAAGTACCAAACTGCCATATTTATGATGCTCTTGTTCGCAATACATTGTATTCTAAGCCGAAGTATTTGCAATTAATACCTGTGTCTGGGAGAACATAAGAAGGGGCTACAAAGATACCAAAATCTGCATAATCAGGCAGCCTTAAAAGCAATTGTAAGCTATCAGATAATTTAAAGAAAAAATAAAATAAACCTAAAAAAATCCTCCACCTCAAATTGTCCTTTAAAGGGAAAATATTCCGAAAACTTTTATTTTCTCTAATCATTGTATAAGGAGTCTACCTGGAATACACAATATCGTAGAGCTATCGTCACGACTGAATCGAATGTTGCAAATGAAGTGACAGGAACAAGTATTGTAATACATCTTTACCCAGTGAAGTATTGGTTAACAGGTTGCTTCTTCACCTTTGCTCTGAATTTAGTAATTGCAGCGTGTATTCTGACTTACAAGAGTCAAATTGGAACTATGTGCTATAGGAATACCATTGTTTTAGCTGTCTCTCTTATAATAGCTGGAGAAGCACATACATACCGATAAACAGTTTCAAATCAATGAGACTTCATTCTTTTCTTCACCTAAAAGGAGATGCCAAGGCAAAGCTTCAAATAGACGCAGCAGTTCCATTTGTAGAATACTCGAAATAAAGTTTAGCTTATAACTTATTGTTACTAATGTTACTTTAACTTATAAAAGTCAAATAATGAACTAAAAGAGTTAAATCGTTACAAATCGGAGATTTAAATATATCCACCTTATATTAATCAGAAGGAGCAGAGACTCGATACCAGGAAAGCTACATCTGTTCACTGCAGTGTGTGAGAATTTTTTAGAAACGCAGGTTTTAAACTCCTTCAACAAGGAATATAATCTGTTCCATGTCCTCCAGTAATTATCTACTTTACGTATTCATAGAAAACGAGCGTTAAACTCTGGAGTTCTAGAAAGGAGAAGTAAATGCTGTAATCAGTTTCTCGAGACCGTAAATGATGGAATTTTAAGTCCATAACTTTCTCCGATAGAGCATCGTTCCATTCACACGGATGAGTAAACTCACAAAATGGTCCCTGACTTGCAGAAAATCCCAGGATTATGCAGTGAATCCTATTACAAGAGCCCAAGATATGTGCGCGGTCTAAAAGCTTTCTGGTCATTTGTTCCTCTCCAAAATGGCTAAGCGTACTTAAGTTTTAGAGTAACTTTTTACACTATGTGTCCGTCATAGATCTTGAAGCGTAGAGCAAATATGTCTTTAAATTGAGATAACTTAATGGAACATTTTCTACTTTTTAGTTTTGCTCATTCAAATAATGAATACGCACGACTTAAAAGATGATAATGAATTTATACACCTTATAAATGTTGTGCAGTTACAGATTAGTTCGTTTTTAAAAAGATTTTGTATAAATTCCATTTTGTGCAGTTCTTTCTCTTTTTTGTTGTAAAACCAGAAAAAGTATTTTTATAAACTGCTAAACGCGTAGCAATTTTTATAAAACGAGGAGGAATCTTTATAAACTACCTAAATTACCTTCGCCTTCGATGATAATATATCTCAGACAAACTCTGAGAAGCGACTTACATGACTTTCTCTACGTCGCTAAAACGAATTATTGTTAAAAACATATTCTTCTACCTAATTTATTATAATCCAGTTAAATATTAGCAGAATTGTCTTAATTACTTGCTTTCTTGCAAGTAGAACGAAAATAAGGGAATATATAGGTTAAAATATTGTTGCCATGTGGGAAAATATTTTAAATCTGAAACAAGTAACAAGGAATATCTCAGAAATGGCCAATTTAACGAAAAAAACGTATGTGACATCACTTGTATGTTGTAATTGATCTACATTTTTTGTGGATTAGGTTTTTGTCTATCTGTTACGGTTTACAGTTACGAAAATTCATTCAGAATAAATAGGTCTTTAGAGGTTTTTACTAAAAAAATTAAATATACATTTCTTTGCCATATAAATAGCATAAATATACGGCGTTTGAATCAAAATTTTAGAGAAAATTTTAGAGAAAATAATTTTTTAGTTTTTTTTTTCGTGTAAAGGGTGCCTGTGGATGGGAGATTTTTCTCAAAATCTTCGGGTCGCATCCCTATGATACTTAACTTAAATACCAAGTTTGGTGTTTTAACGACTTTTCTTTTTGGAGTTATCGTGTTCACAGACACACTGACACACATACACACACGGGCCATTTTCTGAAAAACTTTTGTTTGGATACGGGGTCCCTAAAATATCTATTTTTGTGTGGAATGCAATAATTTCTCTATACACTATATACATAGTACGAGTAGAGAAAGCAAAAAAGGTTTCGATGATTTATATTCCTATGTTGCAGCAAACTATACTTACAAATCATATCTTTTAGCTAGTTCACGCTTATGAATATAAATACTAGTAAAATTATTTTATAACGTTAGTAGTTCCTTGTACAAGAGGAATGAGAAAATGCAATAAAAACTTTTAAAAGTCGGTTCTGTGTGATGTTTGACCACAAAGAAAAAAAATTGAATAACGACTTCCTACTTTATAAAAGTATAAACATTAAAAATTTAAACTATATAATAACCAATGAGTGGTAAATGCTTAGTTGTACAAAAATACATTGTTCTCTTACATTTTATCAGTTAAGTAAGATTAATTCAGAATGAATAAGACTTCAGAGGATATTAACGGCAAATTGAATATATTCATTTAACTTTTCATATGAATATCTCTGATATACGCCATTTTCATCAAAATCACTAGAGAAAATTAATATTTTCAGAAACTTTCCCTGTGAAGTGTAGTTTGGGAGAATGCAATTTTCCTAAACATTTGGTGTCACATCCTTGGAAGGTACTTAACTTGAACAACAACTTTGGTATTAATCGTCATTTCGTTTATGAACTATGCTCTCCACAGACACACACATACATGCAGAGATTTTTCTAAAAATTTCTTTTTAATTCAGGGTATCTAAAAACATATATTTCCGGCAATGTCTAGACATCAAATCTTCCCATTATATGCATAGTACTTGTATAGAGGGTAAAAAAGTGACGAATGCTTCTGCAGCAATGTATTTATGCTTCTGTAAGTATATCTAATTTAAACGTGTTTTACATTGTTTTACTGTGGGTGCTTTCCATAAAAATGTATTATTATTGCCTCTGAGAGCAGTTGAAATTTGTAGTTAATTTAAAATAACTCATATTGTCATTGGTTACCCCAGAAGAATAATGGGCACTCTGTTAAACAATAGATGCAGTCTGCCTCTGTTCAATTGAAGCTTAAGATGAACTCCTCCGGAGGCGACATTACAGATTCTAATTCAGTTTTAGATTTGACTCTACCATTGATCGATTGACCATCATGGCTGCCCATGCTCAAGCAGACTGAACGAATGAAAGATTGCGCATTTCGCCTTGGAAAGCAGAACTGACTATCAGAAAGTCCAATTTTACTCCCTATTTCGATCCAGTTCATTTACATAAACCTCACCTAACGTTTTCGATTAATTTTTTACACACAGGAGTTGGATAGGTAGATTCAGACTGAAAAATTCAGTGCCGGGAGATCTGTGGTTCAAATCCCGGCTATGGCATTGAATTTTTCAGTCTGACTCTACCTATCTAACCTAATGTAGCCTAACCTTGACGAAATTTCGAAACCTGTCGTTCACCTGTCACGCAGCTATGTCTCCGTAACCAATTGGAAAGACTTAAGAAGGAACCTTAGTCTGAAACTGAACTAGAATTTGCAATTTCGCCCTCCGGAGGGAGTCCCACTGCAGCCACCATATTGGCTTGTTGTGCGCCAAAAATAGTTTAGGATTAACAAACTATTATCTATAGCTCGGCATTCTGACCCACGTCTTCCCTTAAAACACAAAATTAGTGTAATATACATTTTGTTTGTGAAATTTAACATTTCCGAGATATTCCTGGTCTCAGTTTTAAAACACTTCGCTTTTTTTTTCTAGGGGAATTTTTGAACTCCTGACATGCAAGAAATGAATTTCAATCACATAGCAAACAGGTTTTAAAAGATTTTATTTCGATTTAGTCTAGTGTATTCCTTTATTTCCCTTCTGCTTACAAGGAAGCAAGTAATAAGACATTTCTGCTTTTTGCTGTTGTTTAACGCCCACTTTTACTACTTGTGGCACCGCAGGCGATGACACCGGTGATACATGAATGAAGATGAATGATAAATTAGTTATAATTTTTGGAATAGGATTTTAGTTGTTGCTTTAATGGTAGGAAGAGATGTTCTTTTTATCATAAGGTGCACAATAATTTATTGTATTAAATAGAATTAGTATGATTGAAAAATTAATATAATAAAAATACATTTAAAGGTATTATTTGTGGAATAAAGAAGTATTAATTTATTAATAATTTTAATATGACATATTAATGATATTATTTTTAACTAACTTCTTTTCATCAGAAGTAATTACTATATTACTATAATATGATTTAAGAGACCATTACTTGCTTTTCAGTCATCTGATGTTTATTCTTCAGATAGATAAGAAATTCAGTTGATGAAATCATTAGCAGAAGTAGATTCAATTACAATAGGTATAAATCTGGACGGAGAAACCGAAGAAACCGGGGAATAGCCACCCCTGCGCCGCTTTGTCCACCACAAATCTCACATGGGATCGAACCCGGACCGTCTAGGTGAGCGGCGAGTGGTCTAACCACTCGGCCACGGTACGGCCATATTCCGATTAGCATGAAGTAGATAGAAGAATAAGCTTTTTATTAACAATTTGTTGCAGAGATGTTGAGAAAGTCATGTGAATGGAACACATCAGATTTTTAGAATATATGAATTCGCGATCAAGTATAACAGTGGACTACAATTAAACAAAAGGAACTTAAAATAATTTTTAAAGTAGAGATTTCATTCTTCTTTACTATCCTTTGATATCAGTGAAAATTCAGCTTTACCCTGCACTTTTATTTAAAGGTTTAACGTACTTTAACCTGGTTGGACGATGAAAGAATGACATTGGAGCTTAAAGTTACTCGACATTCGCCTCTCAGGATAAGGGAAAACCCCGAAAAAAACCTTATCCGGGTAACTCACCCTAAGCGAGATTCGAACTCACGACCTTTTGCATGTGAGGCAGACACGCTACCACCACACTACCGAGGCGGGCACCCTGCACTTAATAGAGAACATATCCTATGTGTTGTAATATTAACCTCCACCTACACAGGGATATCCTAGTTGATTAGATATTACCCCACTTTGCCAATAAGGCGCCCGCAGAGCTACACTCCGTGTCATTTGTGGTCTGTCTATACATCTATGTTGCTAGCTTTGGCTTCAGCCGAGCTTTGAGTGTTAAAGTTGCTAATCCGAAGGGTGCTGAATGATACCGGCTTTCAAAGGGTGTAGCTGCTTTTCTTGCAAAAGCGCGTGTAATAATTAAAATTGAAATACGCAGAATGAGAAAATGTGAGAGCTTGCGTAATCCTTTGAAAGATGGATTCCATACCAACATACACTGAACCAGCGTAGCTTTAATATAAGGTTTATGAAGCTGGTAGCATATTATTACATTGGCTATTATGGCTTTGCCGCAGGTTTTAAATATTTAAGGTATAAATTTGTAAAATGTTAATTTAAAGGGTTTTAATTAGATAATACATAGTGTATAGAGAAGGTATTGTAATGCACCCAAAAATTTGATACCGATATTTCACCGGAAATATGTTTTGAGAACCCCTGAATAAAAAAGAGCATTTTTAGAAAAATGTACGTGAGGCTTTGGGCACCATAGCTCAAAAATGAAAATACCGTTAAAAACCAAATTTGGCATTTAAGTTTGGTATCTTCCAAGAATACGACACGAAGATTTTAAGGAAAATTCCCCCACCCTAAACTACCCCTTACATGGGAAAAATTTGGAAATTTTTTATTTTCTTAAAAATGGAGCTGGCAATTTTGATTAATATCTCGTATTTTTAGGATATTTACTTGACAAATAAAATGTATATCTTGAATTTTTTGGGAATAGCCTCTGAAGACTACTTTATTCTGGATGAATTTTACGGTTTTTTGCATAACTGCTAAACCGTAAGAGATGGACAAACACTTACCACACAGAAAATGTAGAGCACATTAAAACACACAATTTATGTTATATACATATTTTTCGTGGAATTGATTGTCTTTGATATTCCTTGTTTTTGGTTTCAGCTATAAAAGCATACTTTTCTCACACAGGACTTTGTGAACTCGTGTCAATACAAACAAAGGAACTTCAGTGACATAGCAACCAGTTTTTGACTATCACTTTAACCTATGGTACTCCCTTATTTCCCTTCTACTTACAAAGAAGCAAGTAATAAGACAATTTCTGTTAATTTTTCTCGATTAGCAAGTAGTAAATAGAAGCATAAGCTTTTTAACAATAATTTATAGCAGAGTTGTAGAGAAAGTCATATGAATGGAAATCATCAGATTTTTGTTCTTGTTTTACTCTCAGGCTCAAATATTTCTTTCCCCACAAAGTACATGAATCTAGGTGGAGAAGGTATTGCACTCCACCCAAAAATTCTATACCGAGGTTTCACTAAAAATGCCAGTATTTGAGTCTCCTGTATATAAAAATAAATAGAGAATAAATAAATAAATAAATCTGGGTGTGTGTCCAACTGTCTGTGAATATGATAATTCAAAAACAAAAACTCGGTAAGTACGCTTGGTTAGCGTGGTGGTAGCGTGCCTGCCTCACATCCAAAAGACCGTGAGTTCGAATCTCTCGCTTAGGGTGAGTTACACGAATAAGGTTTTTTTCGGGGGTTTCCCTTATCCTAAGAAGACGAATGTCGAGTAACTCTAAGCTCCATGGATCCCGAGATCATTTTACCATCATTTCACCAATTTAAATCATCGTCCGATATGACTAAACAGGTTAAAGGACGTTAAATTACAACAAATAAATAAATTAATAAAGGGTTTTAATTAGAAAATACAACTTTGTTGTGACATCCGAGGTTCAATTATTGATGGATCATAACAAACAAGTTTAAAGAGCACATCACATGAAAAACTGCAGTGCGCATTTTCCTAGCAGCATCGCCCTGCATAATATACCTCTTTATTTGCAGCGGCTTCTACCAAGGGAGTCAATATAACAAAAGAGCTAGATTTAATGGCAAATAAAAGCTATTGAAGAATGAAAATTTATGATAGCTCCATTGTTTCTTTTGTTCTTGTAAAATCCCTAATTGCGCTACTAATTATTTTACTAATACATTTATCGAAAAATAATTATGTGAACAATACTTAATTTACAAACATCGGCAATAAAGTGAAACTTAGCATTTATTTTATGTATTGTATTATACAAAATCCTATTATTGTGTATATAGTTCATTTATGATTAAATTACGACTGAATCTCGAACAGTTCTTTGTAATGAATGATACCTCATTAAAAGTTTTCCACTTTATGGCGGAAAACGGATGTTCTTTGTTCAAATGTTATACTGTGTGCCATTATTTTGTTCCTACCACGCTATAGAAATCTATACTAACATTTATAACCAGAGAAGATGTGTATTCGGGCAATTTCAAAGTAATTTTAATGTTTTGATGATTATTTCATTACTGAAAGGCTCTATTCCTTCTGATAGACTGCTATGCATCTGCTAATTTAAGGATAGGGACTTCAAGAGGGCTCGATACCGATTTATTGAGGACTCTTTTTTTTTTTTTTTTTTTTTTTTTTTTATTTTTTTTTTTTATTTAGCTTAACGTCCTTTAACCTGGTTGGTCATATCAAACGATGAATAGAATTGGTTAAAATATGCTCAAATGATCTCGGGGTCCATGGACCTTAAAGTTACTCGACACTCGTCTTCTCAGGATAAGGGAAAACTCCGAAAAAACCTTATCCGGGCAACTCACCCTAAGCGACATTCGAACTCACGACCTTTCGAATGTGAAGCAGACAAGCTACCACCCCACTACCCAGGCGGGCTGAGGGTATTGTATCAATGACTCCGAAGGGAGGGGTAAGACGAAAAGAGATACCGGGCGGCCAAAATCAGGATTAACGGAACAGCAGCGACATTGTTTTTAGAGTAATAGTTACCATGCTAACTTCATACACCCAAGGTCGCGGGTTCAAATCCAGATGGATTTTTTCCGATGTAAAATTCTTTAGCATGGCTTCCTTCGGAAGAGAAGTAAAAGCTGTTGCTCCCTTTACGTAGACTTACGGCACGTAAAAGAATCTAAAGATTGATAAAGAAGTCTCTTAGAAAAATTCAGTGGTATTTCTAACGCACTATAGAATGGAACGCTGAAAACAGAACAACAGATCAGGGAACCCCACTTCATCTAGAGCCAAGAGAACAGTCCATATATCCTAATTAGCAATTGAAGGCCGACGGAGAAAGTTCTATCCTTTAGTCCTATTACATTGCATCGAAACACGATCACCGACACTTACAGTTCTGAAACAGTGAACACGGGTTGAGGAATGAATGACATTATAATGAAACGATATTGAGGGGAAAGAAACTGGAGGGATAAGAAATATCACTTAGAAATCATCTGGCGACCCAAGTATAAGCGGTCAGCTGGAGTCAAACCCGGAACCTCCTGAATGCACGGTAACTCGCAATTTAAATTAATAAATTACTAAAATATGGATTTGCAAAGTTATTGCTGTCAATGACAAAGTTTAGAAAATCTGGTCATAGTTTGTTACCAGAAATAGAATAAAAGGCCATAATGTAATATCGAAGCCAACAGGATAACAGAATTTAAAAATCCTATACAATATTTATTTAGCTCCAATATAAACATTGTTTCATTTGCGAAGCCCCATTTAATTTGAGGGTTTTTTAACTTGTGCCAGAACTCTTATATTCACTGTAGATTATTGTCATTAGGTTAACCATTTTATAGCATTAAACACACATTCGATCTCACATGCATACCTCCAGATCTGTGGGGTATAGGGAATAATTCTGTTTAAAGAAAACATTCCCCTCCTCTGCCGGGATTCGAACCCTGGGCCTCTGGGTGAAAAGTCAGCTCCTGTTTACTTTAACCACGAAGATAGCAAATATTGCAGATGTATGTGTAGAAACAGTGTCAAAACTCTTAAATAGTCATTATTTTAATTCTATAAATGATATCCTGAACTTAATTAAAGCTAAGATCTTCTAATAACAGTCATTTAAGAAAATATTAATTTACTTCCTTTGTACTTATTCTGTAATCAAATTCATTAGCATTGTGTGATAAATAATTACCTAAAGAGTAACATTATAAATCAGTTAACAGATATTTTATATTCACAACTTGGAAATTAATTTGCCCTTTGTCAATTAGTGACTGTCTTTTTAAACTTGGTGGCCTAGGAGTGCCAAACGTTGATAACTCACGAATGTGAATTTTAAGGTTTCTTCTGAGTCAATACATTATTCTTATGTAGGTTCACACGTTTACTTAGATGTAGGTGCACTTTAAGTTCAGAAAAAGCTATAAACAAACACAAATGAATACACAAGTTGTTAGAATACATTGGGAAATAAAATTAAATTAGTTGTCAAATGTGAAGTGCGCTCGCGTTTGCTACAGACAGCACCGCAGGCTATGTCACTGATGATACATAGAATGAAGATAGAGCTCCAGCGGAATCCGATGCCGGAGGAAACCCAGGAACCTGGAGAAAACCATCCTGTGTGCCGCTTTGTTCACATGTGAATACCTCTTGGGCGCTCGACTTCCAGGCTTCATTAGGTAGGTTTCGCGGAATTTTGAAATCAAGACAACATTGAGACATGAAATAAGCTATACAAGCTGCTATTTAGTGGCTTCAACGCTAGGATTTTATTCTGTCTGTAAATCCCAGAATTCACATAATGCACGTGTGCGGTGTTCAGTTAAATATTTCAGCTAGTTCGCCGTAAATAAGGTAACCTATTCACAATAAAGTTTGAGAGCCTTAAGGTAACGCAACTGTGAAATTCCTAAATTCAACCGTTTTCAACTAATCAGCCTGATTTTTTGTTTTTGTTTTTTTTTTGTTTTTTTTTTTAGACAGATAGACACTTTATTTCATTGCTTAGGGCGTGGCCCGGTGGCAGCGCTGTCAATGTAATAATACAATGTGCAATACAATTGAGTTAAATAAACAATAATGTGGGTAATACACTGTTAAAATGCCAATGACATCATAGTATGCTAATAATACATAATTGAAACAACAGTAATAATAACGCAATATGAACATGCATTTATGTTGTACAGGAGTTACATAATTTAAAATTTGGTTTATGTATCATAAGTAGCTTTTGAGTTATTAATTTTTAAATAAAAAATCCGGCGCCAAATTCAAATCGCTCCACACGATGAAAATGATGAAAAATTTAATTTTTTTATACTTCAAAATATGCACTTAAGCATCAGAAACAGAACTATCATATGCATTTATTGTACCAGAATTAGTTCAAGAGGTAAAAGTATTAAAGCAGGAAGCAGGCAAAAATTCAATAAATTCTATAATACAATTGACTTTATAAATCAATATCTACAACAATATTAGGAATTTTAAAAAATCATATGATAGAAACCATTTTTTTGCTTGTTAAGAACCTATCCTAAAAATTTATGAGAGCTTGAACAAAACCTGCATCGGGTGGAACATTTTGAATGACAAAAAATGTTGAAAAAACTGTAAAACAGTAAATCAAGCTTTGAAGTTCAAAACATTTTATCATTCAAGCATGAAGGGCTACATGGATTGAAGGAAGGTTTAGGTGTAAGAATTTCTGTATATTTAATAATCCTGAATTAAGACACTGAGAAATATCTTCCACTTATGTGCTTTTCACTTGTTCTCCTTATAACCATTTTTTGTAACATCTTCTCTCATTTGCACTATTCTGCCCGGATCATTACAGTTTTTTCAGTACTATTTATATGCAGTTCTTCTTTTCCAAGTTTCAAAAAAGTTATTTTCCTGTTTCTAATTACTAAAAAAATTATCTCACCTTCACCCACTCTTTTTAAAATAGTCTCATTATTATTTATGTATGATTTGTATTAAAACATATAACTACGAGAACTGTTGTATTCTGAAGTTTCATGATATTCATCTTGAAACTGGGTTAGATAGGAGTATACATATTTTCATATTGCTAACATTACTGAAAATATACTGAATGTTCATTTACAATCAAGATTTGGAATTGTCATTCGAAGGAGAAAGTACATCACACAATACATGATTACCGAAGAAGTTGCCTTATTAGCACGGCGTTGAATCCAAACATACCTCATAATACAATGACATTAATATTCGTAAAATATCTCCAATGTCGTACTTAAAAGCGTCAAATCGAATAAAACCTAGTATCAAATGTGCTTCTATTTCTTGCATACAGCATCTATTTTAACGTCTTATTCTTGCATACCAACATTATCTTGTACTTTGATAATATTTTGGTTCAGATTCGTAGAAGAGAGACGTAACACGCAACTGTTGACAACATTATGTAGTCTATGATAGTACTACCCTACTTACAACGTTCATAGCCATTCGATATCTAGAACCCAAGGTGCAAAATAAGTTTTTGTAGCGTTAACACCTACAGAAAGCTACTTATGCTAAGGCGTGGAAGGTTTCAGGTTCAGGTCGAACGCCGTGATTGCTAGGCAACTTCTCCCTCACACAAGTTCAGTGGCTAGATAAGTGATATCATAAGGCATGGTGTACCGTTCAGATATACTGCATATTTTCAGAAAACTGTATGTAAACATTTATTAATTACGATTCACTTTAGACAAATATGACCTGATTTGTGGTCTTGTGAAGCAAACTTCATCCGGACAGAAAACTACTCTCCATCCAATCTTAAGGTAACGCACCATTTTATTGCCCTTTCACGGTTTTTCACACCCAATATAGAATGGAACGCTATGAACCACAGTAGTTGAAGAGCGTCCATAAATAAAAGTCCATTTCATTTATCAGCATAAATGCTGTGTTTGCTAGTTTACGAGACACAAGCTAGTGCTCCAAATGTAAATATTGAAAATGTACCACACAAGTCCCATTCCTTAGGAGCTGTTTACATCCACCCCTTCTACTCATCGTTCGCTAGTTCTCTGCAAGAGGCAACGCGTAACAAACTATTAACCTCATGCGCGGCAAAATAGATCTGAAAAGCCTATTTAATTTCAGTAATCTACTTGTGACTCACACCAAATGGTTGCGTAGGTAACGCTTACCCCTTTTGCTAAGATACATAGTAAATATTTATTAAACTTTAGGTGCCAAGTCCGCCACTGACTTCCCATCGCTTTGTGCCAAGCAGAATCCCAGGAAGCTAAGACCGATATCTGCTGCATGAATAAAATATTCTGTGACGTAACTCTTTTAAGGCAAGCTGTTCATTTCTAAAGAGACTCTATTTCACATCTGGCCGGTGGATCTTCCTTTCCAGCTTTTGAAGTTCCCTTCATTCACCGGATCACGATTTCTATAAAGGAGTGAAATCTTCATTTTTGTCACAAATGTGCTTTGAAGCAACCAGCTGAGACACTCTTCGGGCCAGTTTTTTTTTTTTTCCCCTAGGAGCTCATTCCTTTCAACAAGTATGCCATCATGTCTTTGTATCCTCTTCTTTATCACCTTATTGTTTTCATCCTTCTGTAATTTCATCTCCGAGTATCAAGAGATTCTTCTTGAAAATTAATTAAGCGAGAAATAGCTGTTAAGTGATATCGTCTAAGTATTTCAATAACATTTCAAGAGTTCCAAACATTCCAGATGAAGGATGAATTCAAGGAAGAACTTAAAGAGAGGTCTTAATCAGAAAGTAAATAAATAAGAAGTACTAATTAAGAGATTTTTGCTTCTTAATATTTCTCTTTATTTTATGGTACTGCATAAGTCTAAATTAAAACCCTTAACCTTTAAATCTGCCTTCATCATGACACATTAAGGTTCAAAATATTTAGTATATTTGACTGAATATAGACTCATAGCTGCTAAGTTGCTGCTCATATTAATACCTTGTAGATCTTCAAGATTACACAGAGATCTTTTGTCACCCTAAATTTTATTTTAGTTAATTGCAATAATTACCAAAAAAGTGATCATTAATATAGGAACCTATTTGAATAAATGATTCAGAAGGAATACTACAAAAGATGTTTCTCAGAAAACGACATTTAGAGCAAAAAATATAGAAAAATAACTCCGCACATATATTTCAAAGGAAATAAGTCATACTATTTCAGGTTAAATAAGCTGGCATACTTATCGATAGAACTACTTCATAGATAAAAACTTCCCAAAATGATGATCTATACTTTGCATTTTCACAGTAAATTTTAATGTTTGTATTTCCCTCCAATGATAATATCTAGCAATTTTCGCCTTCTAGTCTCCATTTAAATTCATTCTCTTTAACTTCCCTACCACATATTTGATAGATAACACAATATTGTGTTCTATTCAAACAATCAATCCTATATTACAAGAAATATATGTTTGGAAGCCTCTGATTCTAAAATTAGTATTTAGAAAAGCATTCTGCGTATGTGTAAATAGCAATACTTGAAAACGCAAATCCTAATAAATGCCAAAAATGTGGTATTTAAATTTAACATTTTCTAAGGATACACACGAAGATTTTCAATAAATTCTCCCAATTCAACTACTCAAAGTGTTCGTTATTTTTAATTTTCTAAAAAAATAAAAAAGCCTTAATAATTTATAAATTTAACTAACATACAAATGCATGGGACATAACATTCATATAAATTGGTCCCAGCAACAGTATAACGTATATTTGTATTTCAAATGAGTTACAAAGTCTTAATTTAATACTTTGACAACAATTCTGTTATACGACTTTCTCGTCGCTTCGAAGCGTAGATACTTGACTGCTCACGCAACTACTGCATTCAATGAATTCACTGTCGAAAGATCTCGCCTGGCTTGCAGCTCTTCCTTTTATACCTATTGATGACGTGGACAGAAGTCTCCAGAAATAGTGAACTTTCTAGCAGTTTTCCATTGCACCCAATTGTGGTATTCCAAGTTTTGTAGTACTGAGGCAGCTCTTCACGTGATGAATTTATGGCCCCTGCGACAGTGAGTGCAACTTCATAAAGGAAGCAAGCCGAAAACATGTAACAATAAAGCCATAAGCGTTCCAAATCATGTGCGGCGATTACGGGCCAACAATTTTGGGTGAAATATAATAACTTCTCTATTATCTATTCAGCCTTAAGGTGATCCTCGCAAAAATAAAGCCCATGTCCCAGTGCGCCAGAAATGCTGTCATACTTTCAAGACGCGTACACGCAGCATACTGAAATGTAAAACGAACAGAGCTCTCACTCCGACAACTTAAACGGTGATGAAAATAATCTATTAGCTATACTGAGGACAAAATTGATAGTCATAATTTATTCTAAAACCACAAGTGAAGAAAATAACATGCATGCGATATCTTACATTTATTCACTCTCTGGAAGTGGCTTTATTCTCTCCAGGTGAGAATTGTCGTCTGAGCTGTTTGTGCTGCTGCTTTCCCCTCCGAAGTTAATAATCACTTAAACTACCCAAAAACAACGCTTCTTCTTTCGTTACATGAAGTCTTTATCAACTATTGGCTTCTCAATTTTTAAAAAGAAATTGTGCACTATTAAGTGAATTGCATTAATCACAAAATCGTATTTTACACGCTTTTCTTTTCTCCCGGGTGTAACCACTTTTCCTGTTTGATTCTCTTTACCAGCACTGTTTATACTTGTAGCCGAAACACTAGTGATTTTAGATGTTAATTTCACCAATTCTTTCACGAGATGTACTGGATATTTCTTAAAAAACTTACAATAAACTTTCAAAATTACAGGTTTTTATTACTAGTCAATGGTTTGCCAGGCTTATTCGTTGAGTAACTCGCCCGAGATGCAAGAGGAAATTCATGACGATTCCCTGCATGTTTCCAAACAGCAATAGACAGCAACCGTTAGTGTGTAAATTGCGGAAATTAGCTTATACGAATAGTTTTTTGGGACTTACAATTCTGTTTAACGATACCATTTGGCGTCAATTCAACTCTTGGGTTTTTGTATAGAATACTATTTAATTTAATTCTGTAATTTAGATTGTTAGAATGAGATTACATTCCCGCTATTACTATTGTTTTGTACCGCGGTGCACGTGAAACCGTTTGGTTGTGGTTGAACCTAAGATTGAAGAAATAATAGCTAGTATGTATGTTGTACATACGCGTTAAAGAAAATAAAAAGATAATTGTCAAATGTAGATCCTCAAATATATATTACATAGGAAAGTAAACGCATCTGGAATGATACATATTTTTATTGTGAGTTAGATAGAGGATCCTTTGCTTCAGGCTTGCCTCTCAGGATGGGAACAGCATGTGCGTCTATCATGACAAATTGTGTGCGTGTGTGTATTGATTTATCGCCTCCTTGGAGAGCAAATGACTTGTTTTCCATCATTTAAATGTGTAAGTTCATTAACCAATCAGGGAAAGGTTAAGGTAACGAAGACTGGATGAATATAACTCAGTGGGGTACTTATAAGAAACAAGGATTAGATCCTTTGCTGCAATCAACTGTACGAAACAATGCCAGAGTTATACTACCATTCTTTTGCGTGAAATTGGTATAATCAAGGTGCTGAAGAATTATTCTCGTCTTTGCATTTTTACTTTTTCCACTCCATATACCTACTGAGCCGTTAAAAGGGTTGCAGAACTCAATGAGGCTATTTCCACTTAAACCTACCAGTTATGGTGAGAGTGATCTTCGGTTTATGCGTCTTGCTATCAGTGGCTATTGTGAGCGGGTCGCGTTTATTGCGAGGGCTAAACCGAAAGCCAATCTCGCTCATTTCTCTAATCTCTAACTTGAGATAGCCCCGTTGAGTTTTGCAACTCCTTTAACGTACAGAAAGATACCTGCACACTTCAAATACGGGACAGTTGGGCCAACTAGTAGTATTGTATTTCACCCAAATCTTTGATGTCGAGTTTGCACCGGAAATACCTATGTGTTTTCGGGTCGCTTGAATCCACAGAAGCTTTCTTTTTTTAGAGAAATGTTCAATTGGTGTGTCTGCATGTGTGAAAACATAACTCAAGGACGAAGAAATACCAAATTAATGTTTAAATCCAGCATCGTCAGAGAAAGCAACACAAAGATTATAAAAAAAATCCCACCCCCCCCAAACAATACGTTTTACAAACATTCTGTTTTTCTCAAAAGTGGTTCTTAACGATATAGCATGCATTTTTACAAAAAAATTGAAATGTATATCTTGAATTTTCTGAGAATAGCCTTTGCATAGCTAGTAAACCGTAGGGACATTTAAAATCTTACTGTACAAAAAATGTATATGTCGTTAGAACTCACAGTTTATGCAAAATACAAGCTTTTTGTGGAATTAACTATTTGCGAAACATTCCTTGTTATAGGCTAATATTTCCCATACTTTTCTGAAAGTGGAAGGCGCCATTGTTTTATTATTATTATTATTATTATTATTATTTGATTTTTAAAAGTCATCACATAAAGACCAACTCTTAAAAGGTTTGACGATTGATTTAGCCTAGTGTATTCCCTTATTTTACTTTTATTATAAGCAATACTAATATAATTATTATTAAGACAATTTCTGCTAACATTTAAGTCGTTTAGCATAAAGTAGCTTTTGTAAAAACAGTTTGTTGCAGAACTGGTAGGGAAGCTCATGTATCTGAGGAAACCGTTCCAACCTTTATAACTTTGTGGATTTCTGACTGGTGAAAGTCTTTCTTCCCATCTAAGAGGCTAGGCTAGGCAAACTGTAAAGCTATGTATTGTGGTATGATATTACATGATGGCAGTGATTCTTTTTTGTTTGGATAATGTTAAATGCCCGCTTTTTAATTGTGGCACTGCAGGCGAAGACACTGGTGATACATGAAATGAAGATGGAGCACAGGTAGAATGCGATGGCGGGGGGAAACCGGAGAACCCGGTCGCTTTCTCCACCACAAATCTACATGCGGTCGCTTGGAATCGAACCCGGGCCATCTAGGTGAGAGGCGAGTGGTCTAACCACTCAGCCACGACGCGGGCTGGTACTACCTGTAGTAAACTGCAAACAACACTTCCGAGGTAGGTCACTCAGCATTTCTCAGGGCTTGCATTCGGGAGGCCAAACTCTCTGCCAATGGGCTGTTTATGGCGATTTTCCCGGGTCACTAGGCGAATACTGGGGACGTTTCCCACAATCTTCAGGTCTCTGCATTTCATCTCCACTTCATTCAGCTACTTTCGGGACTGTAAGTGTAGGCGAGGACTGCGGTATTGGCGGCATTTCATGGTGGTAAATACGCTTTGGAAATAGAGCTCTCGCTGTTGAGGTGGAGTCGTCTGTAGAGCCCAGTGGGTTTGCTCCGCATATTGAGATGAACTACTTGGATTTAGGGACCTTCCACGCTGGCTCTTTCCCTGTGGTCCGGTTTAGTCTGTCCGACGATATTACTTTCATTTCATTCTATCCTTCTGGGGTCCAACGCACAATAAAGTTATAGATGGCTGCAGTATGAACCCACTCCGGAGTGACATGTACACATCAAATTTTCTGAAAAGTGATATTTCTGGTTCAGTAATTATTAATATTAATGAAATACTTTCTCTATAAAAGCACAATTTTATATACTAAAATAGGTTGTGCAGCTACATGTTTCAGTTTTACTATTCAACTCTCCTAAAGAAAATTCCATTCTATTCTTTGAGACCTCAGCGATCGAAGAGGCTAATACAGTGTGGTTATGTGAAAAGGGCGGAAAACAGTAGAATATCGAAGCTGTCGCTGGGATGGAATATTGAAGGGGTAACAATAGAATGGAAGCCGGAGGAATGGTGAACGGAAGTAGCAAGATGGAGCAAGGATAGGGAAACAGATGAAGAAGTAACGCTCGAAGAATAACTATTGCATATATTCTGAAGAAACTCCACACTGGGGGAAAAACATTTGATTTACTCAAATAGAGTCAATGTGTCACCCGAAGCGTTAGAGTTTAATTGTTGTGGGATCAGCAAAATGAATATGATGAATTCTTTCTGTTCTATACATAGTAAGTAGCAGAAGTAGAACATTTCATCAATTTTACATACCAAAGTTTCAATGAAAGTACTTTTCAATGGTTCCCTGGCTCCAAAATAATAATGTTAAGAGAAATATCCGTGTGTATATATGTGGAGTGTTCGTGTGTTTATGAACAGCATGATCAACAAACAAATAGCGTCAGGTATACACCATACTAGGTATTTAAGTTCAGCATCTTACGAGGATGCAACACACAAGAAAAACCGCCTTCTCCAAAGTAACATTTCCATAGAATAATTTATAAAAATTTTGGTTTTCACAAAAATACCTGTACAATTTTGATAAAAATTATATATGTTAAGACATTTTCATGAAAAATAAACTATTTGCTTGTATGTCACATTACATTAGTTATAAAATATTATGGTAGGCGTTTGTTGTTATGGACAACAGTTGCTATGTCAACTGTGTTTTGTTTTATAAACAAAGCAATTGTAGCCAAATATGTGCAGTTATTGTAGTTATGTGTAGAATGTCTCAGTTATAGCGAAACTGTCTTAATAATGATGTGCTTCAATATCATTATTTCTTTATTTTTACATGTCATGAGTGTAAATGTATTGTCATATTTTATCTTAAAAACATGGGATCTGAAGATGTAGCTCAATCCATTGGTGCTTCCTGGGCAGGAGATAGTGGGTTCGAGTCCCGCCTTGGGCATGGGTGTTATATGTTTGTGCAATGTGTATATGTTTGTAAAAGGAACAGTAAAACAAGTAAACCAGTAATCAGTAAAACCTGATCAGACTCCGGTACTGTTTTAAAAAAAAAAAAAAAAAAAAATCCGTAGCACTAAATGATGATCGACACAGTGTACGTTACATTGCAAATTTAATGAATATGGAAAAAGATCTACCCATGAAGCCATTAACGGTTTAAAGAGACACTAAAATGTACCAGAAGACCAGGTTCGGGTCGTCCGAGAGCACAAATCAAAATGAAGATAGGTACATGGTGTTGACTGTTCTTCGGAAACGCAACCAGCCAGCTACGTCTGAAGCTTATTAATTTATTAACAAGCATGAACGCCCGATTTCAGCCGAATCCGTTGGAATAAAATTGAAATCAAGTGAACTTGTATCCAATAGGCCTGCAACTGGTCCTAGGTTTCTCAGAATGCACCGAGTTGAAAGGTTGCGTTTTACAACTTATCATGGAGGTTGGAGGAATGAATAGTGGAGCTGTGTTCTGTTTACAAATGAGTCTTTTTTATTTTCTCTATACGCACTATGTGCATAGTGTATAGAGAAGGTATTGCACTCCACCCAAAAATTCGATACCGAGATTTCATCGGAAATATATGTTTTAGGGTCCCCAATATCCAAAAAAAAAGCATTTTCACAAAAATGTCCGTGTGTGTGTCCGAGTGCCTGTGAACACGATAACTCAAAAACAAAAAGTCGGTAAAATATCAAACTTGGTATTTAAGTTTAGTATCTTCCAGGGGTGCGACACGAAGATTTTGAGAAAAATCCCCCCACCCCCAACCACCCTTTACATGGAATTTTTTTTGAAAATTTTGATTTTCTCAAAAATGGCTCTAACGATTTTGATTAAAATTTCGTATATTAAACATATTTTTCTAACAAATAAAATGTATATCTTGAATTTTCTAGGAATAGCCTCTGAAGAGTAGTTTATTCTGGATGAATTTTACGGAATTTTGAATAACTGCTAAACCATAAGAGATGGACAAAAGCATACTACACAAAAAATGTAGAGCATATTAAAACACACAATTTATGTTATATACATTTCTTTCAAGGAGTTCGTCGTTTTTGAGACATTCCTTATTTTTGGTTTCTGCTATGAAAAACGTATGCCTTTCTCATACAGGAACTTGTCAACTACTATCCATATAAACAAAGGAACTTCATTGACATAGCAACCAGCTTTTGACTATTACTTTAACCTATGGTTGTCCGTTATTTCACTTCTACTTACAAGGAAGCGAGTAATAAGACTATTTCTGCTAATTTTTTTCTGATTAGCTTGAAGTAAATTGAAGTATAAGCTTTTTAAGAGTAATTTGTTGAAGGGATATAGAGAAAGTCATGTGAATGGTATACATCAGATTTTTTCAATCTGCGCTCACCTGATGAACGTAAATGAGTTTGGTGTAGGAAGGGAGAATTTGCACAATGTTGTATTTTCTAAAAGTTACCATTTGAAGCTGGTGGGGTGATAGTTTGGACAGGACTTTCTATAAATGCCGTACTGAGTTAGTTTTGGTAGAAAATGCAAATCTAACAGCTACATAACTGAATGTTTGTCTACTCATGTTGCATCATTTGACCCATTTACAGGCGATAATTTATTTTAATGTACGACAGTGCCCGCCCACATATTCCTTACGTGGTCAGAAATTATTATCTCCAAGAAGTGGGAATCTATGTTTTACCATGGCCAGCAAGCAGAACCTGTCTGAAAGATGCTGGAACGGCGTGTTAAGACAGTACTGTAGCGACCAGAAACTACCGGAATTGAGGTGAGCACTTCTTGAAGGATGGAAACTAATCCTCAAGAGGTCATTGCTAATCTGATCGAAGACATGCCAAGACGTATGAATGCAATTATTCAAGTCAGGAGGTATCACTCTTTATTTAAGTGCGTAAAAGATAAAACAAAGGTTTTCATTGTTTTACGCTCTTGTAAGGTTTTAACCACCACTAAAGGGCAACCATTTTGAAAATTTTTATTTCTCAAAAATGACACTAAAGAGTTTGATTAAAATGTCGAATATTAAAGAATTTACATTACAAATAAAATGGTAGACTTTAATCTTCTGGGCGCAACCTCTGAAGACATCTTAATTCTGAATGAATTTTTCAGAACTAGTAAACCCTAAGAGATCGACAGAAACTTACTACACAAAAAATGAAGATCAGTTAAAACACAGTTTATGTCATATTTTTTCGTGGAATTGAGCATTTCTGAGGTATTCCTTGTTAATGTTAAACGTTTCTCATACGGAAAGTTGTAAACTCCTGACCCTGAACAAAAATGAATTTCAACCACATGTCAACCACCAGATTTAACATTTGTTTAGCCTAAGGTATTCCCTTATTTTCCCTCTACTTACAAGGAAGCATATAATTAAGAACATTTCTGCTAATACGTAGATAGAAGGATATGTTTTTAAAAATAATTTGTTGCAGAGATGTAGTGAACGTAAAGTAAATGGAACATACCAGATTTTTTGGGGGGAAAATGTTTCGTTATCTTTTGCAAGAAGGAAGTATGTGTAATATCGGTATATAAATCACTCCCTTAGCTTCCATTAACGCTGATTATCAGAAATTAAATTACGCGTAATTTGTGGCTTGCAGTTGTTTCCTGCAGGTTTACCG
Organism: Hymenopus coronatus; assembly: GCA_030762935.1. Lineage (NCBI taxonomy): Eukaryota > Metazoa > Arthropoda > Insecta > Mantodea > Hymenopodidae > Hymenopus > Hymenopus coronatus. The sequence goes on along the minus strand of CM060887.1, from coordinate 54,051,013 downwards.
ATAAGGGACTAAGGAAAAGCAAACTTGTTTTTAGAATGAAGGCTAAAGCAATTTATCTTTCAGCACACGGAGAGTATATTGATATATGAATAATCCCGCGAATTACACAGGCATCTGAAATTTCATCTGTCTTTTGTTTGGGGGGGGGGCGAATAAGCTTCATTTATTATTACTTTCTGAGTCTATTATCTACAGTAAGTAGAGGAAGTACTCAATAATTCAGTAGCCAGATTTCATCAGAAATACTGCACAAGAATTGAACTCTTATAATCAAAATATCTGATGTGTTCCATTATATATATTTCTCTAGGTGTTCCTAATATAAACTATTCTTTTATCTTCATCATACTGATCGAGATAAACATTAGCACAATAGCATCCTTTTAAGTAGGAGGTAAATAAGGGAATACACCCGTCTAAAGCGATAGTCAAATCCTTTAAAAGCTCGTTGCTATATGAAACAATTGAGGTTTGGTTTGCTTTATATGGTCCCGTTTGAATAAGTAATATTTCATAAACAGTCAATTCCACAAAAAAGCGTATATGATATAAATTCAGTGTTTTAACGAGATCTACATTGTTCGTGTCCGAAGGTTTTGTCTATTTCTTACCTTTTACCAGTTATGAAAAATTCAGCAAAATTCATCTACAAAAAGAATTCTTTAGAGGTTATTCCTATAAAATTAAAAATTTACATACTATCTGTGATGTAAATATGTTTAATTTACGATATTTTAATCAAAATCTTTAGAGCTATTTTCGAGAAAATCGAAATTTACGAACATTTTTCCATGAAAAGGGTAATTGAGGGTGAGGGATTTTCTTTAAAATCTTCGCGTCGCATCCTTAGAAAATACTAAACTTAATAACTAGTTTAGTATTTAATGGTCTTTTTGTTTTGGCGCTATTGTCCACACACACGGACCTTGATCTAAATTGGTTTTCGGACTCAGGGGACTTCAAAACATATTTTTCCAGTGAAAATCGAGACATCGAATTTTTGGATAGAATACAATACCTTCTCCATCCAAGTTGGAAGTTGTACATATGGGCTAGAGAAAGTAAAATTCTCACATGTAGTAAAAGATTCACGTACGAACATGCTTGTCTATCTGTTTGAACAACATCAATTCAGAAGCTGTTACGGTTTACCAGTTACGCGAAATTCAATGAAATTCAACCGGAATAAAGTGGTCTTTAGAGGCTATTCCCAGAAAATTCGAGACATGCATTTTGTTTGCGATGCAAATTTCTTTAATATATGATATTTTAATCAAAATCGTTAAAATCATTTTCGAGAAAATCAATTTCCTTGTAAAAGCTAGTTTGGGGTGTGTGGATTTTTCTCAAATCTTCGTTGTGTATCCCCGGAAGCTACTAAACTTAAATAATAAGCTTGGTATTTTGCTCGATTTTTAGATTTTGAGTTATCGTGTTCAGAGACACACGGACACACACCCCACACCCACACCCACACACGGGTCTTTTTCTAAAAATGTGTTGTTTTTTGTTGTTGTTTTTTTTTGATAAAGGGGACCCTAAATGTGTAATTCCAGTGAAATCTCGGTATCGAATTTTTGGGTGGAGCGTTATACTTTTTTTCACAAACTACTATTAGTATGCAAGTGCTTCATTATTTTTTTATTTTTTAGAGAGTTGCTGGAACGGTTTTAAATAAATATTTAATGTACGGTATGTCATGATTTTTCTGCCATTATCCTATGAGCACCTCTTCATTCTAGACTTATTTTGCACTCCTGGTAAAGTATACGCGATAGACAAAATCTCTCTACAAGAAAGAAATGTTCAGATCTCATTGACACAATATATGTCAGATGCATTATTTTTTGGATTTAACTAATTCCGAGATATTCATTGTTATTGGTTGACATTTTCCAATGGTTATACTTTCCTCTAATAGGAAGCCGTTATCAAATTTTCCTTTTTTTCACTTGGTCATGGAAATGGAAAGATATTCAAGGACATCACCTAAAGATTATATTTTAAAACATTTGATTGTCTCTTCCCCTCAATGTATTCATATATTTCCCTTGCACCTACAAATACATAAGTAATAACACTATATCCGATGATGTTTATCTTGATTAACCTGAGAAGATAAAAGAATACAGTTTTATAGGATTAGCTTGTTGCAAAATAGGTAAAGAACGGAACTCGTCAAGAATCTTTTTTTTTTAATGGTAATTAAATGAGCCGCTGCTGGCTTATTTTTAACTTTTTCTATCACGTTCTTGCATACATAGTAGGTGGAAAAGATATTGTATTCCAACCAAATTTAGGAACATTTTTATTCTTTGCAATAAGTTGGTAATTTCTAGATAGGTAGATTTAAGTAAAAAATGCACTCATAAGAAAAGCAGAAGTATTTTAAAGCTGAAACTAATAACACGGAATATCTAAAAAAAACGGTCAACCTCACGAAAAAAAAAGTATACGACGTATGTTGTATGTTTTAACGAGCTCTACATTATCTTACCCAAGATCGCGGGTTCAAACCCGACGGAGGACGATGGATTTTTTCGGGCGTAAAAATCCTTAGCATGGCTTCCTTTGGAAGGGAAATAAAGCCGTTGGTCCCGTGTCGTAGATTTACGGCACGTAAAAGAACCTCAAACCTGATAGAGAGGCCTCTGAGCAAAATTAAGCGATCTTTCACGCCCAATTTTTAATGGTACGCTGAGAACCACAGTAATTAAAGCGCGTCCATAAATAACACTCCATTTTTTTCTATATTTTTGTGTGGTAAGTCATTGTCTATATTGATACCGTGATTTCATCTAATATATGTTTCGAGGTCCCCTGGGTGCAAATAAGTTACAAAATAATTCGGAGTGTTTCTGCCCCTGTGTATGTATCAGTGTGTGTATTTATTGTTTTCTATGAATTTGTTAACTCTATAAACTCACTAAAAGTCCAATTAAAAACAAACTATATATTTAAAATCAGCATCAGAAGATTTTAAATAAAATAGTTCTGTAAATTTTGATTTTCTCCAAATGACACTATGATTTTTATTACATTACCATATGTTTACGATATGTAAATCTTGAGTTTTTTGGCTATAGCTTCTGCATTCCTCTTCTTTCTGGTATATTTGCGTAACTGGTTTATCGTTAGAGAAAAACTCTTACAATATCCAAACGTACTTCTTGTTAAAGTACACAATTTATGTGAGACTATCAAGAGAGTCTTTTGTTATTTTTTTAAATTTTCCGGTAGTTATATTTTTCTAAAATGGGAAGTCTTCATTCGATTTATTTTTCCATCTCCAAAAATAACTGCATTTTAGTGTCGCCAAATGTTGATCAGGGTTTGGTTATCGCTTTAGGTTTGTGTATTCCCTTAGTACTATCTCTAGGATATATATATACAACGCACTTAAAAGAGAAGGTATTGTATTCCACCCAAAGTTGGATAACGAGATAGATTTTGAGACCCCCTTAATAAAAAAATAGAAAATGTTTAGTGTGCGTCTCTGTGAATAGCATAGGTAACTCAAAAATAAAATATACGATATTTAAGGATTTTATATTTAAGTTAAATTATTTTTCAAGGCTGCGAGTCGAAAATTTTTCAGAAAATCTTCCCTCCCTAAACCACCATTTACATGCAAAAATTTTTTTCAAAATTTTGATTATCTCAAAAATCGATAACGATTTTGATTGAAATGCGGTATATCCTGAATTCTTTGAAGCCCTCATCATTTTGGACGAATTTGACACAGCTGTTAAAGCGTAAGAGATAGACAAAAACTTAACAAATGTACATCTCTTCAAAGCACACAATTTATGTCCTTAATAGTTTTATTATGGAAGTAACCGTTTCCGAAGTATTCTTTGTTATTGATTTAACTTTCTCAGTCAGAAGGTCACCAGTGTTTGTTTTATTTTATTTCAGGTCAAGCAAAGAAGCTATTTTCAATGATAATCGGATAGTGACAGCTTTTAAAATATTTGACTGTCGCTGTAGCATAGTTCATTCCTCTAGTTCCCTTCTACTTGTAAGGAACTAAGTACTAGAAACATTCTGCTAATGCTAATCTTGATTTACACTGTGTAGAATGAAAAATAATCTTCTCTTAGAAGTTTGTTTGCAAAACATCTAGAGAAAGGCACATGATTGTAACACCTATTTTTTTTTCTTGTACCTCAGAGGAAATATTAAGGCCATTTCTGCTAACGTTTATCTCGATTAACATGAAGAACATAGAAGAATAGGCGTTTGTGGAAGTAGTTTGTTGCAGAATAGGTAGTGAAGGTCATCTGAATGAAACAAACTAGATTTTTAAATTGTATGCTTATATGAAAAGCCTAATTACGAAAAATATTTAAGAACGTAATAAAGCTGGTTTCTGGATAAAAGATGAATATGAAGATATTACTACTATCATACTTGTAAACTATTTCTAAATATTATATATTTATTTTATATAAATTATTTTATATTTTATATATGGTTTACAAATTTAGTTCAATAATTCACTTTACTTTAGGTTTTAAGAGAGTATCTATTTTGGTACACAGATATATAGAAAATGATAAGTATGTCATATATGTGTAATAGAGTACAGAAGAAAACATTAAGGGTTTAAAAGAGTAAAGAGTGTATTTCATTATATTAGGTTTCAATTTCGTAAATAAATTCATAGATTAACATTTAAAATTAGTTTTATATTTGACGGCATGTGGCTGAGTAGTCGTCTCGTCTCTTATCTAAGCAATTGGTGTTAGATCCCTGGGAACCTCTATGGCATTTCTAATGTGCGAAACAGTGACTGGGCGAATATTCTCAGGGTTATTCGGTTTCTCCGTCATGACCATCTTTTGTTTTATCCATATCATACAAACCGCTCCCTCACTTTCATATGAAAAATTGGGCTGGTTATTACCCATACTAACTTCTCTCAGATCCAGAGCTTCTGCTTCCCAAAAGACGTCTGATCCCAGGCGTAGGCCTATTAGTCCAGGAGGTCTATGTCCTACATATGGGGAGTGTAAAGAGAGAGAGAAAGAAAGAAAATCTTATACTTAAAGTTTTATCACCATCTTATTCTTTATCAGGTTTAACTTGGTTAAAATGTTAAACTGCATATTTTTTGTTTTACAGTAATAGTAATAATAATAATAATAACAACAACAACAACAACACCAACACCAACACCAACACCAACACCAACACCAACACCAACACCAACACCAACACCAACACCAACACCAACACCAACACCAACACCAACACCAACACCAACACCAACACCAACACCAACACCAACACCAACACCAACACCAACACCAACACCAACACCAACACCAACACCAACACCAACACCAACACCAACACCAACACCAACACCAACACCAACACCAACACCAATAATTATAATAATAATAATTCGCAGCTGAGGATTGGCTTTACTAAACCATTTAATTCTGCACGGTCCTTTTTGCCTTACATTTTAACACATTCCACAATTCTACACGCTACCATCTTTATTTGAATAAGATTGGCACCAGGTGCGAGCAGCTGGGGCTAACTTTCTCATAACTGCTGTTATATTGTCTCGCCTTCTGTGTTCATCCTGCGGCAAAAGTCAACGAAAGCGGCCTATAACGGAATCCATATGGAATCGATACATAGCTTAAAAATGCCTTGTTGTATAAAAGTGTGTCACATAGCTCAATGAAACTTGAATCATATACGGAGAGAACTCCTACATCATCTTACAATAGGCAATTAAACGAAATATGCAATGAGACGAACAGAAATTACACAGATGCATGGTGGTTTAAAGGGTATATGATCACCCTGACAGAAATGCATGCTCTCTATAGTACTCCCATGCTGGCTACCAGTTGGTGAGGTGGTCTTGTGGTAGGACGTTGCAGTTCACCAACTGCTGTTGACAACTTTTGGACGGTCGTTGAGCATGTAGGCCTGCTACTGCAATGCGTCTCCCAAAAACATCCCACACGTGTTAAATGGATTTAAATTGAGGGAATGGTCAGGCCAGTCTATTCGGCAAGTATCTTCTTGTTTCAAGAGATACTCACCTGCCCTGTTCTATTCAGTTGCGCAATGAAGTCACGGCTGACTGCACCTAGGAAAAGACGCACATGGGAAAGATCGCAATAAGGTTGAACTGTCAAAGATTTGGAGGTCGGTACGCCCAATTTGCAAATTATGCCTCCCCACACCATAACACCCGATCTACAAAACGATTATGTTCAAGGACATTGCTGGGTGCATTACGTGTTCCCGGCTCTCCCTAGACGAGAGTAAGTCGAGAGTTGCTACTCAGTCTGCATTTGCTCCCAATTGAGAAGGGCACGCTACCCCATTCCTCGTTGGTTCATTTCTGATGCTCTTGGTACTATCGCAAAGGGCGCCATCAATGTGTGGGTTTCAATGGAACACAACGTACTGGTCATCGGGCAAAAAAACATCTCTTTGTAGTATCTGTGTTACTGTGCAGCGTAAGATTGCATTGTTGGCCTAGCAGTCCTGTGAAATGGGTTCCAATAGCACCCGCAGTTTGAAGTGGGTCTCTTCTTGCATGTTGTACAATGTTGTGATCATCTGCTGCTGTAGCTGACCGTGATCGACCACCTCCTTTCCTTGGGACAGCAATGCCTGTGATTTGTAATGCTTCCCATGCACGAGAACTCCTGGAGAACACCCGTCACACTTCATCCTTCTTACAGTTTCCCGAAGTTTCTTCCCCATCTGAAGTCATCAAAATGTCATATAGGAGCCATGTAGTAAAGAAAACCACATAACAGTTGATTGCCACTCACTGTCTTGCACTACTTCTTCAACTGTCCCGTGTTGCGGGTCCAGACCCATTTGGAGATATAGTCTCACTACACGCATGTCATGTATAAGGTGCGTTCAAAAAGAAACGAGGCGGAGGTATCAGTACCGAAACCTGTACGAGTATGTTAGAAGTATTGTCCCTGGCTGTTGAGACACTTCTCCCACTGTGACACAAGGCGGTGCATGGCTGTCTCATAAAATTCCCGGGACTGTAATGTGAACCAGTTCCGCTGATACAGTTGGGCGTCGTCGTTCGAGGTAAATCGTTTGCCCCTCAGAGTCTTTTTAAGGGGACCAAATATGGCGTTATCACAGGGAGAGAGGTCTGGACTGTATGGTGGATGGTCGACAACCTCCCATATGAATTTCTGCTGGAGTGCCGTTACTTTGTTAGCCGTATGAGGCTTCTTATTGTCGTGGAGCAGAATTACTCCAAGGGTGAGATTTCCTGGTCGTTTTGATTTGATTTCTTGGTCAAGGTTTGTGAGTAGCGCTGGGCACTCACTGTTGTCCCGTGCTGAAGGAGGTGTATCAGAATGGGGTCATCTTGGTCAAAGAAGATCGTCAGCATAACTTTAACTTACTGTACTCGTGTGGTTGGCCTTTGCTTTTTTGGTGGTGGTGACCCTGGATGCTTCCACTGGAGTTTTGATTCTGGTTCGAAGTGATGATACCATGACTCATCTCCAGCTACCCCTCGGGCTGGAAACTCATTCCCCTCCCTAGCATAGCGCTGCAGATGACCCAGGAAGTGTGAACGCTTCCGACGCTCAAATCGACCTTGGTGACTACGGCTTTCATTGTCACTCGGTGGTTCTGGGTAATGAGTGCATCAACCAGCTGGAAGAAGTCATCGGTACTGCATTGTGGCGTGCATCATCGGATAACGACACCCGGCTTCCCTGAAGCGCTTGTGCCACGCCTTGACCCTTGCAAGGGACATGCAGTGTTCGTCGTACACTTGTGACTTTCATTGATAAATCTCCGTTCCCCCTACTCCTTCCGCGTTCAGAAAACTAACACCACTTTTTTGTTCTTTTGACGCCCCATTTCAATGTTGCAATGCGACTGGCAACGTAGGACGATTGATGCATGCTGCTGCTAGCTGTGTATAGTCACGTGACGTGCACGCGTGCCCACTAGCGACGGGCTGTGAGCTTCCACGCTTGGTCGGAACCTCACTTCGTTACACACTCCACGATATTAACATCCTGTCACCGGGTTGCACATTCCAGAGTCCGGTTCCTTTCTTTTTGAACACCCCTTATAACTTCCAGCTTTCTGCGTACGTGTGTTCCCTCCCTTTCATTCCCTTCCATCAAATAGTATACATGTTATATTAATTTATCCATCTCATCCTTAAGATTTGCACACCAGTGTAAACTTATTTAACTTGTGTAACCTAATAAAGCTACTGAAACGCTTGTATGCCTGGTTTTTGAGGGAACTCTAACACCAGAACAACGTGTATGGATTACACCTCTAACCATCAATCAGCCTAATAATTAAAAGTATTAGGCCGTGATTAATTAATTGTAATTGCAGCAGATGTATAATTGTTATGCATTAATCTCTTAATATCAATAATGCGAGTCACTAATTTGCATATTCTAAATTGGTTGTTTTTGCTAATTATCTGCTTCTCGTTAGTAGATTTGTGACTTTATTATATATTAATTAAAATAAATATACAAACCGAGCGTTAGATTTAAACATAAAATCTACATTTAACAAATGAGCACAAACGTAATTTAAACTCGCTATAACTAAAAGTAGTTAATTTATATAACATTTCATATCACTCTCTCAACCTGTTCTGCAACAAAATATTCTTACAGTAGCTTATTCTTCTTTTTAATTCATGCTAATCAAGATAAACATTAGGAACGATTGTTGTATTATTTATTTCCTTCTAACTACAAGTAAAGTAAGGGACTGTACTAGGCTAAAGCGATAATCAAACATCGGTCGCTATTTGGTGCAATTGAAATTGCCTTCTGTTTGCATGATTACGGCAAATGTGAATAACGGCTTCCCATTTGAGAAAAATCTGAGCATTGGAAATTTCAAAATCAAATATAAGGAGTATCTTTATAAAAATGAGTATAGAATAAAGTACTGTTTTATCTAGATCTAATTTTCTGCAGTAAGCTTTTATCTGTTCTATGACTTACCGTTACTCAAAGGTCATTCAGAAAGAAGAGAACTTCAGCAACTATTTCCAAAAGTTCAATATATGAATTTTATTTTCATAAAAATATCTTTAATATAGTGTATTTTTACCAAAATCGAGCTATTTTTGTTAAAATCAAAAGCATCTGAAAATATCCACGTAAACATAGTTTGGATTTAGGAAATGTTTCTGAAAATCTTTGTGTTGTATAACAGTAAGGTTGTAAACTTAAATACTATCAATTTGGTGTCAAATAAGATTTTCGATTTTGAGTTACACTACACATAAACACAGCTAAGCACACATACATACACCGGACTTGTACTAAAACTGACTTCTTTTTTCTTTTTTGATTAGAGGTCCAAAAACATATATTTCCGTTGTAATTGTGGTATTGAATTTTTGGGTGGAATATAGTACCTTTCCTAGCTATTATGTACATACATAGTTTTTGGTAGAGAAGTTAGCAATACGATGTTTACTATATAACCAAAATATACCAGCGTGTAATGTACAGGATCTTTCAAAAGTCAGTTCAAAGTTCAAAATGTTATACATATTATAACATTTAGATGGGATAAAACGAAAGGAAGCTACATACTGGATTAATAATGGGGTTTCGTTTTCTGTTTTTTTTCAGTTCACTGTTAACATAAGTACAGTTTTGTTAATAAAATATTAATAATTTTTTCACACTTGTATAAGAATTATGTAATTAAAAATCATGTTCCTGATACTAAAAGACAAAATACAGCTGATGCAATGCTATTATGAAAGCAGTAGGGGTTTTTCTCAACGTCTGAGGAAATTTAGAACTCTTAAGTTAAGAGCAGGCTCATGCTCCATTTTTAAAGCTCCAACAAAATAACCGCCGTAATCTCCGGAGCTCAATCCGACCGACTTTTGGTTGTAAGGTTAGCTTGATGAGTGTTTCTGAAACATTCCTTCGTACATTCAGCCGGGCTATTTTAAGTTTAAACTGGTCAGTGAGGAACTGGCATAGGTGACCTCGTCTTGCTAATCAACAGATACGGCGGGATGTTTTTGAGTTATTCACTGGTAGGTTTTAACTTTGTGACGGTTATCAAATGTGGAGGTCATCATTCAGGTTTGTGATATTTATGCAATGGTGTGCAAATGTGGGTACATTTTGTAAATTTTTATTTCTGAAAATACTGCTGTATTACAAAGTCCATATTTGCTCTGGTAATTTTCTACACTTCATCCATTAACAGTTTATTTGTGGTACTTGATAGGCCATAGGAATGTATGACGTGTTACACTTGCACGAACTTCTCTACTTGCTCTTCTATAAATTATTCTTATAAAAGTTTATTGCTCTCTTTTCTTACTATTTATTTACTTATACCATTGTAGTTATAAGAAGAATACACAAGTCGCTATGTACTGGCTTTGAAAATGTAGTCTCTTTGTATGAAAAATAAATATATAAAGTAAGCAAGTTAAAGAATAGTGAATTATGGTTTGAAACTATAACAAATAAATGAAAATTCATACACAGGTCGCAGATTAATTTAAATAAATACAAAATAAATATAGGTAATACTGCCTCACTTCAGCAACCTCCAGCTTGCTACTAAACACCCGCAATAAAACTCTCTCATCTGCTTTTACTCTCACTGTTACAGACCAACTATAAATTTCTCGGCCATATCGAACTTTAAAGTAGATATGTCGTAAAATCCACTAAAAATTATATTTAGTTTCTCGCTCATTATTATCTTACATGCCACAGAAATTTAATAAAATAAAATAACGCTGACTATAGTAATGTATATGGACTTGATATATCAATAGCTACAGCCTGGTTTGATGCACGTTTGTGTCGATTTTATTCTCTTCACTCTGAACTGCTGCAGCACTTTATACATTTGTATGGTTATAGAGTTGAACTAAATTTACTGTCACACTCATTAATTTTGATCTTCTCCTTAGCTTGGTATTAGCGCATGTGTTTGGCAAGCGGGAGGCCTGGGTTCGATTCCCGGTACTGCCATGGGGGAATTTCCCTCGCTGGGACTCCTGGTCCTGATTTTTTTGATAGTGTTTAACGCCCGCTTTCATTACAAATGGCACCGCAGGAGATATCACTGATGAAACATGGAATGAAGATAGAGCACCGGTTGAAAATGGCGCCCTGCACCATTTTGTCCACCAAAAATCCCACATGTCGTCGCTTGGGATTGAACCCAGGCTCTCTAGGTGAGAGGTGAGTGGTCTAACCACTCGTCCACGGCAGCCCTGGCCCGGGATGCACTCAGCCTCTTGAGATCTCTGGGGGAGGCCTATTGAGGACCTATTTGATTGAGAAGTAATGGCCCCAGATCGAGAAAACCGCATCCACCGGCCGGGAAGTAATCGAGATGGTGATCACGTCTCACCCTCCAGCACTGCACCCCATTCATGACGTCTTCAAGCTGAGGTGGGGGATGCAGAGGCCGGGCGGTAGGCCAAGGTCCTTTGTGGACTGTAGGGTCATGGAGTTTACTCAACGGTTTTGTTGTCAAATGAAAGATTATAATATCAGCGGAGGGTGAAAGGAATATCAAATATAACATTTGGGGTAACTCAGTAGTTTAGTATAGGGCTCTTGTGCAAGTGCCTTGGTTCTATTCCTGGCTCTGGAATGGGATTTTAGGATGGCTGTAACCAAGTCTTCACTTCTGACTATTTCGGTGAGAAGTTTTTTGTGATTGATACTTGTGGGGTGTGACGTCTGCTGGCGGGGGCTCGACAGATTCAGTAGAAATTAATGCACGCGTTCTCATGCATCACTGATCTGATGGTTGCATTTCATTCTATAAAAAGTTTGGTTGTGTTATGCACAGTGACTCCCTACGAGCTTACATTTATAATCCTTACTACCTTTTATATATCGCGGACATTGCTCTTGTTCTCATTCTAGAAATTTCACAAGCGACACTGTGATTTCAAAATGCCTTACAGCCATGATAAACGAGTTGAGGTTACGTGAGCCTAAATAATAAAACTTTAAGTTCAGTAAAGTATAGGCCCCAATATTCAAAGGAATAGATGAGGTGACTAGTGAGAAATGGGGAAAGCAGTTCAATATACGAGAACTGTAATAGGAAATGCATGGAAAGAAGACATTTTAGAGGAAGCAGTGGCGCTGCAGACAGACCGCAAGTAAATATGGCAACAGCGTATTGAGACAGCCACGTGTTAGCATGAATATCACGAGGTCATTTCTCACTAATAATAGCTCATGAGAGGTACACCTGTATCCAATGCATATCGGATTCCACGGTAAAGGCTGTAATATCCGCATCATGAACATCGGAAGTAACACATTTCTGCTGTTGGCTGCCTCCACTCATTGGGTCCAAACGTCGCTTGGTGGAAGTGGGTAACCATAAAGGGAAGACTCTTAAAACAACATATTGTTTCATTTCAGCGTTGTGACAAACAGGACAGGGACTTTGTAATAACCTATTTGAGTACTCCACAGCTACAGAGAAGAAAAGGGTCAGAATAACAAATACATAAGATGTGTATTCCAATATTTTTTATTAATCCTAATATGCAACAAGTATTATAATTGTAATAGTTGGATTTATTAAATTTTCCTATGAATTTAATGAAAAACTTATATATATATATATATATATATATATATATATTAGAGGATGGAAAAGGAGGAGAATAGATAGGATAAGAAGAGAGAGCAGTCACAAAATAAATGAGAAAACTTACATTCTCTACATCGAAGATTTTCACGAAAATCCGCGACCTTCAACTATCCTTTACATGGAAAAAAGTTCGAAAATGTTGATTTTCTCTAACGATTTTGATTAAAATCTCTTATATTTAAGACATTTACTTAACAAATAAATTGTATAACTTGAATTTTCTGCGAATATCTCTGAAGACCTTTTTCTTCTGGATGACTTTTTTTAATTTTTGTAAGACGTAGACAAAAACTTAATGCACAAAAATATAGATCTAATTGAAACTCACAATTTATGTGGTATACACTTTTTTTCGTGGAATTACCGTTTTCGAGATATTCCTTGTTATTGGTTTCAATTATAAAATGGTTAAACGTTTCTCATACGGGATCCTGTCAGCTATTGGTCACGCAGCGAAATGGATTTCAATGCCATAGCAATAACATTTTAAAACTCTGACTGTCAGTAATAATAAGACCGTTTCTGCTAATCTTTTATCTCGATTAGCATGAAGTAGATAGAATAATAAGCTTGGATAGGTAGAATCAGACTGAGAAAATTAATGCCATAGCTGAAATTTGAACCACGGATCTCCCGATCTCTAGCCGGCATAGCATTTGAATTTCTAAGCTGACTCGCATGTTTCCCGGTAAACCACAAGGTGATCTCAAATGACTACCCCAATATTGCAAGTACTTTAGGTACCAGGATTCATAATATAGCCAACTATTATGGTCCTTTGGTACTGATTTAATTGTTTATTCACACAAGCTGTGCGGAGGACAGGAATTAGATAGGTATCAGACTGAAGAATTCAATGCCATAGCTGGGATTTGAACCACGGATCTTCCGGTCTCTAGCCGGTTACTCTACCACTTAGCTACCATGGCAACATGCCGGCATAGCATTGAATATCTCAACTGACTCGCATGTTTCCCAGTAAACGACAAGGTGTTCTCATATTATTAATATTATTATTATTATTATTATTATTATTATTATTATTATTATTATTATTATTGTTATTATTATTATTATCATCATCATCATCAGTCTGATTCTACCTATCCAAATCCGGTGCTATACACGGTTTGTGTAAACAATCTGATATGTTTCATTCACATGACTTTCTCTACATTTTTACAACAAATGTTTGTCAAAAAGTTTATGCTTCTATTTACTTCATGCTAATCGATAAAACATTAGCAGGAATAGTCTTATTGTAAGTAAAAACAAAATAAGGGAGTACCATAGGTTAAAGGATAATCAAAAATGTTTGCTTTGTGACTGCTGTTCCTTTGTTTATGTGGACTCGAGTTAACAAATTCCTGTATGAGAAAAGTATATGTTTTTCAAAGCTGAAACCAAAAGCAAAGGAATATCTCAAAAACGATCAACTCCACGAAGAAAATGTATGTAACATAAATTGTGTGCTTTAACGTGCTCTACGTCTTTGTGTGATAAGATGCAAAATTCCATAAATTCATCCAGAATAGTCTTCAGAGGCTATTCCCAGATAATTCAAGATATACATTTTATTTGTCAGGAAAATATCTTTATATAAAATGATATTTTAATCAAAATCGTTAGAGCCATTTTTGAGAAAATCAAAATTTTAGAAACAAGTTCCATGTAAAGGGTAGTTTAGAGTGGGGGGAATTTTTCTCAAAATCTTTGTGTCGCATCCCTGGAAGATACTAAACTTAAATACCAAGTTTGGTATTTTACTAACCTTTGGTTTTTGAATTATCATGTTCACAGTCATACGGACACACACACGCGCATACCTTTTTCTGAAAATGCTGTTTTTTGATACAGGGATCCCTAAAACAATCCTTCTGTATATACTACGTACATAGTACGTGTAGAGAATATAAAAAACAATTGAATCAAGAATAAGCTTTTTACAATAACTTGTCACACAGATGTAGAGAAAGGCTGTGAATGGAACTCATGAGCTTTCTAAGGAAGTAGGCATCGACAGATCTATCGTAAGGTAGCACATATCAACGTTATTGCGTGTACTCTTGGACCTTCGTTAGCACAGAATCCGTGCAGTACTTACCCCCACCACCCAATTAGCGCCAGACAAGAAAGCAACCCTCCTCTCGTTACCACTTGTTCCAGTGTCGCCAACATAACTTCACTCCCGCGATAACCTTTGATTTCTTCACCTCTTATCCACTTTGACATTCTGCCCAGCCCAAGGAAATCAAAGCACCAGCTGCGGAATGACCTGTTAAAGCAACCGTTCTCTAGTGCTTCTATATAGAGTATATAGAACTGTTTTTTACTTTCTCTAGCATGTGTGTACAATGTACACCGTATTCCACCCAAAAATTCTAAGCCAACATTTTACCGGAACTATATGTTTTGGAGCTCCCTGAGTCAGAAAAAAAAATTTAGAAAACAAATCTGATGTGTACCATTCACATGAATTTCTCTACATCTCTGCAACAAATTATTGTTACAAAGCTTATGCTTCTATTTACCTCATACTAATTCAGAAACAAATATCAGAAATAGTCTTATTACTTGCTTCCTTATAAGTAGAAGGCAAATAAGGGAATACCATAGTTTAAAGTGATAATCAAAAGCTGGTTGCTATGTAACTGAAGTTCCTTTGTTTGTACAGACACGAGTTGACAAATTCCTGTATGAGAAAAGTATAAAGCTTTTAAAGCTGAAACCAATAACAAGGAATATTCAAAAACGATCAACTGCAGAAAAAAATTATATAACATACATTGTGTGTTTTAATGTGCTCTACATTTTTTTTTTTTTTTTTTTTTTGTGGCAAGTTTTTTTTTTCTATCTCTTACAGTTTAGCAGTTACGTAAAATTTCGCACGTAAAATTCCTCCAGAATAAAGTAGTCTTCAGAGGCTGTTCCCAGAAAATTCAAGATATACATTTTATTTGTCGGGTAAATATCTTTAATTCGATATTTTAATCAAAATCGCTAGAGCCATTTTGAGAAAACTTTCAACATTATCAAACAAAGTTCCATGTAAAGAATAGTTGGGGGTGGGGGGTCTTTCTTGAAAATCTTCGTGTCGCATCCTTGAAAAATCCAAACTTAAATACCAAGTTTGGTATTTAACGGTATTTTTGTTTTGGACCTATGCTGTCCACAGACACACCCCCGCACACAAAGGCACACACACATGCTCACAAATACCTTTTTCCAAAAAAATTGGTTTTGTTTTGTTTCAGGGAGACCCAAAAAACATGTATTTCTGTTGAAATCTCGATATCGAAATTTGGGTGCATTACAATACCTTCTCTATACGCTATGTACATAGCATGTGTAGAGAAAGTAAAAAAAAATCTGTCTGTGTGTGCATAACTCAAAAACGAAAAGACCATTAAATACCAAACTGGGTATTTAGGTTTAGTATCTTCCAGGGATACGACACGAAGGTTTTCAAGAAAATTCTCCCCAACACAAACTACCCTTTACATGGAAAACATTTCGAAAATCTTTATTTTCTCAACGATTTTGATTAACATGTCATTTATTAAATATATTTACATCACAAATAAAATGTATACTTTGAATTTTCTAGTACATCCTGAAGACCTCTTTATTCTGGATGAATTTTGCCAAATTTTGCTGAATTGTTAAACCGTAGGAGATAGACAAAACTTTAAGGGTAAAAAGAAAAGATCTCGTCAAAACACACAATTTATATCCTTTAAGTTTTTGCTGTGGAGGAATAACAATTGAGTAATTTCAGGTTCTGCTTTTTGTGAGATAAAATATTTAATAAATATTAGTTTTTAAAAGGATTAAGAATAACGGAGTGGAGGATGCAATAGCTTGAATTAAAATAAAATGTTTCCGATATACTCCTTGTTATTGCTTCCAATTGTAAAGTATTTATGTTTTTTCTAAGACAGGAACTATTCATTTCTTTTGTTCTACTTCTGGCCAAGCAAAGAAGCGATTTGCAATGACAGTCGCAGGATAGTTTTTAAAACATTTGACTATAGCTTAGGCTAGTGTATTCCCTTAGTTCTCTTCTACTTAAAAGAGAGCAAACAATAAAGACAATCTCGTTAATGTTTATTCTGTTTAGCATGATATACAAAGAAGAAGAATCATTTGTAAAAGGTTTTTGTTTGAGAAAATGTTAGACAAAATCTTATGAGTGTAACACATCAGATATTTAAAACGATATTCGTTAAAAATGTCTCTTTTGGATTTATGGTGTAGAACATGGACCATACTAAATTACATGTTTGCAACGTTTTATTCGCCTAGCGTGGACATAGCACGGGTTTTGGTAGCCATTTTAAAGCATTACACTAGTTAAAAAACGCTTTAGGTGAAACTTTAAAACCATTTTTCTCAGTTTCAAATGTGTTGTTATTTTCTCTTATTCAAAATCTTCTCACACAAAAATACAGCTACAGCTCTGCAAATTTTTCACAAAGCGCTGCTGAATATGTGTAATAAAATGTTTGGTTGATGTTGTAAATATATTAGTTTTAAAAGCTGATCAGTAAAATTTTGCACTTTTTAGTTTTTCACTTTAAGGTGTAAAACATTTTTAATACTACAATCCACCTTAGAAACATTTCAAACAGACAATTTATTACAAATGTATTAAGGAATATAATTTCAAAAAATCTGATGTGTACCATTCGCATGACTTTCTCCATATCCCTGCAACAAATTATTCTTAAAAAGCTTAGACTTCTATTTACTTTACGCTAATCAGAAAAAAATTAGCAGAAATAGTCTTCTTACTTGCTTCCTTGTAAGTATAAGCGAAATAAGGGATTACCATAGGTTAAAGTGATAGTAAAAAACTAGTTGCTTTGTCAATGAGGTTCCTTTGTTTATATGAATAGTAGTTGACAAGTTCCTGTAGAGAAAACTATACGTTTTCCATAGCAGAAACCAAAAATAAAGAGTGTCTCAAAACGACAAACTCCACGAAAAAAAAATGTATATAACATAAATTGTGTGTTTTAGTGTACTCTACATTTTTGTGAGGTAAGCTTTTGTCCATCTATTACGGTTTAGCAGTTATTCAAAATTCAGTAAAATTCATCCAGAATAAATTGCTCTTCAGAAACTATTCCCAGAAAATTCAAGATATACATTTTATTTGTCAGGTGAGTGTCTTTAATATACGAAATTTTATTCAAAATCGTTAGAGCCAGCCATTTTTGAGAAAATCAAAACTTTCGAAAAAAGTTCCATGTAAAGGGTAGTTGGGGTGGGGGGACTTTTCTCAAAATCTTCGTGTCGCATCCCTGGTAGATACTAAACTTAAATACCAAGTTTGATATTTTACCGACTTTTCGTTTTTGAGTTATGTGTTCACAGACACACGACACACTGACACACTGACACGGACACACAGACACACACACGGACACACGGACCTTTTTGTGAAAATGCTTTTTTTGGATATTGGGGACCCTAAAACATATATTTCCGGTGAAATCTCGGTAGCGAATTTTTGAGTGGAGTGCAATACCTTCTCTATACACTATGTACATAGTGCGTATAGAGAAAGTAAAAAATGCTACGATGCTCCCATTCATAAGCAATGCTCGATGTATCGATGTGCTTCCATTACTTCTGACATCCTTAGCCGTGTGATGGAAGATTGGAGAGTGAATCTGGAGTTGTACATAATAAGGTAAAGGCAACGCATTGAACATTTTTGTGATTTTCAGTAATTCACATATGGTTCCTTACTTAGAGGACATCCTGCTTACTCGTGCATTAAGTGGCTGTATATCCTGCATAATAGCTCAGAAGTTTTTACAGGATCTCTATTTACAGTTTCCTGTTTTGTAATATTCATCTATACTCACAAAGTATCCACAAGTTACAGAAGACTTCGGACTTGTTTCTCTTTTTGGATGTAATTCTCGGAATCTCAAATATATTGTTGAACCGACTTGATTAAGTCGGGTAGAAATTGCTCTTAACACTGAAACCAAACTTTTCTATCGTCTATCATTATTGAATAGTTAAATAATCCTGTTCCTTTAATTAGTCGCTTATTAATTAAACATCATTTTGGTTTATCAGACACCGAAGTTCATATTTTTCCCACTTAGTGCTTTACACTTAAAGTTTATATGAGAAGGGTTTCAGTCCTTTTACTACAAAGATTACAAATCGATATCACTCCAAAGATCCCTTTGTACGTATTCAATTATTTCCATAGTCTCAGTGTCCCGTCAAAACTGAGTTATATCAGGATTGCTCCTGATCTATTTGAATTAAATATATAAACACATCCATTACTTTCTGGCTTTCTTCCAATACACATCTTTTTTGTATCAATTTAGGGCTATATAGATACTATCTAAACTACCCGAGGAGCGTGGTATAAAAATATTTATTTAGAGAGCAGAGCTCTGCCTACGCTGTTGGTGGAAATGCTCCGGTGCTACCGGATGTTTCTGCATGCCATTTGGGGAAGCAACACAGCGTGAGTTTATATGTCGATGTACAGCTCCGGCCCATGTTGTAGAATTTGTATAAAAGTGA
Source organism: Hymenopus coronatus (assembly GCA_030762935.1). Lineage (NCBI taxonomy): Eukaryota > Metazoa > Arthropoda > Insecta > Mantodea > Hymenopodidae > Hymenopus > Hymenopus coronatus. Next base: position 54,031,774 of record CM060887.1, on the reverse strand, counting down.
ACATTACAAAATCATCCATCGCTAATACCTAATCTTCGAATTGAATTTTTATACAGATATTGTTAGGGTTAAAGTGGAGTGGAGTGGAGTGCAGATGGCGTAAGGACAAAAATCTCATTTGTTCCATTCACATGACTTGCTCTACTCTCTGCAACACATTATTGTTAAAAAGCTAATACTTTTATTTAATTCATACTAATTGAGAAAGAATTAGCAGAAATTATCTTATTACTTGCTTCCTTGTAAGTAGATGGCAAATCAAGGAGTACTATAGGTTAAAGTGATAGTCAAAAGCTCGTTGCTATGTGATTGAAGTTCCTTTGTTTGTACAGACAGGTGTTGATAAAAGTATAAAGATTTTAAAGCTGAAACCAAAAATAAAGAATATTAAAAAGATCAACTACATGTAAAATTATATAACATAAATTGTGTGTTTTAATGTGCTCTGCATTTTTTGAGTGGTAAGTTTTTGTCTATCTCTTACGGTTTAGCAGTTTTAGCAGTTATGCAAAAATTCCGTAAAATTCATCCAGAATAAAGTAGTCTTCAGAGGCTATTCCCAGAAAATTCATAACATACCTTTTATATATCAGGTAAATATCTTTAATATACGACATTTTAATCAAAATCGTTAGAGCCATTTTTGAAAGTTTCAACATTTTCGAAAAAAATTCTATGTAAAGGGTGGTTTGGGGTGGCGGGATTTTTCTCAAAATCTTCCTGTCGTATCCCTGGAAGGTACTTAACTTAAATACCAAGTTTGGTATTTTACCGACTTTTCGTTTTTGAGTTATTGTGTTCACAGACACAAGGACACACGGACACACACACACGGACCTTTTTCTGAAAATATCTTTTTTGGATACAGGGGATCCTAATACATATATTTCCGGAGAAATCTCGGTATCGAATTTTTGGGTGGAATGCATGTTTTACTTTACACACACATTTACACACACACGTGAATGTAAAACCAGGTCACCTTTCCCTTCCTTTCACTGTTAACGTAACTCCGGAGTAATTTCTACGTCACAGAAACATCAATACGTGACATGTAGTTGAGTCGGTGGAGCTGTTTAGTGGTTACTGGACGCGTGACGTCATGTACGAAGAACATATTTAAAGCAAGAATTCAGGAAGGGTTTTTGCCACGGTGGACACAGCAAACGTGAATAGAATAATTGTAGCTATGGTTCCAAAGGTAGAGAATCGGATACGAAAGGCAAAAACAGATACAGCAAAGGCTAAACTGAGAAAAAAAACAAAAACAAAACAGGGAAGGCTACATTACCGCAATCTCTATGTCCATTAATTCTGAACGCTAATATATAAAGCGGCAAAACAATTGCGTGGTCAGGAAAACGAGGAGCTCAGAAAAACCCACTCCATGCTAGGTGAATGTTGTTTTCTTGAAATGTTTTTGCCCACTAACATATGCTCTGTTTTAGGATTCCGGTATTTTATTTTTACTTTCCCTATACGCACTGTGTATATAGTGTATAGAGAAGGTTTTGCACTCCACCCAAAAATTCGATACTGAGATTTCACCGGAAATATATGTTTTAGGGTCCCCAATTACCAAAAAAAAGGATTTCACAAAAAGATCCGTGTGTGCGTGTCTGTGAACACGATAACTCAAAAACGAAAAGTAGGTAAAATACCAAACTTGGTATTTAAGTTTAGTATCTACCAGGGATGCGACACGAAGATTTTGAGAAAAATCCCCCCACCCCAACTACCCTTTACATGGAACTTTTTTCGAAAATTTTGATTTCCTCAAAAATGGCTCTGACGATTTTGATTAAAATTTCGTATATTAAAGATACTTACCTGACAAATAAAATGTATATCTTGAATTTTCTGGAAATAGCCTCTGAAGAGTAGTTTATTCTGGATGAATTTTACTGAATTTTGAATGACTGCTAAACCGTAACAGAAGCACAAAAACATACTACACAAAAAATGTAGAGCATATTAAAACACACAATTCATGTTATATACATTTCTTTCGTGGAGTTCGTCGTTTTTGAGACATTCCTTATTTTTGGTTTCTGCTATGAAAAACGTATACTTTTCTCATACAGGAACTTGTCAACTACTATCCATATAAACAAAGGAACTTCATTGACATAGCAACCAGCTTTTGACTATCACTTTAACCTATGGTTGTCCGTTATTTCACTTCTACTTACAAGGAAGCGAGTAATAAGACTATTTCTGCTAATTTTTTTCTGAATAGCATGAAGTAAATTGAAGTATAAGCTTTTTAAGAGTAATTTGTTGCAGGGATACAGAGAAAGTCATGTGAATGGTACACATCAGATTTTTCTTAGTCAGCTTACCTTCCCTTGTAGGACTGACAACCTTCTAGGACCGCTGCCTAGGGGTCAAAAGCCTATCGGAGAGCCAGCGTCACGAAACCTCAGAATGTAAATGTAAATGGCATGTTATTGATGGACGCTCTTTAACTGCTGTGGTTCTCAGCGTCTCATTCTATACTGGGCGTGAAAGACCGCTTAATTTTGCTAAGAAGCCTCTGTATCAGACTTGAGGTTCTGTTACGTGCCTTAAATCTACGACACGGGACCAACTGCTTTACTTCCGCTCCGAAGGAAACCATACTAAGGATTTTTACACCCGAAAAAAATCCATCGCCCTCCGCCGGGTTTGAACCCGCGACTTTGGATATATGAACTTTCCATGGCAACCATTACACCACGGAGGGCGACGAAACCACAGAATGAAGAACCTGGAACGCGTGGTTGACCCGTAGCCAGCATGAGCATGAGAAAGTGGATGATATGAAATGTAAGCGAAATGGATGATAGAAAATCCCACATGCAGGTGCTTGAGATCGAACACAGGCCGCCTAGGTAGGAGCTCTAACCACTCAGCCACGGTGCCGCCATCGGTATTTTATTTACATAAATAAGCTCCCATTTACATAAACATCATTACTAGGATCTGTTTCTAGTAACACGCAAAGATTTAATTGAATGTGATATAAAATCCAATTATGTTCTAAAATTTATGTCAGACTGATTTAAAGCAAATAAACTTTCACTAAACCTTGAAAAGACAAAAGTAGTTAAATTTAGAATTAACCGTTCATCAGGAACCTATCTAGAAATAGTAATCAGCAATGCGTTATTATTTTAACCTAATGAATGATTAGCGGCTCTCCGTGGTGTAATGGCGTTGGGACCTTGTATGCAAATGCGTTGATTCGGTGTCATATATTTCCGTAAAATAACCTCAGGTATTATAAAGAGGTCTCTGAGTAAAATTAAGCGGTCTTTCACGCCCAGTAAAGAATGGGACGCTGAGAACAACACTAGCTAAAGAGCGTCCATAAATAAAACTTCATTTCAACAATCTAATGAAGTAAAATTTCTAGTTCTTCTAGTAGATAAGCACTTAGATTGTAAGTCGCATATAAACTACATCAACATTCGAGCTCTGCTTAACCTTCATTCAATCGATGCACTGAAAGTAGTTTATTTTGCCTATTTTAATTCTACTATGGAGTACGGATATAATTAATGGGGTATAGTTAACGTATATTTCTAAAGCAAAAGGAAGTATTTTGTATTTTCTTGCCACATTATCATGCTTACTCTCTCTGTTTCAAGTACTTATGTACTTACAGAGTAGGTAGCGAATATATTGTATTCCGCCCAAATATTTGATACCAAAATTTCACTGGAAATAAACGTTTTAGTGTCCCCGTGTCCAGGAAATCATTTTAGAAAAAGATCCGTGTGTGTGTTCGTCGACCCAATAATTAAAAATGGAAATTTTGGGATTTACTGACTTTTCGCTATTGAATTTTGATCTCTAGACACACACATAAATACACAGATATTTTGCTAAAATTGATTCTTTTTGGGTTCCTAGGATTCTAAAAATGTATTTCTGTTAAAATACCGATACACCAATTTCTCTATCTAGTACGTACATTGTACTTCTGTGCATTGTAATAATGTTTTCTACATTTAAAATGACTGCATGTCAGGCTTGTAAACATTTTCATTAAAATAAGGCTTATTTGAAGACAAATTGTTGTTTTTTGTAGTGTTTAATGCCCGCTTTAACTACTTATGGCACCGCAGGCGGTGACACTGATGATACATGAATGGAGATGGAGACAAGTGGAATGCGATGGCGGGGGAAACCGGAGAACCCAGAGAAAACCCGTCCCAGCGCCGCTTTATCCACCACAAATCTCACAAGCGGTCGCTGGGGATCGAACCCAGGCCGTCTAGGTGAGACGCGAGTAGTCTAAGCACTCGGCCACGGCGCGACCGACAAATTGTTGATTTAAATCAGTTTGTTTCTAAGATATGGGGTATTTGTAAACATCATTGTAGTTCGTTAGAAAAATGCCGGATGTATTACATTCTTATTACATTCCCTAATCTTTTTCTAACAAACTGTTCTTCATTACTCTAGTTACTTCTTAATAAGCAATATACATTTTCAGGTAACGTTAAATATTTTGTTATAGGATACAGAAGAAAAGCGAAGATGTTTTGAGCCAACATCTATATTATTGTGATAGTAATGAAACTCCATTCTCTGCGCATGACCACGAAAAAATAAGAAACAAAAACGAATAAGGACTTCCTATTTAAGAAAGTATAAATATTTGAAAATTCAATCCAAAGATAAAATACCAGAAAAATGGCTAACGCCAGGAAAAAAGTTAACATAAAATATGCGATTTAATCAGTTCTGCATTCTTTATGTAATAGGACTTTGTCAATCTGTTACAATTGACCTTTTACAATTCGTATGCAAAATGTGTTCATTAAGAAAAGGACTTCATAGGCTATTTTCAGAGAAGTCAAGATATATATTTATGTTTATCATGAAATATATAAAACTTAAGTATTTCAATCAAATTGGTCTAATAATATTTTATGTGCAATTTTTATGGGGCTATATTTATTTATTTTTTCTTTTTGTAGTTAACGACTTTTTGATTTTAAGTTATACTGCTCAGAGAGAAAACACATACGCATATATATAGATATATATCTATATATAGTACATTCATTTTCCCCAAAATATTTCTAATCATATATTTAAAATGAAATCTTGGTATGAAATGTTTGGTTGGAATGTAATACTTCCTCTACTCGCTATAGTTATCAGAAATCTAGATTTCAACTAAGTATCTCTGAGGCAGAAAAACTACACTTAGTTAAATTCATGTTCTTTGTTGATACTTGTGAAACATTTAAATATAAAATCTCTTATATTTTATAAGACAAAATGTGAAATATATTTTTATACACATTACCTTAATTTACTGCAAATCTTGTAAGCGTCTCCATTGTTAGAACACTTACCTGAAACAAATAGGAGAGGCAAGTATTAACATAAGCCACTAGTTAATGTATTAAACAATATTTCAGGAATTTCTAATAGGTTAGTAATCTTCAAAATTTCTTCATATTTCACAGCTTAAAAATACATTTTTTACAAGAAGAGTAAAAGTATGTTGAAACAGAAACGTTTAAATCTATAATTTAGTGGTAATATATAATAGACGCATATCTAATTCTGTGAGGTTAATTTATCCAGAAATTGATAAAATTAAGTCATTAGTAAGATAAGGGATAAATGGTAATAGAAGCAAAATAGTTGAAGGGAAAAAAAAAGTCAACGTGTTTCGTTCGCTTGATTTCAACTATCTATTCTAGAACAGCTTATTAAAATCTGATGTGTACCATTCACATGACTTTCTCTATATCCCTGCAACAAATAATTCTTAAAAAGCTTATACTTCCATATACTTTATGCTAATCAGAAAAAATTAGCAGAAATAGTCTTATTATTTGCTTCCTTCTAAGTTGAAGCGAAATAAGGGACAACCGTAGGTTAAAGTGATAGTCAAAAGCTGGTTGCTATGTCTCACACACACACGGACCTTTTTGTGAAAATGCTTTTTTTTTGGATATTGGGGAGCCTAAAACATATATTTCCGGTGAAATCTCAGTATCGAATTTTTGGGTGGAGTGCAATACTTTCTCTATACACAATGTACATGGTGCGTATGGAGAAAGTAATAAAAACTTATTATTTTTATACTTCATGCTAGTCAAGATAAGCATTAGCAGAAAGAGTTTTATTGTTTAGTTCCTTAAGGGAAGTCCAAATGTAATTTTCATAATTTTGTTCTGTTTTCAGTTTTAATTGTATATGAATATTTCGACCCTTCCGCTCACATAAACAGTTAAGAATATCTATACTTTTAACTGATCGAAATCTAAATACTTCTTTGTTTCATCCACCAGGAGAAAAGATAAAGAAATATTGTTATATATAATTCTCTATTTATTATAACTATATAATAATACAAAATAATAAATAAAATCAAAACAATAAATTTGTTTTAAAATAATCCTGCATAGTAACTTTTTGGAACGTTTTGATACAACCCCCTGGTAAAACATCAATATCATAAAACGAAGGTTCCAGGCTTGTAGGCCGTGGTCCAGCAGATGAAGATTCACCCGACGTTTCGCCCATAACTTCGTTGGGCATCTTCAGGGATAGTTGACTTCTCACCGGTGTCGGCCAGAGTGAGGACAAACTGGGAGCTGGCAGCTTATATATGCGTGGAGGTCCAGCCCCCTCACTTCAGAATGGTTGGTGGACCAATAATCCCATTATGATTGTGAGCATTCGCTCTATACGGCTTTATATGTGCATTTTCTAGCAGTGGCATTCAAACTTTATGAATACAGGATGTTTCTTGTTTCCTGTTGAAATTATTTTTATGTTTAAATATCAATATGTATTCAAAATTTGCAAACACTACAAGAAAACTTTTCAGGTGATGCGATGGCTGCCAGACCATTAGTGTACTGAGGGCAATGAATTAGACAATCAATTAGTCAAGAAGAATGTTAAAACCCTTTCAATTGCTGAGATCCAAATTATGTGCCAAAACCTAGGTAATAAAATGGACCAGAGAGGAATACAATATTGATGAAAAAATATTTTTGATCAAACAGTGTGTAAATACATGATAAAGGACCCAATGACGCTATAAAATGGATCACTTTTACTCTTAATAAAGTAGAAATAGGAATACAATTGGATTTCTAACTGGACATTAGAACTTCAAAAACACTTACAAACTGATATATTCTCCATGGGTAAACAAAGTCTTTAGACAACGAAGAAACGCCAGTCTTTTACTATTAGAATTCGAGGGCCTTGAGAGAAGAAGATATATTTACTCTTTGGGGCTATATAGGAAGAATCAAATATCCTACCTTAGGAAAGGAAGTCTTGGAGATCATAAAATTTAAGGAAATAGAATTCCTATAAAGAATGGAAAGAGCAATAGTACGAAACGTCTTTAGATTGAAGTGCGAGTGCCTGTAGGTTATCTTTTATCTCCAAACGTACCACCACCATCATCACCACCTCCACCATCACCACCAAAGAAAGTATTGAAACAATCATGAAGAAGTGCCGTGAAGTTGTTTATAAGAACTAAGGTTTTTACAGTCTGAAAATTTGGAAACTGAGACGATATGAGAAATTGCGAACCGTTTAAAACATGGATGTAATAGAAAACAAATGGAAAAAAATAATGCAATAAGCGATCAATAAGTAGCGAATACCTTGTATTTTACTTCGAAAATCAAGTCATATGGAACATTTTAAAACGTGCTAACACTGTAATTTAGGTGGCAGAGCAGTAGCATGGGATGCCGAATATTTCTGCTTCAAATTCTGACCATAGCATTGAATCTTTATTATGATTCTACCTTCCTTATAATGAATTATAATGATTTAGTAATGAAATTTTATTATCAGAGTTATTGAAGAAAGTGGAATTAAAGTAAGTTGCCAACCCCTTTTAAGTAGTACAAAAATCTGTTTTAAAATATTTTCAATTGCTTTACGCTAATTTTTAAAACTTATCATTCTCTTTTATTTTATCATAATAATTGCCATTAACCCATTCATGATGTTTCTTACACAGGTTCACTTGCTCTGGAAGATACTTATTAGAGCTCTACAATCCTCCTGTCCCTATAAGCTTGCTCAATAGGGCAATAGTGTTTTACTTTTTGTCCATTTTCTTTTTTTTTTTCTTTCAAATTTATATATTCATATATATATATATATATATATATATATAAGCTAATTTGATGCATTCAGTACATATAAGGATCCTATCACCTTGTTGCATCACTCTTGAGTCGAGAACCGATTCTGTTCATTGCTTAGTGTTTGAGTAGCAGACATGGATACGAAATAGACATATACAGCGAGTGGCTTCCAGCCACTCAGGTAACATGCTTTCTGTTCCCCGACTTTTCCCTTCTTGCTTTGGGAACTCGACAGTTGACAATACAAACACAAGGCTCACCACACATATTTTAAAACTATGAAATATAAAATACCCTCCATGACTACACATATCCTTTAAGAAACCTAAGTACATCAACCGATTGGTTTGTTTTGAAAAATAATTCCACTATTATTTAACAAATTATTTGCACAAGTACATCAGCAATTACAAATCCATAAAATCATTCGATTATTAAAATAAACGATGAAAATTGCTATAAATCGAATAATTTATGATAGGAATATCATTGATTTCAATCACTATGATAATGGAAAAGGTCTTTTTGTCTGATTTGTTTTTAGGACTGTCATTTCTGAGCCTTTTTAGATCTCTTCAAATTCTCTGTTTGCTAAATTTAAGCCTTCCAAAACGAGAATAATATATGAGGATTATCCACAGAGCAGTCAGATCAATTTTCAAGGCATAACAAGCTAAGAGGCTTAATCCGTTTGACGAGACATTCATTCTGATGGTTTGACAAAGCTCAGAGTGCTGTTTGTAATCTAAGAAGATTATCCGCTCCAATGTTCAGAAGACTCATTACATTGAAATTCGATGCTTGCTGAATCGGAAAATGCTCATTTAAGTTTTCCTTTTCCAGAACATGTAGCATTTAAGAAACATTCTAAAGTGATGCCTAAAAACATGCACTTCTACTACAGAGGTATCAAAGGACATGTTATATACATTTTACCATTTATTTTACTTGGGTTACATTTAAAATTACTTACCAAAACATATCCTGTTACTTCAGCTATATTACTTATCCTAATTTTCATAGCTTTGAACATTAGGCACTTAGGCACTTCATTCGCATAGCTTCTTGTCTGATAGCCTGTGCAGCCTTTTTGTTTTTTGCTATCTGTTCCATCCCCTATTGCCTCTCTCTTTCTCTCCTGTTCTCTTTCTCTGTTTTTCCTTATCCATTTTTCTTTCACCTTTTCCAAGTATTTTCCTACTTCTTCAGCTGTTCTGTATCCCTTATCATTCAACTCTTCATTTTCACCACCTCTCCTGGCATACTATTAAATTTGTGTTCCCAAATGTATTTCTTCCAATGTCTTACCTCTTTACATCCTATTAAATGGTGAACATTTCTTTCTTTACTCTTTACAATGGTTTGGTTTGTTGCCCCTCACACCTTTTACAGAAATGCTCCTATTCTCCTATAGTTCCACGTCACAGCTCCTCGAAGAAACAGCAGATATCAGCACCAGCATCCTAGAAGCAGTTCAAGACTTTCTAGGGTCTGCCGATTGCAGCACTTGTTGGGAGACAACTGGCCAGCAAGTTCTTCGACACCGCCAAGGAACTCTATGTCGATTGGGACAGCACCATTGGAGCCATTGACCTGATGGTCGGCAAAGTCACTGAACTTATCGCCTACAGCCAATAGCAGCTAATCGACCACATGTACACATCAACTCGACATCAGCAGTCATCAGCCACGACAAAATGTTTTCCAGATGGGAGAAATAGCCACAACTCTTAGAGCTGCATCTAGTGTAGATGTTCATCCGACACGCTGCTACAGGGCTCTCCGCCACAATCAGTAATCATCCAGAACCCCCGGGTTGCTAATGCGGAACTGGGACATTGCATACTAATTTTCCCAATAAATAGAAGCACCACGACAGTTTCCCTCTCCAACCCAATTCCTTCTTCCTTCCCGATTATCCTCACATATCACTGTTATGCCTTAGATCTTTATTAGCCCCCCCCCCACGTTATATCTATACACCCCTCTCTTGAACCAGAAAACATAGTAGGTAGAGTAACTTGAATACAGTTTTATATTATCTATAAATAACTTTTAAGTAAAGCATCATTATGAATAACAAAATAAGACAATTTTAAATTAATTGTAAGTTTCTGTGAATTTTCTTGCAGAATATTCGTTCAGTAAATGGTTTCCTGATCTACACCAGACAACTCGGCCATACAAGCTATGAAAGCAGAACAGAAAACATATATAATTGTCTGAGATAGAGATAGGTCTATTCTCCCAATCAGTGTTTAGTCAATGACTTACAATGCACATTTGTGATATCTATAAATCATACTGCGTAAGCGATGTTTTCCCTGATCAATCTCTTAATACAGGTTTTATACGACGCTCCGGGGGTAGTTTAGATACTATCTACATAGTCGTATATTGATACGAACAAGGACGTGTAACTGGAAGAAAGCCAGAAACTAGTGGATTTATTGATATACGTAATTTCGATAGATCAGAAGCAATCCTGATAACACGGTTTTGACGGGATATTGTAGATTATGGAAACAATTTAATAATACCTTAGAGAGATACCGTTTGTAGTCTTTATAATAAAGAGGATGAAACACTCTCATGTAAACTTAAAACGTAAAGCACTAAGTGGGAAAAATATGAACTTCTGTGTCTGATGAACCAATATGATGATTTTGCCAAAAAAAAGTTTAATAAACGACTAATTAAAGGAGCAGATTTATTTTAACTACACAATAATGATAGGAAATATAAAAGTTTAGTTTGTGTTAACAGCAGCTACACATACTTAATCACTACAATAGGTAAGTCAAATCAACAACATATTTGAGATTCCTAGAAATGTATCCAAGAATAGAAGCAAGTCCGACATCTTCCGTAACTTATGGATACTTTGTAAAAGATGAATATTACAAAACAGGAAACTATACATAGAGATCCTGTGTACACCTTCATAATCTTATGCAGTATGTACAATAATTTAATGCAAAAGCATACAGAGTGAGGATGGAACCACAGGCGAATTACTGAAAATCACAAAATATGTTCTTTGCGTTGCCCTTGCCTTATTATGCACAACTCGAGACGCCCTCTCCAATCATCCATCACGCTGCTAAGGTCGGAGGAAGTAATGGAAGCACAGCACTCTAAGATACGTTGTTTCGGATGAACCAAAGATCGTATTTTCACAGCACAGCATTGCTTTCAAATGACTAGTCCCCCTCCCAAACATCAAGAGGTGTCAAATCCGGACTTCTTGGGGGCCACTCCACTGCCTTTGGCGAGCTATCCAATGTCCTAGATATTGCGTGTCCAGCCAGATGCGTGCTCCTGCATGGACTGGAGCACCGTACTGTTAAAAATAATTTGGATAATGACCATCAGGGTTCAATAAGCTGGGAAAGCTTCCTACTGGAGCATTTGCAAGTAAGAATTGCCGGTGCGGTCAAAGAAGAATGGACAACTTATTCATTCCATCATTCCATATGCCACACTATATCATAAGGCGTTCGGCACCTTGTTCATTGCATCGAATCAGTTAGCGTTGGTGGCCAGTATTGCTGGTTTTGTTCATTCACTTCTTCGTTAATGTAACAATTTGCCGCGTCGCTATACCGAAGAGGAGTAAGAAAATCCCCACCCCTTTCACAGTGTCGTAGTGCCCATTCGTAAAAGTATTGTCTTCGATCCGGATCGTCCGTTATTAATTCCTGTAACACTTGCAGTTTGTATGAGTGTCATTTGCTTTTGGGCAATATGGGCTTTATGCTGCTACCATTCTGCGGACCGATTTCTTAGGACTTTTCAAAAACGGGGCAGGAGATTACACACTGTCTGCTCATTAGATGTTCTCTTCGATGGTCCACTATGTATTTTCTGTGCTGCGGATCCCGTCTCAGTGATTTTATCAATTAATTTATCACACAAGCTCATTCTGGATGCAAAACTTTAAATTCACGGGCAACCTCCATGTGACTACGGATGTCAGAAAGCTGTATCACTTGAATACGCTCCTTTGTACTCAAAGACATAATTCACGCGATCAGTGAATAAAGAACAAACATAGTCAATAATTCGCTTATGGCTTCAGACTTATATAACGTCAGTATTGAGTGCACAGTAAGTTATTCTGTGAGAACAAGAATGAAACTGCGTTAAATGTTTTCCATTCCTTTATTGTTCTGTTCAGTTACATTATAAGAACAGTACCGGTATCGACATAACAGGAGTCCCTGGTCGGTGAAAAATGCTCGGTGTGTTCTGAATTTGTGTGGCCGATGGAAGAATTCTTGGAACTAATTCCACCTTCAAATAAACTGATCAGATAATATTGCAAGAATGCTCCCGATTTAATCCATTGATTGCTGAAAATACTGGTTATTACTGTAAAGCGCGCTGGGGTCACGCTGAAACCACATGCTCCATCTGTTAAAGAATACCTTTCCCAGTTACCTCAGTAGATAAATTTGCAAAGACACTGTACATTGGCCACCTGAGCTGAGGGGACAACACATAAGCTATGTTATGAGTTATAATAATAACAGCAACAGCAGTTGACAGGTGACAAGTGACCAGCGACCAGTGACAAGTGACTAGTGACACATGACCAGTGACAAGTGACCAGCGACCAGTGAGAAGTGACAAGTGACCAGTGACTCATGACATAGTCAACATTTCGCTTATGGTTTCAGACTTATGGGACAGCCTGCATATAATAAACGAGATAAAATTGTACGACATTTCACAGGAGATATGTTTTGTGCTCCACTGAGTCTGAAAGTTGTTTAGGAAAACGCTGTGTGTGTATTTTTTATGATAATATGTAACGCCCATTTTTACTACACATTGTATCGATTAGTATGACTTAGATAAAAGCATAATCTTTAGCAAGAATAATTTGTATATTGAACAGCTAGAGAAAGTTATCGAACTCAACACATCAGATTTCTGAAAATAATTACATCAAATTACACCATAAAATGAGTTTTCAAACATGCCTGTTTTACATTAGGCCTAATTAGTGTATAGATTTATTTTTCGTACTCTTTAAAGCACTTGAGTTTTTAAATTTGGATGTTCTAAAAACCATATAACCATTTCGTTTATCGTGTTTTTGAGACGCAGTATGAAGAGATTGAAATAAATTACTGAAAACTTGTATCGAGTGCAACTTTTTGATAGTGGAAAGACGTTGGAAAGAAGTTTACGAAAAATAAATTTTAAAGATAGTAGTGCTTATTAATAGGCATGCGCCTACCCATTTATAACTTTATTTAATTGGTTGTAATACAGTTTCTTAAAGCTTAAAATTCATGTAATTTGCTATGGGACATAGTAATCTTTGAAGTAAAATAAACGTAATTTTAAACTTTAAGAAGCTATCTCGTTTTTCCCACTCAGCGTACTTTAATTGCCAATTAATTGAAACTATAAAAGAGCAGGCGTATGCTCATGAACAGGCACTCCCAATTTTGAACCTTGTCTTTTAACAAACCTTTTTCAACACTTTTATTCCGGGTGGCTCAACTGCCCCGTATTTGAAATGTGCAGATATCCCTTGGTACATTAAAAGAATCGCAGAACTTAATAGAGATCTTTCAAGTTAAAACTGACAGTGAAATACTGCTGGGAGTGACGTGCGCTTTACACGTATTAGTATCAGCGGGAACTATGACCAGGTCAGCTCATTGCGAAGGGTAAAACGTAAGTCACTTTCATCCTGTGCTTTACCGCCGAGTTTTTTTAAATAGCTCCGTGGAGTTTTGCAACTCTTATAACACATGAAAGGATATTGCAAATACGGGACAATGGGATCACCTGGTATATTCAAATAATCCACACAATGTAATGTTTTACTAATTTGTTTTAAAAATAAAATACTGTCTCTCAAAATTACATTAAAGCAAATGGTTAATACGTTTTCAAAATAATGCTCCAGTTTTGATAAATAAATTATTAAACTTTGAAAGTCAGAGTTTAGGATAGTACATAACGTAATCTATTTTTTTATCATAACTAGGTTAATATAAAATATAATATAGAACTAATATTGATTGTTAACATTGAGTTCTTAATGTAAATATTTCAAAAGTGCATCGTGGCCCTTTTATACTGTAATAACTTTAGGAATATAACAAATTATTATTTGCGTAACCGTTTAAGCTAGAATTTTGATTCATGTCAAAAATATCATTATTACTGATGTGGATTTTCAAATTTTCACACATGTATTACCTTAAAACTGGAGTTTTGGTTAACTCTTTGGTTGCCTTGGTTCGATGGGTGGCATCCTGGGTAGCTTCACAATGACTGACAATTTTACAGACTGCAGTCGTGAAATCCTGCGCACGCATTTAAATTGGGTGAGCTTTTCCAAGAAATTCGGCAGATAAGTGAAGAAGGCTTCGGTAAACACTGCAGAATGGGATGTAAATGGACGAAGCAGTGAGCAAATTGAATTTGTGGCAATGGAGTGGCTCTTGAAAGTTTACTCCTAACACTCCTGTTTCCCTTGCTATTTGTTCCACTAATTACGGTATTGTCAGTTTCAACCAGAACCCATATCTCAAATCATTAAGTGCTTAAACATCCTTTGCAGCTCTAGATTTTCAGTTCGTATTTGTCTCCCCACCACACATTTTGAAAATAGTAGGAATGTGGAAAGCACACGTAGATACTCCCAAGTTAAGTAAAAAGAGTCTGAAGTGTTCCATTCGCATGACTCTTCCCACTACATCATGCTAATTGATTTATACATTAGCAGAAATAGTCTTATTATTGCTTCCTTGTAAATGAGGGAATACACTAGGTTAAATTAGTAGTCATATCCAGTAAAAATTGCTGGCTATATGAAACAATACAAATTCGATTTTCTTTGCGTAGGCAGGAGTAAAATAAAAGAGAATATGAAACAAACGAGAACTTCCCGTTTGACAAAGGATTAAAAGTTTTTATTGAAGCCAGTAATGAGCAACATCCAGAAAATGGTTAAATATACTAAAAAAATAATTTTATGACATACATTTTTTGCAAGGTTTTGTCTCTCTCTCTTACGGTTTATCAGTAACGCAAAAGTTATAATGAATGAAGAGGTCTTCAGAGGCTATTCCCAAGAACTGCAGGATATACATTCCATTTGGCATATAAATATCCTTTAATAAAAGCCTTTACAGCCATTTATGAGAAAAACAAAATGTTCAACAAATCTTCCAAGTATAGCATAGCTTGTAGTGGCTGTATTTTCTGAACTCCTTAAAAACTAGAAAACCTTCTTTCTGAACTTAAATACCAACTTTTGAGGCATGCTGCTCACTGACCTGTCTACTAGGTAGGCACAGATAGACAGACATACACAAGCACATTATTCTTTAAAGCGCGTGTTTTGGATTCAGGCATTCTCAAAATATGTATTTACGGTAAAATATCAATATCGAATTTTTGGGGTGGAGTACATTATTTTCTATACCTGCTATGTACATTGTAGATATATGATTAAATACTGAAAAAACTAAAAACTAAAGTAATCAGATAAATGAGGAATTATAAAATAAAGGTACTGGATACCAGTACCCCACAATACCGAATACCGGTTAATTATAGTTAATTTAGTTAAAAGTTAATGGTTTAGATGACAGTTGGTTACCAGCTAAATACTGGTATCCAGTATAGTTATTAGATTTAGTAATTTAGCTACCATTATATTGTAGTTAGTAGATTTTACTAATCTTTTATTTTACTTTTGTTGTCTTATATGGGTACAGGTTAATTTATCTGAAAAATATAAGCAAATTTAGAATGTAGCATTTTGGATAGTAAATATAAGAAATTGAAAGTGACCGGAATATAGTATTTTAGGATTTTTATTTCTTTTTATGTATTTTATTTATTTATTTGTAGATATATGCTAGAGAAGGTAATAAATGTTTAATTTCTGGTAAATATAGTTTAACTGTGTAAGACAGTAGAAGAGATCGCTTCTTTCGGCGTAGAATAGCAATAGAGCTCCCTATTTCGGATTTTGCACTTCATTTGATCCGGAGAAATTTCCTTTTGGAGTGAAATATAGTAACAGCTTGTCCAGTGTATAAGCAGGACACTTACTGTCCGCCCACCAGGTCATGAGCTTTGGCAGGAATTCAGGATTCGTGCAGCTCAGTAAACCATTCCAGCTACACCGTGGTAATAGACACTTCTATTTGAGGGATCTTGTATCAAAATCTACCATATCCATTTTTACTTTCTCTACACGTACTATGTGCATATTTTATAGGTAAGGTATTGTGTACCACCCAAAATTTCGATACCGAGATTTCACCGGAAAATACACGTTTTAGGGTTCCCTGTATCTCAGAAAAGTATTATCAGAAAAAGGACAGTGTGTCCGGGTGTCTGGGAAATGATAACTAAAACTAAAATTCGCTAATATAACAAACTTGGTATTTAAGTACAGTATCTTCCAGGGATGACACGAAGATTTTGAGAAAAATCACCCGGCCCCAAACTACTCTTTACATGGAAAAAGTTTCGAAAATGTTGATTTTCTCAAAAATGGGTGTAACGATTTTGATTAAAGTACCGTATATTAAAGATATTTATGCGACAAATAAAAGGTATATCTTGAATTTTCTGGCAATAGCCTCAAGGTCTCTTTATTTTGAATGACCTTTTCTGAATTTTGCGTAACCGGTAAACCGTAAGAGATAGGCAAAAACTTTCTGTACAAAAAATGTAGAACATGTTAAAACACACAATTTATGTCATATATGTTTTTTTCGTGAAATTGACCATTTCTGAGATATTTATTGTTATTAGTTTCGGATTTAAAGTACTTATCCTTCTCGCACGGAAAAATGTAAACTCCTGACCCTGCATAGAAACGGATTTCAGTCACAGGGCAACCAGCTTTTAAAAGATTTGGTTATCGATTTGGCCTAGTGTATTCCCTTATTTCCCTCCTACTTACAAGGAAGCAAGTAAGTAAGTTATTTTCTGTTAATGTTTATTTCGATTACCATAAAATATATAAAAGAATATTCTTTTTAACAACAATTTGTTACACCAATGTAGAGAAAGTCATGTGAATGGAACACATCAAATTTTTTAAAAGTCTTTAAGACTGCAGTTTCCGCCTACCATATATACTACTTGGCATTTGCGAGCTCAATCAATATTCATTTAAAATGCATTGCGAAGTTAAAAATTCGTTTCAGAACCTGCCATATCCTTCGGAAAAAGATGCTGAGTGTATTTCAAAACCTACCATATCCATTAACCAATTATTGAGAGTACTTTAATTGGTATTTCATTTATACAAACAATGTTGTAAGTCAGTTTAGTTATAACGTCTGAGGCAACATACAAGATGAATATTATTCCTTGAACGTCTGAAACTGCACAAAAGAAAGCCGTTCAGGGTTCAAAATGGACTTCTCAAGGATGAAAGACAACAGATAAAAAGTTTATTACTTTCTCTACACATACTCTGTACATAGTGTATAAAGAACGAATTGTATTGCGCCCAAAAATTCGATACCAAGATTTCTTCGGAAATATATGTTTTGAGAACATCTGAATCAAAAATGGACTTAATTAGAAGAATTTGTGTGTGTGCGTGTGTATCTGTGGGCAGCATAGCTCAAAAACGAACACTTGGTATTTAAATTCAATATCTTCCAAGAATGCGACACAAAGATTTTCTAAAAAATCTCCCCACGCCCAACTACACTTTATGGGAAAAACATTTTGAAAATTTTGATTTCTTCAAAAAAAACTCTAACGGTTTTGATTAAAATATCGAACATTAAAGATATTTACATAAATAAAATGTACATTTTAAATTTTCTGGTAATAGCCTCCGAAGATATCTCCATTTTGGATAAATTTTGCGGAAATTTGCATAGCTGGTAAACTGTAAGAGCTAAACAAAAATTTACTTGATAGAAAATATAGATATCGCTAACACAAACAATTTGTAATATACATTTTTTCGTAGAGTTGAGCGTTTTTAGGTATTCCTCTTGTGTTTTCGGCCTTAAACTACTTACAGTTTTCTCATACGGGAATTTGTCATTTCTGTGCATACAAACAAGCAACTTCAAGTACATAGCAACCAACTTTTGACTAACACTTTAGCCTATGGTACTCCCTTATTTCTCTTCTACTTAAATGGGAACAAGTAATAAGACCATTTCTATTATTCTTTCTCAATTAGCATGAAGTAAATAGAAAATGAGTCATTTAACAATAATTTGTAGCAGAGATGTAGAGAAAATCATGTGAATGGAATATATCAGATTTTTTATGCACGGTAGACTCTAAAATCAACATCTGCTTTATTATTTATTAATCTCAATAATATATTAATATGTATTGTTAATGTAATATATTTTTCTCATTAGACCGCTTGAAATTCTATGTACATATTTTGAATTCAGTATTAACTGAAGATCAACTATAAGATAATACTGTGAAATTAGACAATTCGTCACTCACCATGACGAAGCTATTTTGTGAATCTGTGTTGTGAAACTGAATATTAAGTATACATCCTGTAGTCATTCAGTTGAAAGAAAATTATCAATATTTAATATGGTTAGTAATGGAGCTTGTTATGAAAACCTGTTATACCCAACAAATAATGGTAAAATTATGTTATTCTTATATCTATTACTATTTCATCAGATCTTAATGAATGCAATTTATTAGAAGAACAAGATAAATGTATATGCTTTTTACTGAAAGAGCTATAGTTCTTTTTTTCTTTTTTTTTTCATTTTTCTCCAAAAGTGTAAAAGTGGATGTGGCAGATTTTGATACTGGACCTGTCATTTATGCTTAACAATAGTACCAACCTTGGAATACATATTATCGCTAGAATACAAGAACATCGCTAGAAATCACGAAACAAACACTTCCATAACTGTTTAGCTTAAACAAGTAAGCGTTAACCTTAAAGAACAGCTCTTTAGAACAGGACATATTTTCCTTGGGAATAAAAAGAATAATGGTCAGGTGTAAAACAAATAAAAAATAACTCCAATGAAACATCCCTTTTGAGAAAAGTATAAATATTTAAAATTGAAACTAATAATAAGGGATGTCTAAGTATAGTTAACTCAAAAAAAAATACATATGGCAAAAATGATAAGCTTTAGCTGGATGTACATTGTTTGTTATGTAAGCTTTTGTCTATACATATTTTACGATTTACTAACTATGCAAAAGTAATTCATAATGAAGAGGGCTTTAGAGGTTACTCAAAGAAAATTCAAGATATATCATGTAGGTATCTATAATATGTAGTGTTTCAATAAAAATCGTTACAGTCATTTTTGAGAAAATCAGTTTTGAAAGCTTTTCTATATAAAAGATAGTTTAGCTTCGGGAGATTTTCTTGAAAATCTTCGTGTCGCATCCTTGGAAGATGAACTTGTATATCAAGTTTGGTATTTTACCAATCTTTCGTTTTTGAGTTAACATGCTCTCAAACACACGGACACAGATGGACCTTTTTCTAAAAATGCTTTTCTTCTTATAAAAGAGACCCTAAAACGGTATATATTTGCAGTGACTGTCGGTGTTGAATTTTTGGATGCAGTGGACTACATTACCTACTAATTTCCTGGAATGAGGGCAAGTGAAATGCTTGTAATTATAAGAAAAGTTTGGGAAATATCTACACATTCTTTTGAAAAGTTATTTTTGTAATCTTTTCAATGAACATTAAACAGGGAAATTGTTTTCTTTGGCTGAATTATCGGCCGGAATAGAAAAGAAAAACCAACAAAATTTTAACAGTTTGGCACATCTGTGGTCTGAATGTAAAAAAAAAAAAACAAAAAAAAACTGTACTACATGTCCTACTCAGCGCTTTGCCAAAAATAAATACATAAGGAAACCATATATTTATCCCATTAATTATTAATCAGGGGCTAAAATGCAGTATTAAAAATCGGCTGATGAAGTAACCTTATGGGGTCCAATATAAGCATTTTGAAGAAAATTTACACATCTAATTATCCATATTTTTAAGGTAGTTATTTAGGTTTGACAAATAAAATACTTATACCGTGAATTTTCCACTCCTCTCATCTTTCGGAATCTTTTTTGTATCATTTTGTTTAATTGATAATCCGAGTGAGAGAGAGAGGGGGAGAGAGAAAAAGACCAAATCTTGCTTCTCAAGAAGTACTTATCAAAGCACACATTCTTTTACATTATTTTTTGTTTTTCTTATTTGTTTTTAAAATGGCTAACATTATACAGAATATCCCTTTTATTGCTTGAATTCCTGGAATATTTTGTTTGAAGTAGCCACCGTTCGACTGTTATCCTCGATTTCATTGCTATCTACTTGACTGCTTGTTCGTCGTCTGTGTATCTGGTTTTGTTTTAAATTTTACTCTTCAGTAAAGAATTAATATGGTGATTAGTAGGCGAGGGAAAGCGTGCTATTTTCTGAAAGAACTGATTGATTAGTTGATGACTTTTTAATTGTTTGTTGGTTTTTCATTTCCCCTTTATCCCGTTATCCATGTTTCCCATCTACATCTTCATCCTGTTGATTACTAACTGTTGACTGATTGAATTCTTTCACAATTGCCAACATCATTTCACGTAGCTTCAGAAGGTTCGAAATCATCATATATCAACACATGTATATTTTATTTTTTGTTTTTTTAATTCCTTATTATCATAAGAAGAGGAAGTATTGAATTCAACTAAAACCTTAATAAATGATAATAGATATATGGAAATATTCGTTGTACAATGAATCTAAAAATCAATTTATATAAATAGATATGTGAGTATATAAATGTATGTGTTAATAGAAAGCCTAACTCAAAAATCTGATGTGTACCATTCACATGACTTTCTCTACATCTCTGCAACAAATTATTCTTAAAAAGCTTACCTTCTTTTTACTTCATGCTAATCAGAAAAAAATCAGCAGAAATAGTCTTATTACTTGCTTCCAGTAGTAGCGAAATAAGGGAGTACCTTAGATTAAAGTAATAGTCAAAAGCTGGTTGTTACGTCACTGAAGTTCCTTTGTTTATATGGACAGCAATTGACAGATTCCTGTATGAGAAAAGTACAACTTTTTCATAGCAGAAACCAAACACATGGAATGTGTCAAAAACGACGAAATATACGAAAAAATGTATATTACATAAATTGTGTGCTTTAACGTGCTCTACATTTTTTGTATAGTAAGTTTTTGTCCATCTGTTACGGTTTAGCAGTTATTTCAAATTCTATAAAATTCATCCAGAATAAAGTAATTTTCAGAGGCTGTTCCCAGAAAATTCAAGATATACATTTTATTTGTCAGGTAAATAGCTTTAACATACGATATTTTAATCAAAATTGTTAGTCATTTTTGAGAAAAACAACATTTTAAAAAAAAGTTCCATGTAAAGGGTAGTTGGGGGTAGGGGAATTTTTCTCAAATTCTTCGTGTCGCATCCCCGGAAGACACTAAACTTAAATACCAAGTTCAGTATTTTACCGACTTTTCGTTTTTGAGTTATTGTGTTCACAGGCACACGGACACACTGACATACGTACACTCGGACACACACACACGGACCTTTTTCCAAAAATGCTTTTTTTTAGATAAAGGGGACCCTAAAACATATATTTCCGGTGAAATCTCAGTATCCAATTTTTGGATGGAGTGGAATACCTTCTCTATAGACTATGTACATAGTGCGTATAGAGAAAGTAAAAACTCAAAACTTGGTGCTTAAGTTGGTCTTTCGGGGATGCAAAACAAAGATTTTGGACAAAATCCCTCCATTCCGAACTACCTTTTGCATTAAAATGTTTGTTACTTGTTAATTTGTCAAAAACTACTCTAAGAATTTCTAAGTAATCTAAACGTTGTTCGGTATATTTTCAAGAATAATTAAATTTATATCCTGGATTCTCTGGGAATATCCGATTAAATCCTCTTTAATCGAATTACTTTTGTATAACTGGTAAATCATAGGGATACACAACATTTTGGAAATGTAATGTAATACTAAAAGTTCAAAGCCTTTGATATCTCTGGGATGGTTTAGCGGAAAGAATGAGAGTTAGTTAGGGAATTTAATGTCAATTCTCCACATTGCTACAGTAGCTCGGTTGGTTAGGCCAACCACACGAAAATTCATTGTTTAAATCCAAGGTTATGGCATTGAATTCTTCCTTCACAACTTGCTCTATATACGGATTGTGTAAAAGAATATTTAATTACCAGGCAAACCGTTAGTGCACAAAAAAAAAAAATGCAATTTCCTGTTAGATGATACACTTTATGTCAAATTTTTTTTTTATTTTAATAACCATTTCCGAGGTATTCTTTGTTATTGGTTTTAATTTTCAATTACTTCATACTTTTGCTCAGTTGACTTTTGGTATTCCTTTCTTTTTATCTTGTTCGTTTTCGTACTAAGAAAATAGAATTTCAAATCATCACCTAGAAATCGGCATTTGAGTATCTCTTTAGCTCAATGTAAATAACTGTGTATAGATAGATGTAATAAGGGTTTATGTGTGTTGACAAAAAATAGAGATCCTAAAGAGCTTTTGTAATGATTTTTGTAGAAGAGTGAATAGAAAGTTATATGAATATGAATCATTTAACATCATACAATGTGATCACGGAATCGTCTACAGAGGACATAAGGGGTTCGATACATACATTTTAAAAAATAAAATATTTTGTATCACTTAGAAGTGCGTATATAGAACTTTAGTTGCTTGTAAAATATGCAACTTGTGAATTATAAACTTCAAAATACACATTTTTCATACTTCCAACATCTTGCTATATAAGCTTCATATATTTTACACACTATTATATATTTAGAACTCTTTATTAGCTCTAAAGTACATCCAGTAATTTAATTTGGTCTATTTCCAAGACCCGACATTGGGCAAATTCTGGCTAGGACCCGTTTGTGGAATTTCAAGAGACTCGGAGCTTGGGAGTAAGACTCGGACGATATACGAAGGACAGTTGGGGACCCCATCTATGCTTGCGCTCATCGTCATCCTAATCTGGTCGCCGTTGAAGTCTCTCTCCTCAACCCCACTCCCAAGGTACAAAGGTATCGTAAGTTGCAAACGGCTTCTGAGGCCTAAGTACGATGCTCTGACCCAGTGACAGGGGATCCGCCCGACGAGAGATAAAGTTAACAACACGTTTTATATTTATGTGAATTTAGTTTTTAATTTATCTTACAATGCACATAGTAGATACAAAAGATATTGTAGTCAACCTAAAATTCGATGTCGAGATTTCAGCAGTTGAAGCTCCCCTGAGTCCGAAAAAAGCATTTTTAACAAAGATCCGTGTTTGTATGTATATATGTGTGTGTGTGTGTGAGTGTGTGTCATTCTGTGGACAGCATAGCTCAAAAACGAATAAATCGGTGAAAACCATACTTGGTATTTATGTATTCTCCAAGGACGAGACATAAAGACACCATAAACTACCCTTTACATGCAACTTTTTTTGAAAATTTTGTGTTTTTCAAAAATGACTAACGATTTTGATTTAAATATGTATATTAAACATTTTTACATCACAAATAGAACTTATATTTTGAATTTTTATGAAGAATCTCTGAAGACCTCTTTATTTTAATTAAACCGTATCTCTTACGGTTTAACGAAAACTTAATACACGGAAAATGTAGATCTTGTTGAAACACATAACTTATTTCATATACGCTTTAATTGTAGAGTTGACCGTTTCTGACATATTCCGTGTTGTTGGTTTCAGTTTTTAACCACCTAAGTTTTTTCAAATGGGACTATGTAAAGCGAACCAAATCTCAATTGTTTCACACAGCGACCAGCTTTTAGAACATTTGAGTAACGCTTTAGTATAATGCATACACTTGTTTCTCCTTAAATTCAAATGGAGTAAATAGTAAGATCAGTTCTGCTAATTTTATCTCGATTAGAATGATATAAAAAACAATAACATTTCGTAATAATAGTTTGTATTTGGAATAGCTAGAAAAATCCATGCCAAAGCAACACATTAGATTTTTAAGTTATTTACTTCACAGTTACATAAATTGACATTTTTGTTTTACTGGCGGGGAGTTTCGTAGAACTCACAAACCTATTTCTTTTATAATTTCTACGAAATTGAAATACAATTATTGTATTTTATGAAGTAGCGAAATTAAAATTGAAGACTGAAGGGGATAGTTGGCACAAAAGCGACAAGTAAGAAGATGAAATAATAGAGAGTGTATTTATGTATCTCCATTGGCAGGATTCATTTATATTCCAGGAATGGCGCTATAAGTTTGTTTTCAAGTTTCCAGGTTGTAAGTATTTGTTGAATAGTGAAACATTGGAATCTGAAACTGCTAGATTTGAATACCCAATACCTTTTCTCTTCCATTCACTCTCTACCGTTCTTACACCACGAGAGAGTCTCTAGTCTTTCTCTCGGTTTATTTGCAGTACAATTAATTTTCATATCAAAGCATTCTCTCCGCAGTTTGTTTTGATAACGAGCACAAAGAACAGAAATGAAGTACAGAAACCGTGTACACACAGCTCGCAGGGAAGATTAGAAGGAAACAACGAAGCACATTAAAATGTATTTACAAAAAGTTGATCAAGAAATTCGCTCAAATTATTCCATCTCTTGTTCTCGTTTACATCTTGTGAATGCTAAACGAAAATCTGCATGTAGTTTGTCTCGGTAATGGCCTCGTTGTGTAAAATGTAGGTAAGAGATCACGGCTTCCCCGGAAATGCATCATACATATTTATGTGCTTCTCGCCATCTTGCGGTACTCGGAACAAATGAAGGGTGTCATTATTTAGAGATGAATGTGGGCAAAATATTTTTTCATCAGAGTGGAGTATGAAAATGCAGCACGCTTGCGGAAGCGCGCCTGGTTTCTGCATATTTATTTCAAGGGCTGTGCATAACGGATTTGGTTAACAAGTGGGTTGCGTTTCCTCACGTTCGTGGGATTAGGTGTGAGAGTTGGAGAAAGAAGTAAAAGAAAAGGAAAAAGTAATATAACTTAAAAGGAAACAAACCTGTGCAGGGTGGCGGAAGAGAACGCAAAAAGAAATAAAGGAACATTAAGGACAGAAACGGCAACCTACAACATAAAGAGCAGAAGAGGAAGTAAGGATTGTGAAAGAAAGGCTGAATAGAGTACCATACACTACACTAAGTATAGAACAAAAGTTACAATTTCAGCTCACAACGCAGAACAAAACTGGAATAAATGCACTAAAGATTCAAGTCTCTGTTGGAATTATATTGAGTATTGAAGACTTCCGTGGTCGAGTGGACAGAGAGCTGATTTCTCACCGGGAGGTCCCGAATTTGATTTGTGGCTGAGGAGAGGTTTTTTCTCTAATCAGAATCATTGCCTATCTCCCACAGATTCGGGAGCTATTTATGAGGATGAATGTGCGCTTGTTCGAAGAAAATGTTTTCTCATAGTCAGCTTACATTTCCGTATTTAGGACTAACACCCTCTTAAGGCCTGAAAGCAGATGTCCAGGGGTCACAACTTGTCGGGAAGCCAACAGCACGAAACGTACGTCAGTGGACACCTGTGCCGGCGGCAAGTTTTTTTTTTGACATCACAGCAGTGGTTGTTACATCTATGCGAGTGAACACGTGTAATATCGGAAGATTCTTTGACGTCGAGCCCGCATTGTTATACCTATGACAGTTTGCACGTGTGACTGCTTTTGGAAGTTTCCAGTCGTGTGAATAACAGCAATAAAAAGGGCACGAAACCCTTCCCAACATTCGGCTTCAATTGGGAGTAAATAATGAGCAGTTCAGTGAGATTTGACGAGAAATTTACTACCGCCGCCGTGGAAGGCGAAAGGAAACTTACTGCAAAAGTATTACGAAAGCATTAAAGTAAGACAGCTAAATGAGAGCATACAATGGCTGTAATCAGTTTGTGGAAAAGATAAAGAGTTCACTGTTTTTTGGAGTGAAAAAAGAGATTTTATTACAAAATGTGTAACAATTTTGATTAAAACACCATATATTAAAGTTATTTTATGGGATCATTTAAGTATATATCTTCAAATTTATGGAAATAGCAAATGATAACTCTTATAATTTTGGATATCCGATAATCGTTAAGGGATAGACGAAAAAATACTAGGTACCCAAAAAATGTAAATCTCTTTATTACACACCTTTATTCCCAATAACCCTTTCTGATATAACAGTTTCTGGGATATTGGCTATTAATTTAAAATATTTTCATATAGTAGTTTTTTTGCTTTTGTTACTGCGTGCAAAGGTGTGGATTTTTAAGTTCGGTAAATATGTAACGCCTAATGCTTAAATAATTGATTATCCTTGTTCCATTATCATGACTACATGTTACAAATTATTATTAAAAAGCATATTCCTCTACTTTGTGATAATTGAGATAAACATTAGTAGAAATTGTCTTAATTACTTGCTTCCTCGTAAGTAGAAGGAAAATAAGTCTAAAAAGATGTGGTTGGAATCCGTTCTAAATTAATCCAGAGTGGAGAGGTCTTCAGAGGATTTTCCCAGAAAATTCAAAATATACATTTTAAATTGTCATGTAAATATCTTTTATATACGGTATTTTAATCAAAATCGTTACAGACATTTTTGAGAAAATTAACATTTTAGGAAGTTTTTCCATGTAAAGGGTATTTTGGGGTGTGGGAGTTTTCTCAAAATCTTCGTGTCGTATCCCATGGAACATACTAAACTTAAATATCAAGTTTGGCATTTTACCGACCTTTAGTTAATTAAAGTGTAAAAGCAAAGGGTAAGTCCCTTGTGGAATTTAATAAAAATAATGTTAGTGAATTAAAGTATAAAAGTAATCCCCTATGGCATTTAGTAAAAACGTGGTAGTGAATTAAACTAATAGAATAAAGAGTAAGTCCCATGTGGCATCTATGAAAATAATGATTAAATGAAAGTGTTAAAAATAAGGAGAAATCCGTAGTGACATTTAGTAAAATTTAATGATAGTGAAGAAGTGTTAAATTAAGGAATAGATTCGTTGTAGAAAATAGTCTAAATAGTGATAGTGACATTTCTGTGTCACAGGTAACAAAATTTTATTGATTAATGAAAGAAAAAAAATTACCGATATTGGAGAGTAAAGGTGTATAATAAGTTTATTTTAAGAACACATGATAATCATATTAAAATGTTAAATTAAATAGTAAGTTGTACAAGTTAACAAGGTGTTAGGTGTAAAAGTAAGAGAAAGAAGGAAGCTATTAGTAGATAAGTATTAAGCAATATATGTTTAATTATTAATATTTAGTAAGCGCTCACATTTAAAAACCAAAGGTTTTCGGCGTAAAATTAAGAGAAAGAAGTAAAATAATAAAAGATAATTATTAAATAGTATTGGTATCTGCATTAGTTCATTCTTCAACTTTATTTACAGCAAGATTTTTTTATTAACTTGATTTAGTAAGGCTTTTGTTAGATGATGAACATTTTATTAGTAATTTCCGTTTTAACAATATTTATATAATTTCATCACTAATATTTAGTAAGTCCTGTCATTTAAAAGCCAGGTAAGATTGCATAAAATAATAATATTTATTACCAATTAATTATTAAATGTATCATAATAAATCATATGTCTATAAATTATTAACAATAATAAATTATATAAAAATATAAGCTACATAATAACGATAGAAAAATGTAAATAATGAAGAAATAAATTACTAAAATGCATAACAAATTTATTAGCTAGTTAAATATTAGTATTTTGACTAGAATTAAGGATTCAAATAAGAAACTAAAATAATCAAATAAATGAGGAATTAAAAGCTGAAGTATTGGATACCAGTACTCCATAAAAGTGGATACCGGTTAGTTATAGGTTTATTTTAATTCAAAGTTTATGGGTTAGATGATATCTAGTTACATCCTAAATACCAGTTTTTAGTATTAGTTATTAGATGTAGTAATTTAGTTACCTTTAAATTGTAGTTTGTAGATTTTGCTGTGTTTTGTTTTAATTTATGTTGCTTTATATATGCATAGGTAATTTATTTTTTAAAAATGTAAACAAGCTTGGAATGTAATATTTTGCATAATAAATATACAAATTTGAAAATCACGACCCCGTTTAAGAAATTAGACTCTGGGATGTAGTATTTTCACATTTTTTTGTGGATAGGTGCAAGGAAAAGTAAACATTGCATAATTAATTTCTAAATTGTTAGTTATTACTGTGAAAACTACATATAAAAAGTATACTTTTCAAATAACACTGTTAAAATACCTGCAATAAATATTAATTTCATACTCCATTTAATGCCACAGTTACTGAATATAAAAGCTTCACTTGATTTTTAGTCTGTGTCATATCACATTTTGTTTATATTCTGTCGTTAAAATTTAGTATTAAAATACAAATTTTCAGATTAAATTTAGGTATACATTGAAATGTTAAAGGCACTTAATATTAATTATATCCCTACTCTGACTGCGTCAAAATTTAATATTGGTATGTACATTCTAAAAAACATAGTACTATAATTTCTACATTTCTACCTACTTCATGCTAAAATACATAGATGAGTTTAATACTGTGAGTTGTGGTACTAGGATGTATATAGAGTACATAATTCACTAATGGGAAGTATATTCTACCAGTGATAGAAATAGTATTTAACTCAAAAAGGCACTGTTGGAGTATTCTATTCCACATAGTGCTGTAGAAAAGAGTCACTAGTAGACGTTTTATTTGAACCGCTTCTTCCTATACCAACACGACAAGCTGACGGATAAGAAATACGTAAGATGCGCTTTTGAGGTTTACTATCACAATGATCATTACGTAGAAATAATCTGCAGAGGATTTCGTCTAGCGTCTACTTGCTCTAATTTTCAAGCAGAAATGTTTGCATTAGATCAGGCTATAGAAGCTGAATCGAAAAGCAACTTAATGCATGTGTTTAGCAGGCTCTCTACCAGCCGTCAAGACATTCACTTTAGGGGAATCTCGTTGCATTTGTACCATCTCGTGAGGAAATGTAGAAATGCTAGTACTATGTTTAATGCGCTTACTTAAAATTATTTTGTGCCATATTCCGGCGAAAAGTTTATGGGCCTTTCGTTTTTGTTGAAAGTACTGTAACTGGCACTTCTTACCTTGATACACTAGAGCAATGGTTCTTCCCTCAGTTGGAAGAAAATGAGCCAGGGAACTTCATTTTCCAGCAGGATGGTGCACCAGCTCACTGGTATAACGAAGTACGCGATTGGTTGAACGTCACTGTACCCGAGCGCTGGATAGGCCGCAAGGGTCCCAATGACAGGGCTTGCTATGCATGACCTCCACGTTCTCCTGACCTAACGTCATGCGATTTTTACCTTTGGGGCTTCATCAAGGATCGTGTGTACGCGCCTCCGCTACCAGCTGACCTCCCTGAATTAAGAAACCGGATTGAAGCAGCTGTTGCTACAATTACTGAATACACACAAATCAACATTTAGCAAGAACTCGGCTATAGACTTGATGTGTGCCGTGTGACAAAGGGTAGTCACATTGAACATTTATAAGCTTCTTGGTAAAACTGTGTGAGTTGTTTTTTCATTTGACGTATCATTCATAACTGTAAGTTGAATGTAATAAATACTATAAAGAGTTAAAACCCCGCTATTCATTTATATACACCTGTATTAACAAACTCTCTAGCAACATTCATTACAAAAGGTTTCATTAAAAAAACCAGACCTTTTGAGTATCGTGAGTTATGGAGTATACAGGAAAATTTGAGACGAAAGAGCTCATACAATTGCTAAAATTTTGCCAAATCCAATTTGAGGCTTAGCTGTTGTTTACTCTAAAATCATATTATTCTTTTCCTAAAGAAAGAAATAATAGAGGTGTTGAATTAACTCTAATAGGAAGATTAACTTGAGCAGCTTGTTACTCCAATGTGTTATTCCGACCCTTGTATTCCGAACATAATGATTATTGTGCACGGAAAACTTGAAAGTTCCCTGCAACGTTTGCATCTAGAATCAGTTTTTATTTGCAATTAATGTGAAATCAGAAGAAATAGTACTCCAGCTTTTGCTCCGGTGTATTTTACATTATATTAGAATACTTACAGTCAGTTATTTACAATCACTGACAAAGTAGTTCACTAAATCCTCTTGCATGCTGCTTTTATGTTCCTGGCTTCTGACGTGCATTTAAATACTTTTAATCAACTACTTTTTATTTTTCGTTTCATTTTGTATACACGTATGCAGATATCATTTAATATAATAGAGTTCAATGCATGTTGGAGATAAATAAAAAAATTAACAAACTGCCTGCTTAAGATACCTTCATACACTCTTTAAAATTATTTGGTATTGTTTTCTCAACACCCTTTTTAATTCATTTTTTTATCATAGCGTTACCAAAATATAGTATTACACATTCTATTATATGTTTAAAGTGTGCATCACCTAAAGAAAATATGATTTGAAAGTTCGATGTTCTAATTTGTTCAGTTTCTTCGCAAAAGCTCATTATTATGACCTCTAAATTTGTTTTACAAGCTTCTGTAATAATTCTTTTTTCAAATTTTGCTTAATTTTGATTAACTCGTTGTTTATTTCTTGAATTAGGAGGTGTGAATGATAATACCACATTTTAAGTGCATGTAACACACAATGCAAATTCTTAATACATAAAGAATGTCACAAAGAGTAGTAATAATTTGGATTTCCAAATACCTTCAAGTACATAATATACAGACTACTAGAGGTCAAGAGAAGCTATTTGTCAATTGAGTTAGTGTAATGTACATTGCATCAATATTTGTTTCACAGGTGGACTATTAATTTTAGTTATTCAGAGCAGTATGTTTTCATTGGTTAGCACTTGAAAATGCGCTATTCACAACTAATAACTAATAACAAATGAGGAAACAAACACATTTTTTACATGCCCAAACATTCTGTTTAATTATCTAAAAATTATATTTTCGTTGAGAAAGAAATGAAAATTGAAGTTTAAATATGTTTAATGTAGTATTTAGTTTTTGATTGTAACGGGAATACATTTACAGTCCAAAGGAATCAAGAACTATAATTTTAAAATATATATACATTTTAATAGCAGTGAATTAAGACTAGCAAGTTTTTTTTATAAATATTATTTTAATTTATACGAGTGAATTTAGAATTAGGAATGAATGTTTACAATAGTTATTCGTTGCAATCTTTGCAGAATAGTAATTAATTATAATGAATAGAAAGGCCTAAAACATAAAACTGTGAGCTGTAAGGAATATATTTAAATGCCTATAATGGTTTCATTAGTAATATTGTATGCAAATGGTTAATCTATTATTTAAACTATTTGAATTTCAAGATAGCCACTACCACATCGTAACTCATTTTGTGTACATAAAGATCAGGGAAAGATGAAAGCAGATGTATTGTATTTGGAGAGAAGTTGTCGTTTTTCGTTATGAAAATGAATGTTGATTTTGGGAGTCAAATGATTGGATAACATACAATATTTGCTTCCAAAACGTATATATCAGATATACTAATAGCTACAAATAAGATAAAAATTAGCTAGTGGTTTATAATTATAATTTTAAAGTGATCTTCATAATAAATATCAAATATTGTAATATTAAAAAGAATTCAATGTGTAAACATTGTAAGGACAAATGGGATATTTATTTAGCTGTGAATTGGGTTAACTTATTCAATAAGTATACGCCATAAAATGCATATAATCTCAACCCCATATTTGTAGAGCAGATTTCTTGAATTGTCAACAACCGGAGCTATATTCTTGTGTTAAATAATTTATTTTATTTCCGGCGAAGTTAGTAAACTGCCGAGAGAGAAATATACTAATCTATTCACAACCATTTTCCCACTAAGTGCTGCTAAGAGTCCTATGTTTATATTTCCAAAGCATAATTTTTTATTTAAATATGTAAACGGCTCTAGTTATATTTTCTTCAAAGCTAATTGCCAGCATCAGGTATTGAAGTGTGAACACGTAAAGCATACTGTCAGGGATGTTCATTTTGCGGCACAGTTACGAGAGTGCAGAAATCATCAATAGAAGACTTTGTGATGTTTTTGTGCAAAAACTGTTATCAGTTAGCACACTGAAGAGGATACATTTACTGTAACAATTTGCAACTGCTATTGTGAGTTTGTGATGATTGTTTTCTTAAATAATAAATGATAAAGTTGCGTCGGCGTTACTGTGTAGGTCAGGTAAGGGTGAAACAAGTGCCACTTCCCTACCTTTTGTTGTCTTCGCTGCTCCGGTTTTAGCTCAGGTTCTTCTTCATCGGCGAACATAAATTACTCGGTACAGGGCATGGTACAGAAGGAAGTACAAAAAGGTGGTAAAGAAAATAACACTAATCGCTGGTTCGTAAATATTATTGAAGAAAATTATGCATAGTATAATATTACACGGTATAAACCCTAACCGTTGATAACCAAGTGACTCCTGCAAACTTGTGGGTTAGGATTACAAATATTGGGGAAAATAAACCATGAATTCTTTGTTTCAACCGCGGTGAGCAATGTGGAGCGTTTTGCTTCAGCGATCGACATAATATCGCCCACGGAATTTGGCGTAGAACTGCTCAAAACGGTTGTGATTTTGAACTTAAAACATCCTTCTGTATACATAGCGCCCCTTCTTGTTATCGATTGCATGTACTTGTGCCTCTATTCCATAAAGTCACTCATCGTTATACAAAAGACAGGGCAATAACATTTTAGAATGTTTCCTTTTGAAAGCTCAACTCACAATACATCAAGGTCTCTTGCTAACAGAAAACTGAGCATTTACAGTTAAAACCATGCTTCAAACCTTGCAGCCTTAGGGTGTAGAAATATAACAAAATACAAATATTCACAAGTAAAATAATGGTTAAAGCAAAGCTTATTACCACTTAAAATTATTAACACTACATTACTATAAACAAAGGCTATCTATTTAATTAAGTATAATGATCAATATCGGCAATACAGATCGTTACGCAATAGAGATTATTTCCACATGTTATTGTTAGTTGCATAATTACGCGGATATTGAAGAGTTACCGTCTCAAGTTATAAAAATATTCGTACCTACGTATACTTAGAGCACTCTGTATATGTTACAACAGACAAAGCTCTTCATCCGTTTACAGCTAGCATACAAAGAACGCGCGATAGGATATGGTATCAGATAATGACAACCTGGCTGTATCACACATCAGATACACGTCATTCTCCGGCATCAGTACTGCCCAGTCGCGGCCAAGTTTAGAATGATCCTCCCTGAATGTGGACTTTCAGCCTTGGAGAATACAGTGAGAGAGTCACCGCGGTTAGGCGTTTACAGCAACTATTCCGCGAGGTCCTCTTCGGGAAGTCAATATATAGGACATGTTTGCAGGGACCAAATTTGGGGAGCATCTTTTGATAAGCCAAAACTACTTGTACTTATTACCTCCCAGGGAATTGCAGCAGAACATCGCACAGTATTATACAGGATACTTTATAACATTGACATGTAACTGAAACATAAGAAACAGCTTTAGCTTCTTCATTAATTAGTTCAGTTTAGTTGTTTACATTGTGTAATACTCTATCAAGAAACCTTGCCAATTAGTTCGCTACTCATAGGGAAAATTAAACAGTCGCAATTGTATAAACCATTACAGCAGCATTTATGGATAAATTAATGATTATCAAAATTCTTATTTGTTATCATCATACACTACTACCTCTATACAGGCCTGTAGGTGCTAGTAATATAGTTAAATAACTACTGTGGGTATGGTGTTCCGAAGAAAACTAGTTAATTTTCCACTCAACGCATTGCTCATACACTACATTTTTAGAATTTGGTATTTTATTTGGAATTCATTCCTGGATATAATGGTTTATTTGAGATGTTTTAATTGAACATTAGAAGTCAATGCATCACGTGACCGATACTGAGCAGGGGAGTTGCCTCAACTTATCACCATCTCCTCGCGTTCTCTTGTATGTAACTGCTTCTCTTGATAAAGGAAAAGTAAGCATCAATCTCAGTTATAGCAACATGTTCGGACTTGCAAACTAGCACTTTACGATCTTCATACACTAACAAAGGACAAGTTATTTCAGTCTTTGACTTTACAAGCTCTACTTTTAAACTGAAGATACAGTAAAAGCCACTAATCTTCAGGATAAATACAAAATAATATATACGGTAGCTTCATGACAATATAATATTCCTTCTTTTCTGTAGCACGCTTTGAATAACGGAGTGCAATT
Source organism: Hymenopus coronatus (assembly GCA_030762935.1). Lineage (NCBI taxonomy): Eukaryota > Metazoa > Arthropoda > Insecta > Mantodea > Hymenopodidae > Hymenopus > Hymenopus coronatus. The sequence continues at coordinate 53,997,334 of CM060887.1, read as the reverse complement.
ACCGTACGGCGGTCACGTAGGCGTATAATCGATAACACATACACACTGTATCTTCTACAAAAACACGAGTTTGTGCCACGCAGTGAAAGTTTGCTTTCCCTTTCGCGTTTTTAGGGGTTCAGACATGCGCCTACAAATTACGATATATAGCGGAAAACAGTGTGTTATTTACGGCAGAGATGCGCTGTAAAATTTCAGTGAAGTTACACAGCAGTGAAATTTCATAGATTCAGCTGTCCACCCCTTTGAAGAAATAAATTACATGATTTCCTGTTAATTCGGGGAGCTTATATTCTATAAGCCGAGGAGAGTAAGAACAATTGTACTAAAATTGACAAAACAAGAAATGAAGCAATAAGTTGCTAACTGAATCATTTTAGTTTATGATTAGATAGAACAACATAGATTAAATTAGAAATTTAATGTTTTTTTTTGTTTTTATTTATTTTATTTTTATTATTTTTACTTTCTTACACGTACTATGTACATAGTGTATAGAGAAGGTATTGTACTGCACCCTAAAATTTGATACCGAGATTTCACCTAAAATACATACTTTGGGGCCCCCCTAAAGCAAGAAAAAAGCATTTTTAGAATAAGCTCCGTGTGTGTGTCTGTTATTGCGTCTATGGGTAGCATAGCTGAAAACCGAAAAGTCAGTTAAATACCAAACTTGGTGTTTAAGTTGAGTATCTTCTAAGGATGCGGTTCGAAGATTTTCAAGAAAAACCCTCAACCTAACCATCCTTTACAAGGAAAAGTTTTCACAAATTTCGATTTTTTCAAAAATGGCTTGATTAAAATATTTTATGCACAAGATATTTTTATGAAAAACTAAATGTATATCTTGAATTTTCTAGGAATAGCCTCTGAAGACCTCTTCAATCTGAATGACTTTTATATAACTGGCAAGCAGGTAAAAGATATACAAAAAACTTTCTATACAAAAAATGTAGATTTCATTCAAACACACGATTTATGTCATATACATTTTTTTTGTAGAGTTAACCGTTTTCCAGATATTCAAGATTACTGGTTTAAATTTTAAGCCACTTAAACCTTTCTCGGACGGGAAGGACTTTTCTGCCGGTTTCTCGTTTGCTTACTCCTGACAAACAAAGAGGTTTGAATTTCAAGAGTTTCACATAGTGGCTGTTAATGGATGAGACTATCGCTTTGCCTGTGCATTTTCTCTTTTCCTTTCTGCTTACAAAGAAGCTAGTAATTATATCAATTCTGATTACATTTATCTTGATTAGCATTACGTAGATAACGTATTTTTGCTTTGAATAAAAGGTTTGTTTACCGTACAGCTAAAGAACATCAAGCGAAATGAACACATAGATTTTTCCCTTATACCTACGAGGAACCAAGTAATAAGTACAATTTCCTGCTAATGTTTATCTCCATTAACATAATATAGATAACATAATAAGCTTTTTAACAATAGTTTGTTACAAAGATGTAGAGAAAGGCATGTGAATGGAACACATCAGATTTTTATTTTATTTTTATTTTAGTTCGCCTAATGTCCTTTCTGCTTGGTTATATCGGACGATGAATGAAATTGGTGAAATGATGTTCAAATGAGCTGAAATTTACTTGACATTAGTCTCCTCAGGATGAGGTAAAACCCCGATAAAATACATTATCTAAGTAACATATCCTAAACGAGATTCGAACTCGCGACCTGGTCAATGTGAGGCAAATGTTTTTTTAGTAGTGTTAAACGCCCACTTTAACTACTTATGGCACCACTGACGGTGACACTGATGATACATGAATGAAGATGGAGCACTGGTGGAATGCAATGGCGGGGGAAACCGAACAACCCGCCTCAGTGCCGCTTTGTCCGCCACAAATCTCACATGCAGTCGCTTGTGATCGAACCCGGGCCGTCTAGGTGAGAGACGAGCGCGGCCTGTGAGGCAGACACGCTATCACCACACTACCCAGGTGGGCAAAAGGCAATGTTGACAGAATGACACAGATTAAATTATCATAGAATATAGGGCATTTTTGACCAATCGGGAAGAGAGATTTGCAAAAGATGACTGGACAATAGAGACCGGAGCAGATGATACGTAATAACTAATTCTGATAGAAGGAGAAGTCGAAGAAAAATAGAAAAGCGTCTTTCATACCACATTTCAATTGTTCCTCCTTCACCGCCATTCTAGATTCTCATATATCCAGCCTGAATGTATGGTTCAAAGTTTATCAGCTCCTTCACATGCTTGTAAGTCTTTGAGATTTAATTCCTACAAAGACAGAGTGAAGAGTCGCCGTTATAACGAGTACAAATCGCATTCTTGTAAACTTGGTCTTTCTTTTCAATGTTTTATCTTTCGGTGTTTTCGGGCCATCAGTCATATGCTAAAAGGTTTCAGTATATCCTCGGAATCACCTGTCCATTATTTTCTGTTCCCACCACATTCTTATCTATTTCCGATTTAAAGGACCACTTCACGGTGTTCGGCGGGTTGCGGCTGGATCGTGGTACTGTAGATGTTTCTTCTTGGCTCATCGCGGTACCGCACTATTGGAACCCACTTTGGCTGCTTTCAGAGAAGGGACCTTTGAGGTACTCCCGGAAGCTCGGATTTGTGCTTTGGGCCCAATCTGGAGCCATTGAGGACCCCCAGGTCGAGCTTGTACCCGCTGTCATCGCAACTGGGCACCCTTAGAGTCTCTGCTCTCGTTTCTCCCTCTCTGGGAAGCGTTGGATCGTTTTTGGAGGGGAGAACTGACTAAAAAGAAACAAGAAACGCAGTCGGAAAGTTTTAATAATAATTATGATGATAATAATAATACAGAAGTTCCTATTTTATAGATATTAATACGCTTCGAAAAATAATAAAAGGTAATATATTTTAAAATTTAGTCACTTATTTACTCCCCTAAAGCTTTAGCACTAATTTACAAAAGCAAGCAAGCTTGGGTTTCAGTTTATAACATTATAAAGGGCTAAGCCACTCTAATAATTGATCAATAACTTCTTATATCATTATCATTAATTATATATAAATTGAAAAATACAGCCCATTTTTTACGTTTCAATTTTAAAACACATACTTTCCTCATATCAGTGTGGTTTCTCCGGACAAGCAAAGTACTAAACCAACTTTTAAACGATTTGAATGTCGTTTAAGCCTGTTGTAGGCATATTACCTAATTACTTTGATACAAAAGGAATTCAATTATAAAAGCATTTATAAAAACGTTTATCTGGTTTAACCTGAAGCAGTTAGAATAATATTCTGTTTCAGATATAGTTTGTTTAAGAATGGTTAGAGAAATACATATGAATTTAACACTTCACATTAATTGAAATACATTATATCCCAATTCTGTGTCATAATGGATACTCATTTCTCATTTGAAACAGAGTCATTTTTACTGTCCTATGTGGAGGAAATATCTATTTCTCTCAAAATTTGGATATATCAGATGTCGGAAAACCATTTTGAGGCCAATGGAACCTAAAAGGAGTATCTTAGAAAAAAAAAATATCACATATGTCAGGTGAGAGAGAGGGAAAGATAAAGAGAAAGAGAGAGAGAGAGAGAGAGAGAGAGAGAGAGAGAAGAGCACAAATCAAAAACGAAATATCAGATAAACATCATCATTAATATTAAGTTGATTAATGCTTAATAGATGCGACGGACATACTTTAAAATACAATTCCCTTATCTTCAAAAGGAGGTATCTACATTATTTTAACTGCATCAAATGTATCAGTTATTTAGATTAAAAACACTTAACCATTAATACGTTTGAATGCCTAATAAATTTAATGTATTGATTTTATTATATTACATTCTACATATTTTGTATAACTGGGAAATCATGAGATGGATAAATGTTTACTACAGGTAAAATCTCGAACTTATGAACTTGTAATAATATCAAGTTCTTAAAATATTCCGCAATTTCTCAAGCGAAATGATACTGAGTGAGGTGGCTTAGGTTTTTCGTTTTGGACTGTCGTTCGGAAGTCGTGGGTTCGATTCCCCAGGGCGACTTCTCTCAACGGTAGTTTTTTTTACAGGACACCAAGGGAATGCTGGAGAGTTTCCGCTCTTTCTGTTCCTTCGTTTCATCTTCATTTCATTTCAACCGGTCTCATTCTGGATTTAAATGTCGATGTGACTGCGGTGGTGGCACTCCACCGTGGTGGTAAATGCGCTTTGGAAATACAGCTCTCGGCGGCAGGGTAGCTTTGTAGTCGTTCTCCGTGTTGAGATGAACTGCTTGGACTATGTTAGGCACCTATCTGGGGTTCTTTGCTCGCGGTCGGTTTCGGCTGCCCGTTGACACTCTCGTGTCATCGCACAGTAAGTCGGTAGTCTGGGAATAGTGTGTTTTCCTCACATTCAAGAGGTCATAACTCCATGGCACGACAGCTCACGGGGAGCCTTGGCCTATCGACCGGCCGCTGCGTCCCCCATCTCGGTCCATTACAGACGTCATGGATGGGGTGTTGTATTGGAGGGTGAGACGTGGTCAGCGCCTCGAGCCCCTCCCGGCCGGTTAATGCGGTCCTCACGACCTGGAGCCGCTACTTCTCCATCAATTGGCCCCCCAGGGACCTCACGCCGGAACTGGGGATCGAATCTAGGTCTCCCGCTTGGTAGGCAGCTGCGCTACCACCTCGCTAAGGAGACGACGACCCATTCAAGAGGTCACTAGTTTTAATTTTGCTTAGGGTGATTTACACGGATAACCTATTCCGGGTTTTTTATTTTAACTGACAATAGTTTTAACATCCATGGATGCAAAATTCATTTGAGCATCATTTCCGGAATTTCAGTCATCGTCCGATATGACCAACAAGGTTCAAGGAAGTTCAGCTGCCCAAAATAAATATATAAATATAGCAATAACAATAACAATAGCAATAGGAATAGCAACAGCAAATAGGCCCATAGTGGATGCAGTGTGGAACCCTCTTCGGAATGAAACACACATGTACACACTCATATACCTCACCTAGACGGCCCGAGTTCGTACCCAAGTGACCGCATGTGAGATTTGTGGTGCGCCAGGGGCGGGATTTCTCCGCGTTCTCCGTTTTCCCTCGCCATCTCATTTCACCAGTGCTCCATCTTCATTCCATGTATCACCACTGTCATCGCCTGCGGTGGCACAAGTAGTAAAAGTGGGCGTTATAATTTGTTATAGTTGGGGTAGCAGTTTTTACTTTATTAGAACGTAAAGTATTAGGTTATATTCATTTTCGTAAGCGGCCTAATCAAGTTGGGTTTGTAGGAATTTAACCACCTTTCACTGATGACAATATGAATCAAAAAACTCTCGCATACGCGCGCGCGTCAATTGACAAGAGTTATTGAAAGTTTTTTGTCATTCCTCTTTTTTCTTTCCATCGCAGGAGCATGGCTAAATGTTCATAATGATGTTTTAGCTCGATTTATGCAACAAAGTACATAATTTTAAATGATTCTATGTAAATAGCTTAACGCGTTTAGAAGTATAAATGTTAAATGAATGCTTTAAGATGTACGGGATATGAATTTGTCGTATGTAAAGAAGCTCGCATGGGTGTTTACATAAGTCTTTATATTACAGAATTAAGAATTGGTGTGTTTTATGTGATGTCTGACAAGTTTAACTGTTTCTCTAAAAGCAAACACCTAAATTGGACAACCAAAGGCAGACGTTTACTGTTCTCTGTAAAGGCCGGAAACCTCGTTACGCTTTTGTTCCTTATGTTACAAATGTAACGCACTCTAAGAGAAACAAACAGAGCGCTGAATTAGAAGGTAGCTCGTCATGGTTGTTACTGCAGCACCACTATTTTGTATCACTCGAAACAAAAACATTTGTCAACAAGTCCACCCGTACATGTAGAGGATTTTCTCAATGGAATTAATAGTACAATTGCTTAAACATTTGGTAACCATTTTTACTTTCTCTACACGTATTATGTACAAAGTGTATTCAGAAGGTATTACATTCCACCCAAAAATTTGATACAGAGATTTCACCCGAAATAGACGTTTTAGGGTCCCCTGTATCAAAAAAAGAAAGTATTTTCAGAAAAAAAGTCCGTGTGTGTATGTGTGTGCGTGTGTCTGTGTGTCTAAACACGATAACTCAAAAACGAAAATTCGGTAAAATACCAAACTTAGTATTTTAGTTTAGTGTCTTCCAGGGATATGACACGAAGATTTTGAGAAAGATCCCTGTTACTTAAAGATATTTTTATGACAATTAAAATTTATATCTTCAATTTTCTGGGAATAGTATCTAAAAGAACTCTTTATTCTGAAAAAAAAAAATTGCTGAATTTTTTGTAATTATTAAAAAGAAATGGAGATCACGTTAAGACAAACAATTAAAGTCATATACACATTTTTTTCTTGGAATTGGCTATTTCTGAGGTATTCTTTGTTAGTGATTTGAGATTTAAAATACTTGATTTAACATACTTAAACTTTTCTCACACGGAAAGTTGTAAACTTCTGATCCTGCTTATAAACGGAATTCAACCACTTGGCAACCAGCTTTTAGGAGATTTGACTATTGTTTTAGCCTAGTTTCCTTTATTTTCCTTCTACTTACTAGGAAGCAAGTAATTAAGAAACTATCTGCTAATCTTTATCTCGTTGATTATTAAGTATACAAAAGAATATGCTTTTTAACAATAATTTTTTACAATGATGTAGAGAAGCTCATGTAAATGGACCACATCAGATTTTTAAAAGTGTGTGACAAGAGTAAAGCGCCAGTTTACTTTCTCTATCACGAATAACCTATTTGGGAACAATTGCGTTCTATCTAGAAATTTGAATCCGAAATTTCACTGTAAATTCACATTTTTGGGTCCGTTTCTGTTTCTTATATAGGTTATGGCTTGTATAAATAAAGATGTTAACTTAAACAAATAATGTAAATAAATATTTTTATAAGATTTTAATGCTAATAAAATAAACGCACTCAATTAATTTTTATTATTATATGCGATAGTTTTTTTATCTAAATTATTTTAATTTAATAATAATCACACAGAATTCTAAATTCATTCCAATGAGTAATTTTTTTTTTGAACCAAAACAGAAAGTACTAAACATAAACTATTAAAATGCTTTATTTATAAGGATTATTGTAATAGGATAAATCATGTAATTTTGTTTACTTTTACTAACTAATGAACCATATAATACATACTAAACAGGCATATTTAAAAAAGTTTTTGTTTGTGACTGTGAGCAACTAATAAACACTAAAATGCCTTATGTTACGTTAAAAACGTATAGTAAGATAAAATGTTGGGTGGAATGCAAAAATCTATACTTCCTATATCTACATCATATATACTATATAATACATACTATAAGAATGTAGTAAAGAGAAAAAGACATAAATTGCATTAAGATGATGGCCATAATGGTACTCGTATCATGCCTTAATGTAAATAATCAAACTCCATTTTATTTTGCTGAATGAATTTTATAGTTTATATTGAATGTGTTATAGAAGGACTTGCGTTTATTTTTAAGTGGATATTCCAGAATTTTATATATCAGAATATTAATGTAGTTTATCTCCTTAATTATTTATTAATAGAGTTTATTTACAAAGATTGTATTACAAAGTTGTGAAAGTGTGTGGCACAGAAAACATTTTGACTGTAAAAATGATTATTACTTCTGAGTTTTAAAACAATTTACAATAATTTAACAATTTATATACCTTCCAACTATTTTGTATAATTAATGTCTTTTCTTCCAGTAATTGCATATCTTATTACAATTCCTTAGTGAAATATTATTTTATACAATATAGTGGCTAAACATCTACTCTACAAAAGTCCTCATGGAAAAATATTTTAGTGTTTAATAACTGGATATGATTTTGAAACTTTCTCAGACAATACTTAGGGAAGAATAACTTGAAACTGTAGTCTAAAATTCATACTTTTATTTTTCATTTCATCGAAGACAAAGATATCTCAATCTGCTCAGTAGTAAGAAATTAAAGGAAATAATCGACCTGTATTTGTATTACACATTTTCAATATACTCATATAATTATGATTGGTCTAAAACTCTATAAGCATTTAGCTAGTCATTCTGTAAATAGTTATAGGTTTTAATAACAATAATAATAGAAATAATAGTATTGTATTCCACGTGACTGTTTTTGAAGCTGAGAAAAGTAGTAGAAGTGGGCTAGGAAAACAAGAGGAAAAGTAAAATAAAAAAGCATGTAAGGGAACAACTGATGGAAGAAAAACAAGAAAATGAAGAAAAACTTTGGTAGCGATATCGATAGAAAGGAGCAAAGAAAAATAAAATGACCCATTTGATAACAAGCTAACTGAAGAATCGTAAGGTAAAATACTATCCATTTTGCATGTTTAGGTTCCTAAGGTAGATATTGTGCCCACGAAGGGGAAGCATTTCGCAATGTTGCAACAACTAGTGTGTCTCTGCCACATCGCCCAAAGAAAATCTTTATTTTCTTTCCCTCAGCTCACACGCTACCTTTCGGGATCGGCCTAACAGAGACTTACTTCCTGTTAAGCCGCGGAAACATGAAAAGGACGAAGAAAACGAGGAAAATAAAACAAGAAAGAAAGCATTGAGCGGAAATACATCACAAAACTCGGTTTCTTTTTCGGAAAGCCATTCCAAAGCAATTTCCAGAAGAAAAGGAAGAAGAAAAGGAAGAAACCCCCACGGTTCCGTTCTAAGGTTTTCAGGTAGGAGGGAGAAACTTTTATCAGCTTTTGTTTCAATTCCTTAGCGTTTTGCAGTGTAATGTATAGGAACTAGCAAGGGGAAAGGAGCTGTTGTAGCGAGAGTGAGATAGATGTTGATTTACATAACTACCGCTATCATCATCATCATCAGCCTCTTTCTAACCATCATTACCTCAAACTATGCTGTCTATCCAGACATAGGTCGTTTAGAGGTGTAATGCATTGTTCTTTCCTCTTGAGAGAAAACCGAAGAAAATGTATGCTCCAACGACACTAAGCCCGGGACATATTTAGTGGGGAATAAGTTTCCATTTCGGAAGAAGGGAAAACACATAAAGAAATACAGTGTACTCCGGATTATATGTGTGCGGATTATCCGTGTATAACCCGCCCAAAGAAAATTATTATGTTTTAATGTCAACACCCTTATGTACAGAAGTTAAAGTTTTGAACAAAGAATACATGCTGATAAAAGCTTTTAAACGTAATTTCTTGTGTACATATGTATGTAAATAAGAAGAATTAAAATCATTAAATTACATATTCGTTCTTCTTCACTCCCACACTGCACCGGATATACGAAAGAATACTGTACCTTATTTGACTAATGTGACTTTCTGTACTCTCTATTGACTGAGCGGAATGGCTCAGATGTTCTGTGGCCCGCAATCGCAATTTCGAGGTCAGCCAACCTTACCATGAGCTTCTTCGGGGATTTCCCCGAGTCAGCAGATGAATGCAGGGTAGGTTTATGACATCCCCCGAATTTTTAGGTTAACCATTTCCTGTTCCCATTATTTCCGAATAATTGAAGGACTATATGACCTCAGGCCTCCCTTTGGTGACACTCTAGGAGGATCGGGGCCCATGAACAGGGTCTAAGCCGGCGTCGAAAGCGTTCCAACTTGGTGCGGTTATGGGTGACTTGCACCGTTTCGGCAATGTGGGATTTTGAATGGGTTTGAGTTCATGACTAGTTTAGGGTAGCATGGATCTTATGTTATATGGATCTCGGGACTGGTATCCAAAGCGGCTGGTTGGTTTGTTTTCCTTTCTTAACTCTTTATTTTCCCGACACCTTTTTCTTTTGTTAATCACGTCTTATCACACACGCACGTTAGCATTACACACCGTAATTTGTTGCGTCATTTAGCAATAATACTTCCCTATGTAATTTTATTGGCTGGACTTAATATGTCACACCCTGGCATCACTGCTACGTGCCTGACTCTCCGAGGAGTGTAATGGCGGGCCTCCAACTGAAGCTCACTATCGGACTTTTCGACCTTACTGGCTTTAAGCATCTACCATGATATGACTATATCACGAGATAGTTATATATTTTTCCACTTGTCGTTCTTCTTTAATAAACTTCACTGTCTATATGCATACGAGCTTGAGCTCCTGTCCTTACAATAAGTAACAGTAAATTAAATGTCTCTTCACAAGGTGGCTGATCAGTGCTAATATCCTATCCTTTTGTCTGGCTCATCAGGTCCCACCGATTCCCTCCCAAAAACCTCCATGGCTTAACACCATCCTTCAATATTTTTTAGAAGCTAAATTTATAGCTCTCTATTAGAATCAATTCCTTGCCCCTTTTCACTTATGATTTTCTCCACAATTACCATTGTCCACACGCACATCCGTCTATACTCCATTTCACTGTTATATTGAATGAACAGGTCTACTATCAAGGCCAAGGACATAGTAGGCGACCAAATCGATTGGTGTTTTTACTATCGACTTGGGTAGTTGGTATTACCAACACAAAACTAAGAATAAAGTTGACATGCATGAGGGAACCGGAATATTTAATTCTAGTAGTATCTTTTCGGCGCGGAGGTAATCGGTGTGTTTACAATTACTGCTTCGGAGGGCAACGAGGAAAAAATTAACCACGGGAGGCGTCGGTAGTCACCCGGGTTCATGAGCCGGAAATGATGGGGAAAACCCCTTAACCGAAAAACCCCTTAACGGCACACTTTCCGTTGTTATATTTGTCACTTTCTATACATATGGATTACTCTTAGAGAGGTATAAACGTAGATGTCAATGGTCTGTATGTTGGATTGTGGCATTAAAAGCTGACATCGACGCGCTATACAAGGAAGAGAGATAATCCCTGCTACCGACTGACTGCATGCACAGAGCAAGCCGATTTGCTGAGCACAAAATCAAGCGACCTTTTAAAACCTATTTTATCGTTTATTTCTGAAAGGTCTGTGCAAATTATTCTTACGAAAGTTTGTATTCCTATTACTGAGCGAGGTGGCGCCACGATAAGAGGTTGTAACTCGCATTGGGCTGTCGTCACTTGGATTTTCGCTGCCGGCCTTCCTCACCCATAAGTCATTCGGGAATTTTCCCAGATTGCCAGGCGAAAGATACGTGGGCTTATTACATCCCGATTTTCCTGTCCAACATTTCCTGTTACCATCATTTCTTTATCATCTGTTTCAGGGTTGAAGAAGTAGACGGCACAACCCCATCGCCGAGTATGCCCAAACGCATGCGGTAGAATTGGAAACGTTAGATATCCCCCACCCTACACCCGTTGTCATCCGGATCTGTTGCTCTGCCAGGGTCACTGCAGGAACTCAATGATGACCCTTGTGGCCTGTATGGAGTTGTTATGCCCTGGGTTCGGCGTCCTTTCCGTCGTCCGTAGCTTTAACTCTCAGAGAATAGTTTAAAATATGCTTGATATAATTTTAATAGAAGAGGACTTCAGTAGGATATGAAAGTTAATATTGAAAACCCGGAATTTATAATCTACGGAAGATACACTATGCAGCAAAAGATGTATTAACAACTTTTGAAAATATTACATTAGTTTAAGTTGTTTTTCAATAATGTAGCGTTTTTTGTTTGTTTTTGTTTTTAGAACAAGTCTAAATACAACTGACAATAGTCACATTTGGGATATGTAAAGACTGAATTTTACTACATATTTACCTACAGATGCAAGGAGCATTCTGAACTAGATTCAAAACAGGGAGGCGCTAGGCGTAACCTCAGTAGTCGTGAGCAGAGAGTGAGTGCACAGATCTCACATCCTCTCTTTAGCGTTAACAATCCCCGTAGCGCTGTTAAGTTGCAAACCTTCAAAGCGTTACAGGCTCTGGGCTTTCTAATAACATTGCAAAATCTTCCTTAGGACAAAGTATATGCTAGAATTTGCTTATATAAGACTTTGGCGAGACTAATGTTTTCTTACGGCGGGACGTACGAACATTAGGATAGACGAAACGTGGAATAATACGAGGTACGTCCAGAAAGTAAGTTCTGTTTCAATCTATCTCCGCTGCAGCGCTGCGATCGCAGTTCCGCACATGCGCGGTAGTATCAAGCAGAAGAAACGTGCGCCATTTTGAGATCGCTGTCAGCCACATACGCTTTGTTGTGCTTGTTTATAATGTCGGTGTTGATTGAAAATCCCGCCGCTTGTGAAATCAGATCTGTGATTCGTTTTCTGAATGCTAGGAAAGTGAAACCAATTAAAATTTATCGGCAAATTTGCGAAGTTTACGGACAAAATGCGATGAGTGATTCAATGGTGAGAAGATGGATCCGACAGTTCAATGAAGAACGCAGTGAATTGCACGATGAAGAACGAAGTGGGCGTCCATCTTTGGTTACAGAAGCACTGGTTCACGCAATTGATGACAAGATCCAGGAAAACCGCAATTTTACAATTAGTGCTCTCGCTATGGAATTTCCCCAAAGCTCACGATCACTAATTCATGAAATTGTTATTGAGAAATTGAAATTTCGTAAACTTTGCTCACGTTGGGTACCAAAGTTTCTTAATGAGATACACAAAACAAAACGGATGGATAGTGCACTTCAGTTTTTAACCCGTTATGATGAAGATGGCGAAGAATTTCTGAGATGAGACTTGGGATTCTTACGACACCCCTGAAAGTAAGCGGCAATCAATGGAATGGAGGCACACTTCATCCCCAGCAAAGGTTAAGCCGAAACAAATCTTGACACCTCGAAAAATGATGCGCACTGTGTTCTGGGACTGGAAAGGCATCTTGCGCATTGATTTCTTACCGCGTGGTCAAACAATCAAAGCAGATGTTTATTGCGAGACAGTTAGGAAATTGCGCCGCGCAATACAGAATAAGCGCCGAGGATTGCTGTCAAAAGATGTTTTTCTTCACGACAACGCTCGACCACACACTGCAAAGTGACGGAAAACCTCCTACAGGGATTTGGCTGGGACGTGTTTGACCATCCTCCATACAGCCCTGACCTCGCTCCTAGCGACTTTCATCTGTTCTTACATCTCAAGTCTTTCCTTGGCGGTCAACACTTCAACAATGACGAAGAGCTGAAAGAAAATGTTTCCAACTTTTTGAAGACACAGGCGGCAAACTTCTATAAAGAAGGTATACAAAAACTTGTGCCACGCTATGACAAATGCCTGCAAAATTTCGGCAGTTATGTGGAAAAGTAGTTTAAGAGTTGTAGAATTTTGTGCAATAAATAATTATTCTGTATGTGTACACAATTTAATTTTATTACCAAACGGAACTTACTTTCTGGACGTACCTCGTATATTGATCAATGCTAGTATATTAACTGCTTTATCAAATCAAGTAGGGGATTTTGCTTTAATAATAGCTATTGCATGATTATTGAGTTTTAAAGATGAAATTATATTTTGAATGAAATGTAATGTAAAGAAAAACGTGGGATAGTAGCAATATTGATGAACCTACCAAATGGAGTCATAAAACGAGTAAATAATTGGATAGTTACAATTACAGTCACTAATTAACACTTAATATTACTCAATAAAATTCATGAATAATCTGCATCACATGCGTACAAATAGAGTCCCCAAATCCATGCTTCCCTATCATCCAAAAATATAATTAGTTCGCCCAAGAAAACTTAGGATTCAAAAAGACGTATGTGAGATTGTGACAGGTTACTGAGGCTAAGATTTGAAAGCAACAGATGGGGATGGTTTTGTAAAACTATTGTTGCATACACATGTCTTTCTCTGTCCATTATCGTTTACTTCTGTATAGTCTTTAAAAGATATTTTAGAGAAGTTTATTCTTCTGTGTTCTTCAAGTCAATTGATAAAATGTGCATACAATTAATGTATTAAAATCGGTCTATGTTTTGTGAGTTAAAATCTCAAGTGAAAAACTGTAAAAAAAAAAAAAAAGTGAAAGTACAAAGATATAAAATTCCCCCTAGAAATAAAACTTTTTAATCTAAATAAATTTACGGTCTTGCCGACACGGGGTAAATTATTAAATAGCAAAATGAACACCTGTCAGTACCGTCTACCTTCTACTTTTAGTTTTTACCTCACCTTCTGGTCTAGTGTGGGGTCATTGGCATTAAAGAAAGCCTTTAAACTCAGTTCCGATATAACATTCGTTGTAGCGAGGCCCACCCAATGAAAGTTACACCTTCCTTAGGGGAAATAAACATGTATGACTTATGTGCTTGAAGGTACTAAACAACCTAAAACATTCTACACTTTATTGGTATAATTATGTCTGAAAATGATAAAATGTTGAAGTAATGCTACTTATCACATTATTCTTAGTTACCAATACACTTATAAGCACGTACCCCTGATAGCCGATATATGTAATATATATTGTTGGATATAATTTTAAAATATAGTTATTTTACTAAAATATTCTGATATAATACGATTAAAACCAAAAAAAATATTCTGCTATCAAATAATGCTTTTAAATAGTAGTGGGCGACTCTTGACAGGCAACTACTAATATAATCGCTATTTTCTGTCCTTTCTTGTTTTTCATCCAGCACAATACCCTATAGTTTGACAAATACCTAAAACTGTTATTGGAAATACTCCTTAAGCTGAAAAATATAAACTGGTTTTTGATAGGCACAAATGTATATTCATTACACATTTCAAGAGAAGTCGACTTGATAGCTGTTTTAACTCGGCAAACCATGCCTTTAAAATTCTATTTTTTTCCACGACATCGCGAGAAACAAGTGAATGGTGACGTGACATTAAACATGTTGAACAACTGAAAGAACTATTAACGGATATCTCAGTTGCAGCAAAACGTTTACCTTAAATTGCGAGATTTAAAAGAGATTTACGTTCCTCATTTTGTGTGTCTTAACGGTTGTCTTTGGAATGAAATGGAATTTTTGGCAACTTCCAAAAAAATTCAAGATTATCATATCATGTACATTTTTAAATTACGTATGATATTTTAATCGAAATCTTGAGTCATTCTAGAGAAAATGACGTAAAGGATAACTTCGAAGGGTGGAATATTGTTGAAAATCTTCAAGTTATGAAGATATAAACCTGATTTTCGTGTTATATATACTGTACAGACAAATACACACACACACACACCTAAAAAGCCTCTAAAACAGAAGTAATAATATAAAACAAAATTCCTAAATCTAACATCAAATCCGCAATAAAAAGGTCAAATTTCGCTAAATGGAAAGCACCACAAAAGGAGGTTCAGTGAGTATATCCTTTCTCCATCAACTAAAGGCAGACTGAAAAATAAAACTTTCAACTTTCCCACAATCCAGTCATTGGGTAAGGCCACGGGAAATATATATCGTATTTATACCGAGTTCATATTGTAAATAACCTTACGTGCAAATGTAACAGACAGTTCAGCTCTAATGTACGACTGCATGAACATAAAACATAAAACATCAAAGATCAACATTCATAAAATAAATTATATAGAATGGACATACCGGCCTGTCTGGATTACCACGTAAACGAAGTTTTGTCAAATATGATATATCTATGGATATGATAATCTACTTATAAAATGTGCTAATTATAAGTATAAAGTAACTGTGCCATATAATCTAGGCACTCAGATATAGTTATAGAAAACTATATAAATTACGATATACTGTGGTACGTTTATACTATAAGTATATGAGTTAATGATATATTTCCAACTTTTCGTAATACAAAATTATAAGCATAACTTACATTACGAGGAACACTATTTATACCTTGCGTCTATAATAATAACAATTGTTTTTCATTATAATATGCTCCTTTATCATCAATTAACTTTTGCATGCGTTCAAACCATTTGTCATAGCATTTTTTCAATCTGCCTGAAACACCTCCAAAACATGGATTTGACTTCCTCTGCCGACGAAACTCGTCCACACATTTTACTCCTGATGGAGAAAAACATTGTTCATTAGGAATCAAACCAACACTGTATGTAGAATGAGTTATCAATTCTGTTATCTGAGTGTTCGGTTGTTAGACGAGATGTGTGAGCGCTTGCACTGTCTTGTTGAAGAACGATCCGACGGCACTTGTTTGTTTTCCTTATTTTACCGAAGATTTCCGGCAAACAAATGGCTGTGTGCCATTCAGAATTGACCGCTTTACGTTCCTCTAAAGGCACTGTTGCCCTATGTTGAATTTTTCTGAAGAAAAAAAACAGGTGCTCCAAGTGCGAATAACTTTCGTTGAATTTCGTTTCTCTTGAAACACCCACACAGTCAACTGCTGTTTACTTCCGGCTCGTATGCATAGATCCATGATTTGTCACCTGTTACAGTCTTATATATGCCTTTTGAAGTTCCACCATCGTATTTCTTGGGTACCAATCGACACGAGCTTTTGAGATTGTATCAAATTATGTGGGATCTAACCAGAGCTTACCTTTATTACAACTAAATAATCATGCAGGATTTTATATATTCTTGTGGAACTAATGTCTGGGCGGCCTCTATCTTACGGTATGTCACTTGAATATCTTGAAATATTAATTTTCGCACAGCATCACTGTTTTCTGGCAGAACTGATTTTGGACGACGTTCGTGAATATCGTCAGTGAGCGAAGCCGCTATTAAAAACCAATATTTTACTGTGGCATCGCAAAATGCACTATTAAGTCCATCAATGCAGTGCTGTATTTATAATCCACGTCAAAAGTCATAATAAATTATCACAGGAACATTTTCACGTGTTAATTTCATCTTTTCGCTTAGACATAATTTTGAAGCCACTGTAAACAACACAAATAGCGCTCTGTTGACAAAATATCTGAAGAAAGTTAAGGTCAACAATGTCAAACTTTCTGATGGAAATGCCAGATGACATCTACAGCAATCAGTGTTGCTAAGGCTCAAACTATAAATAGTAGCCCGAGTAGATAGTAAAGTTTGAGAATCTAAAGCGTCTACTTAGATTCCTGTGATTTAACCCTTTGGTTGTATGCATGGCGTAGAGCTACTTACTACACCAGCTCTTAAGTTTCTAATTTGTGCCCAATCTGTTGTTCCCACTTTGCGATCCTTATCTCCTTCTCTGTTACATTTCCTAATAGTTTCCCCATGTTTTTAATTGTTTGAACCTTGAACTCACTAAAATTTTAATCGCTATTGTTTCTTTGTTTAAATACTCCCATTTTTCCTCTCTCCATCTCTTGATCTTTTCACATTCTATTAAACAACGTAGAATATCACTCAATTTCCTCTACATAATACATTTTACCGGAACATTGATTCCTATCCATTTTGAAACACCTGCAGGTGACTATGTTACCACTCACAGTAAGGCAGGTTACAGGAACGTAGCTTCAATTACTGAAAGAGTAACCCATTCCATTATGTACAAGAACTTTTTCTTTCTTTAACAAACTCTCCAAGTTACTATTGATAATATACACAAAAATAACAAAAGCGTACATATTACGACTGTCACTCCAACTCCAGCTGTTTCTCCACCCTTTTTTTTTTTATAAATAAAATACAGTTCCGGAGGCTTGTCAGGACTCCGGCGCTATATTCCTTTTTTTTTCCTCCATTTTTTTCCAGTTTCCTATATTTCCTTAGTAGACTTTATTATTCTTAACGGTTTTCCTTTTACACATTCATACACATACATAGACGCATTTACAAACACAGAAACACCCATGCCCAAGGCGGGACTCGAACCCACTATCTTGTGCACCACGAAGCGCCAAAGCGAGTCACTTTATCGAGCGCGGCCACCGGGATCGGCATACCTTCGGGCCCTCAAAGAGCATTCGCAACGCTCGGGCGGTGGCCAATCGAGACCAACAAGGAAAAGTGCATTCAAAAACCGGAAAAAGACTGCAAGGAGAACTTAAAAACTGGAACGGAAACGTACAAACGGCTCAACTCCTGTCACATCCATGCATCTTTCCGATTTATCGCATATGTCTACATATGTCTCCCTCCACCAGGATCTCTCCTCTAGCGCGAGCAGTTGCACATGGTGCTGCCTGAGCGGAAGTTCATTAATAAAATGACAGACTTGGCGGTGTATGGGCTAGAATAAGTGCTATTGAAATTGGAAAAATGACAATAAGAAGAGAAAGGAAAACCAGGGACCAAGGAAACATTTATGGATGCTGACGATATTGTCTGTAATCGAGCTAAAAACGGGACAGGGAAATTTGAAGCAGATAATAACATTGTTAAATTGTTTGTATTCCATTAACATGACTTTCCAGCAAAAAAATAATTCTTAAATAATATTATTCTTTTTTGTACATCATGCTAATCGAGAGAAACATTAGAAATGGTCTTATTACTTGCTTCACTGTAAATAGAAGGAATATAAGGGAATATATTATGCTAACGTTATAGCCATATCCCATAAAAGCTGATCGCTGTGTGATAAAATTGAAATTTGGTTCTTTTTGCATGGCCAGTAATAAAACAAAACAGATATGAAACGGACGACGAATTCCCGTTTGAGACCAACATAAATATTTAAGAACTAAAACACACAACAAGGAATATCTTAGAAGTCGTTAACTCTACAAAGTAAATGTATATGAAATTGTAGCCACGAATGCACACCATAGTGACATTTGTCGAAGATAACAGTAGAAGAAAAAACAATAAGAAAAAATAGTGCAAGAAATCTTGAAAAAAGCACATGGACATAACATTTGCAGGTTGCGAGACAATAACTTGTTTTATAATTGGAAAAAGGATAAATAAAAACAAAAAACAAGCCTATTGTAGTAATTCTAGCACACACAGATTTAAGTATTGTGACAATACCGTCCGGTATGTGAGCTATCTCCTGTTCGCTCTGGTATGCTGCGATGGAGCTGGAATGTGAGGAACAAGAAAGTGTGGCGCGACGGAAACGAGATTTCATTACCCGACGTGTGGTACACTTTAGATTCTTTCGAGCACAGGTTTCTGCAATTCTTAAGATGGTTCCGTGACGTCATTTTTAGCAATAAAAGGATAAAGAATTGCAATGCATTTGTGTTGCGAATTGTCCTGCGTCGTGAGTGACTGGAGTTAGTGGAGGGTTAGACTGCAGATTAATGCGCAGTGGTGCGCGAGTTATGGTTATCGCGCACTATTCTAAGCTACACGTCTAGTGAATTCTTTGAAGCTGTGAATTAAAACTTTATTTGTAAATACTTTTTGAGCTAATAAACAATTTTGTTCCATTGAGTGTATATTATCCATTGTAATTACTAATGTTATATAATGGAAAATAAGTATAATAACCAATGTAATGAATAAATATAGTAATATAATGAATGAATGTAATATTACTATTTTAGCGGGGCACATAGTTGAATCCTTGATAAATAAACAATAATTAATAACACCACTTACTAGTACACATATGAACGCCTTTTAAGGAATTTTACTTTCTCTATACGTACTATGTACATAGTGTATAGAGAAGGTATTGTATTGCACCCAAAAATTCCAATCCGAGATTTCACCGGGAATATATATTTTGAGACCCCCTGAATCCAAAACATAGCATTTTTAGAAAAATGTCCGTATATGTGTGTGTATGTGTCTGGGCAGCATAGCTCAAAAGCGAAAAGACCGTTAAATACCAAACTTGGTGTTCAAGTTTGGTATCGTCCAAGGATGCGACACGAAGATTTTCAAAAAAATCCCCCCAAACTACCCTTTACATATAAAAAATTCAGAAAATTTTGATCATCTTAAAAATGGCCTTAACGCTTTTGATTAAAATCTCTTATATTTAAGACATTTACTTGCTAAATAAAATGAATTTTCTGGGAATAGCCTCTGGGTGAAATTTACGGAATTTTGCATAACTGCTAAACCGTAAGAGATGGACAAAAACTTACCTTACCAAAAATGTGGAGCACGTTAAAACACACAATTTATGTTACATGAATTTTTTTCGTGGAGTTGATCGTTTTTTAAATATTGTTTGGTTTTGGTTTTTGCTTTGAAAACCTTTTTTTTTCTGATAAAGGAATTTGTCAATTCCTGTTAATACAAACAAAGGAACTTCAATCACATAGCAACCAGCCCTTGACTGTTACTTTAATCTATGGTACTCCGTTATTTCGCTTCTACTTACAAAGAAGCAATTAATAAGACTATTTCTGATAATTTTTCTCAATTAGCATGAAGTAAATGGGAGCAGAAGCTTTTTAACAATAATTTGTGGCAGAGATGTAGAGAAAGTAATGTGAATGAAACACATCAGATTTTTTTTCTACTTCAACTTTATCACAGACATCCAAAATGCTGTTCTAGGTCAAGTAGCAGATTAATTTTCTTTTATTGGATTAAAACACTGCTCTCGGCATCTTGAAATCTTGTTTGGAAGTTTCATCTTGAAATTGTGCTTCGTTTCAGCTCAAATATTGTAGTAGCGAATGAAATTGATGAAACAGCAACGCAGCGCTTCTACTTCAGAACCTGTTCTCTAATTCAAGAGAAATAAAGTTTACGTATGGAAGCAAGGAAAGTAAGTTGAAAACAGAAACCTTTGTTTAACGATCCTTTGCTAGCTCTTCTATATCTGTAGCTTTCTTATCATTCAGTGCTCGGGTAAACAAAACGCCACAACCATTGTTGTAGCTACTAACAAAACAAATGAATATAAGCTTAACGCTTGCCGCCAAGACTAGTGTAGTAACAATTGCTATGTAATAGTTCGCAGCGAACGTTTCATATGCAATAGAAGAGCAAGCATAGTCGTTGTTCTCTGGGCTATGGACGTTCGCGGTAGCCAGGGAGTCTCTACGGACCATATGGACTGCGATGAGCCTTCTTTATTGTTACAGTTTTGTTTCCGCCTTGCTTTTCTTCCGTTGTGTGTGCCGCCCTCTTCTTTTATTTATCTTTACGACGAGCTCAGGGTATTTTCTATCTTCTATTCTTTTGCTGTGTAGGGAACAGGAATTGCTGAGGATATCCGGAAGGCGGAAGGAGAATTCAACGTTGCTAGCAAGATGAATTTGTGCTTATACCTCAACGTTGTTGGCGTTACCAATGGGATTGTAGTTGTTTTCTTGGCAGTATATACGACGCGTTGAGTAGAGGAATGTCTACAACGAAATACGAGAGCCATCTAGAAAGTAACAAACGATTTGGCATAACTAAATAATAAAAATGATATCAAGATTTCTTTACAAAGTTACTACTATAGTTAAAATACAAAGATTTTCACAGCCAGTGTTATGACGACTAAGCGACGTGACGCGCTGGGCTTCTCCTCTTGTTTCCCAGACTTCCGTCTTCGGCAAGCATCCTCAATGGCGTGTGTATCTCCTCCGTTGCCTCTCAAGAGCAACTACATTCGTTTTATTCGCATTGCTATCAAGGTCTCTATTGTGACGTGGTACCGGTTTTACAATGCAGATGTTACACTCTTCCACTGCTAAAGATCTGAGCCAAGACGTCCCTGCCACTTTGAGGTCTTCATCGGTTGGGAAGAAAGTCACGTCCGGAGGCCAAAGTGAAGCACCGGCTTCTCTCAATAAAATTCTTACATGAACATTTTCTTTTCACTATTTCACAATGATTGATGAACTTCCACTCCGGTCTTTGTCATGCGCACTGGTTGTTGCTTGATTACTCCTAAATTTGATTGGCCGAACATTTCGTATATTTATATAAAAAAAACAACAATATATTCTTTCAGTGTAGAAAAGTATAACATCCGCATTGAAAAAGTGATACCATCTGACAATTTTAACCATCCTATATTTCCTTTATTCTATTTTAAATCCTTGAATTATAAAATATTATTTATCAACAATAAATGTATTTCCATTTAATAAAATTAAAGATAAAAACCAACTTGGCTAACGGCGGTTTAAACTCAGATTCATATAAGATTTTAAAGGTCCAATAGACATAGATCATGAACATCTACATAAATGTCTTGACATAATGGAGATTACGTTGAGAAATAAAGCAAGGCACTATACCTTTGTAAATTAAGTTTCGTGTTGATATCTTTCGTTATTATTTAGTTATGCCGAATCGTTCGTTATTTTTAGGATCGCCCTTGTAGCTACTAATTCTAACTGGATCATTTTATACAGAAGGGGAGATATCTCCTTTACTATATACTTATATTTTCTCAGAGATATTATAATTCTTCTATAAAAACCGTCTTGTTATAATCATATTACGTTTTTTCCTCAGAGGTCAAGGAAAAATAATTTCTAACAACCTCTTAAGCATTATTATCAATTATGTCATCATCAGCTTACTCTTGATCATAAGAATCTGTTAATTTATGTTCAATCTTCGAGAACAGAATTACTTTAAGGAACAATGAGAAGCAACATTTCAAATTTCAATATTTATGTATAAATTTGTTTGGAAACTTTACTGTGATGCATTGCCATTATTTAAATATGAATACCAAATTTAATTCAAATTTCATAAATACTTTGCAATGTATAATTATTTCATTAATTTTATTTAAACATATTGCATACTCAAAATGTTCCACGTACCTCAAATTTTCAGATAATTGGTCGTGTATTTTAATTGGAGCTTTGAAACAAACACAAAAACTTAACATACGGCTATTTCAGAAGTGGGATTACTAAATTATGATACTTAAGTATAATTAAATAAGTTATAAATGTTACTTCCTTAAGCGTATGGTATTATTTGGAAAGTATGAATATGTAGTTTGATAAAAAATACTGTGTTATAAAATATTATGCTAGCAAACTGTTGACGATCTTCAAATGGCTGCAGTGCCCGAAGAGATGTACAGAAAATTTGATTCTCTACTGTTGTCCAAAGGTTCCAAGTATTTGCTATAAAAATATACTTTAGATTTTTGATTTATTGTTGTCAACATGGCAATCCCAGTACCTTGACGAGTATCATAATAGGAAATTTTGTCACGATGGGGGAGGTGAAAACACATCTGCAATCAGACATTGCTCCCTGCAATAGAATATGATGATCTGGGTAGTGATGATTAGGATATGTCGCGTTTTATTCTATGCTCCAATATGGCCCTATTATGTAAGTCTACTTGGAGTTGGTCGAGGGTTATTCTCTACATTAAGTGTGCATACCTTGCAGATTCCCTTTGTTGCACTGGCTAAGCTCGTTCTTGTAGATCATGAGTTGTCTCTTCCTCGGGGGGGGGGGAGATGACAAAACTCTTTTGATAGACTCAGTTAAAAGAGAAATTTCACTTAATTTCACTCATGCCTTCTTTTATTGTTTATCTGTTGCTGGTTTGAGGTACTAACCCTGCTAGCGACTCCCGACAGAATTCTTATAACAAGCAGATTTCTTACACTGGGCGCCGCGGGATTTCTTACATTGTGTGCCGCGCGATTACTTACATTGGGAACCGATTTCTTGTAAGCTCATCACTTATATACCAAAAGATCCGAGTATTGCCCTCCTTTTTAATTGGCTGAAAAAAGGCGCGTAAAGTATCGTTGTCATGTGACTGTATGGGATTTTTATTTATTTTTCACCCACGTGACCTTTCTCTACAATGAGAAATTTCCTCTTTCCAAATTATAAGGGAAAATACCTTCCTTCCTACTGGAGGTTATTTCTTGTGTCCCTGATGCCTTGAAGAATAAAAAGTCAGCTTATACACCCTAAGGTTCTGCGTTCTACTGGAGTAGCTATTTATTATATTAAATATGTACAAAACTAATGATTGAGTTATTAATATACGCGTCATACTAATATATTGTCGCAGATGAATATTCAATGTGAAAATCGGTCCACTCTATTGAATTACCTTGTGAAGCGAGTGAGAATTATCCACTGACTTTAACACTACTCCGTATTTGACGTGTGTAGATATCCCTTCGTGCGATAAAAAGAGTTGCAGAACTCACACCTTAATTTTTCTGGTAGAAGAGAGGTTTTGAATTTCGGAAAAATAAGAAAAGAAATGTGATGTGTTAAATCACATGACTTCCTCTGCATCTCTGTAACAACTTATTGTTAAAAAGCGTATTCTTCTATTTACTTCATGCTAATCGAGATAAATATTAGCCAGAAATTGTCCTTGTAGGTAGAAGGGCAAAACTAATGTGTTCTATTCACATGATGTTCTTTAGCTGTTCGACAAACAGACCTTTTATTCAAAAGATGAACCTGTCATCTACATCATATTAATCAAGATAATCATAAGCAGAATTATTCTTTTTACTAGTTCCTAGTAAGTAGAAGGGAAATAAGAAAATGCACAGGCTAAATCGATAGTAACGTCCTTTAAAAGCCAGTCGCTATGGGAAACAATCGAATTTACAAACTTTCTGCTTTCTAGGAATAAATAAATGAGAAACGCCACGAAATATATCTTCCCGTTTGCGAAACGTTTAAGTGGCTAAAATTGAAACTAATAATCTCGAATATTTCGAAAATGGTTAACTCTATAAAAGAAAAAAAATGTATATAGAATAAATGGTGTGTTTAATGAGATATGCATATTTGGTGTAGTAAGTTTTTTTATATCTCTTACGGTTTGCCGGTTTTACAAGTCATCCAGGATGAAGAGGTCTTCAGAGGCTATTCCTATAAAATTTAAGATATACATTTTGTGTGTCACAAATATCTTAAAATAAGGTATTTTAATCAAAATAATTTTTGAGAAAATCAAACGTCTTGAAAAATATTCCTGTAGCTGGGGGTGGGAGCATTTTCTTGAAAATCTTCGTGTCGCATCCTAGAAGATACCAAGCTTAAATACCAAGTTTGGTATTTGAAGTTTTTATCGCTTTTGAGCCATGCTCCCCACAGACACACCACAAAGATTGACTTTTTTCTAAAAATGCTTCTTTGTTTTGTTTCAGAGGGTCTCAAAAGAAGTATTTCCTTAAAATATCGGTACCGGATTTTGGGTGCAATACACCTTTTCTATACACTATGTACATAGTACGTGTAGATAAATTAAAGACCTGGTGTGTTCCATTCACATGACTTTCTCTACAACTCTGTAACACATTATTTTTAGAAAGCTTATTCTATCTACTTCATGCTAATCGACATAAAATAAGTAGAAATAATTTCTTGTATGTATAAGGTGAGTAATGAAATACTCTAGGCTAAAACGATAGTCAAATATTTTAAAAGCTGGTTGCCAAGTGGATGAAACTCGTTTCTTTGCATTGCCAGGAGTTACAAATTCCCGAGAATGAGAAAACTTTAGTATTTTAAAAATGAAAAAAATAACAAGGAATATCTAAATTTGGTCAACTCCACGTAAAAAATGTATATGGCATAAATCGTGTTTCAACGAGATCTACATATTTTGTGTAGTAAGTCTTTGTCTATCGTATACGGTTTACTAGTTATGCAAAAGCCAGCAAAATTCATCCCGAATAAAGAGTTTCCCAGAAAATTTAAAATGCACATTTTATTTGCCGTGTAAATATCTTTAATATATGGTAGTTGAATCAAAATCCTTATAGTCGTTTCTGAGAAAATAAAACATTTCCAAACTTTTTCCGTGTAAAACTTAGTTTGGGGTAGGGGGATTTTACTCAAAACCCTCGTGTCACATCCTTATATTCCAAATTTGGTATTTTACCGACTTTTCGTTTTGGAATTATTTTGTTCAGACACATTGACACACGGACACACGGATATACGGACACACACACGAATCTTTTTCTAAAAGTGCTCGGTTAGGATACTGGAGGGCCTAAAACGTCTATTTCTGGTGAAATCTCGGTATCCATTTTTTTGTGTGCAATATAATACCTTCTCTATATATTATGTACATAGTACGTGTACAGAAAGTAAAAATTGAACCTATGAAAAATGGCTTTAAAGTTTGACATGGCCATTTAACCAGCGCTACGCTTTAAAATGGCCGTATCGGCCGTAACAGAATCAAAAATTTACAAATATGAATTTTAAAGTATGGTCCATTTTGTGCACCAAAATTCCAAAAATTGCACCGCTGTATACCCTTAAGGTAATAAAGTATTTGAGAGTCGTGGTATTGATAATCCAGTCCGGTATTTACCTTAGCGTCTGAGGGAAATAGTGTAAAAACCTAAACAAATTTACACGAGATTTGAAGCTTTAACCTCTTGAATGAGAGCTACAGACGTTTTATTTCTTTATCACTCTGCTCGCTGATACAAAAGCATAACGCTCTTAATATTTGGAAACTAGTGACCAAATGCGAGTATTTCTCTGATGCCTGTCATTTCAAATGTGCTATAACGGTCCTGTTCATATCAGGTTGCCAGATTTGGGCTAGCGTACATTTCGCCTGAGGAAATTCAAACCTCTGTATTTTCAACCACAGTTCTCTTCAGCCTTTCCCATTCATTCGCAACCCAGCTTCGCCCATCCAGATGCTTCTGATTTAGACAGTTTATTCCTAAACTCAAGCATATATAGGTTGAAGTTTTGAGCAGTATTACCATTAGCTACTGTGAGAGATTTTGGCAAAATTACAGAATATTGGTTTGCATACAGTTTATTCAATTCTTGCCTGAAGTTTGCATAGTATCTAAATCCACGAAAAGACAAACTACGCTCCAATTTGAAACCGGATGCAATTGTGAGTATACATCCCCGGAATACAGGATTACAAAAATGTCGATTGCACTATGTAAAACTGAAATTATTTTCATACAGTAACACTAGCAAGTCTAAAGACTGAAGATTTTTCAGCCGAAAAGCTTTATTTCTCTATAGATGTCTCTTGGCTGTTCCTTCGATATCTAAAGTTTTTTTGTTTATCTATACAATTCCGTGTACAGAGCTAAATGTATTGAAAAATTCCCTTTTAAGCAACTAATAAGAGAATATTCTCCAATTTTCACTGTCACTTCTATAAGTTTTCAGTGCCACTGTCCATCATCACTTCAATTTCCTTATAATGGCATTATAAAATACACACGGCATAGCCTTCCCTTCCGGTTCATTTCCTGGAGTCGTACAAAAGACTTAGGCGTTTTTTCTGGGGTTGGCATTCAGAGGTCATGGGTTAGATTCCCGCAGCTAGCTCTGACCCATGGTTCCTTTCGGGATTTCTCAGCTCTCAGGTTGCTGCTGGAGAGGTTTCTTACACTGTTTTCCGTCCCTTCATTTGATCTGTACTTCATCCAGCTCTTTCAGATTTGTATTGGCGAGAACTGCGGTGGTAGCACCTTCCGTGGTGGTAAATGCGCTTTAGAAATACAGCTCACCGCGACGGGGTGGCTTTGGAGTCCTGTATGTGACACAGGAGATTCGGTCAGAACTGGAGCGCGGTTATTAGCGCTCCCCGCGTTGATATGAAGACTTGCTTGGACTATGTTAGAGATCCTCTATGGAGGATCTTTCCCCGCGGTCCGGTTTCGGTCGCCCGTCGATAATACTATTATATCATCCTTTCTTCCTTGGGTTTGACGTACACTAAGCCCATGGTAACTGCAGTGTGGAACTCCCTCCGGAATCTCACACACACACACACACACACACACACAGCAAACAAACGCACACCCTTCTTCAATCGTTCCTGGACTAGTAACAGTCATTGCACTATCACCAATTTCTGCAAACTCGCTAAAGGATATTATTTTACTCGTGTGAGAGAACAAATGCTAACTCCCTCGCTATCATATTGACTGGTTGATTTATTTCCCACGAAAATGGTCGCTTATACAGCCGTAGGAAACTTCCATAGAAAATTATAGAATGTTCTGGAGTCAAGTGAAGGAAAACTTCCAGAATATTATGCTTTAATCTTAGCGCTCCGATGTTTACCTTATTTTTCGATATAGTTGCACTGTTCAGGCGTTTCTCATGCATTTGTCGTAGCGAACAATCAACTTTTTAATGCCCTCTTCAAAAAAATTGCCGGCAGTGAAGACAGCCTCTGAACACCGTGTTTTACATCGACATTGCTTTCAAAGCGCCTTCTTCCAATTTCACGCTTCAGGTTCAAGAACAAGTGATAATCAGAAGCAAATCGGGGTTGATTGACCTGCACCCAACCAACTGTTAAACAAGGTTTTGTGTGACACCAGCAGCATGGGGACGTGCGCTGTTGTGAAACAACGAATTGCCTAGAATTGCGCGCTGAAGATTTCTCAATGTATCGTATTGATGGTTGCATCTTTTGGGAAGAAACTCAACAAGCAGAATGACCCTCTGTCCCAAAACACAGTGCAGATGATTTTTCTGTTGACAACGTTGTTTGGAATTCTTTTCATTTAGGGATTCTGTTTGCCCTCACTCCAATTATCTGCTGTTTTGATTCTGGGGTGACATGACAAACCTAAGTTTCATCACCGTTCACTATTCTACTTAAGAATTCATCTTCCTCATCGGGTAAGAAATGTCAAGGGCTGTCCAGTCGTTTTGTGGATATTCCTGAGCATCTTCGAATCCAATGGGAACACGCTTGCGACAATTTAAATGCTTTGAGACAATATCATACAAAACGATGTTTGAAATTTTACATTACAAAGTATTCTTATTGTGAACCATCTGTTTTCAGAATTTCCTTATTCACTTGTTCAACTGAGCCATCAGTGATATTAGAAATCCGCCCACTCCATGCTTCAACATGAACATTGGATCATCCACCCTAAATTGCCTAATCCACTTTCTCACCATTCCATCTGTCATTACATTGTCACCGTAAATCTCTAAAAATTGATGATGAGTTTCAGCTGAAGTAACATTCCTTGCACATAGTAGGCGGGGTTAGACGATCATTAACACCTGTAAACACCACATGAATTAGCAGTAACGGTGTCGTTGGATAGACAATGAACCAGAGAGACAGACACACATGCATGGAACTGCAACTCTAGCGTTGCGGTGGTGGTAGAACGAAATGCTAATTATTTTCTGGATACGCATCGTATTTTAATATCTGAATTGAAATTCCATGGTTACCCATTATTCTTAAATGACATTCCATTTTCATTAATAATACAAACATTATACAATATTAAGCTTAGTATATGACAATTTTTTCCAACAAGTGATATTTATCCTTTGTCTTTATAGTCCCTGAACATGGTACAATGCAACTATTTCAAGTAAAACAAATGTAATATTTTACAAAACAGATAAAAAAGCATCTTTTACTAATGAGCTTCACAATAAGTGTGAAAATAAGCTGTTTTAAGTAGAAGTAGTTGTGATATAATGCATCGTATTCTTTTACTCCACTTTCACCATGGCATCACGAATCTATCGCCAGTATTTGAGCTCGCTCATAAATTATTTTTCTAATTTTCTCATTGATATCACACTCAATGCAAGATTTTGCTTTCTAGCACGTGTACATAGTAGGTAGAGAAGGAACTATATTCCGCTCGAAAACTCGATATCTAGGTTTTACCGGAAACATATGCTTTGAGGCTCCCTGAATCCGGAATAAGCATTTTTAGAAACAAGTCAAGTGTGTGTTTGTGTGTGTGTGTATGTGTGTGGACGACATAGCACAAAAACTAAAGTCGCTAAACACAAAACTTGATATTTAAGTTTAGGAAGTTAGACGAAGATTTTCAAGATCATCCCGAAACCAAGGTACCGGAAATTTTAATTTTTTCAAAAATCACTATAACGATTTTGATTAAAAGATATCTACATTAAAAATATAATGTATATGTTGAATTTATTAATTCTCTGAAATACTCATCATTCTAAATGACTTTTGCACAACTAGTAAACAGTAAGAGATAGGCAAAAACTTACTACAGTCAAAAATTATATGTTAATGAATACAATTAATGTCCTTTACATTTTAGTAGTGAAGGTAACCGTTTCAGAGATATTCCTTGTTGTTTTTTTATATTTTTAAATACTTTCCTATAATTTTCTCAGACAAGATGTCAGCCATGCTTCTTTTGTTTTACTTCTGGTCAAGTAAACAGGAGAATATCAATGACAATTGCATAGCGACAGCGTTTAAATATTTTACTTTCCTTAAGTAAAGTGCATTCTTTGTTCCCTTCTGCTTATAAGGAACTAAATAATAAGATAATTCTGCTAATGCGTATCTCGATTAGCACGTATAGAAAGAAGGTTAATTTTTTGTGAGATGTTTGTTTGTAGAACTACAGAAAGTCACGTAAGTGTAACACTTTATATTTTTCAAAATGAATTTTTGAAAATATCTATTTATAGTCAAATCTCTATATTTGGGTGTAATGCAATAATTCCTGTCGGTGCGGATGCAGCGTGTCTGCCTCATATTCTAGAGGTCCAGAGTTCGAATTTCGGTTAGAGTGAGTTCTTCCGTGATTGTGTTATATGCTATGAAGCCAAATGTCGGAAACCTCTGAGCTGTATGGACCCGAGGCATCTTTGAGTGTCATTTCATCCATTTCATTCATTTACTAGTATGAAATACAACGTTAAGCAATGTTAATATAAATAATAAAAACAAAATAAAAAAACTAACTCATGTGTTTTATTTACATGACTTTCTCTAGCTGTTCCACAAACTAACCTTTTATTCAAAAGAATAATTTTATATCTACTTCATGCTAATCGAAATAAACATTAGCAGAAATGATCTTACACTAATTTCCTTGCAAGTCGAAGGGAAATAAGGGAAAACACAGACTAAAACTTGTCAACTCCTTTAAAAGCCGGTCGCTATGTGAAACAATTGAAATTTCATTCACTTTAATTGCCAGGAGGAAACAAAGGAGAAATACTTCTTCTCGTTTGAGAAAAACTCGAGTGGCTTAAAATTGAAATTAATATTTCGCAATACCTCGAAACGGCTAACTCTACAAATAAAATACATTTAACATTTATTGAGCCTTTTAATGAGATCCACTTTTTTGTGTAGTAAATTTTTGTATTTTTCTTACGGTATGCCTGTTATACAAAATTCATCCAGAATTAAGAAATATTTAGATGCTATTCTCAAACGATTCAATTAGTTTGTCATAAAAATATCTTAAACATAAGGTATTTTAATAAAAATCGTTAGTATCATTTTTGAGAAAATCAAAATTTTCTAAATTTATCTATGTATACGGTAATTGGGGTTGGTGAATTTTCTTAAAAATCTTCATGTTGCATCCTTGGGAGACACAGAATTTAAATATCAAGTTTGGTACTTGAACAGACTTTTTATTTTTGAGCTATCCTGCCCACAGACACACAAACAAACACATACCGACCTTTTTCTAAAAGTCTGCTGTTGTTTTTTACTTTCTCTATACGTACTATGTAAATAATGTATAGAGGAAGTATTGTATTCCACCCAACAATTCGACACCGATATTTCACCGGAAATACATGTTTTAGGACCCCCTGAGTCCAAAAAAAAAAGCATTTTTACAAAAAGGTCCGTGTGTGTGTCTGTCTGTCTGTGTGTGTCTGTGGACAGCATAGCTCAGAAACTAGAGGACCGTTAAAGCCCAAACTTGGTATTTAATTTTTGTATCTTCCAAGGATGCGACAGGAAGATTTTCAAGAAAATACCCCCACCCCAAACTACACTCTACATGCAAAAAATTTCGAAAATTTTGATTTTCTTAATAATGGCTCTAACGATAAAACACTCAATTTTTTGTCATATACATTTTTTTCGTGGAATTGATCATTTTTAAGATATTCATGGCTTTTTCTTTCAGCTTTGAAAAACATACGTTTTTCATACAGGAATTTGTCAACTCGTGTCCATACAAACAAAGGAACTTCAGTTACAGAGCAACCAGCTTTTGACTATCACTTTAACCTATGGTACTCCCTTATTTCGCTTCGACTTACAAGGAAGCAAGTAATAATAATAATAATAATATTTCTGCTGATTTTTTCTTGATTAGCATGAAGTAAATTGAAGCATAAGTTTTCTAACTACAATTTGTTGCAGAGATGTAGAGAAAGTCATGTGAATGGAACACATCATATTTTTTTTTTTTTTTTTTTTTTTTTGCCGGTGATCCCAAAGCATGTATTTCTGGTGAAATCTTGGTATCGAATTTTTGGGTGCAATATCCAATACCTTCTCTATACACTATGTGCATAGTACATGTAGAGAAAGTAAAAAGCTTCCTCTAATACTATTATTAGGTATGCAGCAGAGAGAGTAAGAAAGTATTTCACTGTGTGTCCAGCGCGTATGTTTCAGCACCGGCCTGCGGACCATGTTCTCAAGTTTTACATTACCCCCCCCCCCCTTAGTTTTGCGGGTGAAAAAGCCGCATATAAATTTTCAGCAAGTCATCTTGTTCCAAACAGGCTTTCAAAACGTCCTCTTCCTTATCTGACTCAGGGCCAAAAAGAACTCCCTTTCTTCGATCAGAAGATGCCAAAGAGGTGGAAAACTTTAGAAGAAACACCATCTTTGGTTGTATTAAAAACATTATTTATTGTGTATTTGTATTTGATTCAGGTCACTAAATGGAATTAGCAAAAATAATTGATTCAGTTTTCAAATGTTTTCCAAAGCAATGGAAGTGAAACATCATTTGTATGCGAAAAGAATCGGAAACACTGCGCGTTTTAATCATCAGGTTCCCGAGGCCGCGCTCGCTAAAGTGCCTCGAAGAGGAAAAAGGAATACAGAGCCGGAGTCCTGACAAATAATCATGAGATGGATCTCTCAAACCTATAGTAACTGATATATGTTGTTGTCAAGGGTTGAACCTGTACATCGCTGTACTAGACATTGTTCTGTTCAGAGTTCAACCAATTTTTTACTTCCTCTACCCGTACTATGTGCATAGCGTATAGAGAGGGTATTGTAACACACCCAAAAGTTCGATACCGAGATTTCACCGGATATACATGTTTTGGGTCCCCTGAATCCAAAACAAGTATTTTCCTTGGTGTATGTGTGTATATGTGTATGTGTGTGTGTGTGTGTGTGTGTGTGTGTTTGTGGACAGCATAGCTCAAAAACGAAAACACCGCTAAACACCAAACTTGGTTTTTAAGCTTGGTATCTTTCAAGGATGCGACACGAAGATTTACAATAAAATCCCCCGCCTACCACAAACTAATCACTAAATGGAACCAAACTCATTAGAGAGGGGCTCGCGTGGATTAGACTAGGAGCATGGAGGAGCACGAAAATTTCTGACGAGAATGGTACGAGAATCTGTCCCATTTGCGAGGAGGAAGAGTCGTGGACTCACATCTTGGCAAGATGTAGGGGTACGGAGGAATGGCGGGAAAAATATTTGCCGCGATTTTTTACCACTGCAAATGTAGGGATAGAAGCATGTTGGACGCTACTGGCAGGCACGGAAAACATGGACGGGCTAGGTAAATTTATACTTAAGGCAAGACAGCTGAGATCTGAGGAGGCTGCCAATAGAGAAGGGGGGGGGGATAAGTTCAACTAAATAAAAGTGACTACAATGTTCTACATACATATATATTATGTCATACTTAGGTCACTGTTGTGCTAGGGTTGTATATATTATGTGTATATATGTCTTTTAAGTGTAATTCTCTATTATAAGAGGGTGCATTTATGAAGGTGTACTCTGTGCTGTAAATTTAAATTGCTATATTTTAATATCTGTGTATCTTTGTTTTCGGATTCACTCTTAATTTTATGGTTGTTTAATATTGCTTTTGACTGTGTATTTCCTTTGTCTTTTTATTTTCGTGTTTACTCTTTTAATTCTTTGTTGTGGTTGTTGTTTTAATATTGCTTGTAATGTGTATTACAAAAGCACGTACGGTCTGTGGACCCGTGCGACTGTTCAAATTCTATGTATGATATTGCTATGTTAATAAATACACTTATTCATTCATTCAAATAGAAAAAAAATCCAAAATTGTAATTTTCACAAAAATGTCTCTAACGTTTTGGATTAAAATATGAAAGTTATATTTGTATTTTCTAGGAATAGCTTCTGAAAACCTCTTTATTCTGGATGAATTTTGAGTAACTTTATTTAGCTGTTAAACCGTAAAAGATAGACAAAGACTTACTGCGCAATAGTAATATATCGTCAAAACACACAACTTATTTCCAAGATATTTTGTAACTTTTTTTAATTGTTACGTTTATATAGAGCCTTTAACATCTAAGGGCATATAGGGGGCTATGCTCTTGAAAAAACTCGTCTGTAGGTTCTTTTACGTTTGGTTTAAATCATTTTATTTTCCTTAAACACACAGGTATTGACTCTAACATACATACTTCCAGACCCTAAGGTGGATAGGAAAAATTCTGGCAAAAGAAAAATTCCCCGCCCCAGGCTCGCTGATCACTTGATCACAGAGGCAGTCTATCTTGCCATTGGTTTTAGTTGTAAGATACTTAAACTTTTCTCAAGCAGGAAGTGTTCCTCTTTACTTTCTCTATACGCACTATGTACATAATGTATAGAGAAGGTATTGCACTCCACCCAAAAATTCGATACGAGATTTCACCGGAAATATATATTTTAGGGTCCCCTTTAACTAAAAAAAAAAAGTTCCGGAAAAAGCTCTGTGTGTGTGTGTGTGTGTGTGTGTGTGTCCGTATGTCTGTGAACACGATAAATCAAAAACGAAAAGTCGGTAAAATACCAAATTTCGTATTTAAGTTTAGTATCTTCCAGGGATGCGACACGAAGAATTTCAGAAAAAAATCCAACCCCCAACTACCCTTTACGTGGAACTTTTTTCGAAAGGTTTTATCTTCTCTAAAATGGCTCTAACAATTTTGATTAAAATTTCATATATTAAAGATATTTACCTAACAAATAAAATGAATCTCTTGAATTTTGTGGGAATAGCCTCTAAAGACTGCTTTATTCTGGATGAATTTTACGGACTTTGAATAACTGCTAAACCGTAAGAGATGGACAGAAACTTACCACACGAAAAATGTAGAACCCGTTAAAACACACACTTTATGTTATATACATGTATTTAGTGGAGTTTACCGTTTTTGAAACATTTCTTGTTTTTGGTTTCTGCTTTGAAAAAACATACTTTTTTATACAAGAATTTGTCAACTGCTGTTCATTCAAGCAAGGAACTTCAGTGGCATAGCAACCAGCTTTTGACTATCACTTTAACCTATGGTACTCTCTTATTTCGCTTCTACTTACAAGGAAGCAAGTAATAAGACTATTTCTGCTAATTTTTTTCTGATTAACATGATGTAAATAGAAGTATAAGTTTTTTAAGAATTACTTGTTGCGGAGATGTAGAGAAATTCATGTGAATGGTACACATAACATTTTTTCTTTTGTTCTACTCTTGATCAAGCAAAGAAGCGATTTGCAATGACAATCGCATAACGAAAGTTTTCAAAACATTTGACAATCACATTAGCGTAGTGTATTTCCTTAATTCTCTTCAACTTACAAGGAACATGTTTGTGTAGTAAATTTTTATCTTTATCTTACGGTTGAACTAGTATGCAGAATTCATCTAGAATGATGTCTTCAGAGGCTATTTTCAGAAACTATTCCCTTTAGTAAATAATCAAAATTGTTACAACCATTTATAAGAAAAACAACATTTTAAAACAATTTTCAGTGTAAAGTGTAAATTGGGTAAGAGGATTTCTTTGAAGATCATTGTGTTTCTGAAGATGCTAATCTTAAATACCAAGTTTGTTTTATTCGGTATTTTCGTTTTGGAGCCATGCTGTTCATAGACACACCCGAAACTTTTTCTAAGATACTTTTTTTTGGATTCAAGAGACTTCAAAACATATATTTAGTTTAAATCTCGATATCGAGTTTTAATTTAAAATACAATACCTTCTCTAACTACTGTTTGCTTAATGCTTGTGCAGAAAGTAATAAGTTTACGTAAGAATGTTTTATATACCCACTAATAAACAATTGAGGATAGAGAAAGTAATGTGAATGTAGCACAAAGTTTCAAAATGAGAATCTTGAATATGAGGTAAAGTGAAATGGAAGAAAACTCTAACAGGAATGTTGGATTCCTGACCACTGTTTGCTAACATCGTTGCTTTCTAGTTTCCTCGGGATGCTGGCAAGGAATCGATTTCACTGCTGGCAGAAAGAAATCAGAGAAAAATTTTCTTTCCGCAATGAATACTGCACCCGTTGGCCTCTCGAAGCACGGAACTAAAGCTTGCTACTTTAGCTCAGCCGAGATGAACGCCTCATGGTTAAGCTCAGGAACTTCACTCTCAGGTTAAGTAACAATAATTAACAGTCCCAATAGAAATGCTCTGAAACGCTCTGAAGTTTTGTCATATGTAATAAAACGAGAGCTCCAGCTTGTATCGATAAATTCGCGAGTAACTTGTTGCAACAGGATTTATCGAGGGAAAAGTTGTAGCTCGAGTTGTATTTAATAAGACTATTTCGTGAATAAAATAACAATGATTAGCCTATATGGTCACGAAGAATAATATTCGTAAAATCCTATTTGTCTAGACGTATATTTGTACAGAAATCACTTCAATTTGATGTCCATATCATAAATTTCAGATCTCTTTGTGTTGCTACATTCTATTTTTTGGCTTAGTAAAGATATGAAATTAATATGTCTATTGGAAATTCCGCCATTATGTACGGGAATATAGCTGCACACTGATATATATTCAGAGAGAAAACAAATGCCGTGTGTGCGATAAATTTAGAAAAACAACTGCACGTGGGTGTGATAAAAAACGATTAAAATGCAGAGATAATGAGTTCCAATTTGTTGGAATTTTAAGTGCCATCTATTGGATTGGCCACTTCTTACGAGCATGTGTCATGAACGAAATAGTCATAACTCATAAGTAGAACCACGAGTGTTTTCATCTTCTCGACCGGAGAGAAGTGATGAGTATGAATTGTTCTGAGATAAAACACGAGATGTATTTGATAGGACAATTCGTCGAAATAGACTATTAATAATTTATAATATATAGGAAGGGAAATTTTATCAGGTTATGATTGTAATACTTGCATTAGCTCTCAAATGGTAGATGTCGCTTTCGACAATATTTAATTACCGAATTTTTATCTTTTCTTCACTGCCTCCTGAATTATGATATGCCCCACCGTGCCTACACCCAATAAAGAAATACCAATAGCAACAATAGGAATGAGGAACAATTATTTTATTTCAGCTTTTATTAAATAATACATAAAATGAAAACAATATTTTATTTGAGATTATTGCACTCATCTCAGGCACATGAAGTAAAAATAATGATTATTTTCACTCCTTTTTGTAACTAAACACATTATGAACTGGATACAATTTTAAATAAACATTGTTACTGAATTAATTGAAAGTAAAATTGTGGAATTGACAGTTATTAAAAGTGAAATTTGGCTGCCTTGATTGTCACCTTGTTGCTAATAGCCAACAAGATTAAACATACGAACGATATGTGCGAAAAGATATTAAAGGAATGAACATCAGCTGCGATAAGATTCTTTGATAATATTGCTCCAGTCAGATGACCGTGATTGATTGAAATTGCCTTATCTCGACCATTCCATTTGATAGTGGAGCTTAACAAGTAATATAGTAAGACGTCTGAGCAAACTGATGAATTCTCGAGCGTACCGAGAGACATGATATATATCTGGACTATTTCATAAATAAAACATGAATTTAGGTACTATAACATAATGATTTAACCAGAAAATTTTAAATTTTAGATAAAAATCTGATATGTACCATTCACAGCACCTTCGAGATAAACATTAGTGTGAAAAAGGGGAATACAGTAGGCAAAAGCGGTTAGATCCTTTAAAAGCTATCGC
This sequence comes from Hymenopus coronatus, assembly GCA_030762935.1. Lineage (NCBI taxonomy): Eukaryota > Metazoa > Arthropoda > Insecta > Mantodea > Hymenopodidae > Hymenopus > Hymenopus coronatus. Next base: position 53,959,684 of record CM060887.1, on the reverse strand, counting down.
TATGTAAAGCAATTCCCTTTGCAGATTAGGAAATTAAATCGCACAATTTAAGTCATATATATTTTTTTTTAAGAGTCAACGTTTGTTGAGATATTCCTTGTTATTGGATTTAGTTTGAACACACTCAAACTTTCCTCTAACAGGAAATTATCATTTGTTTTACTATTGGCCATGCAAAGAAAACCAAATTTCTAAATCAATCATATAGTAAACAGCTTTTAAAAGATTGTTTTCCCTTATTTTCCTTCTTGTTATAAAGGACTGAATAATAAGATAATTTCTGATAATGTTTATCTCGATTAGCATGAAGCAGATAGAAGAATAATCTTATGTTTAAATAGTTTATTTGCAGAACACATAAAGAAAGACATGTGAATAAAACGAATCAGAACTTTTTTTTTCCATAAACCACAAGTAGATCTCAAACATGTGGTCCAAATCTCGGTTTTGGCCGATTCTACGTTTCCAATCCTGTCCAACTCAAGGCTTTCGTGAAAGAACAATTACTTACCAAAACGTAGATTATTTTGTAGCCATTTGTTAGAGAAGAGTAAACGGTAACGGAGAGGGACACTTTGAAATCAATGATTTATACAGATATAGCGCGGTTAACAACTCCTAGGAGGTGAAGGAAGGCCAGCAAACAGGTCACCAGAAGATCACGAACGTACCTAACGTTTCCAAGCCCTGCCAGAGAGAGCGTGCAAGCGACACTCAACCTAGTGTACCTACACCTTGTTCGCTGTGTCCTGAAAATAGATATAAACAGAAGCACATGACGGAAATGAACTTTATGGATGGCGGTTTTTAGCACTTTGTTATTCGTTCACTGCTTAGTTCCAAGCTTTATTAAATATCTTGCGTCCCTTCTGTTCTTCACTCAATATGCTGCTATGAGTGTAATATTAAGTTGTACGTTTATCGTAAACTGCTCAAAAACGTTGATATTAGTGATCAGATTGGCTTCGCTAGATCTAAAAATCTGATGTGATGACTTTCTTTACATCGCTGTAACAAATTATTGTTAAAAAGCATATTCTTCTATCTTTAGCAGAAATTGTCTTCATTATTTGCTTCCTTGTAAGTAGAAGGGAAATAATGGAGAACACTAGGCTAAAACGACAGTCAAATCTTTTAACAGCTGGTTGTCGTGTGGTTGAAATCCGTTCCTATGCAGAGCCAGGAGTTTACAACTTTCCGTGTGAGAAAAATTTAAGTATTTTAAATCCGAAATAAGTAACAAGGAATATCTCAGAAATTGTGCATTTTAACGTGATTTTTGTATAGTAAGTTTTGTGTATCTTTTACGGTTTACCAGTTACGCAAAATTCAGCCAAATTCACTCAGAATAAACAATTCTTTAGAGGCTATTCCCAGAAAATTCAATATATACGATTTATTTTCCATGTAAATATCTTTAATATACGGTATAATAATGAAAACGTAATAGTCATTTTAGAGAAAATCAAATTTTCGAATTTTTTTCCCATGTAAAGTGTAGTTTGGCATGTTTTATTTTTTCAAAGTCTGCACATGGCATCCCTGGAAGATACTCAACTTAAATATCAAGTTTGGTATTTTACCGACTTCTCGTTTTTGAGTTATCGTGTTCACAGACACATGGGCACACAGACCTTTTTCTGAAAATGCTTTTTTTTTTTTTTGGATACATGGGACCCTAAAACATATATTTCCGGAAAAATTTCGGTATCGAAATTTTGGGTGAAATGCAATACCTTCTCTATACACTATGTACATAGTGCGTGTAGAGAAAGTATAAATGAAGGATGAGGATTATAAAAAGAGAGATTACAAACCCCTGGGGAATTATTTATAAGTTCTTGCGGCGGTTTGTGGAATATGGTGAAGTATATTGAGACCCATATAGAGTTAACGAAATTAATCTTTAAGAAACGGTTGAGAAAAATCAGATGTATACCATTCATATGACTTTCTCTATATTTCTGCAACAAACTATTCTTAAAAAACTTATACTTATATTTATTTCATGCTAATCATAAAAAAATATCAGAAATAATCTTATTACTTGCTTCCTTGTAAGTAAAAGCGAAATAAGGGCGTAACATAGGTTAAAGTGATAATCAAAAACTGGAAGCTATGTACATGAGGTTTCTTTGTTTGTAGGACACGAGTTTGACAAACTCCAGTATCAGGAAAATATGCTTTCCAAAGCCGAAACCAAAAACAAGAAATGTCTCATAAAGGATGAACTCCACGAAAAAAAACAAAACAAAATTATGCAACATAAATTGTGTGTTTTAACGTGCTCTACATTTTTTCGTGTAGTAACTTTTTGTCCATCTCTTATAGTTTAGCAGTTATGCGAAATTAAGTAAAATTCATCCAGAATAAAGTACTCTTTAGAGGCTATTCTCAAAAAAATCAAGATATACATGTTTCTTTTTCAGGTAAATAGATTTAATATACGAAATTTTAATCAAAATCGTAAGAGCCATTTTTGAGAAAATTAAAATTTTAGAAAAAAGTTTCATGTAAATGGTAGTTAGGGGTGGGGAATTTTTCTCAACATCTTCGTGTCGTATACCTTGAAGATATCAAACTTATATACCAAGTTTGGTGTTTTACCGACTTTTCGTTTTTGAGTTATCGTGTTCACAGACACATGGACACACAGACACACGGACACACGGGCACACGGACACACTGACACATGGACACACGACACACACACGGACCTTTTTCTAAAAATAGTTTTTTTGGATACAGAGGACCCTAAAATATAAATTTCCCGTGAAATCTCGGTATCGAATTTTTTGGTGAAGTACAATACCTTCGCTATGCACAATGTACATAGTGCATGTAGAGAAAGTAAAAAGGCATCAATATTCACAAAAGGGGTAAATTATTTTGGGCCTACTAAAAATGAGGAAATTAAATGGGTGCCAATGAAAGAGGTAAGAAAGATAGATTATGTGTATTATTTAATGCTTATGCTGGTTTAAACGCATCGGAGGACGTTACTGACAGATTATAGAACTCCACAAATTAGGCAAGAAACAACCATTTGTGCAAAAGAGTAGAGTAGAACTAACGTAGGAAAATTCTGTTTTTTAATCGAATATTAAAGAATGGAATGAATTGCAATAGCAGTCTTTCCAGGGACAGGGCAGTCCACTGTCTTGGAAGACATTTACGAAAAATCTTAATTAAAAAAATGTTGAATAATATATTATAAACAATACTTAAATTTTTGTTTCTGATTTCAAATTGTTGTAAAGAGTAACAATAACTTATTGATTAATATGATTTGATATTTATTTACTGAATGGAAATAGTATAATAGGTGATTTAATGATTATTTTTGATTAAATATTATATTTAATTGTTCAATGCCATAAACTAGTAGTTGAAATAATCTGTTTCAAAACTGTTGGTTCACATATTTAATGTATTTGGATTTGTAGTTGTTCTTGGCTGTTTTTATACTTATTTATTTTTCATTCCTTACTTTGCACATATATTTAGGTCTGCCAGCGGGTGATATCCACTTGAAAAGGAATAAACACATACATCTTAATGTGCACCATGGAAGCATATTTGAGTTGGATGAACAGTAATTTATTTGATGTATGGTATTTCTTATAACATTCTGTAAGTGATGAATGCAAATCGGATGAATGTTTAGATGTGACAATAATGCAATGTTTAATTGTTTAGCAATGAGAATCGCAGGCTGAATCACGTTCATCTGTACGAGGAAGCGACATTTTTGTTTCCCCTGAGCACACGCTGGAGAGTTAAATTAAACCAAAGATTTTGCAAAAGACGGATCTCCTAATTGAACGTGAAGGAATACACTAGCTTCAGCTTACACCATACGAAGTGAGAGAAATGTTACCATTGATCATACATCCGCGCCATCTGCCCACACTGCCATACTCAACGAACGTAGAAATGCACCTTGAAGATAAGAAGAAGATGGAATGAAGTGGAAATTATGGATAGATAATCTTGGTAGAAACCGTGGTGATTCCGTGAAAACACTAAAATCCATGGGTCAGAATGTGGCATCATAGATGATCAAACTCAGGGTCTCCTGAAAGCGTATCGTTCACGCTACCGCCACTCACCTTGGTTGACATTTACAAATTCTATTATTCGAGTATTTTCTCCACAATGATTCTTCAATTTCAGTGCTGGAAATGCTCAAAGTGAATTAAGTTTGATAAATAGCGAATTTACGTTGTATGCCTCAGCGAATCACAGACATATTGAGCTTTTTGAAACACTGCATGGTCTGATTACTGTAGTTTTATGAAGCGAAGAATTAATATTTTATGTTTACAAAAACTCCCACGTTGTGAAAATATACTCGAAACGATAAACGAATAGTTGCAACAGATGCAAGCATCCTTTGTCCATTATCGTTATTAAGCTTTTTGCTGCTATATAGCACAACTGAATCAGAGGAGCCCAGATACATTTTGCCTTTATTAGCTACAAGTTACGGGGTTTGCTGTCCTTAATGGCCAATCCCTATGCTAATATTCAAGAGATGGGAAGCGGGGTAAAGTTCAATCAATGTGAATTTAAACATATTGATTAGCACTGAGCTATATGAGATGTATTGGTTTAGTTACGTTTACCTGCGTTCATGGCTTCAACTGTTACTGAGGCATGAACATAGTTTTGTTGAGGCCACACTCTCAAAGACCTTGTACTCCTATGGCAGTAAATGCTGTTTCATTCCGGAGGGGATTCCACTCTGCATACCCAGGAAGATAGAATGACATGAGAGTATCCAACGGGCAGCCGAAACCACACGGGCACACACGTTATGATATGCCTGTTAGGTAAACATGCACAGGTAAACCGAAAAGGAACATCTGTGCAGTCTTAATGCACACACATGCCACAGTAAACCGGAAGATTTTAACTCAGTCGAGAGTTGACAGGCAAAAAGGAATAGAACGTGATTGCTTTAGTCAGTTTGTTAGTGACATGAAGTGTTAAAAAAAAGAAGCAAAAACGCTAAACCTAGTGCAAAGATTGGCTTACAAAAAGAAATGAATACACTCATACAGCATTACTGAAAGAGTTCTTAACTCTTTTTATTTGCAATTTATTATATTATTGTTATATAGTATATTACGATATATAAAATAATAATTAACTACCAAAAAAGTCAGCAGTCTTTTCACAGAATAGCCACAACTAACCTAAAAACTCTATAGGTGTGCCAGAGACACACATACGCTCAGGTCTACACGCCTGCACAGGTAGAAAAAATTGAATTTTGATTCTTCTCCGGTCGCCTGCGTCGGTCACTACGCCTATGCTTTGCCTGCAGCGGCTGGCACACACGTTCCTGTTTATCTGTACAAGTATACTTCACCGGTATACCGCAACGTGTGAGTCGGAACTAATATAGTTCACGTAGTTCAACTCAACGCGGGGAGAGTTAGGAGCCCACGACCTAGGCTGGAGCAAAATTCTAATTGCAATAGACGGCTGCAACGCCACCCTGCCGCCGAGAGCTGTATTTATAAAGCGCATTCGTCACCACGCATGGGGTACCACCACTGCAAAAACGTGTATACCTACAACCCTAAAAGAGACCGTTAAAATGGAATGCAGATAAAATGAAAGGAAAGCATTTACCTCTCCAGCATTCTCCTGGTGACCCGAGAAACCCTGGAAAAAACCCATGGTTTAGTAAGGTCGGCCGCAGGAATCGAATCCACAACCTCCCGAAAACGCCTGAGCCACCTGACTCGGTAACACATATTTATCTAAACTTACAGTGAAAATGCATACTAGGAGATTTGCATATTCACAATTTAAAGGGTTATGCAAATTGAATAGAAAGTTCAAATACGTCTGGGCAATCTGACAGATATTCATTAAAGGTAAAGAGCCGATGTGTTAAATTTACATGAATGTTTCTTTCCTTATTATAAATTATACAGATTCTTAGGAAACTCTATTTTTACTTTTTCTACACGTACTATGTATACAGAGTATAGAGAAGGTATTGTGTTCCATCCAAAAACTCAATACGGAGATTTCTCCGGCAATACATGTCCTGGGACTCCTTGAATCCAGAAAAGGCATTTTTAGAAAAATGTCCATGTGTATCTGTCTGTCTGACTGTCTGTGTCTGTGGGCGGCATAGCTCAAAAACAAAAAGTCCATTAAATACCAAACTTATAATAAAATTAAGTTAAGTATCTTCCAAGGATGCAACAAGAAGATTTTCAAAAACATTCCCCCAAGCCTAATTACCCTTTACATGGAAATCTTTTCGAAATTTTTGATTTTCTCAAAATGGATTGTAACGATTTGGGTTAAAAAATGCATATTTAAAACATTTACATGAGAAATAAAATGTATATATTAACTTTTCTGAGAAAAGCCTCTGAAGGCCTCTTTATTTTGAATTCATTTTGCTGATTTTTACATAACTAGTAAACCATAGGAGTTAGAAAAAAATAAAAAACTTACTACAAAATAGACGTACACCTCGTTAAAACACATAAATCATGTCATATATGTTTTTGGTACAGCTGACTGCTTCTGAGATATTTCTTATTTAAACTTTAAAATACTTATATTTTTCTCATACGGGAATTTGTTAACTGCTAGTCATACAAACAAAGGAATTTCAATCACATAGCAACCAGCTTTTAAAAGATTTGACTATCGCTTTAACCTATGATAGCCCCTTATTTCCCTGCTACTTAAAAGAATCAAGTAATAAGACCATTTCTGGTAATATTTAGTTCGCTTAGTATGAAGTAGATGGAAGAATGAGCTTTTTAACATTAATTTGAAACAGATATGTATAAAAAGTCTTGTGAATGGAACATATCAAATTTTTTGCTTTAATATATCATACAAATACGATATACTTGCAATATAAATAAATTTTAAAATAATATAACTATACAAACATTTTGTTCTGAGAGGCTTATTTGCACAATCTGGATAAAAATTGCTTGTCACAGTTTGTCTTACGACCGCGCCTTCACTTTGAAAGTCGTGATACTAAGTGGAAAAGTTTACTAGTGGAACCCTACAATAAAGGAAATGAATTAAGTCTGATGTGCTCTATTCACATGACTTTCTCTAGCTCTTTCATAAAAACCTTCCCTATAAAAGATTATTTTATATCCGTCATGCTAATAAAGATAAAATTGCGGAATGGACCTTATTACTTGCTTCTTTTTAAGTAGAAGGAACTAAATTAGATTAAAGCGATAGTAAGATGCTTTAAAAGACGCTCGTTTAGTTAAACAATTGAAATTCAGTTCTCTTTGCTTGCTAGAAGTAAACAAACGAGACATAAAGAAAGATGTCTCGCATTACTTTAAAACTGAAACCAATAACTCGGCATATCTTGCAAACGGTTAACCTTATAAAAACAAAATATAATATAAAGTGTGTATTTTAATGAGATCTATATTTTTGTAAGTTTTTGTCAGTTTGCCAGTTAAGCAAAAGTTATACCGAAGTCCTCCAGAATGAAGAGGTCTTCCGAGGCTATTTCCAGAAAATTCAAGATATACATTTCGTTTGTCATGAAAATACCTTAAACATGTGATATTTTAATAAAAATTAGAGCCATTTTTTATAAAATCAAAAATGTTGAAAGAAGTTCTATGTTAGTGATAGTTGGGGGTGTGGGATTTTATTTAAAACCTTTCTGTTGCGTCCTTGGAAGATACTGCACTTCAATACTAAGTTTGGTATCTAACCAATTTTTAGTTTTTCAGCTATTGCCCACAGACGTACAAGGACATGTTTCTAAAATTTGTTTTGGATTCAGGGGGTCTCAAAACATGCATTTCTGGCGAAATTTCGATATGGAATTTTTGGGTGGATTAAAATACCTTTTCTATCCACATTATGTTACCTTTAAGACTACTTTAGTTGAATGGCTCAAGTTTGTCACACGATACAAATGCGTTTTTGTAAAACTAAATCACAATAATGTTCATTGTTGGCAATGCTATTCCTCAGCAATAAGAAACAAAGGAAACCAGTGATACCACTTCCATCTCTTCAGTCTCCTCGTTTGTACATTGAATCAATTCCTTTGTGAACGGAGAAAAACTTTTGAGATACGTGTTTGTACACTAGTGGAAGATTTTTATGTAAATTTATCCTCTGTGTAAAAACGGGATTGTTATTACTCAGTTATTTACACGAAAGGACCATTTAAATCCTGTCCCTTAAGAGAAATCAGTTTTTTATGTTTCACAGTATGTTAGTAATTTGTTTGAAAGTGCTTAAAATAATATTATAAAAATAAAGTCCATGCTTATATTATTTAAATGTTATTTTACATTTGAATTTTTTCTACTTGTTTACAGAGATACAATTAATATGAACTGCCCAAGGTTTTACTGTCAGATGTATTTAATCATATGTTTTCAATGTTCTAACACAAAAATTATATTTTTTGTGGTAAAAAGCACATTCATAACTTCAAAACTTCTGGAGCCTAAAGCAAATGAGACACAGTGAAGCCTAGGGTAGCTTCAAAAAGCAGATGTATAGTGAGCCTAGGGGTAAAATATTAGACCAATATTTTATTGTTTTCTTGTCGCAAGGGATTTTTTTAGTAATGTGACAGAAAATAAACAAATTTGACCATAACTTCCAAACCATTAAAGCAAAACGGACTAAATTTACACTTAACTTAGTTGTATTATATTATACATGTGGTATACATTTAAAAAATAGCATTTTTCGTCTGGAATTTCAAACTTTCACACATGGCCTTAACTTTTAGTAGATAAATGCTGGAATACCGTGCTTACGTAGCAAACAAGCACTGAATCGAGTAAATCTATACATTAACATGGCCGTTGTATTGTTTTGTATTTCAGTGATATGTTCCTAAAAATTGCGAATGCCTTTCCTACCATACGTACAAAATTTTCGTTAATTTTGTCGACTTTTAATTTCGCTAACAGTACACGCTTCCCATATGTTTTTCTAAGCCGGTAGTCTCAAATTTATTTAAAAGATAGTGAATTAGAGTTCTGGAAGAAGGCAGTTGTACAGGAAATTTCAGACTCAATACTGCAAGAACACCACTGGCCGATTCGTATTTGAAATAAAATTTACATTCTAATTACGTTGTTGCCTTCTCAGCTACGCGAATGAAAGTAGACTATTGACACTAATGACTAGATGATAACTGAAGGACAGATAGCCTGTTGCGAGTGCAAGGTGCGAGTAATGACGATTTAATTATGCTGGAGTATAGGTATGTGGACAGTGTTCAGAAATCTGTTCACATATACTGGTTGCCCTTTGAGTATTGCAGAGAGAGCAACTTTCATTAAATGTCATGCTCCTGCGAATCGCCTACAGTGCACTGCATGGCCAACTATAAGGAAAACAACAACAGATAATTTCTTCAGCGATGAGGCAGTGTAAACCATTTTACGTTTGGATTAGGTAGTTAATTAAATAGCTAATAGATAGGTTCATGATGGGTATAACCATTGCTCTATTATGTCTCTTACATCAATATTAATATCTCAAATATTAACACACACACTTCCATATGTGTATTGGGTTAAAAATATGCATATTTTTTACATATTGATTGTGCTTCGTATATTATTCTTCAAAATAAATTGAAAGCTTATAATTTTTAACTTCTTGGATTGAAAATAAAATATAATTCCATCTACCAAAATTGAATATTCATGCAATATCTATTAATAAAGCAACAACATATTTTGACAGAATGCAAAACAACACACCCAAGACATGTTTAAATTACTAGTATAACTTACAAAGGAAGAGAAAACCAGGTAGACCAAGGCATACGCTGGAATCAGCAATTTAGATCTGGAACGGGTTGAGGCCCAAAACGTAAAGTAGAAGAAAAAAACAATATATTTTATTTGGTTTAATGCCAACGAGTAATCTAACATAAATAGCTAAAGATTCCAATTATTAAAGCATCAATATAATAAAACAACAAGCTCCTTCACTTTATAATACCTACCTTTATTAATACCTAATCGCATTATAACGCCAATATTAATTTTCTTTACACGTATTATGTTCATAGTGTATGTACATAATACGTGTATATGTGTTTCACCCAGAAATTCGATACCATGATTTCACAGCAAATAGGTAATTTGAGACCTCCTTAAAAAAAAACAAAAAAAAAAAAAAAAAAAAAAGGAAACACATTTTTATAATGTGTGTGTGTGTGGGGGGGGGGTATGGACATCATAGTTCAAAAACTTAAAGACCATCAAATACCAAAATTGATATTTAAGTTTATTATCCTCTAAAAATACGACACAAAGATCTTCAAGAAAATCCCCACCCCCTTTACATAAAAGTTTTTCTAATATTTTGTTTTTCTCAAAAATGGCTCAAACGGTTTTGATAAAAATATCGTATAGGTATTAAATCTTTTTACGTGACAATAAAATGTTTATCTTGAATTTTCTTGTAAGAGCCTCTAAAGACCTCTTCATTCATAATGAATTCTGCTGAATTTTGCTTAGGTAACTAGTAAACCGTAAGAGACAGAAAAAAAAATTGTAGTTCTCGTTAAAGCATGTAATTTATGTCATATACCTTGTTTTCTTTTATTCGCAGAGCTGACCGTTTCTGATACATTGCTTGTTGATGGTTTCAGTTTTAAAGTACCTACACTTTTTTCATAGTTCATTTGTCAATCCTGGCCATACAAAGAACTAATTTCAATCGCATAGCTTTTAAAATATCGCGTTAGCTTTGGTACTCTTTTATTTCCCTTCTACTTACAAGTAAGTAATAACATAATTTCTATTAATGTTATCTCGAAGTAGATAGAAGAATAAGCTTTAATAACTATGTGTTCACAGAGATGTAGAGAAAGTCATGTGAATGGAACAATCATATTTTGTTTTATTTTTTTCACTTTTTATCCTGCTCATGTGTACTACTTACACCCCCAGGACTTAAAATCCAGCGCCTGGGGTCAGACGCCTGTTGAGGAGCAGAAGCTCTGGATCAGAGAGAAGCTAAGATAGGTGACCATCTCGATGATTGGTATTTGGGAATTTCGTTTAGTAATCGGCTTACCCTCCCCGTATTTTTAGGACTTACACCCTAGGATTTACAAGCCAAAGCTTAGGGGCCAGAAGCCTATGGCATGAAACCATAGAATGGAGGACCTGGTACGAGAGGTCGGCATGAACAGGAAGTGGATGATATGAAATGTAAGCGAAATTGATGATTGAAAAGTTGATGGAAGTAATTAGTAGAATAAGTGGCCGGATAAACCGGCGGACCCGGAATAAACCCGCCCAGACGCCCGTTTCGTCCACCACAATTCCCAAATGCGGAAGCTTTGGATCAAACCCGGGATGGGATGCGAGCGATTTTGGAATTAATGGTAGGAATCTATTTTTTGTATAAATTTTAAAAGCAAGATTTATTTTTGGTTTGCAAGACCAACGTGTTATTTTTTAAATATTGAAACACTGAAATTAATAATATTATACTTCTTATTTTTGAGGTTTATGGACATTTTCTTCTAAACGTAAACACTTGTTAATAACTTTATTAAGATTTTAAGTGAGGTAGTGCGTGATTATGGTAAATCTTTCATGTATTTAATTCACAAGCATTGTAACTGTCCCAAACTAATCAATAAACACATTCTACAAAGGGGTATCTGCTTTGCTAGGGAAAGTATAGCAATTATAACTAAAACAAGGGAAAGATATATAGTAAATTTGCAATTAAAATCGGAAAAGTCTTACAGTTTACTTCATTGTGTAATTTATTGTAACACGACATTAACTTAAAATTCGTTAAGTTGAAATCACCTACCAGTGGATATGGCAGAGTGCTTCGCTTCCATCTAAGACCACCGACCACACACCGCTTCCTCACAGGCGCCCGTGTGTTTTTCAAGCTGGATCCCCCCCCCCTGCTTAACACTAACACGCTTCGAAAACATTCTTGGTTACGTAATAGCCCCCAGTGATTTTCTGCAGCGTAAGTATAAACTGAAGTCTCCCATCACAAGAGATATAGTGATTTCTTCCCATGCTCAACTACAGCCTATGGATGACAGGAAAGGTGAAAATTATGGAACAATTGATGGAATGGATGGAGAGGGGCACCAGAGCACTAGGAGGAAATACCTCCCAGATGCCGTCCTTCACAAATCCTAATAGGGATCGAACCCGGGCCGCCCAGGTGAGACGCGAGCGGTCTAACCACTTAAGAACGTATGCCAACAATATGAAAATTAAGTTGTAACGAAAAACTTTCACGTTTGTAACTGTGAATATGAACAGACATCTTGGTAATTAATTGGTATCGAACAGAATTCGAAAGAAAACCTCTTCTCTTTTTTATAGTGTTTAGCGCTCGCTTTTAATACAAATGGCACCGCAGGCGATGACACTAATGATAATGGAATAAGGATGGAATGCGATGGTGGGGTAAATCGTAGAGCCCATGAGAAAACCCGCCCCTGCGCCCCTTTGTCCACCACATTCCCACATACGTCGTTTGGGATCGAATCCAGGCCGCACAGGTGAGAGGCGAGTGGTCTAACCACTCGGCCAAAGTGCAGCTCATCTACTCCTTGGTAGCCGTTACTCACATGAATTGCATAATATCGCCGCAAATTGAATTTTCTGAGTATAGGACTTTGCCGCAAAATAAGCACTTATTCCGTCACGTAGGAGCCGATAGTTTGGATGTTGGATTATTTTCTGTTCCTTACATCATAAATTGGCACTCAGCAAGAGAGATAATCATATTTTTATCCACTACATGCACGAAGCATATTTATTTGCTACACACACAATCAAACGAGTTGTTTCGCCTACTCTAGCACAAAATAAAGTCAGCTGGTAGCGCCTGCACTATACTCTTGTTAAATAATATATAATGACTACACCATATGGCCATTATCGCCTAATGTATGTGTATGGTTTGCTTCGTAAATCATAATTGTTTGTTGGCACCTATTTTTACATGTGTGCATTAGTGGACACTTATGCCGGCAGCAAGTTCTTTTGACATCGCATTTGTGATTTTTACACCTGTGAAAGTGGACACGTGTTAAGTTGTAAGGTTTTTTGACGTCGAGCCCGCATTGTTACACTGAGTAAGTTTATTACATTTTGCACGCGCAATTGTTGCTGGAAGTTTCCACTCACGTGATCAAGATTTATCAAAGGGTAACGAGAGTTTAGCGTTTGTCGGGAATGGATCGCGTGCAACAGTCGAACACGTTTCGAAGGGAATTTTGTAGCGAGCTGTATCCTCGCCGCAGCGAACGTCCAAAAGAAACTGTGCAGCAGAATTGCTATTAAAGCATTGGAGAAAGTTATTGCTGAGTAGATTATGAATGTAATCAGATGTGAAGTTGCTGCAGGATAAAAGAGGAGTTTTATTGCAATATATTTCATTGCAGCAACAGTAAAACTATAAACAAGAATTTCCAAATGTGTGTAGTATATCTGTGCAGAGAAAGTAAACCATGCGAGGTCAACGGACAAACATTAATTATTATGGTAGGACATTTCCAAGCGATTTCTCGTAATGAAGGAATATCATTTTCACTTGCATTGTTTACAGTGACATGGTGTGTTTGCTCATACACAATGTTACATTTACCTTGCCGACCCGGCGCAGAGGTGGAGCTGGGGTCGGGAGGGAATGTGCTTTTGTTGTTTGCTCTCAGTAGCGCTCCAAATATTTTCATGTTCCACCGAATAAAATTTGAAATCACAAGCGAAGCGACGAGTTTATGCGGAACGAAATCGTTTTGGTGCGCTGCGTGAAACGCGCTAATGGAATGGTGCACACAGTTTAAACACTGTAAGCTAGCTCTTTTACTATGTAGACTGATGAAAATCAACTAAAAATTGCCTAACATTACGTTTATTATATCTATGTTAATATAACCTCATGAATAAGTTTGCTTTAAGTTGTAGATCCAAACATTTATCTAACTTAAATAAATGATTATAGAGACTATTTGAAGGGATGTTTGCTTACGAATTTATTTGGTCATGCTAATTATGTCGACGACTTTTTACTTTCCCTAACACATATGTTCGACTACGTAATATATTGTGTTCCACCCAAAAATTTGATTAGTTGATTTCATCAGAAATACATCTTTTGAAGCGCCCTGAATCCAAAGAAAGGTTATTTTAGAAAAAGCGTCCATAAATACCGGGTTATACCGGGTTCGATCTCAGGTGCCCAAATGAGGGATTTGTGCTGGACAAAACGGCCCAGGTCCGGGCTTTCTCCGGGTTTTCCAGTTTCCCCGCATTCCACCGGTGCTCCATTTACATTCCAGGTATTACCGCCTGAGGTGCCATATGTAGTAAAAGCGGTCGTTAAATACTATCAAAAATAAAAGTACTGTTTCTTCCAAAGATACGACACCAAAATTTCAAGGAAATACCCTCTCCCGAAATTTTTTTCGAAATTTTTCATTTTCTCAAAATTTACATTGACGATTGTGCTTAAAATACTATGTTTAAGATATTTTCAAGAAGAACGAAATGAATATCTTGAATTTTCTGGGAAAAACTTCTAAAATTTTCTTCATTCTTGGAAACGTTTATGTAACAGACATAGACAAAAAATATAGATCTCATTGAAATACAAGATTTATATCATATGCATTGTTTGCCAAATTAACCTCTTCCAAAGTACTCCTTACTTTTTCTTTCAATTTTAAACAATTTAAACATTTAAACTGTTTCTGAGAACTCAATTTTAATTCTTTCACATTTAAAAGAATTGATTAACATGCTAGCCAAGTGTATTCCACCATCTCCCTCCTGCTCACAAGGAAGCAAGTAATGAGATAATTTTTTCTAAAATTTATCTTGATTAGCATGATGCAGTGTTAAGGGCTGTGTGAGAACAGTTTGTTTAAAGAGCAGGTAGTGAAAGGCCTAAAATGGAACAAATCAGATATTTAATTTTTGGTTTTAACTTTTATTTAATATATAAGCTCTGACTTTTAAAACACTGAATTAAAGCTTGCAAATTATTATTTGTTTAGGCAATTGTGGGATGACGTAAATTGTGGTCTTTTGGGGTTAATTGGCATAAACACCGTGTACCGCTCCGTACGTGCACTAGGAACTGGTTATCACGGAGGAATGCAATCTGTTCTGTTAACATGACTGGAATTTGGAAAATCTGCAGAATGTTAGGTATCTTGCTGAAATTTATATTATTTATTACACAGAATAACAGTGCTGTTTCTTTTCTGTTTCAGAATTCTAGCTTGAAATGTTTACCTTATTGTTTAAATAATAATTTTCACTCCATAAATTCATTGAGCTTCACATGATAATTTTTTTTAAAATTGTTCACATCATACATTGAAGTTTTATAATAAATGTGTTTACATACAAATCTATATCAGATTTTTACTTTCTTTGCACATATGTTGTACAATGCACACGGTAGAAGGACAATATATTCTCTTCCACAAACAAATTGGATAGCGATATTTCACTGGAAATCCATGTTTTGAGACCCTCAAATCAATAAAAACATTATAATAAGAATGTCTCTGTGTGTCTTTGTTTTGAGCAAAGCTCTTCAAGGAAAATTTGGTTTATTACTAAATTTTGAACTTAAGTTCTGTATCTTGCAAAGTTCCGACATTAATATTTTCAAGATAATCCGCCTACCCGAACTACCCTTTACTTGGAAGCTTTTTCGAACATTTTGATTTTCTAAAAAGTAGCTCCGGCGATTTGATGAAAGTTATTTTAATGGCAGATAAAATGTGTAAAATTTACAGTCAATGAAGACCTCCCCATTCTAACCTGTAAACAGTAAGAGATAGAGAAAAAATTTTAATTTTTGTGCATAGCAATAGCTTTTAAAGGTTTTGACTACCGCTTTAGTTTAGTGTATTCTCCTATTACTTTCTCTATACGTACTATGTGCTCAGTATAAAGAGAGGGTATTGTATTTCACCCAAAAATTCGATAACGAGATTTCACCGGAAATATATGTTTTGAGACCCCTTTAATAAAAAAAAAATTTTTAGAAAAATACCCGTGTGTGTCTGTGTGTGTGTGGGGGGGGGCAGCAGAGCTCCAGAGCAGTTGGCAGGCTGAGGGCAGCCCGAGGTGTGTTAGATGTATCCCTGTTTTGGGAGAGAACTTAACCACGTTCTGACGGGATTGTGGGTTTTGCAGGATGGCGGGTGAGTGTTGGGGTTGTGGAGTGACGGGAGGAGGCAAGTATTGCCCCTCGACGGTTGCCTATCATGATGCAACGGCCCTTGTGGACCACTGGTGTGAGTTTATTCAAAAATGTTTATTTGAGGTTTAAATTTTGAATCCAAGCAACTCTTGAAGGATTGTAAGAAGCTTAGCCGTAGCAGCTGGTGGAGGTGCTCCTTCGTTACCGGGGATGCCCGCAAGCCATGCGGGGAAGCCAGTATCGCCTGAAGCGGCGGTTTGTGGGATTGTAATCCCCAAGAGACCTAACGAGGGCGCTCCGATGGAATGGTAACCCTTCGTTGAATTTTATTGCCCGACTATTTTGTCCTCCAGGTATGGTAGACCAGAGGCTTCGTGCAGGAGTCTCGTAGGAAAACCACGAGGCACAGAATAGATAGCCCGGAGACATCTATTCTGTACCCGCTGAAGCAACAGCAGACTGGAGTCTGCCGCCATGCCCCAGATCTCACAGGCATAGAGGGGACTATGAGAGCCCTCAAGAGGCGCAACTTAAGGGGAACTGACATCGTGGACTTCAGCATCGGGTACAAGGAGGCCGTAGCCCCGTGACCCCGACACCTCAATTCCCTGATGTGCTCCCCAAAAGTGACGCCTCTGTCAAGCTTCACCCCCAAGTAGGTTATGGTGTTCGTCCATTGTATCCTTCGGTTGAGGTACGTGAATGTAGGGAAGTTTGCGGGAAAGCGACGCTTGGTGAAGAGAATAGCGTGGCTTTTCTCCGGATTTATGGACAACGCTCGCACCACTCTTGGATGAGCTGGAGGTGTCTCTGAATGGTGCTGAAGACTCTGCGTGGGTGCTTGTTTGTACAGAATAACAGCACGTCATCAGCATACTGAGCTATGTTGACTTGCTGCACTGTTGGTGGGTCGGCCATGTAGACGCTGACGCAGATCTCAAAAACGAAAAGTCCCTTAAATACCAAACTTGGTATTTAAGTTCAATATATTCAAAGGATGCGGCACGAAGATTTTAAAGAAAATCCCCCTCACCGCAACTACCCTTTACATGGACATAATTTCGAACATTTTGATTTTCTAAAAAATGGCTGCAACGATTTTGATTAAAATATCCTATACTAAAGATATTTACCTGAAAAATATCATATATCTTGAACTTTCTGCAATTAGCCTCTGAAGATTACTTTATTATGGATGAACTTTACAGAATTATGCATAACTGGCAAACCGTAAGAGATAGACAACAACTTACTTCACAAAAATGTATACCTCATTAATACACACAATTTATGCTGTGCTACTTTTTTCGTGCAATGGATCATTTTTGAGATATTCCCTTGTTATTGGTTTCAGCTTTGAAAACACTTCTTTCATAGGGGAATTTGTCAATCAATTCTTGTCCATAGAAACAAAGGCGCTTCAGTCACATAGCAACCAGCTTTTGACTAATACTTTAAGCTTATGCTACTCCCTTATTTCCCTTCTACTTGCATGAGAGCAATTAATAAGGCTATTTCTGCTAATTTTTCTCAATTAGCACGAAGAAAAAGAAGCATAAGCTTTCTAACAATAATTTGTTGAAGATATATAAAGAATTTCATGTGAATGGAACACATCAGATTTGTTTATTTCTGATTACAAGGGAGCGGGTAAGTTTATCTTTATTAGCATGACGTATAAGAAATAAAAACAGCTACAAAATTTGGGTGAATGGATATATTTTTTTTTTCTGTTAACTCCCAATTATCGTAGAAAAATGGTTACTCTCTGATTTCTTCAAGGGTATTGTTTTTTCAAAGCTTAATAATTTATTTATAAAATTGTAACATTATTTCTCAAAATTATATAAGTTTTCCTAATGTGATTTCGAAAATTGTGTGCTTTCTTGAAACAAAATAACAAAACGTATGATCGTAGGGACATTTTTAGATTTTGCTAGAAAACAAGGTTCTAAATCGGGCGTATGTAATAATAAACATTTTGTAGGTACCAGTTTATAGATTGTAATTAATAGTTTAAAGTGTGAAGCAAGATGTTAGAATTCAGATTGTTTTACTTAAAAAAAAATACATTTCTAACCTTTCTCAATTTTGCCGAAAAGGAAATCTGACAGCAGCATTCATAATTGGAAATGCAACATTACGCTGGATATAACAGAAGATAAATAATCTCCGTTAGACGTTGCGCTATTGTTAAATATTGCGCGCATGAAGATACTGTAAAGTAGTAATTGCCACTATATCACACCAACTACACCCTCAATGGGTATCTGGATTGCGGTTTTGCAGAAGAGAAAGAAAGCCCTAAAGCTATGCGGCGACTGTACGAGTTGAAAGTTGGGAACAGGAAATTCCCTGCGAGTGTTCTGGACATCAGACATTCCAGTGAGCGGGAGAGGGGAGATCCAAGGAAAGTGGGAGAGAAAGAGATACATTTGAAACCCGGTATCTGTGTAGGTTTAGTGTTTATTTATGAAAACTCTTAAGGGGACAGTCAACCGAAAATCCATTTTCGACCAAATTTGCTGTTTTTAATTTTTGCACTCCACCCAAAAATTCGATACCGAGATTTCACCGGAAATATATGTTTTAGGGTCCCCAATATCCCAAAAAAGTATTTTCATAAAAAGGTCCGTGTGTGTCCGTGTGTCCGTGAGTATGTGTCTGTTAACATGATAACTCAAAAACAAAAAGTCGGTAGAATACCAAACTTGGTATTTAAGTTTAGTATCTTCCAGGGATGCGACACGAAGATTTTGAGAAAAATCCCCCCAGCCCAACTACCCTTTACATGGAAATTTTTTCAAAAATTTTGATTTTCTCAAAAATGGCTCTAACGATTTTGATTAAAATTTCGTATATTAAATACATTTACCTGACAAATAAAATGTATATCTTGAGTTTTCTGGGAATGGCCTCCGAAGAGTAGTTTATTCTGGATGAATTTTACTGAATTTTGAATAGCTGCTAAACCGTAAGAGATGGACAAAGCTTTACTCCATAAAAAATGTAGAGCACGTTAAAACACACAATTTATGTTATATATTTTTTTTCCTGAGTCCGTCGTTATTGAGACATTTCTTATATTTGCTTTCTGCTATGAAAAACTTATACTTTTCTCATATAGGAACTTGTCAACTCCTATCCAAATAAACAAAGGAACTTCATTGACATAGAAACCAGTTTTTGACTATCATTTTAACCTATGGTAGTCCCTTATTTCGCTTCTCCTTACAAGGAAGCAAGTAATAAGACTATTTCTGCTCATTTTTTCTCATTAGCATAAAGTAAATAGAAGTATAAGCTTTTTAAGAATAATATGTTGCAGGGATATAGAGAAAGTCATGTGAATGGTACACATCAGATTTTTATATTATTATTTTTATTATTAAAAGCGGTGTAACTATTTACTCTCCATCCTTCCTAATTAAATAACCGGTCACCCAAACTATTATTTTCTTCCTTTCTCCTTTCTCCTTTCTCAAAGCTACATTTTCTTTGCATAAAAACTCCCTTGCGGATCAATTTTGACCAGAATGTAATGAAATTTAGAACATAAGCTATTTAGGTCCTTTGTTTTATAATTTGGTCTGGGTTTTGATGAGAATCAGTTGGGTATTTATGTAGCAATAAATATTAAAACATATATGATTAAAAATAAAAATTACAGATACAATAAATTATTGTAGCTTTTACTTTCACTATACAGCAAACTCTAGACCAAATTGTATATGAATATATATTAGCACAATTCCTACCGAGTATTACACTTGACACATGAAAACTTTTCCACAATATCATTTTATATCAATTTAAGTTTTTATTAAAAATTAATAAAGCAAAAACTATTTGGAACTAATGAATTAAATCGAGACTATAAGCCATAAATGCAATAGATATACAGAATTTGAAAGATTTAGCTTTAAAAATATGGAATTTGGGATTTACACTTGACTGTCTTCAAAGGCTATTCCCAGAAAATGCAAATTACATATTTTATTTGTGATGTAATTATATTTAATATATGGCATTTTAATAAAAATCATTACAGCCATTTTTGAGAAAAACAAAATTTTTAAAATGTTTCTAATGTAAAAATTTGTTTTTAACGGGGGGGGGGGGTTCCTGGTAATCTACGTGTGACATTCATGGAAGATACTAAACTTAAATACCCAGTTTGATATTTATTTAATGGTCTTGTTTGTCAAATTGCACACATGCATGCTTTAACATAAATAACATAATAGCAAACATTTTTATAAATTTAGTAAGTATTTTATCAGCATATGTTAGACAGACTTTTAAAAAAAAAGCCTCCAATCTAAACAACCGTGAGCAATGAAACATGTTTCTTCTTTTCTCAAATATATTAAAATTGCCACGTTTCCATGGGGAATTGAAATCGATTTGAGTACACTTAGCATGTTAAATACTGCATGGAAACGTGGATTAAAATTCTATTGAGTTTTGGTTCCGAGCCTCTTAGAAAATAGGATCGAACGAAGAGGTTTTCAGAGGCTATTCCTATAAAATTACTGATACACACCTCGGTTGTCATGAAAGTATCTTAAAAATATGACATTTTGATAAATATTGTCAAGAGCCAGTTTTGAGAAATTCAAAATTTTCAAAACATATTCCATGTAAAGAGTAGTTGGGGTTAAGGAGGTTTTATTAAAAATCTTCGTTTCGCGTCCTTGGTATTTTGGTATTTAACTCAATTTCCGTTTCTCAGTTATGCTACCCATAAATACAGACTTGTTACTAAATTTTTTTTGGATTCAAGGGTTCTCAATGCAATATATGTTCTATACACTATGCACATAGTATGTGTAGAAAAAGTAGAAAGTTTTATGTCGATTAGTATGAAACATAAAGATGAATATAGTTTTGTAACATTAGTTTGTAACAGATTGGTTAGAGAAAGTCATGTGAATTAAACTTTTCAGTGTAAAGAATGCTAGATAATCCGTTTAAAGGCTCATAAACCAAAATACAACAGTTTGAAAGTTTCGGAATATGGGGTATATTAATATAGCTTTCTACCTTCTGTGAAGGGAAAACCGCGATAAGCCCTACTCTAGGGCTTTTGGATCTCACAGTTACCACTAAGCTGTCTCATTTGGTTATGAACGGTACCTACATCTGAGACGCTTGCGGATTAGGGGTCAATGTACACATACATGTACATATGTGAGTGAAACGTTAAGATGAATTTTACGGGTAAATCCACACATAGCTGAGTTTTACTTTCTCTACACATGCTATGTAAATAGTGTACAGAGAATATATTGCACTCCACCAAAAATTCAATACTGAGATTCCACCGGAAATATATGTTTTAGGGTCCCCTCTATTCAAAAAAATAATTTTCAGAAAAAGGTCCCTGTGTGTGTCCATGTGTTTTTGTGTCTATGAACACGATAACTCAACAATGAAAAGTCGGTAAAATACCAAACTTGGTATTTAAGTATAGTATTTTCCAGAAATGCGACAAAAAGATTATCAGAAAAATTCCCCTACCCTAAACCGACCTTTACCTGACAAATCAAATGTATATCTTGAATTTTCTGGGAATTGCCTCTGAAGACTACTTTGTTTTGGATGAATTTTACTAAATTTTGCATAACTGCTAAACCACAAGAAATAGACAAAAATGTACCACAAAAAATGTAGAGCACCTTAAAATACACACTTTATGTTGTATGCAATTTTTTTTGTGGAGTTGATTTTTTATGAGATATTACTTGTTTTTTGATTTCACCTTTAATATCTTATACTTTTCCCATATATGAATTTGTCCACTCCTGTGTATACAAAGAAACTTCAGTCACGTAACAACCAGCTTTTGACTATCATTTTAACTCCTTTACTTCGCTTCTGCTTGCAAAAAAGAAAGTAATAAGACTATTTCTGCTACTTTTTTGTCGATTAGCATGAAATAAATAGAAGCATAAGCTTTTTAACAATAATTTGTTGCAGAGATGTAGAGAATGTAATTTTCTTTGTGGTTTTACAAACAGCACTATTGGTAGAGCTGTGATCTTGGTCACTGATAGATTATATATCGGGCAAAAGGGAAGTCTCTTTTTGTCGTTTTTTAGGCATGTTCCATCAAGAATTAAGAGTTTCTCACACTACTTCTTGGTCTCCTAGGTGATCTGGGTGAAGTGGGTACTCATTAAGGTACCATTTATTAAATTATATATAATATATATATATATATATATATATATATATATATATATATATACTGGGTGTGTCAAAAGGACACCAAACGAAGATGTGGACCTTGTGGTCACACCGTACGTGATAGGTGAATATAATTTTCAGCTCTAAATTCGGAACATACAGAATATGTCATAAAATCATCATGGATTAGCAGCCGCACATAATCAAATGGCCCACGCCAAGAGAGATGCTGGTTGGTATCGAAGGTCCCAGAAGCGTGGTGTAGGGGTGGTTTGATAGACACGCCGGCGCGGCACAGGTCACCTTAGTATTGGAAAACGTACCATGTGAATTTTGTTATGGGTTTTGTATAATACGTTCTGAGGTTGTTTACGTGGCGTGTGACAACCGTTGTGTCTTTGCTGCCTAATCCCAAATGTTTGCGATTTTTAAACACACATAAAATTTTAAATAGAAGGGTTTGAAAAATGCGACATCAAGTTTCGGAAAAGTCAAAGTGGAAGCTAATCACTGCTATCTATGTTTGGTGTGGTTTTGAAACAGCCTGTGTGTGTATATATATCCGTAATATCCTGTTTATGCAGCATTATACATTCAACTCTAAAGCAAAAAATAAAAACAAAAAACGAACAAACAAAACAACAAAAGAGAGGACCATTAGATTTTACAAAGTATTGGCTGTCCTACTGCTATATGGAAGATAAGATTGGATCCTCAATAGAGCTCTCAAAAGAAGAATATAGAGATGTATCAGTCTATATATAAGTACATATACATACATACATACATACATGCATGCATACATAGATACATACATACATACATACATACATACATACATACATACATACATATACATACACATACACATAGACATACACACATACACACATACACACACACATACACACATACACACATACACACATACACACATACATACATACATACATACATACATACATACACACTTACATAGATACACACATACTGTTATTATATGTAACAATGGATGACAATTTGAATACCCAATAAGTATTCCAGTAAAAATTCAACGTTCAATAATTTGTCTACCTAAGGCCAAATGCAAAGCAGGCTTTAGTTTAACCTTGCAGTAGAAGGAGAAACACTTCTAAAAATTAGTTCTAAAATTTAAAATTTTCGGGCTATTTTGTCGTGGTCTGTAGGTTAAAATATGTTTAGTTAAAATATTTCTACCTAGGTAGAAATATTAGGTAGTAATATTTTAACTAAACATATTTTAACCTACAGACCACGGCAAAATAGCCCGAAAATTTTAAATTTTAAAACTATAGACACCGGCCGTGAAAGCTTACGCATATACTTCTAAAAATTGTCTATCTAAAATGTAGTTCGGGTTTCCGCCCCGTGGCCTAGTGGTTAAATCATTCAACCCTCACCTAGGCGACCTGTTTTAGGTCCCAAGACACCGCATGTTGGGTTTGTGGTGGACAAAGCGGCGCAAGGTCCGGTTTTCTCCGGGTTCTCTGTTTTCCCCCATCGCGTTCCACTGGTGTTACACACTATAAAATAGTTTGGGTTTGTAGTGTTTTCTTTTAAATCATTATGTCACTTATTTTGAAGAACTGAAATTAAACCTATGTTGGAACGTATACGGCCTTTCTTTTTCAACCATATTGTTCACACGCAGACATAGACAGGGTCCTCAAAACATGTTATTTCGGGTGAAATCTTAGATGGAATATAATGATTTATCGAACGACTAGTTACTCGTACAGAAAGTAAAATCATAAGACTTTTATTGCGATTGTTTCTGAGTTTGCTTTTTTCAAATGATAAATTCCAGTTATTTTTGATAATCTCTAATTGAGTGTCCTTAACTAATATATTCCTTAAATTGACGACTGTAACATTCTTTCAGTTAACCGCTCGACTAAATTCAGTTGAAAACTGATTAAAGTTTTAATATTTACAGATTATTAAATTTGCGAAACCCTTCACGGCACTCCAATTAGGTTTTACTCCTCAATAGGTATTTCGAAGATCCATACATAATGTATGTCTGGAATAATACATTATGTATGTTGGAAGTGTATTTTAGATTGGGTAATACACTTAACATTTTCAGGTGCTTAACATTTTATCGAGTGCTTCCTAGTGGATAAAGTGCAAAACCAACAGAAAGCTACTCATTAAGAGGGAATACTGATTTTTAATGTATTTGAATTGCATATTTCAGTTCGTAAATTTTAGGAGAAGGAAAAGCATGCTTCAGTAATTTTGCGACCTGATGAATTGAATAACTTTGACATGGCTAACAACCCTTTCTTGATAACATTATGTGTGGATTATTCATTTGTCTTGGCAAGTTAAGATAATTTATCCTTATCTTCCGTTCAACCATATCTAAAATATTGATTACAACATCCTGAAAGCAATGATGGTATAGGTAAACTATATGGAAAATAACACAAAACAAATTTTCGCAGTCAAAGCAACAAAATTAACTAAGAAAAATATGATGTGTTTCATTCACATAACTTTCTCTAGATCTCTGCAACAAATTATTGTTAAAAAGCTCTTACATCTATTTACTTCATGCTAATCGAGAAAAAATTAGCAGAAATAATCTATTACTTGCTTCCTTGTAAGTAGAAGTGAAATACGGCAGTACCATAGGTTAAAGTGATAATCAAAAGCTAGTTGCTATGTGACTGAAGCTACTTTCTTTGTATGGACAGAAGTTGACAAATTCCTGTGTGAGAAAAGTATGTTTTTCATAGCTGAAAACAAAAACAAGGGATATCTTAAACACGACCAACTCCACGAAAAAATGTGTATAACATAAATCGTGTGTTTTAATGTGCTCTACATTTTCTGCATGGTAATTTTTGTCCATCTCTTACGGTTTAGCTGTTATGCAAAAATCCGTAAAATTCATCCAGAATAAAGTAAGTCGCACCCTGGGAAGATACTAAACCTATATACCAAGTTTGGTTTTTAACGGTCTATTTATTTTTGAGCTATGCTGCCCACAGACACACACAGACAGTCAGACACACACGGAAATGTTTCTAAAAATGTTTTTTGTTTTTTGGACTCAGGGGGCCTCAAACCATATATTTCCGGTGAAATCTCTGTATCGGATTTTTGGGTGCAATACAATACCTTCTCTATACACTATATACATAGCACGTATAGAGAAAGTAAAAATATATAGCATATTAAAACATTACTTTCAGAAAAAAATCAATATTTTAAAAGTGTCATTTTTCAAAATTTTTCAAAAATTAACATCTCCAAATTTTCCTTTCACTGACTTATGGCTTAATGTGAGCTTTATTTTGTAAAGTAGAATATTTTGGATATCTTATTAGTAGCTATGAAGTTAAATTTTTTTGTAGCATGTATAAAAAAGGTTAGGCAAAGTCACTTTAAAAATTCATACCTCTGGTGATTTCTATTGTGATTTAAAATTTCTACTTTAAAAACAACCTTTTTCTTAAGATATTATTTGTTGTAAGAATGAAGTTTCTGGTGTAGTTTATAGTCTATTTTGCTGTTTTGAAAATTTCACAGCGTAGACAATTTCATGTTTTCAGAAAATGAATTTAAAGATATAGGCACTATTTAGTACGACAAACCACTTACTTGAAGCATTTAAAACATGCCTTTCCATAAGTAGGACCTTTTTGTGTAGGTTTTTGTCCTCTTTCATCTATTCTTTATTTGGGGACAAACAATTAAACTGGTGTGTTCCATTCACATGACTTCCTCTAAATCTCTGTAACAAATTAATGTTAAAAAGCTTATTCTTTTTTGTACTTCATGATAATCCAAATAAACATTAGCAGAATTCTCTCTTGTAATTAGAAGGGAAATAATGGTATACACAAGGCTAAAACGATAGTTAAATCTTTTAAAAACTGGTTACCATGAAGTGTTTGAGTAGGTATTTTAAAACTGAACCCAAAAAACAAGGAATATCTCAAAACTGGTCAACTCCAAAAAAAATGCATATGACATAAATTGCGTGTCTCAACGAGATCTACATATTTTATGTAGTAAATTGTTGTCCATCTTTTAAGGTTTACTATTTAAGCAAGATCCTGCAAAATTCAATGAGAATAAAAACGTCTTCAGAGGCTATTTCCAGAAAATTCAAGATATGCATTTTATTTGTCATTCGAACAATTTAATATACCATTTTTTAATCAAAGTCGTGTAGTAATTTTTGAGAAAATCAAAATGTTCGAAACTTTTTCCATGTAAAGGGTACGAAATACTAAAGTTGGGTATTTAACGGAATTTTCACCCACTCACGGACCTTTTTTGGAATCGAAATGTATTTCTGATGGTATCTTGGTATCGAATTTTTGGGTGCCATACAATACTTTCTCTATACATTAGTGCATAGTGTAAAGAAAATAGTTACATTAAAATCAGCACCGTCAGTGAAAGCAACGTCAACCTATTCAATATTTGACCTAAATCACTGGGTTTATCAATATGCACTGTCTTAACGCTGTCACTACTATCATTGAACTTTTTAGTGTGCTTATTTCCCTGAAACTTCCTCTTCCGTGACCGTACATTAGATTTGTTACCTATTTCAATTCACAATTGCTCACAAAA
The DNA here is from genome assembly GCA_030762935.1 of Hymenopus coronatus. Taxonomy (NCBI): domain Eukaryota; kingdom Metazoa; phylum Arthropoda; class Insecta; order Mantodea; family Hymenopodidae; genus Hymenopus; species Hymenopus coronatus. Next base: position 53,932,651 of record CM060887.1, on the reverse strand, counting down.
TGCCCAACTACTCAGAAATTTGTTTGTAAACAGACACCATGTTTCATAGAAGTTGTCTCAAGGAATGGTATGTCAAGACCTCTATAAATCGCGAAGTACAATCTCTACGGGGTTTGTTCTCAATGACATCTATTGACAGTTTGAGGAAATGTTTGATGAAGTCATGCTATATCTAAGAAGGGAGAATTGAATCGGAAAAAGTAAAGATACGAAGAGTAAAGTGATTCAAAATAAACTGTCACGCTCCCTTTTTAAATTCCCAGGGACGCAGCGGAACCATTTAAATCTATTTTAGTCCTTCATAATACCTATTGTTGGGCAGGACAAAAGGCAGAGGTCAGAAAAGGATGAACCGTGTGATGTGTTACGTAAACATTCACTGGACTTTTGAAACAGGGAATAATAATCATCCTTAAAACATTGTAATATTTTCCTCTTAAATACAACTTTCGAAAATAGCGAAAAAATCTGGAAATACTGGTTCAGACTTTGTTCACAACTGCTGACTAAAATATTTACTCACCTTCTACTCTGTATAAGACACAGAATTCATCACTGCAGAGCTAGAATTTGAATTCTGTCAGAACATGTTAAAAATTCATGTTTCGATTTGCGCCTTTACTTCCCTGTTCCAAAGCAAAAGTCTGGCGTAATACGTGGAAAGCTATAGCTCTGCTTAGGAAACACCTGCTTCCATACAAGACTGCTATCCCATCATTCAGCAGGTATAAACCTATCACAAATGCACATGTTTAATGCTCTGTGAAAAGTTAATCCCTAATTCTTAAATTGGCTTTCGGATTACCAAATAACGAAAGAGATATAGACATGAATCTATGCTAGTATAAGTAGAGTATGCCACGATATATACAGGATGTTAATGAACTACCCCGAAATAATTTGCGAGATTGTACACGTGACTGATATAAGTAATTTGAGATCGGCGATGCATGGTCCCCGGATAAACATAACGCAGCCACATAGCGTTAAACGTGTTGGTATCAGGTGCTGATAAGTCGGTGTTAAAGCAAAGCAGCTTGAAAAAATGACATAGAATGTCTTTAAAACTGCTGCCCGAGTATAGAAATATGGATGGTTAGCATCTCGTTACTAGCGTTCTCAAGATTTAATATCGTAAAAATCTATAAAATCTCGAACTAATCACTTAACAGTACGACACTGAGCATTCATTAACTACGTGCTTGAGGTAGCCTACTCTGGAGGCGTTTTTCAACTGCTGTGGGGGCTTTATGCGTAATGCGGGCAACTGCTAACTGTGGTCATGAGTTCGATTACTGTCTTAGAGTAAATGTTTTTTATTGTTATTTTTTTCATTCCAGACGAAGTGCCGCGATACGTGAACGAGATCCGAACTCGGAAACTAACTTTCACTTCAAAGCCAGTATCATAACCACTACGCTAGAGAGGTACGCTGTAATATATCGCTTCGTTTTTCGTTTCATGTTCTCGAATAAATTAGCCAGTGGCGTACTGGCACTTCATGAACTTATAGCCGTTACCTCGACATTTCAATAAACAGACCATGAGTCTTCTATCTCAAATTACTTATTTAAGTAATCTACATATTCTGTGAAAATATTTCGGTATAGTTCATTAACATCCTGTATAAATATCTAACAAAATATTGGATCCCGATATTCAAGAGTTTTATAAACCTGATGTGTTCCAATCACATGATTTTCTCTTCCTCTTCTCCAACAAACTATTGTTGCAAAAGCTTAATCATCTATGTATTTCATGCTTATTAAGGTAAACATTAGCAGAATTTGTTTTATTTAGAAATTATATTATTGTACAAGAGAATTAAGAACATATAAGATAAAGTGATAGTAAAGACTTTAAAATATTGGAAATGGTATCTCTAAAAAAAATTATTTGACATAAATAATGTGCTTGGATGAGGTCTGCGTCTTTTGTATAAAGAGTTTTAGTCAATTTGTTAGGTGTAGGAGCTATGGAAAGGTCATGCAGAAATACAGCACTTCAGATGCCTATTCTCAGGAAGTTAAAAATAAACATTACATTTATTATGAAAATATTTTAACTAACAACATTTTCAACAAAATTGTTAGACTTTTTGAGAAAGTAACAATTTTAGAAAGTTCAGAGGATTCTAAAATGTATAGATCAAGTGCAATCTGGTATCGAGATTTTTGGTGGAATGTAATTAGTACATACGAAGTAGAGAAAGTAAAAATGGAATTGAACGATGTTAATTAATGTATTTGTTAAAATATCTAACTAACTAAAATGTTTTTTAAAAATATGTGAATAAAGGAACGATACAGGCTACTAGTACTTAGCTGAAGTCAACTACTATAAATACTAATATTTTTCAATGCATGTGCAATTTTATAATAATAGTAGTAGTAGTAATAATAATAATAATAATAATAATAATAATAATATATACGGTGAATCGTTTAAGTTGAGACTATACAAACTCTCATTGCACTTTTCAAAATTTGTGCCCATTTTGTTCATTTTGGTGTAAGAGCAATGGCAAACAACTCTGTCAGTTTATCCCAAAATAACTCAAATTTAATTAATTTATGTATTCATAAAAATTAATTAAACAACATTTCATGAAGTATATGCAGTAGAATAATGTAGACATAGTCATGCAAATGTTGTTTACTTTTTATGAGGAATGAGTAAACAACATAAAATGGGTAAATTCCCATTTAAAAATGTTAAATTTACCCTAAAACGAGTATCACAACATCCTCCAAATAAAACACGACTAATGACATTTGCTTTTCCACATATCATCAAACTTTTTTCAAGAAACTTCTTTCTACACGCTTAAATTTGGAGATATTGTGCAGTCTGATATGGTCTACCCTTTTATATATACACACACATACATTAAATATTCTATACAGGGCTTCCGAAACCTCATAGTGGATGACTTTTAAACAACTGGTAAACGTAAGAGATAAGTTAAAAATAGATATTCTTAAAACACATTCTTGTTTTATAGAGTTAACAATTTCCTAGGCATTGTTTAGTTATGGTTTAAATTTCGCAGTTCTTGTGTTTTCTAGAATAAGAAGCATTCTTTTTTGGAGCCTGGTCATGCAAGTACAACTGAATTTCAAGGCCATCACACAGCGAAAAGTTATTATAAAGCTTGACTATCACTTTAGCCTAGTGTATGTCATTGTACACTTTGAAACTACAAGAAAATATGCAACAAAACTGCTATTGTATAGTTTGTTTGAAATATGTAGAGAAAGTTATGTGAATGGGACCCATCTGACTATTTCCTCTTTTTCGTACAAGAGGAATATTTCAATGCCACTTCCAAATATTTTATATAATTATGTTTAGTTTGCAATTATTCCTGGGCAAAATTATGTTACGATATTAAAGTTCATATGAAGTACATTACTATACAGCGGAACGTAAAATATTTTCCATCGGTAGAGATAGTCATGTTTTTGTTCACATCTAATGTTTTGCACTTAGGAAATAGCTTAACCGGTAGCCGCTGCATTTATAATTAAACTTTTCCCCTTTCCCCTCTTCTACAAAACAGGAAGTAGCTAGGGCTTTCTGCCGTTATTAAAAATTGATATGGTATGAAACTACTACAGTTTTCTGTCTTTATCCCTAGCTTGGTTTAATTTTGAAGCCCACGAGAAGGGCTTCACTCTTTTTGGAACTGGGATCTTCCTTTAGTTGAGAAGAAATATTTAGAGCGGAAGATACTTATCTTTTTACTTTCTCTATACGTACTATGTACATAGTGTATAGAGAAGGTGTTGTAATGCACCCAAAAATTCGATACCGAGATTTCACCGGAAATATGTTTTGAAACCCCCTGAATCCAAAAAAAAGGATTTTTACAAAAAACTCCGCGTGTGTGCGTATACGTGTGTGTATCTTTGGACAGCATAGCCCAAAAACAAAAAGACCCTTAAATACTAAACTTGGGATTTAAGTTTGGTATCCTCCAAGGATGTGACACTAAGATTTTCAAGAAAATTCCCCCACCCCTAACTACCCTTAACATGGAACTATTTTCTGAAATTTTTATTTCTCAAAAATGGCTCTAATGATTTTGATTAACATATCTTACGAGTATATAAAAGATATTTACCTGACAAATAATATACATATATTATATATCTCTTGAATTTTCTGGGAATAGCCTCTGAAGACTACTTTAATTCTGGATGAATTTTACGGAATTTTGCATAACTGCTAAACCGTAAGAGATAAACAAATACTTACCGCACAAAAAATGTAGAGCACATTAAAACACACAATTTATGTTAAACAAACTTTTTCGTGGAGTTGATCGTTTTTTAAATATTCATTGTTTTTGGTTTCAGCTTTAAAAAGCTTCTAATTTATCTCATTTAGGAATTTGTCAACTGGTGTCCATACGAATAAAGGAACTTCAATCACATAGCAACCAGATTTTGACTTTTACTTTAACCTATGCTACTCCCTTATTCCGCTTCCGCTTCTTCTTACAAGGAAGCAAGTAATAAGACCATTTATGCTAATGTTTTCTCGATTAGTATGGAGTAAATAGAAGCAATAGTTCTTTAACAATAATTTGTTGCAGAGATGTAGAGAAAGTCTGTGAATGGAACACATCAGATTTTTTTCCCTTGAAGTTGACCTTTTTGAGATATTCCTTGTTTTAGTTTAAATTTTGAAGTACTTAAATTTTCTTAAACAGTTAGCTTTATTCCTCGTTATTGGTTTACATTTTGAAATACTTATACTTTCTCAAACAGGAAGTTGGCTGCGTTTCTTTTGTTTTACTGTTGACCATGCAAAGAAGTGAGTTTGAGTGACAATCTTATAGCGCCAGCATTTAAAATATGTAACTAACGTCTTTTTCTTTATGTATGCCCTCAATTCCTTTCTAATTATAAGGGACTAAGAAATAAGAGCTTTATACTAATGTTGTATCTCAATTATGACGTAGAAATAAGAATACACTTTAGTACTAAGTTTTTTTGCAGAGCAGGTTGAGGAAATCATGTGAACAGAACAAGTAGATGTTTTATGTGTAATGCAGCTATTTCTGCAAATATTATCTTCATATAAATTAATGAGTAGAAAATGGTGTTTGCACTGACTAATGAGGAACAGAAAGTAAATAAAATCACGTTAAAATGTAATACATTAGTTTGTTCGTTAGATTTTGCAACCAGTCTGTGGACCGCGACAGCAGAATTGCCAGTTACGATGTTACAGATGGTGGACCAGCATCACAAAGTTTGTACAACGAATGACTGGAAGAAGCACCAGAGCCCCTAAAATTGCTGCCTGCCGAAAATCGGATTCCAACATGCCAGCTGGGCTTATCTGCCGGTAGTGCATGCATGGCCGGGAAAATTATCGTTATTAAGGTTGGCAAGACTGCTTTCAGAGGCAAATCGACGCAGTTGTACAACGGTGTGTAAGTAATGCATTGGATACGGCTAAATTCGGAGCTTAGCAATGACATAATAGGCATATTTGGATGCTAGAGCTGGGCGTTGTGGGTTCATTTAAGTGGCATTATTTACAATGGCCTGTTTTTAAAAATAATAAACGCTTTTGGAAAATACAGCCTGGCCGAAAGGTTCTTGCTCTCCCAAATGTTTAACTTGAAGTATCAGTCTTTCTTTTGGTTTAATTTCATTTAAACAACTCGAGTTGGCTCCAATAACGTATTTAATTTGTATCCTACAAGTCCCGAGTACGTTTCCCGGTATTCGACAGGGGTTGATAGCAGTTTCTCCGGGGTCGGTTGACATGTACGACTTTCTGAGCTACCATCATTTCTCTTCATTCTATTTTCTTTTCATAGTTGGATGTGCTGCTAGATTTCCTGGCATATGGTGATCACGGATAGATCAGGCCTAGCGAACGTCACTTCCAAAGTGTGAACTCCTTATACTACTACGCCTTTCTTAAAGATCTCCAAAGCACAGCGAACGGTTTAAGTGTGGAGTTGCCGTAGCAGCTTGACCAAATGCTGGGCACGCCGCTGTTAGAAAAACGGTTCTACCTGGCGCGTGTGTACGTGTGCGTGTCAGTAGTCACTATAGTCAAGGAGGGGAAGGCCAACACTGTTCACACTTTGAAAGTAATGTTCGCCAGGCCTGGGATAGATGCTTGTGAGAGTATTCCACTTGAGCACTAGAGGGCTGTCTGATCGACGACAGTTTTATCACTCTCTATTTCAGCTCCAGAAGTGGGGACAGATCTTTGAGCTCAGATTTTAGGGACTTCCGCACGTCTTTTTGTTCTATCTACGTGCGGTCTCTAGCCTGATATACACCCTCACCTCATTCCTTCCTTTGGGTCTTGAAGGGCAGCGCCATGGTCGTGTAGTTAGACCACTCACCTCTCACCTAGGTGGCCCGGGTTCGATTCCAAGCGATCGCATGTGGTATTTGGGTTGACAAAGTGGCACAGTGACGGGTTTTCTCCGGGCTCTCCGATTTCCCCCTCAATTACATTCCACCGGAGCTCCATACTCATTCCATGTATCATCAGTGTCACAGCCTGCGGTGTCATAGTAGTAAAAGCAGGCTTTAAACATTGTAAAAGTAAGAAGCGCAGTACTTTAAATTACCCACTTATGACATTTTAAGTCGCAATTGCGTGTGTAATTTCAATTAATTGAGTTATGATTTACAGGGGAAAACATACTCAGTTGGAAAACTTAATCTGAGCCCGCATATTGCTATGCTAACTCAATTGATTAGAGCAGGCATGTCCAAATTAAAGAGGAGAGAGGAAGGTTGATTACTAAACTTTAAATTTAAGTTCATATTCCAAGGATGTAAACCGAAGATTGTCAAGAAAATCTCCTGAAACTACGCTTTACGCAGAAAATGTCTAAGGTTTTAATTTTCTCAAAAATGACTAATGATTTTCATTTAAATTTAAATATTAAAGATAATTTTATGGCAAGTAAAATCTAAATCTTTAATTTTCTAGGAATATACCTGAAGTCCTCTTCATTTGAAATAACTATTGCATATGTGGTAAACTTAAGAGATAGACAAAATATCGATAATATTAAAACACAGAATTTGTTATACACAGCTAATCTGTACAGCTAACCATTTCCAAGGTATTTCCTGTTATTGGTTTCAATTTTTAAAATGCTTTAACTTATTTCACATAGGAAGTCCGTTGCATATCTCTTGTTTTACACTTGGCAATAGCATTTGAATCTAATTTCAATGTCAAACGCATAGCGACAACTTTTAAAAGATTTGATCATCATTTTAGCCTAGTATATTTTCTGATTTGCTTATAGTTACAAGGAAGCAAGTAATAATACCGTTTCTGCTAATACCTCAATTAGCATAATTTAATATATAACTCATTTTAGCATGTTTTAGATATATAACTCATTTGTGAAAAATCTTCAACCCCAAGCTATTTAAGGCTACTTTCACAATGAAGTTCAAGCGCAGACGCAATGTAACCGCAAGAGTTTTGACTCATGTTATTTAATGTAAGCATTCACATAGAAACACTGACCTTGAGTTACGCGCAAAGAGGAAGAATTCCTTTCTCTATGCATTACCTATGAAATCAATAACAGACAATCGCACTGCAAGATTTTACAGGACCTGCTGTACATGCATGCTCTTCTATTAAGCCGTGCAATTCCGCGCCATCTCTAATTTCCCTCAAGAGGTTATGACAGTCTCCTTGCGAATCCTTCTTTGATTTAATGGATGTAACTATCTAGATTTCTTGGTTCTCTCTTGTATTAAGCTTTGGACAGTGCCTGATTCCGGCACACTACTTGGTTGGAAGCTACATATAGACTTCAGATCAACAACAATGATGGGGGCAATTATTGGCACCATTTAATTTATTCATTCTCGGCGAGATATAGCAGAAGATGAGCTTAATCACCATCAAGATTTTCAAGATACCATTATTGTCATGCATCAAGTGTCTGCAAATGAACACCTAGAGCTCTCGTACGCGATTTCGCCTGTACCAAGCTAAAATAAACTAAGTTCGCGACCTTGAATATATTTACGTGCAAGAAGGGCATATAGCGCGCAGCGGAAGTTTTTAAAAAAGCATTATGCTGCTACCCACGCTCTAATAGCACCAACTATTGATGTGCTTAAGTTGGTTTGCTCGCTTTGGATTTCGATTACAAGGTATATGTATTCGTTAGCTTGCACACGGGTTCTTCTTTTGTTATACCATCTACAGGGATTTAGATTAAAAGTTAAATTTTCTTTTTGAGCAATGCAGTATAGAGAAGGTATTGCACTCCACCAAAAAATTCGATACCGAGATTTCACCGGAAATATATGTTTTGGGGTCCACTTTATCTAAAAATAAAGTATTTTCAGAAAAAGGTCCGTGTATGTCCGTGTGTCTGTTAAAACGATAACTCAAAAACGAAAAGTCGGTAAAATACCAAACTTGGTATTTAATTTTAGAATCTTCCAGGGATGCGACACGAAGATTTTGAGAAAAATCGCCCCACGCCAAACTACTCTTTACATGGAACTTTTTTCGAAAATTTTGATTTTTCTGGGAATAGCCTCTGAAAACTACTTTATTCTGAGTGAATTTTCTGAAATTTTGTATAACTGCTAAACCGTAAGAGATTGACAAAAACTTACCATACAGAAACTGTAGAGCACATTAAAACACACAACTTATGCTGTATACATTTTTTTCTTGGAGTTGATCGTTTTTGAGATATTCCTTGTTTTTGTTTTCAGGGTCGAAAATCTTAACTTTTCTCATACAGGAATTTGTCAACTCATGTCCATACAAATAAAGGAACTTCAGTCACATAGTAACCAGCAAGGATTATCGCTTTCACCTATGCTACTCCCTTATTTCCTTTCTACTTACAGGGAAGAAGGTAATAAGATTATTTCTGCTAATGTTTCTAGATTAGCATGAAGTAAATAGAAGCATAAGCTTTTTAAGAATACGGTTGCAGGGATATAGAGAAAGTCATGTGAATGGTACACATCATATTTTTACTTTCTCTATACGTACTATGTACATAGTGTATAGAGAAGGTATTGTATTGCACCCAAAAATAGATACCGGGATTTCACCGGAAATGTATGTTTTGAGACCCCCTGAATCCAAAAAAATTAGAAAAATGTACGTATCTGTGTGTGTGTGTGTGTCTGTGGGCAACATAGCTCAAAAATGAAAAGACCGTTAAAAACCAAACTTGGTATTTCAGTTTGGTATCTTCCAAGGATTTGACACGAAGATTTTCAAGAAAATCCTTCCACCCCAAACTACCCTTTACATGGAAACAATTTCGAAAATTGTTATTTTCTTTAAAATGGCTCTAATGATTTTGATTACAATCTCGTATATTTAAGATACTTACTTGACAAATAAAATGTATATCTTGAATTTTCTGGGAATAGCCTCTGAAGACTACTTTATTCTGGATGAATTTAACGGATTTTTGCATAACTGCTAAACCGTAAGAGATGGACAAGAACCTAGCACACTGAAAATGTACAACACATTAAAACCCACAATTTATGTTGTATACACTTTTTTCGTGAAGATGACTGTTTCTGATATATTCATGTTTTGTGTTTCAGCTACAAAAACTTGTCAAGTCCTGTCCATTGAAACAAAGGAACTTCAGTCACATAGTAAACAGTTTTTGAGCATTACTTTAACCTATGGTAATCTCTTATTTCGCTTCTACTTACAAGGAAGGAAATAATAAGACTATTTCTGCTTTTTTTTTTTTCTGCTACTACCTGCCCGATGTAGTTTAAAGTTTTTGCTGGATAAGCACAAATGTTTTTGTACGAAATTGGATGTCTTTAGGAGTAATAGAAGTAACTTTTATAGCCCTATATAGTTGGAACAGTCCTCGACTATTTTATCCCCTGCTTCAGTTTACGAGGTATTTCATTAATTGCAGCAGTATGCGTACGGATACTCGCCTGACCTGGCACTAGGTCAATATACGCCACTGATAATGGGCGTTGGCTCATTGGTTTCTGATTTCAATTCTGCCCACCGCTCTTTATATTTGGACACAGCCACAAAGCGTGCAATGCAAATTGCAAGATTCTTTTTTGTTGGAGTGCAAATAACTGTAAAAATTGCATAAAAAGGGAGAGATTAATGACATGGTAGTTAAAAGTCATCATTACAAACCACATATCCTGCAGGTGCTTTGCTTCAAATTAAAAATTACTGACCTGCTATTTTGAATTAACCAAAGCATTAATGTGCACGTCGCAGAGCCTGAGGTTACCCATCGCTTCGGGTTATATCGAGCTCGCGGTATTCCTAGGCCAATGCTGCGCTGTAAAAGAGACATTTTGCCAACAGATATGAGCGCCAAAGGCGATCCCATGTTACGGTTTTAACTGAATACACATCAGCTCTTCTTGTTTTAAAAGCCTTTGTGTATCCAAATTAAATGAATAATATTATCTTTTACTCTCAAATTATACAGAGTGTTTCAAAACGACACCAAACGAAGATGTGGACCTTGTTGTTCATACTGCACGTGATACGTGAGTATACTTATCAGTTCTAAATTCGGCATATACAAAAACTGCCATAAAGTCACCATGGATTAGGCAGTCGTGCATAACCAAATGGCACGTCCCTGGCCCAGTCCAAGAGAGATGCCGGTTGGCAGCGAAGGTCCCAGCCGCGTGTTTTGATACACACGCCGGCGCGGCACAGGTCATCTTAGTAATGGGAGACGAAGCATGTGGGTTTTTTTATGTTTCGTATAACACGTTCTGAGGCTGCTTACGTGACGTATGATTACCGTTGTTCCTTCGCTGCCTAATCCCAAATTTTTTAAACTCACATAAAACTTTAAATAGAAGAGTTTCAAAGTTGCGACATCAAGTTTCGGACAAGTCAAAGTGTAAGCTAATCGACTGCTGTGTTCATTTGGTGTCGTTTTGAAACAGTCTTTATATGTTGCTATGGGAAAAAAATCAGATGGTTCCATTAATATTATTTTCTCTACCTCCTCTGTAACAAAATATCCAATAAGAACTGATTATTCTACCTAATTTATGTTAATCGAGATAAATAATAAGTGGAGATTCAATTCTTTATCAACACTTATTTTGTTTTTTGGACATCCTGAAGTTTATATCTTAATTCTTCCAAGATTTGGAGTTATTTACCATGTTATTTCGAATGAAAGAGGAAAAAAGGAAGCATTTGAAAATTATGGAATAATTTGGAATTTATGGAATAGCTTGAACTATATTATTATTATTATTATTATTATTATTATTAATATTATTATTATTATTATTATTATTAATATTTATATTCTCATAAGTAGAAGGAAAATACTGCAATACTATAGGTTTAGGTCATAGTCAAATCTTATATAAGTAGGTTGCTATGTGTTTGAAATTGAGTTTTCTTGCATGAATAGGAATAAAACAAAAATAACAGGAGTGGCAAGTTCTCGTTTCAGAAAACGTTTAAGTATTTCAAAACTGAAACCGAAAATAGGGAATATTTCTAAAATGAACTCTATAAAAATGTGTACGTCACTAAACTCTGTGTTTAGGAGGTCTACATGTTTGGTCTAGTAAACTTTTGTCTCTCTCTTACGTCTATCACTTATTCAAAATTCATCCAACAAGAAGTTGCTCAGAGGATATTTCATTAAAATTCAATATTTGCTTTTAATTTTTCACGTAAATCTATTTAACATGCGATGTTTTAAACCATTTGGTTGGTGATTTTTGAGAAACCTCAAACCTTTCGAAAAATCTTCCACGCAAAGAGTAGTTTAGGATGAGGAAATTATTCCCTAAATCTTTGTGTTGCATTCTTACAAGTGCTAAACGTAAACATCTGCTCTTCATTTTTAGTTAAGTGGTTCACAGACACACATACATCCTTTTAAAATTGTTTTTATTTATCGAGGGGACCCTTAATAAATAAATATACATAAAATACAGGTATATGTATTTATAAATATTTAAAATACAGTCTTTTGCAGGTGTGACTGAAGCTAATTGATAGTTTTTCCACCTTTAACTACTATAAAGCACAACAACAACAACAACAACAATAATAATAATAATAATAATAATAATAATCATAATAATACTACTAATAATAATCATAATAATAATCATAATAATAATAATAATCATAATAATCATCATCATAATAATAATCATAATAATAATTATAATAATAATAATAATAATAATAATAGTAATAGTAATAATAGTAATAGTAATAATAATAATAATATTAATAGTAATAATAATAATAATAATAATAATAATAATAACAACAACAAGAACAAAAAGAACAACAAGAACAAGAACAAGAACAAGAAGAACAACAAGAACAAGAACACCAAGAACAAGAACAACAAGAACAACAAGAACAACAAGAACAACAAGAACAACAAGAACAACAAGAACAACAAGAACAACAAGAACAACAAGAACAACAAGAACAACAAGAACAACAAGAACAACAATAACAACAAGAACAACAAGAACAAGAACAACAACAACAATAACAATAACAATAAATAATAATAATTAATAATAATTAATAATAAATAATAATGATGATAATAATAATAATCGTCAGGAGTAACAAACTTTAAAGATGAGTACTAATGGCTCAGCGCTGCGGGGGTGATATCGAGTTCTCGATATTCCTAGGCCAATGCTGCGCTGTAAAAGAGACATTTTGGCAACAGACATGAGCGCTAACGGCGATCCCATGTTTCGGTTTTAACTGAATACACTTGAGCTCTTCTAGTTTTAAAAGCCTTTGTCTAACAAAATTAAATGAGTAGTATTATTATTTACTCCCAATTTATACAGAGTATTATGCATGTCGGTGTGGAAAAAAATCAGATGGTTGCATTCACATGATTGTCGTTACCTCCTCTGTAACAAACTATACTTAAAATAACTTTTTCTTCTACCAACTTCATGTTTATCGATGTAAATATTAGCAGAAATTCTTATTATTTATATTTTTATAAGAAGTATGGAAATAACGGAATTCACTAAGCTAAAGCCATAGTCAAATTTTATATAAGTAGGAAGTTATGTGCTTGAAATTAGGTTCTCTTTGCATGGACAGGACTAAAACAAAAGTAACAGAAATGACAAATTCTCCTATGAGAAAATTGTCACGTGGTACCAGTTTTTCAATGCCGATGTTATACTTTTCTGCCGCCAAAGAATTTATTAGTTCTTTTGAATGTTTAGCCAATCAAACTTTATACAAGTGTATGGTGATAATACAATGAACGAATCTTCAGTGAGGAAATGGCGCATAATTTACGAATACTCAAGGAAGAACCAATGGGACGATAAACACCGGAGTGGAAGCTCATTAATAGTTAGGGAGGAGTTGAAAGTAAATGTTGAAAACAGAATTAAGAGAAACCGGTGTTTCACTTTGGACTGTACGTGACTTTTTGAATGGAAAAGATTTCCTAGTCATGAAGTCCTAAAAGTGACAGTGACACCTTGGCTCAGATCTTCAGCGGTGGAGGAGTAAAACATCTGCATTGAAAAACCGGTACCTCGTGACAATAAACACCTTGATAGCAATGACTGTTACGTTGAAAAATAGAGTAAGGTAGGTATTGTAACTTTGTAAATAAAGTTTTGTGTTGATAACTGACACTTTCTGGATGGCCTTCGTATGTTTTTGTGGCATGCGCAAGAAACACGATTTTCTCGGACCTTGACACCACTTCAAGTGTCCCTATCATACTTTACGACACAAAAATTTACCCCACCACATTATAAACCTACTATTACAGTTACCTAACAACCTGGTTATGCAATCTGCTTCATCAGGCTGTATAACCAATTTACATTTCTTTGATATTTGAAATGGGTTATTATTTAGACCTCTAGAAACTATTCCTTCGTTTGTTGTCAACACTGATCTTTAAAAAGGACATGCTTTTAAAATCGGGTTCCTTTTACAATTTTAATGCAATGAATCTGAACATGTTACTGATTGTGCTAGTAAATGTGATTTATAAACCTAAGTATTAGATTTTTGATATTTGTTTTACGTGCACAAAAACATTATAGTTGACTCATGATTTTTTTTAAATGAAACATTATACCCTTACAGTATATATAAAAAGTCAATTTCTAGTTTTATTATTCGTTGCATAAAAATTGTAATAGAAGATAGAGTTTAATTGCAGCAAATTTCTAAAAAAAACTGTATTTGGAGAAAAATAAGTCAAAATGTATATTTAATGGGTGTAGGTTTTTAAAAATGGACCTAATTTACTAAAAACTACAAATAGAGTATCAATCTTCCGAATTATGTTGAACCAAAAAGGTGATTTTTAAGCTAAAATACCAGCACTGGACCACACAACGGAATATCAATGTATTATAAAATAGCCTCAAAGTTTCCAATTTTGCTATAAACCGTTTAGAATTTGTTTAGGTTAACAGAAGATGAGCATTGGATTGATAAGAAGGCATTCGTGTTTATTTTATTATGTAGCTTCCAAGGCAACTGTATACTTGTTTGATTTATTTGTTTACCCTGGTAAGAATTAAGACCATAAAGTCTTCTGTTCCACTTTGTTAGACAATGCAGTGCAACATAATAAACACATAAAATTGACAAAGATATAATACATATATTAAACTTGATAAAAACAAAATACCAAGCAATGCAATCTAATAAAACAAATATAGAAAGTTCCAACAAATATATGAAAATGAAGAAAAGAAAATATCGTAACTAAAATATATTAATTGAAAGAAGCAATTTATCTAAATTTTTTAATATTTAAATTTTGAATATTGCATTCTAGCCCCTAAAAGAATGGCGATAATAACTGGATGTAAGTATTTACATTCTAATATAACAGCAACCGTCTTCCTATAAATAGAGAGTGCAGAGGGGGTTTGAAGAATTGCATATTTACTTTAGTTTAACATGCTCTAATCTGGTAGCTCATACCAGACTGTGGTTTATATAGGTAAATGACGCTTTAAGCTACTCGACTTTTTATTATCAAAATAATGGAAAACCCCAGAAAAAGCCTTATCTGGACTCGCCGAAAGTCGATCTCGGGGCTTAGTGAATATGAGGCAGACGCTACAGCTACGTCGCAGAAGATGGATGGTAACAATTTAACAGCGTCAAAGGGATTCATGGCCTCAGGCAAGACGCGACTTTCATACGTTCATTGACCGCTCACGATTACTGAGGATACTGACCTTGCGTCCGTATTTTGTATTCTCTATACACTGTTTTAGTGAGCACGTGCTGCTTTTATCTAGAAGTAAATGTGCATTGAACTTTGGTTTTACGTACTCCAAATTCGTACATAGTGTATGAACAAGGTATAGCAATGTACAAACAAATACCGATACGGGGGTTTCACCGGAAATACATGTTTTGGGACCCCCTGAATCCAAAAAAAAGAATGTTTAGAAAAATGTCCGTGCGTGTATATGTGTGTATGTGGGGTGCCAGTATAGCTCAAAAACAGAACGTCCGTTAAATACTAAATTTGATATTTAAGTTCAGTATCTTCCAAGGATGCAACACGAATATTTAAAAAAAATATTCCTCACCCTCAACTACCCTTTACTTGAAAAATTTTCTAAAATTTTGATTTTCTCAGAAATGACTAAGGATGTTGATTAAACTATCGTATGCTAAAGATATTTACATGACATAAAATCTGTATCTGGAATTTTGTGGGAATAGTCTCTGAAGACATATTTATTCTAGATGAACTTTGCGGAATGTTACATAACCGGTAAATCGTAAGAGGTAGACAAAACCTTTGCTCGCAAAAAATGTAGAGTTTATTAAAAATCACAATTTATGTTATATACATTATTTTTCCGTGGAGTTGACTGTTTTTTATACTTTTTCATGCAGGAATTTATCTAATGCTGGCCATACAAAAACAGGAGCTTCAATCACATAGCAACCAGCTTTTTAAAAGATTTGAGTGTCGTGTTAACCTATGGTTCTCCCTTATTTGCGTTATTCTTAGGAGAAAGTAAGTAAAATGACTATTTATATCAGTCTTTTCTCGATTAGCATGAAGTAAATAGAAGAATAAGCCTTTTAGCAATAATTAGTTGCAAAGATGTAGAGAGAAAGCCATGTGGATTAAACAGATAAGATTTTTATACGTTCAAATCCTTTATTGATAATGTTTATCTGAGATGTGGAACAGATCTACTGTTTATTCATGATGACTGTTTTAAATACCTTGAAAAAAACGTTATTCAAGTTGATAGAGGAACTCATTATAATCACACAAGTTTAAACACTTTAATAACAAAACAAATTAGAATTTAAAATCTGAAAGAACTTTAACATCATCTTTAACAAGGAAACAGCAAGGGAAGAGAAATCTGATTCCATTCATTACTGTATTCTATTCCCAGAATGGAAATTAGGATCGTATATACGGACTACAAGAAAATGGGACTCTTTAGAGATTTACGTCACTAAAAATAAAAATTTGTAGGCGCTCAGAAATACGTTTCTGTGATGCTTCAAGAAATCTGAATGAAGAAATAAGAGACTGTTGAAAGTTGATATACAACAAAGAGAAAGGTTATATTTGGACATGCAAACAGAAATAGTAAGATTACTTTAACGATATATAAATGGATACACACCAATAAGAAACACGACATCTAACCAAACAAATAGAAATGTCAAAGTTCAAGAGGCAATGGTATTACGGCAGAAGACAAGAAAGAAGAAGTAAGAGGCGACAGGAGAAGTGAACGGAAATATAGATGCGAGGAATAGGAATCATTTGATATAGAAGGTAGCATTTTAATATATATTTTACTGACTTACTTTATAACAAACTAGTAGTTTTTGTTTTTTGGGTTTTCTTCGATTTTTATGAATTCATAAATTTGAAGCTTTATGAGCTGTATTTCTTTTACTCAGGTCGTCTCCTTAGCGTGTTGATAGCGCAGCTGCTTATCAAGCGGGAGACCTGGGTTCGATTCCTGGTACCGGTGTGGGAAGATCTGGTCCGGAATGCACTCATCCTCGTGAGCTCCCTGGGGGCCAGTTGAGGAGACACTTTATGAAGAAGTAGTGGCTCCAGGTCATGAGGACGGCATTGATTACCCTCCAATACTGCACCCCATTCATGACATCTGTCATGGACCGCAGTAGCCGGGTGGTAGGCCAAGGTTCTTTGTGAGCCGTCGTGCCATGGAGTTGTTATTTTTTATTATTATTATTATTATTATTATTATTATTATTATTATCATCATCATCATTATTATCATTATTATTATTTATTTCTTTTACTCACCAACACGAACTCTTATAAACAACTATTGCATTCCATCTAAAATTTTCGGTATCTAAATTCCAGTATTTTTCAGTTGCTGTCGAGCTGTTGGATTTTCCAGGAAAACTTCTTCCTTAAGATAACACAACTAAAAGTCGGTCGGATTGAGATCTGCAGATCGCGGCGGCCACTTTGTTGGAAAGTGTCTTCTGATGACACGATCGTCAAAGATATAGGTAATCGTTTTGCAGGGGTATGGGGCGGAGTGTCCTCTTGCATGAAGATAATACTTTCCATATCGTGATTCCTCAATCTAGAAATGAGGTTTTGTAGCATGCCATAATAGCGCTTACTATCTATAGTAACAGTCTGTCATTCCATTGTTGTCTTTTTGGAAGAAATAAGCTTTCAATTGAAGCCTTACTATGCATGGCTATTTAATCATGATTTTTTTTTTTTTATAGGTTAACGTCCTTTAACCTGGTTGGTCATATCGGACGGTGAAAGAAATTGGTGAACTGATGCTCAAATGATCTCGGGGTCCATGGAGCTTAAAGTTACTCCACATTCGTCTCTCAGAATAAGGGAAAATCCCCCAAAAAAACCTTACACGGGTAACTCACCCTACGCGAGATTCGAACTCACGACCTGTTGATTATGATTTGGTGCTTCACGGCGCAGGAGATCGTGTGTTCGAGTCCCGCCTTGGGCATGGCTGTTTGTGTGTTTGCACATGTGTTTATGCCTGTATATGTATATGTAAAAAGAAAAACGGCAAATCCATAGGTCAACTAAAGTAATGTAGAAAACTGGAAAAAAGAGGAAAAAATAAAGGAATAATAAAAACAAAATGTGAGGCAGACGCGGCACCAGGTGGGCATGAAAATCTTATTTGATTTGAAACTTACAAATTTTATAGCAGAATGAATATAATTACTAATGATTTATTAAACAAAACCGTACCCTAAGTAACTGGAAACAAAAATAGCCTCATTGCTTCATCAGTATGTGATTTTTTTTGTTTTTATCCTATTTCAAATATTATAATATTTATGGGGGTTTAAAATTTGAAGTTACGTTTGAAATACCATATACTTAATATTGTAAGATGCTGTAAAAAAAGAATACAAGACGAACCGTTGCTTTACGTATGTACCTGTTGTTCAGTATGGTGGTATTCCTGCTTGGAACAGAAAGGAGGTTTCCGAAACTTCTACCTTCCTGTGTGAAATCAAAGCCAGGGAGAAGAGGGTCCATAATGCAGTGCGGCACAGGAGAGACAGACTTATGACCCTGTGTTTATACCGCCACCAGCACTACGTTATGCTCTACTTACCTCTTCTGATAATGATCATCACCACCATCACCATCAGAACCCGCCCACTGCGTACCAGTTAGCCAGCATTGTCTCGCTTCGCCCTAGTTTATTAGATGCGTTCGCGATGTCAAGCAAAATAGTTATCCTTAACGATTAGCATGCCAAGCACCCCTATCTTTTGCATACAACAGAGCCTGACCATGGTAACTAAGCTCGTAAAATCCATTATTGTGTTAGACGAGATTTGCTTCTGTTGTTTAGGGTTTTTGTGCTTTAGCAGAGACTGATGAAAATTGCCAAAAACAATATTTTCAGCTTTTCTGCTCTCTTATAACTTGGAATTTTCTCTTTAATCTCATATGCGTATATTTCTATTGTAGGCAGCATTTTATATTGTTTTAAAACCAGTGAAATACTTTCTCTTAAATACAATCGGTAGGCGATACAGAGTAATTTAATAATCTATGTGCTGCGATTAACCTTAAATTCTTTCGTAAATTATGTCCTATACGTAGTTTGTATTTTTAATTTCATAATAACCATATTATAATATTTATATAAATACCGCAAAGTAAACTATTTTACTTATTTTAATGAACAAATTACACTTTAAGCCCTACATACGCCAATCCCCTCATACTGTTTGAGGGTATATCTTCCTTTATGCTCTAGTCCTGACGTTCCTGTGTGTTTTCTCTCCTTTCCTTTCTCTCGCTTTTTTTTTCTCATCAATTTTTCTTTGAACTTTCCCAAAATTATTCCTATTTCTTTTTAATTTCCAACATTTTATCGCTATCATCCCTCCTGCCATTCTAACATTTGTGTTACTAAATTTATTCATGTGATTCAATTTATTATTTACTTTCATTCATTAATACTGCCAGTACTAGCCTGCTCCCCACACAAAATACATCATTCTAGTTCATTGCGTTTTAACCTTCAAAAGTGATGCTCCGGTCCACCTGCAAGCTAATTATTTCCTCTGTTTTAGCATGACTTGGTTCGTAAATTTAGATTACAAAAGAATTTAAATAGAGAAATTCTACATGTAAATAGTTATTTTTATGCGATTTTGAGCTCCATTTTGGTTTATCAATTTCAGTGTAAATAGTTAGAATTCATGAAAATGATTTTTCGGTTCATTACAGTATTAAAATATTTTTTATATTACGGTTTTATCCCCTTTAAGTATAGTTTAAGGATGGATGATGACACTTGAATCAAAATTTATTGTTTTGTAGTCATGCCTAATAAAGAATAGGATGCTGAGAGCCACCCTATATAATGAGCGACTATAAATAAAGTTTGATTTAATTTAATTGAGCTTCCCTAATGTTCCCTATTTCTACATAACCTAGACTATTTTAATTATTATTATTATTAGTGTTGTAATGTAAATAGCTAAAAGTATATTAAGTTGTATATTTGTAAGATATAGAGCAAGGCAAGGAACTACAAAAAGACCCATTTCAGGTGAAAGCAGGAGAAATCAAGCAGCAGGGGATGGAGTTTATGGCTCAGCCATTGTGTTGGGTTGTGTGCAAAGCCAGGGACATTCTATAACCTTCTGTAAACAGGTATTTCACAGTAATATAAATGTCACGGGTATGATGAATAGCAACAAATAATGCATGCATGTAATAGCGTATAGCGCTATGATGACGATGTCAGTGCAAAAACATAGAAAATAACAGATCAGGACATTGACTCCGAGTTGATGACAGCTTTAGGTATATAAGAGGATGGAATGTGGATCGCAGCACTCTCTGCGATGTAAAATTTGTGACAAATCCACATATTTGAGCTCTGAATCCTCACCAGTTTGAGATATTTATACTTTGTAAACTTGTGTTTGTAAAATCAGTGTTAACACTTTAGCATCAATTATTAAAATCACACAAGATCTTGATGTATATGAATAGAAAAAGCATACGCTGTTCACCTCTGATTAAAAAGATGTTCTCTACACTTCGGCCACTACTTCAATCTTCTGTTATCCATTCTTTCTATATTTCTCTTTATAGAAAATAAAAATTTTTAGATCACCCTATGTTTTCAGTTTATCTATGTCTTCTGTCCTATTTTTCAATGACTTCTGAATACTTTTTTGTTTTCTTTTCCTTTCATTACTATATATCCTATGTCAAATTCAGTACACTTTTCTCCATTACAATGACTATATACACCTCTTTAATTATCTTCAGTTGTTGTATACACATTTTAAAAATACTTCCGTTTTCGTGTTTTAAACAACAGTATCGGCATTTCAGTACTGTCTCTAGAATCATACCCCTTCTTTTTAATACCGTTTAGTTGCACCATTTTATATCCCTTTTAGCCTTTTTGTTTTTTAGGCATTTTATATCTATGTTAAATGTTATAGTTTTGTTGCGTATAAGTTTTGCTACTATTGTTGCCTCGTGAACCCTCTCTAACCATTTATATCTCTAGTAATTTCTTTTGCTTCTATCCTTGTACCATATGCTGTCCTCTGATAGAGCATTTTCTTATTCCAAATAGCTCCGTATTCTTTCACTTATACTTGTTTCTTTTTAATACAGTTTCTCTTCTTTCCTTAATATATTTATTTTCTTAAATCCAACGAATTTAAGATAAGTATATTCTCTACTTCGTACATAATCCATAAATATTACATGGAATCTTAGGGCCCTTTGTGGCTTATGCGACACTAGGGAGAGAGCCAAAACTCGCCTACAAGCTTCCAACGCCGCTCCTTCTCTTCATGCGCCGCGAGCAATGCGGCGGTCTCCCTGAGGGAGCACGTGCTCGAAAGTCACGAAGATGGGTCCCGATAGAGCGATACCGACGTCAAGAAAAACCCTTTCCAGTGCGCAAGTCACCAACCAGCCGCAACCCTCCGAACAAAGTCGCCTGGTCCTTCAACCCTTGAAAAAGTTGACAAGGAAATGTGGGGCATAAAAATAACTTTCCCTGCATTTGACCCGGGAAAACACAGAAAAAAGCTTTGAGTGAAGAAGGACGGCCACGAGAATCGAATCCATGATCTTCCAAATGCGAGCCACAGACGAAACCAACGAGCCACCTCGCTCAGTTTCCGAGGGTGAGTCAGGTTAAGTTGCTGAGACATTTAAATGAATCAATTGAAAGTAAAATAGCTAGTTAAGTTTATTATACATGAATAGTAGGTGTAGTAATTTTATTTTTAGAATATAAATTCAATTTAATAAATATAAAACAGAATTTACCTCATCCAACTATTCATACAAGCCTTCAATTAAAAGACTAATGATTAATAAACATTTCTCCACACTAAACAAAAAGAACTGAAATTTAATTGATTCACATGACAAAAGCTTTTAAAATATATGACTATAGCGTTAGTCTAGAGTGTATTCCCTTATTTCCTTCTGGTTACAAAGAAGCAAGTAATATCACCATTTTTGCTATGTTTATCTTCATTGGAATACTATAGGTAAATAAATAATCTTTTGTAAAAGTAGTTTGTTTGCAGAACAGCTAGAGAGAGTCAGGTGAATGAAAAAAAAATTGAAATGGCCCGTTATTTATGGACGCTCTTTAACTGCCATGGTTCTCAGCGTCCCATTCTATATTGGACGTGAAAGATCGCTTAATTTTGCTCAGAGGCCTCTCTTATCGGGCTTGAGGTTCTTTTACGTGCCGTAAATCTACGACACGGGACCCACAGCTTTACTTCCCTTCCGAGGAAGCCACGCAAAGGATTTTTACGCCCGAAAAAATCCATCGTCCTCCGCGGGTTTGAACCCGCGACCTTGGGTATATGAAGTTAACATGGTAACCATTACACCACGGAGGGCGACTAGGTGAATGAAACACATCAGATTTTCCCTTTAGGTAAGTTATATAAAATTGTGCTTTGAAGGCGGAAATGACGTCATGGAGTGTTAGTTGTTAGGTAAACTTTTGTTGCCTGGTGCCAAAATTAAGCCAACTGTGCATGATTTAATGCCACAGTTCTATAAATCATGAAATGTATGCCATTTAAATTACGTTTTGTTTATTGCATTTTATTCTACACTGGATAAAAAATACACAACACATATTATGTATTTATTATCTATGAAATCCTATTATTTGAATTGAAATGGAAACTACAGTGTCATATGAAATCCTAACAAATTTTTGTTCTCGGTCTAGCTGGACTATTTTGACACATAAGTTAGAATGATGTTCGTGAATGAGTTCTGCTATAAAGTATTAATTAAAATGATCCATATTTCCAAACAATGTCTCTTCCGATAGAAAAATCTGTTCACATGACTTTCTCTGAAACAAAAAATTCTTAATAAGCCTATTCTTGTACTTACTTCATGCTAATCGAGATACGCATTAGCAGAAACAGCCTTATTACCTAATTCCTTATAAGTAGAAGGAAATACACTAGGCTAAACCGACATTAAAATGTTTTAAAATGTGGTTACTATGGGATTTAAATCCGTTTTTTAGCGTACACAAGCACTGACAAGTTCCCGCATGATGAAAGTTTTAAGTATTTTAAAACTGAAGTCAATAAAAAGGAATATCTCGAAAATGGCCAACTCCACGAAAAAAATGTATGAGACATAAATTGTGTGCTTTAAGTAGATCTATATTTTTGTGGAGTACGTTTTTGTCTATCTCTTACGGTTTACTAGTTATGCAAAATTTAGAAGAATTCATCCAGAATAAAGAGGTCTTCGAAGGCTATTTCCAAAAAAAATTCAAGGCATACATTTCATTTCTCACGTAAATATCTTAAATATAAGAGTTTTATTCAAAATCGTTAGTACTATTTTTGAGAAAATCAAAATTTTGTAACCTTTTTTTATTTAATTTTGGGGTTTGGGGATTTTCTTAAAAATCTTCTTGTGGGATTCTTAGAACATACTGAACTTAAATATAAAGTTTACAGTCTAACGGACTTTTATTTCCTTCAGCTATACTGCCCGCAGACACACGCGCGCACACATGGACATTTTTATACAGCTTTTTTTGGATTCAGGAGGTCCCAAAACATGTATTTTCGGTGAAATCTCTGTATCGAGCTTTTGAGTACAATAAAATACCTTCTCTGTACACTATGCATAGTATATGTAGAGAAAGTGATAGAACTAGATACGACATGGTCATAAAATTTAAGATAAATTGCAGCCAGGAGGCTTTGTAACTCGGCTAAATATGGTGGATGGGTAATGGCTCATGCAGCCCTATATCCTTTGAATACAAATACCAAAAAGTAATTAAAATGCATTGCGCAGCATAGAGGTAGTGGAATTGACATTTATATAAGACTTCAAGTTTCACTACGTTGATTGATGACGCAGTTGAGATTGTAGGCGTCATAAACCTTTCACTAGATCATATTAGGTCTGAGCAATTGTCAATTCAATCAAATACATACATTTAACAGTATAGAAGTGTATCTCCTTAAAATAACATAAATGGGGCAACATTAATTGAAAATATCTGATTTAATAAAAAAGGTTTATCTTGAATATTCTAAAAACAGCCTATAAAACACTCTCCACTCTAGTGAACCGTATGAAAGAGACAAAAGTTTTACTACAAAAATCTAATGTGTTTTATTCACATACATTTCTCTAGCTGTTCCACAAACGATCCTTTTATTCAAAAGATTAATCTTTTACCTACATCATACTAATAAAGATAAACATAAGCAGAATTACTCTTATTACTAGCTTCCTTGTAAAGAGAAGGAAAATAAGAAAATCCACAGGCTAAGGCTAGTCTCGGCATTGACAGGAGTACAAAAGCAAAAAAAAAAAAAAAAAAAAAAAAAAAAAAAAAAAAAAATAAGAGACAGGGAAAAAAAAAAAGGTTTCTTCCAGTTTGAGAAAACTTTAACTGACTTAAAATTGGAACCAATAATCCGGATTATCTCAAAAACGTTAACTCTACAAAAAAAATCTTTATTTATTTCATGCTAACTGAGAAAAATTAGCAGTAATAGTCTTATTTCTTGCTTTATTGTAAGTAGAAACGAAATAAGGGAGTGCCATTGGTTAAAGTGAAAGTCAAAAGCTGGTTTCTATGAGACTGAAGTTCATATGCTTTTATGGACACGAGTTGGCAAATTCCTGTATGAGAAAAGTACAAGTTTTTCAAAGCTGAAATCAAAAACAAGGAATGTCTCAAAAACGATTAACTCTACGAAAAAAAATATATAACATAAATTGTGTGTTTTAACCTGCACTATATTTTTGTGTGTTTTTGTCCATCTCATACGATTTAGTAGTTATGCAAAATTCATCCAGAATAAAGTAGTCTTTAGGGGATATTCCCAGAAAATTCAATATATACATTTTATTTGTCAGGTAAATATCTTTAATATACGATATTTTAATCAAAATGGTTAGAAACATTTTTTAGAAAATCAAAATTTTCGAAAAAAGTTCCATGTAAGGGGTAGCTCGGAGTGGAGGGATTTTCTTGAAAATCTTCGTGCCGCATCCTTGGAAGATACCAAACCTAAATACCAAGTTTGGTTTTTAACGGACTTTTCGTTTTTGAGCTATGCTGCCCACAGACACACGCACACACACTCACAGACACACACACACAGACAGACACACACGGAGATTCTTCTAAAAATGTTTTTTTTTTATTCAAGAGGTTTTAAAACATGTATTTTCGGTGAAATATCGGTATCGATTTTTGGGTGCATTACAATAACTTCTCTATACACTATGTACATAGCACGTATAGAGAAAGTAAAAATGTATATCACATAAATTGTGTGTTTTAATGAGATCTACATTTTTATGTACCAGCTTTTGTGCATCTCTTGCGGTTTACCAACTATATAAGTCATTCAGAATTAAGAGGTCTTCAGAGGCTATTTCCAGAAAATTCATGATATGCATTTCGTTTGTCATACAAATATCTTATACATATAAAATACATAAGGTTTTTTAAATATTTTAATCATAAGTGTTAGAGGCATTTTTGAGAAAATAAGTGTGTTCGAAAAATGTTAAATGTAAAATATAGTTTGGGGCGAGGGGAGGTTCTTTAAAATCTTCTAGTCGCGTTCTTGTAAGATACCAAACTTAAATACCAAGTAATGTATTTAACGGCCTTTTTGGACTAAGGGGCCCTTAAAACATGCATTACCGTGAAATATTGACATCAAATTTTGGGTACAATACAATAGCTTCTCTATACTGTATATTCATAGTGCGTATAGAGAAAATAGAAATGTCTATAGCTCTCATTAAATCACGCCATTTATGTCCTATATATTTTTGTGTGAAATTAACTATTTCCAAAGCATACCTTATTAAAATTTTGAATTTTTTAATAATTATATTTTTCACTAAATTTCGTTTGACCAACGCTGATCAAATACACGGTGTAGTTTCTTAAAATGCATCTTTTTTTTTTTTTTTTTTATTACGGGTTCCTTAAAAATGTATTTCCAGGGAAATCTGGGTATTGAACTTACGGGTGGAATACAATATCTTTTCTGAATAGTGGTTGTCAAAAGTGGAATTAAACAAGGAAGAGAAATAGTTTTTGGAACAAAGAGAAATGAATGAGGTGTGGGAATTTGACTATTTGGGGGAAGATTAACTTAGAATTAAGGTTGGTAAAATCATGGCAGAAACTTATATGCAAAAGGTAAGACTACAATGACAGGAATTGGGATAGTAGAGGCAAAAATTTTATTCGCAGCTGAAATATGGGGTATCAATCATAGGAAAAAGGCTGATGTTTTCCATTCGCATGAATTTCTATAACAAGTTGTTATTAATAATGATACTCTTCTATTCACTTCATGCTAATCGAGATAAACATTACCAGAAACGGTCTTATTATTTAAATCCTTATAAATAGAAGGAAAACAAGGGAATATACTAGCCTAAACAGAAAGTCAAGTGCTTTAAAAAGAGGTTGCCATGTGATTGAAATCCTATCTTTGCGTGGCCAAGAGTTGACATGCTCCCTACGAGAAAAGTTTAAATATTTTTAAACTGAAACCAACAGCAAGAAATATCCCACAAGCAGTCAACTACATGAAGAAAATTTATATGGCATAAATTGTGTGTTTTAAGGTGATCTACATTTTTGTGTAGTAAGATTTTGTCTATCTCTTACGGTTTACCAGCTCAGATCAAGTCAGACAAATTCATCCAGAATGAAAAGGATATTCCCAGAAAATTCAAGATATAAATAGCATCTGCGATGTAAATATCTTTGATATACATATGTTAGTCAAAATCTTTAGAGCCAGTTTTGAGAAAATCAAAGTTTTCGAAAATTGTCCATGTTTAGGGTAGTTTGTCGTGGGGGAACTTTCTTCATAATTTTTGTGTCGCATCCTTGGAAGATACTGAACTTAAATACCAAGCTTAGGATTTAACGGAATTTTAGTTTTTGAGCTATGCTGCCCACAGACACATGCATACACACACACAGACACACAGATATTTTTCTAAAAATGGAATTTTTGGATCCAGGGGTCTCGAAACATATATTTCCCGTGAAATCTTGGTATCGAATTTTTGGGTGGAATGCAATACCTTCTCTGTCCACTATGTACATTGCACATACGGTTAGAGAAGGAGTTTTTTTTGGACTCAAAAGACTCCAATTACGCTAGGACGTGTAGAGAAAGAGAGAGAGAGAGAGAGAGTAAGAATAAAATTGATCAAATGTTTGATTGTGTTCGTTTACTTATGCAATTAGAATAACGCGGTGGAGCTTCAAAGGATGTGTTAATCACCTTTTTTGGTTTGTTGCTAAAATTTATCTTTTAGCTACAACATGATATTAAAGAATTGGATTCCAGTGTAATATAGTCGTGGTCAGACGCTTGTAAACAACGAAAGCGGAACGTCAGGAATGACAGTAATTTTGTGCCTCTCCACCTTGCATTAAAGCTGGTTCTGTTAGCGCTTCAGATGTTTTAAACGCATTCAGAACTTGGCAGTCCTTATAACTTAAGAGTGTCTAGATATGCTTCTTACTTATGGCAAAAATCAATCTTTAAGATTATTATTTCAGAGAACATTCGAAGATTGAGGTGAAACATGACGAGATTGATACCTTTGATCATATAGTCACACATGTGTTTGAAGCAGTCCTAGAGGTTAGGCAGAACGCAGAAGCTCTAAAGAGGGTAGGGCAAAACTGGCTAAGAAGATGCGATGCCTGCATAGATTCTAACGGAGCACGGTTTGAAAATCCACTGTAAATGGACATATCATATTGGTGATATTGCAGTTATGGATAAATAATACATTTCCTTTTCAGCAAATATGTGCCGTTGATTTAATTCATCCACGATACAGCAGAATGAGTTATTTCCATGATTCATATTTGAATTCGATTTATCTTTGATCTTCAGAATAAACCTTATGCGTAGCCTCTAACATAGCATTTAAGTTTGGCCCCATTAATACGATCGCTTGAAACAGAACCATATCACCCCTCGTTAGTGGCTGTAGCTGATAATAAACACGTGGCAAACCTGATTTCAAGCATGAACCAAACAAAAATTGGCCTGACCGATAAACTAAACAAGTCGTTAGGCCTACTTCATTGCCAGATTGTAATGTATTCAAATACGTATTCAATAATGTATTCAGTTATGTTCAGTTATCCGTTACTTTTCAAGAGAGATGACATTGTCATTGGATTTTATTATTCGTCTTATTTGAATTTCCCAACATATGAAATCTGCGCACTTGTACATCTAAAACCTTGTATATGCAGAATAGCACTAATCGGCACTTGTATAATAAGAGAGGTAGCGGTCAGTGTTCCGCATGCAATGAGTGCGATCATTACTTCTAAACCAATCCCGATATCTGTTTGATAGTTCATATACTTCCTTGGAATTTGCGTCAAAAATAAAATATAATATTCCATTTTATGATTTGATGAGAGTAATAGGCAATCAAGGTAAGCTTATGCAATTGTTTACAATGCGTTAAGTATGTTACTTAATTCTAATAACATTTAAGTCCTTGCTCCCCCACCATTCGCACGTCTTCTCATTTCTTCTGTCTTGCTCGTTTAAAGTGCCAGTATTATATGGAAGGGCTTTATTTCTCCCCAGGAAGTTCTCCAAAGATCTTTCGATTGAGGACTCAAAGTCGTTTCCCTGTGATCCATTAGTGATGTAGACACAGAAGATTGTTATCAAGACAGTCCAAAAGTGCTTACCTAAGTTTGTAACAGAGGACTAAAGGCTGAACTCAAATCATAATCTTCTTCTTTTATTATATGTAATTGTAGTTTGTACTCCAGGAGTACTCTTAGAACTGGCCGATCTAATATTAAAAAAAATATTTACCCACAAGATACGAAAAAGTATTGAAAAACTTTATCATCATAATGACTTTTATGTCAGAAAAAATATAAATATCAGAAACATTTAGGAATAGATATACCTTCATGGAATATTTTCACAATGCTACAAAAAATTCTTGTTCAACACAAATGCTAATTCTAGTGCACTCTGTAACTTTCCGGTATCACATTTTTGTGTTTTTAGTAATATTTCCCATTTATCCTGACTTAATTACATTACAAGCATTGAAATGACTCCCAGGCCCAATTATTGGAAAATAGTTATTTTTCGTGTTATCATGTAAAATACTTATAATATAACCAAGCCGTTGGAATCGCCTTTCAGAAAATACGAGGTCTGTCAGAAAATAATCCTACAGTATTTTTCTTTCTTTCTATTGTTTTTTTATTTCAAAAACCTGATGGAGTTTAATAAAGTGCGCTTGCATGAGCCGACCAAAATTTTTCGTGAGCATGCGTGAATTTTTTCCCGTCTGTTGATATCGTCAGTTGCTGGCAAACAGCAGTTGAATAAGGTAGTGTGTAATACTCGAGTCGAATTCTCATTGTAAGGGAAGTGACGGAATGTTTGGCGCAGTGTTACTCTAACAAGTTTTGCCAGAAACTGGAAGAAAGCCAGACGGAAACCATTCGGAAGATTCAGACTGCTTTCCTTGACGATGCTAGGAGCATCAAATGAATGACCATGCCATTCCCGAAGTGAACTGTGTGGTGATGCGGCATATCGTGTAATATCCGAGAAATTGTGCAAGAGGTGAGCATCATCACTTTTTCGGCATATTCCATTGTGAATCAAAATTTGGTCATGAGGAGAGAGGGGACCAAAGCTGCTGATGTGAAGCAAAGGCAACTTCGTGTTGAAGCCTCACAGGACATACTGGACTCCAAAAACAATGACTCCGACTTCCTGAACAGCATAATCACTGCTGACGAAACCTGAGTGTAGGGGTACGACTCGAAAACCGAATCTCAGTCGTCACAGTGGCAACATTCCTCGTCCCCAAGACCAAAAAAGGCCCGCCAAGTGCACAGCAATGTCAAAGTGATGCTGATATTTTCTTTGAATCTCGCGGTGTAGTACAACACGAGTACGCACCACAGTGCCGAACAATCACCAAAGAGTACTACAGAGATATCCTCTGTTGCCTACGTGATGCTGTCTGGGTTTGTGATCAACCTTCACCACGACAATACTCCAGCACATTCCTCGCACTTCATTCAGACTTTTTTGGCGAGACACCAGACCTGAGCTTCAACAGGCTCTTTACTCTTCTGATATGCCCCCCTGCGACTTCTGGCTGTTCCCCAAACTCAAGAGGCCATTGAAAGGAACACGATTTCAGACAAGAGAGGACTTTATGGCAGCAACGACAGGCGAGCTCAAATCCATTCCGAAAGAGGCTTTTTCGGCATGCTTCCAACAATAGCGGCACTGCTGGTAGAAGGGTTGGCGCCAAAGGGGAGTACTTCGAGTGTGATTAGATGTCCAACTGTCCAGGTAAACTAGTTCTCCCCCCCCCTCCAGACAAAGGTTGGATACTGTGTAACAGAGTTTGTAAAGGCGTGGTTTTGAGAACTTGCTTTCAAATCTCCTTATAAATACTTAAAGTATGTGACTCAAGTAAGACATTTCTTATTTATCCGAATTTTCTTTTTTAAATTATACTGCTCAAATATATAGATTTATTTGGGTACTGAATTCTAGCTGAAATACGATAATCCTCTAGCTATGGAGATAGGTGGGAGAGGAATTAAAATGATAGCGTAGGTTGTAACCTAGTTTGTTAATTAAGTACAGATTCCTCATAAAAATTCAGAATGCTCATCATCTTATCGTCAACATTTTATTCTTTTTCAACAGAAAACACTTATTCCAGTATTTTTTTTCAGCATTATTTGTTCATTTCGCTTTTTGTAATGAGAATGTGGTGTGTACAAGCGAATGAAGTATCGTTATCTGAATATTTTTTAAACCAGGTTCAGCAAACCTGCGACTTTACAAATATAATTTCCCTTAACATGTTCATTTCTATTAAGGAAAAAGTCTTAAGTAGGCAGAGTCCGACTGAAAAATTCAATGCCATAGCCGGGATTTGAACCACGGATCTCCCGATCTCTAGCCGGTTACTCTCCAACTGAGCTACCATGGCAACATGCCGTCATAGCATTGAATTCTTCAACTGACTCGTGTGTTTCCTGGTAAACCTGTCGACCTGTCGACCCGGTAACCCTGAAATATCTTTGGGAGTATAATTTTCATTCATATGGATCCGCACCATCTGCCCGTACTGTCATACATTATAAACCTAAAACCACAAAATACATAAAAGGGCTGAAGGAAATGAAGTACATAGAGAAACCAAGGAAATAAATGAGAATATAAATGAAGGAAGATAAGTAGTTGTGAAAGTGGAGATAAAATGTTTATAAAATAGACTAATCCAGTATTTTTATCAACTAAGGCAAATAATTATTTAGAGGTCTATATTGAAAATAATTAAAATAGAAAAGAAAATGTTTATAGTAGAATACATTTAAGTGGTGGATACCGGCACAAATGGTAAGACACAGATTTCGGGTATATCGGGTAGCTAATTATAGTTTATTTCTTACCACTAAATAAAATATGTATGGGTATTTATGAATATACAGATGAAGACAAGTAAACAGAAATTAAAGTAAAGGAATGAAAAAGAAGAAATATATGCATATATACATGTAGATACAAATATAAATATAAATTAGTAAATATTAAGAATCAAAATATGACACTAAAAGGTTAATAATAATAATAATAATAATAATTATTATTATTATTATTATTATTATTATTATTATTTTAGTGAGCATTAAACAATATATAATATAGTAAAAATATATTTATTTAAAAACAGCTAACATATTATGCATATCAATACAAATAAAATATGGTATAATGTTTTTAAAATATATAAAAGTAACTTATAAATAATTTTACTATAACAATATTTTAAGATAAAAGTATTTTGTAAATAAAATAAATTATATGGACAAAGTTATAACATTTAACAAGAGTGGTATTAGGAATTATGAAAATATCAAGTTAAAGAGTAACGTAGAAAATAATTTATTTAGATTTTTAGTATTTGAAGTTGTTTGGTAATTAGTATTAGTTTATCTGTAGAATAATTGTATAAAATATTTAAAATTTTAAGTACATATTAATTGTTGTATTTGAAGTTGTTTGTTAAATAGTACTAGTTTATTTGTAGAATAATTGTATAAAATATTTAAAATACATTTTTTAAAAATAAATTGTAAGACTTGGAATATTTGCTGAGGCATAAAACATTAGATGTCAGGCAATAACATACATATTTTATTGCATATTTATCTGGAAACACACCAGAAAGATGAAAATTAAATTAAATGAAGGGAAGATGATGGAAAGAAAATCATAGTAGATGTGAAACCACAACCACATTCGTCTGCCGACCTGGGTAAACTACGAAAAACTCATGGGTGTGTGGGCAGTCGAATCCTTAATGCAAATCGCACAATCGCAGCGCCACCTTGCTGAATCCTCGCTCGTGAGTAAGCGTAGATGTTTACTACAGGTAGTGCGGAATGTGTTTATCGACGCAAAGACGATAGTTCACTGAGAAGAGGATTGGAAACCCGATAACCCTAATTGCAACCACGGCAGTGATCCGAATCCTTCAACTTTGATCCAAAGTTTCTAGCCTTTGTGCTTCTGAAATACCTTCGCCTTGGAGCATCTGCTGTATATATTTACTGAAGTACTTCATACATTCTGGCCTAACCCTAGAATCGAGAATACGAAAATCTTATGTATTCCAAACACATATTTTTGTCTAGGTGTTCCGCAAACAAAATTTTCTTAAAAAGGAATTATTCTTTCATCTACATCATAATATTTGAGATATATATTAACAAAATTGGTCTGCTCAAAAATTTGAGGAACACATATTTAAACCAAAGCCAAAAATGAAACTGTGAGGCAATGTACATTTTGATTGTCAGATGTTATGTTTTGAAGTATTGTTTAAAACCACAATGAAGTTCTAAACATTTGTTAGTTTTTCTCTGAATAAATCAGTGAAGTTGAAAAATCTCTGGCAATCAAAGTGAGATCTCTTTGGTTTATTGATATATTATATATTTAAAAATAGGATTTAACAGAAATCTGTGGTAGACATTTGTTATTTTGTATTCTCTGAGGCTAATACAAAGGAATGAGACATCTAAATGAAGCATCTGTCGCACAAGCAGTTGCGTGGACGGAAGATGGCATTCCATTTGCTTTGTCTCCAAGATACTGACATGGGTTCAAGAGGCAGCCCGGAAAACGGCGTAAGCAGAAGAAAACAGCGGTACAAGATAGATATCTTTCCTTATCAGCTTAGTGCAGATGCAAATCTACAGCCACATAACTGCAAAATGATGTACGAACACCTGGAGTGCTGATTTCTGATCAGACAATAAGAAACTGATTGAGAAATGCAGGGTTGAGATCTAGAATCCCCGTTAAAACCCCTAGTTTTACCCGTCAGCACAGGGAAGCCCGGCTAAGATTGGCTCAGAACCACGACAACTAGCAGCTCCTCCAATGGAGGACTGTTCTCTTCTCAGACGAGACAAGGTTGACGGGTTGTGATGGTCGTTAACGCGTATGGAGACGTCGCGGTGAACGTGTTGCTCCAGCCACTATTGCTGAACAGGACAGATTTGGAGGTTATGGTTTGGACTGTAATTACTGTTGATGCGACATTCACAATGAGAAGCAAGAGCAGATGTAACATAGCATAAGCGCAGACGCAAGGAAACACCATTCACAATCGTAAGCGCAACGCAAAAAGTTGTCACGGGTTACTAGATATCTTCCAAGCGCTCCGCGTTACAACAATACCACATAAGTAAATTCACAAAATAAATAAGTTACACACTAACAACTGACGCACGCAGCAGTGACGTCATAATAATTGCTCATTCAAAATTATTGAAAATAGGGTAACTCTGCACAACGGCTCTATTAATGCTATCATCTGATAAACGGAGATACGTCGGGGTATCCAAAGCAGGAAATAAAAGTGAAATCTGTAGATTCTGTGAAAACACAGAAGTTAATTTAAAATTGGTTAATAAATAGAAAGCCCCAATTCTGATCTAGCAAAGACCGTTAATTCAATGGAATACAAAGAAAGTCTGCAATTCAGACCCAGTAAAGACCCTGAATTCAATACCTGCCAAATTATACGTAATAGGGTAACTCTGCACATTCTATTTATTAATTATTTATTAATGTGTATTCTGATTTTAAATGACTTGTGTTTTCCCCATAATCCGCACATATCACCTTTATTTCCTATTATAGATACCAACTTGGTAGTTTCCCTTTTGCAGACGGCAGAATTAATAGAGCCGTTTGCAGAATTACCGAAGGTAGTACAAGCGTAGAGACTGTAGTAAGTGATAAAGCTACACATTTAATGAACTAAGAATTATGTCTCTGCGTCTTCAATTTATGAGAACCAGTAAATCTATACACAGATGATAGTTACATCCATTAAATAGAGAAGGATTCGCAATGAGACTAACATAACCATTAATAAAGATTAAAGATGGGGCGGCACGACCAAATAGAAGAGAATGCATGTACAGGAGGCCCTGCAAAATCTTGCAGTGTGATCGTTTGTTATTGAGTTCATAGGCAATGCATAGAGAAAAGAAGCAGAATTTTTCCTCTTTGCACGCAACGCAATATAAATTTTGGAGTTTGCAAACTCATACGTTGCATCTTGCGTGTTTCTATGTGAATGTTTGCATTAAACAATATGAGTCCAAACTATTGCGCTTACATTGCGTCTGCGTTTGCATTTCATTGTGAATGTAACATGAGTCTCGGACAGAGCTTATGGTTGTCCCACGGCATACCTTCTGCTTATGGAATGTACCCTAATTTTCTTCTACAGTACGATAGTGCTAAACCCCATTCAGCACGGAGTACCTAGGATATCTTACAAGAATGCTAAGTTCGGGTAATGGACTGCCTGCACAATCTTCAATCCGATTGAACATCTGTAGGATAAGCTGGAAAAACTGTTCGCAAGTGGTCTGCTGTGCCAAAGAACCTGATCCGCAAATGCACTCACTGAAGAATGGGAGAAAAGCCCACAAGTTTCTATTAGGTAGCTGGTGAGAACCATACCACGTAGGTGTTATGAAGGACACACCAGATACTCAGTGAGTGTTGAAATAACAATGGAAACATTGATTAGAAAATGATGTAATCTTATATTTCCACTTCATTTTGTGCATCAATCATTAGTTTTATCGTATTCCAATCCTGCGAAATTAAACTTTACTGTAATGCACATGACAATTTTACACAATTCTTCAATCTATAATTACAAACTACCAAAAATTGAATTACATCAATATTTGTTTTGGGACATTTGTTTAAATTTCTAACTTTATAATTTGAACTAGACTAAACCGATAGTCAGATACTTTAAGGGAGGTCGTGAAAAATTGAGGTTCGGTTCGCTTTGCATGGCCAGCAATTAAACAAGATAGATGTAACGAAATATAGCCCTTTTGAAAAAAACTATTTAGTTCAAAACTGAAACCACCAATAAGGAATATCTTGAAAATGATCAACTCTACAATAAAAAAATAGGTATATGTCATAAATGGTATGTCTTGATAGTATCTATATTTTTGTGGTAAGCTTTTGTCTAAATTATGGTTTAAGTTAAACAAAATTCAGCAATACTCATCCAGAATAAAGAGACCTTCAGAGAGTATTCCCAGAAAGTTCCAAACTATACATTTTATTTGTGATATAAGTACTTTTATTATAAGGTGTTTTAATCAAAATCGTTTAAACTATGTTTGAGAAAAACAAACTTTTCAAACATGCTTTCAGATAAAGAGTAGTTTGTGGTGCAGGATTTTCTTGAAAATCTTCGTGTCGCATCTTTGTTAGATACTAAACGTAAATACCAAATTTGGTATTTAACAGTGTTTTCGTTTTTGAGCTATGCTGTCCACACACGGAGGTTTTTCTAATTTTCTTTCTTTTTTGTACTTACACCTTATTCAAAATGGGAAAATGTATTTTTTTATTCTTAGCCCTAAAAACAGCACAGTATTAACCTATTGCTAAAAGGTCGGGCTATTGCTCAAGGATTTTTTATATAGACCAAGTCCCATTGTACCACAAGGAAGAATGCAAGAAGGCAATTTCTGCAAATATTTATCTGGATTAACATAAAGGAAATAGAATAATAAGGAATTGAATGCATCTAAGGTGCAGAGTAGAGAAAATCATATGAGTGGAACACACAATATATTTCAGTTATATGTTTACGTACATACATATACATAAGGTGTTTCTTCTATTTCTGCTCTATTTTATGATTTCATGAGCATGAGGCATACACATTTCCAGGGAAATTTCGCTATCAACATTTTTGATACACTGCAATTTGTACTTTCTTCACGTACTTGTTTTGAATTAGTGAGATCAGTTCAATATGCGACTGCAAATAACGCTGATATGCTCCACAATATTAAATTAGAGGTTGTACCTACCTTAGTCTTCAATGAAAATGCAGCACGTTATTCTGTCTGTGCATAAATGACAGATGACTTCTTTAATTTCCTATTCCCATCTATCGTCTTCGAAATGAATGCAGTGAAACAGGAAGAGGAAGAATAGCTGCCTGCAAACCCAATCTATAGACTTTTACATCTACTTGACATGAATTATAAACGGTTTTGTTCAGCGTCTTATGAAAGAAGGCAGTCGAGCGGAATATCTCCCTTAGAAACAGCTCGTGTATAAGTACGCAGGAAGGGGAATACGATAGCTCGTTTCTTATTTAGTTTGGGATATTAGAGATGAACAGATAATTAGAAACCGAGCACCAAATTCTCACGGAATGTACATATTTAGTTTGGTGTTCAGTTTTATAGTAACACAACTGCAGAATAAACTAAAATGCATATTGTATATTTTGATGATAGCTGTAGATTCTCAAGAGTCCATTATTTATCATATTTCAACCCCATAGGAAGAAGTTGTAGTGTCTGTGCTTTTATTTTGTATAATACAGTCGTAAAATCATAATTTTACACACGAATTTTCGTAATTGTTTCAAGTAACGCAAATATTTAAAATAAGAAATAACAATAAATCTTTAGGAGCAGCTGCTTATGAAGTCATTGCAGATGCTTCAGAAAAAATAACAGTATAAGGTTACAAAGCCTGCAGTAAAATTAGACACTTTATTTTATATAACCAATACAACCTTCTGATAGTACATGCATTAGGTTGTTTTTCCATACAGTCTCCATATTGATTGAAGTGCTTGCTTCTTGGGATGATTTTGAATATTCCTTCCTGTTAATAATCTTGTTCTTGCGTGTTCAGCCATTTGTGGCGAACCGTCGGCCTCCTAGTTGTTCCTCCAAGCGAGGAAAAAGGTGAAAGTCGCTTGGGGCGAGATCCGGGTTGTAGGGAGAGTGGTCGATGATATCTTAGCGAAACTGCTTCAACAGTATGAAGGCCTTTTGGGCTCTATGAAGTCGCTTGCAGGAAGATGACACTTTCGGAGAGGAGTCCTGACCGTTTTCTCCTAATTGCTTCGCAATTGTGTAATGATCTCGCAGTATTGCAGCGGCCACTGTGAGCTCTCTTTCCATAACTTCCACGAATATGAAACCCCAGCTGTCACAAAACACTGTGACCATCACCCTCCCGGCAGATGGCACCACCTTAAGCTTCTTTGTCTTTGGAGAACAGGAGCGTTTTCACTCCTCTGACGACCGCTTATTCCTTGTTTGGTAGACCGTGACAATATGGTGAACAAAACTGTTCCTTTCCGTGGAGAACCGTTGCAAAAGTTGCAGACCTGCCCCCATGTGCTTCTCCTTATATCGGTTGTACATATTTCATGGAACCCATCGGGAGCAAACTTGCTGGCACTGCAGATATCGTGAACAATATTATCAATGCGTTCAAAATACATTCCCAATTCTACCGTCATATGCCGTAACGTGATCCTCCTATTATCCTGAATCAGCTCCTTCACGTGAGAGCTGTGTTCAAACCTGTGATTGCCGTTCTAGGTCGGCCATTGCGACCGTCGCCGGTGACGTTTTTTATATCGGCAAACTTTCGACGCCGTTCTGTGACCTGCTGGCGATACATTCCAGTCTCTTTTTAACGAGTTACCAATTATGTTTACCTTGCATTAGCGCTGTAGGTAGCAATTGGCTGAGAATCTGCACAGTTGCCAAATTTATGTATTAGAATTATTGCACACTACTAAGTTTGCTGTGAAAGACGAAACACCACGAACATGGGCCTTGTAGCCTTAGTTTCTGACCATCCCTCGTGTATAAATATGACCTATTCATATGACCTTCTCTAGCTATTCCACAAACAAACTGCCCTTAGAATAGATTATTCTTTTATCTATGTCATGCTAATGGAGACAAACATTATCATAAACTGCCTTATTATTTGCTTTCTTTTAAGCAGAAGGGAAATAGAGGAGTACACTAGGCTAAAGTGATATTTTAAAAGCTGTATGATTGAAATTCGTTTCATTGCATGGTCACAAGTAGACAAATTCCCGTATGAAAGAAGTTTTAAGGTTTTAAGTATTATAAAACTGAAACCAATAATAAGGAATATCTCGGGGAATTCAATATCAACTGCATGAAACAAAATGTATGTCTTTAGAGGCTGTTGTCAGAAAGTTAAAGATATGCATTTTATTTATTATGTAAATATATTTAATATATTTTGATTTAAATAGATATTTTTGAAAAAATCATCATTTTCCAAATTCTTTCCATGTAAAGGTTAGTTTAGGGAGAAGCATTTCGCTCAAAATCTTCGTGTCGTATTCTCTGGAAGATACCATATTTGGTAGTTGAGCGACTATTTGGACTATAACACCCGAACTTTTTCTTAAAATACCTCTTTTTCTGTTTGGATACAGGGAACCCTAAAACGTATTTCCGGTGAAACTTCGTTATCGAATATCGGATGGAACGCGATTTCTTCTCTATTTATGTGCTATATACTAAGTAGAAAAAGCAATACAACTTTGATTACATTTCAAGTAGTTCATGAGTTATTCACAATACATTTTAAATCTGTAAACAGCCGATAACTATCTAAAGAATAAAACTACATCCTAACACTTGTCATGTTTTATCACCTGAATAAGGTATTGCAAGAATAACGTGTTTTTCTCGCGAATTTTTTCATCATAGGAATTAAATTAAAGAAAATTAGGCTGTAAGTTTTCAAAATGAAGGTAAATTTTGAAAAAAACAAATTATTGGTGTTGTGAGATCCAGTTTTTTTTTGAGATACAAAATATAATTATTCTACAATGATAATTAGGGTAAAAAGCTGATATGAAGCATTTGTTAATCATATGCTTTAAAACTATTTCAAAATTTATTTTTAGTTTGTACACCTAACCCATATTATTTATATATTTTAACTTATCTGTAGCAATTGCAGAAGTGGTCTCGAAATTATGATAGTAAGTTGAAACCTCGAGTGCGATTTGAAGAAATATTTCACGTCTAAATTTAA
Source organism: Hymenopus coronatus (assembly GCA_030762935.1). Classification (NCBI taxonomy): domain Eukaryota; kingdom Metazoa; phylum Arthropoda; class Insecta; order Mantodea; family Hymenopodidae; genus Hymenopus; species Hymenopus coronatus. The sequence goes on along the minus strand of CM060887.1, from coordinate 53,893,054 downwards.
GTGGCTGACAAAATAATTTTTTTTACGAAAAACTACAGTAATAGTAATAATAACAATGTTATTAAAACACATGAAAAAGCATATTATTATAGTTTTTGCGAAATTGGTTAAAAGCTAGTTAAAACAAACCTCTATTTGGTTCGTCTATTACATTATAAACACTATAGGTCTAACTGTTGCCAACTTTTGAGAGCGGAAATAACTATCAACACTACTTAATCTAGAAAATTAAGTAAGATAACCAACAGATATTAACAGATATTAACAAAAAAGTTATTGATTCCAGATACAACTGTTATTTCTCCGTTCTTGATTTAGTAATAATTTATAATATAATCAATATGTTCTATTGAAGCTTAGCGGAATCGTGAGCTCGCCATCTTGCAATTTGCCACTTAACAAACAGTGATGACGTAATCACTGCATACTGAGTTGAGTTAATATGTTCAGTATCGGTTCCTCAAATGTCCTGTTATCTCCTAAGACAACTGCGATTGGTCAAACTTTAACATATTCTTATATTTCATTGATCCATTTTCTGATGAGATTGGAAAAGTGAAATAGTCTACAAAGTTTAGTTTAGGTATTACTATTTGTTTATCAATAATTTAACGGTTAGGATATATACTAAACTTTAATATCCCCAAGATTTAAAATGAATTTAGTAATAGCGCATTTGATTTATGTGCAGGCTGTTAATGAACTACACCGAAATATTTTCACAGAATATGCAGATTACTTAAATAAGTAATTTGAAATAGGAGACTTATGACTTGTTTATTGAAATGTCAAAGTAACGGCTATAAGTTTCTGAAGTGCCAGTACGTCACTGGCTAATGTATCAACCATTCAAGAGCATAACACAAAAAACGAAGGGACATATTACAGCGTACCTCTCTAGCGTAGTGGTTATGATACTGGCTTTCAAGTGAAAGATAGTTTCCGAGTTCGGGTCTCGTTCACGTATCGTGGCACTTCGCCTGGAATGGAATAAAAATAATAATAATAAAAAAAAGTTACCCAATGACGGGACTTGAAATCGTGACCTTTGGGATAGCAGGTTCCCGAGTTACGCATTAAGCCATCAGAGCAGGTGAAAAAACGTCTCCAGAGTAAGCTACATAACTCAAGAACGTATTTAATGTATGCTCAGTGTCGCACTGTCAAGTGATTTTACAGATATTTGTGACATTAAATCTTAAGAAAACTAGTAACGAGCTGCTAAAAATTGATATATTATTAGTATACAATGGTTCCACCACTTTTCATTACTTCTATACGCGAGTACTTTTGTTATTTGGTCATTAGAGCCGCATTGTATTTACTTACTGGTCTGTTATAAACATTTAGGGCCCTAAGCTGCAAAGCGTAGCCCAACGTGGAGGGCCCTAAGACGCAGTGCGTAGCCGAGGGATATTTTTTATAAGTTGAGGAGTGTAGCAGTTGCGGCCGAAGGCGACAGGGTGTAGACGATGAATCTGTGAAGCTAAAACCCCAATGTTCCCAAGAAGAAGCCAACATTTTGGCAATCTGGAAACTTTCACATCTGAACAACTTAGCGCGTGTGTGCGTGCCGCGCGCATGTCAGTATATGGGTGGTGGAACCGTCGTATAGCTTTACCATTGATATTACTATACTTGGGCAGCAGTTTTAAATATATTCTAAGCCATTTTTTCAACCTGCTTTGCTTTAACACAGATAACCACACGTTTAACGCTATGTAGTTGCTAATGATTATCCGGGACCATGCAAAGCCGATCTCAAATTGCTTATATCAGTCACGTGCACAATCTCGCAAACTATTTCGGTGCAGTTCATTAACACCCTGTTTTATGTAAGAAAATAATATGCTAATAATATACCAAAGATTCAAAATGAATTTAGTAATAGCGCGGGCCGCACCGTGGTCGAGAGTTAGACCACTAACCTCTGACCTAGACGGTCCGGGTTCGATCCTAAGCAACCGCACGTGAGATTGGTGGTGGACAAAGCGGCGTCATCTCCATTTCATGTATTATCAGTGTCATCGTCTGCGGTGCCACTAGTAGTAAAAGTGAAGGCTAAACACTATGAAAAGTAATATATATATATATATATACACACACATATACACGTACACACAAACGTAACAAACATAAGCTTTATATAAGCAAATTTTGCGTTAATAATGTCCCATTGAATGCTGATATATGCAGAAATGCTTTCTGGATGCAGTAGTACTGAGAAATGAAATACTCGGCGTGAACTAACATGGGCTAATGAAATCAACTCTGAGTACCGGATAATGGACAGACGAAGCTCGAAGTCCAGCAAGGCAACTCATTTAAGAAAGGAAACTCCATTACAAAACTGGTTCCTCATGGAAAGGGTCCTGCGGAATGTTGGCAATCTCACTGTAGCAGCTTTTAATGCTCACTCTTCTCAAATATCAGATTATTCAACACAAACGTAAAAGCCATGGATCTATTTGGGTGTAAAATCAGGCAAGCAGCAAAAGAAATGAAAAATAAATGGCAAAGTTTTACAAAGGTGTTTCTAAGAAATGTGTTCTAACGTATGGCTTTATTAAGAATTGGAAAAAGAAAAAAAAAATAGAAAGAAGGACCAAACATGGAAAAATAACAGTTTAAATACTATAGAATCAGCTCAGAAGTTTTCTGATTTCCCAATACAATTCACAAATATGTCATTGCTTCTTTAAATCTTCACCTAGACATGGGCATACAAGGAGATGGGTTGAATTTATGGTCCTAGGTCTGCAAAGTTGACATTCACTTGTTGAGAGTTCAGATGTTCAGCTAAAAGGTCTCTGGCTGATGTCATCCTCAATTTGGCTACACCTTCTTTACTGAGAATTATTTTAAGTATTCTTTGGCCTCGGAAGACATCAAATATAGGTTTGTGTAATAACGTAGATCAGAAGGAAATCAGCAAATAAACGAAGTTCAGAAAGTGGAGATGGATTGATCACTTACTAAGGAGGAAAAGTGGTAGTATTACTAGAATGGCATTTGAATGGAATCCTCAAGCCTTAAGCAGACGCTGAGGGAGACCTAGGATGATCTGGTGCAACATGATGCGAGCCGAAGCAGAGATTATAGCTAAGGCTTGGTGAGAAATATAGTGTTGGAAAAAACAGAATTCACCAAGGAGTGAACAGGATTCTTCTACTACTGGATGATACAGGGTAATTTGGAAGTATTTGTGAACTGAAACGGTTAATACATACTAAAAGCTTCGTTGACAAAAATTAACATATCGAATACTATTTACATGGCTTTCTTTACCAATTCTGCACACACTGTTCTTAAAAAAATAATTATTTTCTTGCAGAGAAATACTTAATATTTAAGCTAGAGAAATAGTCAAATCGTTTACAACCTGATCGTTGAAATTCGATCTCCCTACATGACCATGAATTAAAAAGTGAGACAGAATAAATAAAGAAACAAACAAGCTAAAACGAATGATGGCTTCTCATTTCAGTAAAGTACACTGTGATTCTCTCCCTAAGGCCACCAAACTTTGTACATATTTTGGCCATTTATGTGAATTTTGTGATGAACATTTGTGTACACATACTTTGAACTATGCACTGTCACGTCTGATGCTGAAAATAGTCCCTTCCCTCATACATCTTTTCCATCCCTTCCATCTTTTGACTATAACACATTTTAACTCTGCAATTGTACATGCTCTATTTCTGTATACGTTTCCCTTTAGACATTCACACAGAAAGAAATCGGGTGGTGTTAGGTCAGAAGATATTGGTGGCCAAAGTTCTTTTGAGTTGATTCGATCTTCATAAAAGCTTTCGATTTCCCTCAGGCTTACACGTGACGTGTGACTTGTTACACCATCTTGTTGGAGATATCCGTGAGTTAATTCATCATTTGTTAACTGATTTGACAAGACCAGTGAATATTCTAATGCATCCTTTAGTGTTTACGTTAATCTCATGAAAAATAGGACCTATAATACGCCTACGAGACATTGCGCACCAGACTCCAATTTTCTGTGCATATAGAGGTTCTGAATGTAGGTCATGAGGATAAGATTTGTGCCCATATTCGCGTGTTCTGAGAGTTTATTTAGCTACTCACGGATCATCCGTGAAAGTACAGTCCAAAATCCCAGAATTCTGATAAATAAAAGTTTCGTACCATATATACGCCAAGGTTGGTGGAACAGTCCAAGCCAGAAGGGAGGGGTGGGACGCTACATTACATTGTTCAAGGCATGTCCACATGGGTTTTCATCTCAAAAGTGAATGATTGGAATATGGGTGGAGGTTTGGAGTCTCTAGCGAGAGATATAAGTACTAAACATTAATTTGTAACATAAATTGCGTGAATTCAAAATCTTCTCGGGCTTCTAGCCAGGTAAAAACTTGGCTTGACACCAACGTTTCGAAGAAGTGCATCTTCCTCGTTTTCAGGGTGACTTCAGGGTGATCAGTTCACCCTGAAGACGAGGAAGATGCACTTCTTCGAAACGTTGGTGTGAAGCCAAGTTTTTACCTGGCTAGAAGCCCGAGAAGATTTTGAATTAATACGTCGCCAGGAAAGCTTCAGTTCTTATTTTATAAATTGCGTGCTTTAACAAGATCTACAGTATTTATGTAGTAACACATTGTCTATCTCTTATGGTTTACCAGTTATACAAAAGGGATTCAAAATGAAGAGAACTCCAGAAGACATTACCAGAAGATTCGAAATAAACTTTTTATTTATCATGAAAGTGCCTTTATCAGGTGATATTTTAAACATCGCTTACATACTTTTTTGAGAAATGAACATTTTAAGAACTTTTTCTACATAAAGAGTTGATTAGATTGGGATGAACTAAAATATCAGGTATCATATATTTACATAACAATTTAAATTATTTATCTTTTTCTTTATTGTATATGCATGGTTTATATTTAACGGCTTTTCATTTTTAAGTTATGCTGTTTACACGCACACACACACATGAGCCGCGCCGTGGCCAAGTGGTTAGACACGGGTTCGATTCTAGGCGACCGCATGTGGGATTTGTGGTGAACAAATGGCACATAGGCGGGTTCTCCTACATCGCATTGCACCTGTGCTTCATCTTCATTCCATGTATTATCAGTGTCATCGCCTGCGGTGCCTATGAAGCATTAAACACTATAGAAACATATATACACACACGGAAACAGACAAAAACCCGGTCCTTTATCTAAAACCATTTCTTTTTTTTTTATCCAGGGAGTCTCGATTTCCAGTGAAATCTCGATATCGAATTTTTGGTTAAGGGCAATGCAATGCTTCTTCTTCTCAATAGAGTAAAAAAGTTTTCTAAACTACAGATCGCAAATTTTGCATGAGACAACCAGAGTACTCTGTACTATGTGCACAGTAGATAGAGAAGGAAATGGTCTCATCCAAAAATTTGATAGCCATATTTCACCAAAAATACATAGCTCCTAAAGCTTAAAAAATACTTTTTAGAAACTTTTTCTTAAATGCATGTGTGTAGGTTCATTATAACCCCAAAACGAAAAAGTGGATAAATAGAAAACGTTGTATTTATGTTTAGTTTATTCAAAAAATAAAACACAATTTTTTTTAAAATATCCACCAACTCAACTACTATTTGCATTGAACCTTTATCAAAATTTTGTTTCCTTAAAAATGACAACAAAGGGTTTTATGGAAATACCGCATATTAGATATACTAAAATGAAAAATTAAATGCTTATTTTGAGTTTTATGAGAGTAGGAAGTCAACTCTATTGGAAAATAATTATGTATAATCATGTATAACTGGTACACATTAAGAATAGGTATACGAAAATCAGAAAATTTATAATTTATGCAAATAGCCATTTCCGAAATATCCGTTATTAATAGTTAGAAATATTCAATAGGTGACCATTTTAGAAGAGCTTTTGCTATTCAGGTATTTTTCGCGATTCCATGCAAAGAATCTGGAACATTTGTGTGTAATTCTTAAAACTATGATCTTCGCCTTTCCGAAATATGTATTGTAGCTCAAATATTTAACTCAATAAGAATGAAGTAGTTAGAATTATAAACTTTCTTATAAACAGTTTATTTCCCTACTAATAAACTGGTGGAAAGTTAAACATAAACATATTGAACTCTTTATCACTTTTATGCTATATTTAAATTTGTCTTTATTGAGCAAATGCATAACTTAAACCAACATATAAGCATTTGTACTTCCGTTTTCTTTAAATGGCAAAATTATCCTCATTGATTATTTAAATGTGAGAAATTACCATTAATCCTCAACGCTTGTGGCACAGGTCCTTTGATATACTGCAGTTAATGTTCGTCTATTGGGAAGGTGACGATTTAGAAATCTCCTATGATAATAATACTATCACAGCATTGCCAGATTCCTTAGGTGCATCGTAAATTAAATGAATATCTGTTATATCAGCATATTTAAAACTACTCATTGTGTAAAGGAAATTTTACGACTGAATCGGTCCCTCGTTTCCTCGTTGTGAGTCACGTGAATGCAACTACCGTTGTTTGGGGTGTGTAAACACAGCAGACACAACACAGGAGCCTTCAGAACACATCAACTCTTAAATTTGTACTTAATTTATGACAATTGTATTAATGAGCGTACTAGATGAGATGCACTGGTGTGCTATATGTTAGCAATCTATTTGTAGTTATTCACCTCCCATCATATATTCTATTATATTGATATAAAGACTTATAAATCTGAAACATGATTTGTAAAATAAGTGGTTAAAAATTATAGTGCTGTTTTTAAATATAATTTTAAATACAGTAGCCATTTCTGAAATATTTCACACGGTGTTTTAATTTAAAAAAAATATAAATGTTTACAAATGTATTCCCTGTAAGAAGGGCCTACACGCATCAACTTATACTTCTACATTTTAACATTAAAAGCTTTGAGGTTATGTAATTAAAATTATAATAAAACCTTGAAACGAACCAAATTTTGCAATTATCTTAAATCGTTAGGATGTGTTAGAACACGCTTTCTTAGGGGAAATTAAATTGCATGTTTCGTTTCGTTTCGTAATCATCTAGCCTTCCCCGTATTTGTAGGACTAACACCCCTCCCCCCTAGAACTTACAAACCAATGCCTAGGGGTCAAAAGCCTGTCGGGAGCCAACGGCACGAAGCCATAGAATGGAGAACCTGTTACGAGAGGTCGGCCCGTAGTCAGGCACGAACATGAGGAAGTGGATGATATGAAATGTAAGCGAAATTTAAATTGAACGTTTCTTTAAAAATTGCCTCTAAACACAATTTTGAAGAATGAGTTCATCTTTTGCCTTACGCCACAATTGTATCAGCATTCTTGTGAAATGTTTATTATGAGGCGTGTCGGAAACTATGTACCATTTCGATCCACCGCTATCGCAACGCTTGCGCACTCGTCTCTCTGGCTTATTGTCTTCTGACGCCATTACAGACGGAACGTGTTATGTTTACAGTTGCTAGTGGTCTTTCAAAACGCTTAAGACAATTTCTGATCCCGCCAAATGTGAACTGCGTTCCGTAATACTATATTGGGAATGCAAGGGATGTTAAGCTAGCTAAAGTTCATCCTCAGCTTATAGAGGTTTACGGTGACAAAGTAATGACCGATGGAATGTGAAAAAGTGGGTTAGGCAATTCAATGATGGAGGATCCAATATTTATGACGAAATACGGAGTGGGCGACCTTTTCTGTTATTGATAGGTTGAAAAATTAAGGCAATTCGTGAAAACTGAATGAAAACATAAAGAAAGATTTGTTACGCGTTTCCACAAAACACGGTGTTCAACAGTAAATTTCATCTCAAATCATCTTAATTATTATAATATAGTAATGATAATTACTTAAAAACCAATAACGTTCATTTGGTTTTGCTGTCTAACCGCGAATGCTGGCACAGTCTTTACCAAACCTCCAATTACGTTCACTAAATCTAAACTAATTTAAAGTCAATAAAATTATCCACAGAAGCCTTCGCTGGTGGCAGCTTTCTTTGAGGAGGCATACCAAAGTTTGTTCCCCGCTATGAGAAGTGCCTGAATTATCGTGGCAAATATGTTGAAAAATAGTTAAGTAATGCTCGCTCTTTCATGTACAAATGTATTATCATTCTTGTTGTTTTATTTTTTTCTAAATGTGTTTCATAGAAAACTGTATACCCATCTGGGAAATCTGGTTCATCATTAATTATGAAAATTAGTTTAAAATAAAGATCTAACAAAATATGAAGCTTTTACCTTATTGTTGTTGGAATTATTTGTCATCTACATTACATTCAAACGTAAAAACTCTTTTCCCCACAGTAAAAAGTTTGCCACATGAAAATCCATAATTTGATTTGTTTCTGGTCATAAATTTATGTGCAGTTACAGAGTTCTATATTTCTTTGCCCTGAGTGTACCAGACGCCATCAAAGCTTTGAACCAAGAGAGACCAGTCTTTGAATGAACAGGAGGCTCTGAGTTTCTGAAGGACACTCTCATGCAACGCCAGTGCAAGAGTAATGAACTCTTCGATATCAGAGTCTGGTTTTAAAGCTGAAACATCCACATAACCTCATATTCTCGTTCGTGTTAACGCAGTTTCTCCAACCCACTCTACAACTCTTGAGAAGGGAGCAGGACTCAGTTTAATATTTTAAATTCGAGAACCTGGAAAGAAAAAAGGAGAAATGAAAGTAATCTAGATTCTGAATACATGATCCTGACTAGTAATGAGTGTATTATACCAGAGAGTTCATCATCCTAGAACTCAGAATGCATCTGTTACAGCAGCTCTATCCTTCAGCAAAGGAGATTAGCAAGCTGATTTTCATGTTCTGCTGCTGCTTTCTAGCTCCACAAGTTTCATAGCTTTTGTGATTTAGTAGGGAAAATTACTTTTCTGTTTCTTACACCCGTCAGGTGATTGTGAAATTTAGAAACCTTAAGAATGGAACATATCTTGTTGAAGTTTATACCAACTATTTCACAGTAACTATGGTATCTTTGTCATGTTTAAAACTTCTGGCATTCGGTATTATTTAAATAATAGTGTTTAGTATCTATAATCATTGTTCTAATAAGACTGCTCCATCATGTTTACTTAAAATATTTACATCAACAGTTAGTTTTACAACAAATGATAATTAAGTTTACCATATAAGTTCCTTATATTTACTGTAATTGTTATTACAGATAAATTACTAATTACATTTTGATTTCCCCTCCCCCCCCAAAAAAAAAACTGTTGGGTCTCAAATATAATAATGATTTATTAAGCGTTATTTCCCAAAATTAGATGGTATTCTTTTTAAAATACGAGAGTAATCCAAAAGTAACAAACGAATTAGGTAAATAATAAGAACAGATCTCAACACAAAACTTGATTTACAAAGTTAGACTTTAGTTTATTTCTCAACATAGCATGTGGTACAAGTTTGTCCATGCCAGTGATATTCTTTCCTACTGACAAAGGACTTATTCGTTTTTACTTTCCGTACGCGTACTATGTACATAGCGTATAAAGAAGATAATGTATTGTATCCAAAAATTCAATACCGAGATTTCACTGGAAATACATGTTTTGAGACTCCCTGAAGAAAAAAGTTAGAAAAGTGTTCTGTGCCCTTGAGCAGTATAGCTCAAAAAATAAAAAGTCCATTAAATATCAAACTTGGTACTTAAGTTCAGTATTTTCTATGAATACGTCAAGAAGATTTCGAATAGTTTCTCTTCCAGCCCCAACTACCCTTTACATGGAAAACTTTTCGAAAATTTTGATTTTTTCCAAATGTGGCTCAAACTATTTTGATTAAATTAACGTATATTAAATATATTTACATGAAATATAAAATGTATATGTTCAATTTTATGGGAATATTCTCTGAAGATCTCTTTATTCTGCATAAATTTTGCTGAATTTTGCATAACTGGTGAACCGTAAGAGATATACAAAATGTACTGCATATAAAATGAAGATGTCACCTAACCACGTATTTTATGCAATATACATTTTTTTTCATGGGTTAACTGTTTCCGAGGTATTCCTTTTTATTGGTTTCAGTTTTAAAATACTTTTCTCATACGAGAACTTCTGAAGTCCTGGTCATGAAGAGAAACGGATTTCAATTCCATAGCAACCGGCTTTTAAAATATTTGATTATTGTTTTAGCCTTTTTATGCAGTAAGACCTGGTTATTTCTTACACTACACCATTATGTTTCATGATGAAGACGTTTAAAAGATTATTCTCAAGAAGTGTAAATATACATTAATAATCTTAAATATATGGTGGTTTAATTCAGATCGCTAGAGCCAATTGTGAGAATATTGAAATTTTTGAAAAATCTTCAGTGTAAGGGCCAGTTTAGGGAGAGACACATTAAAAATATTCGTGCCAAATCTTGGAAAGATGCTAAATTTGAATAGCAAATTTTGCATTCAACCAATTTTTTTATTTGAGTTGTTCTATTCAGACATAGGCACGTGCAGTCACACCTGGTCCAATGCAGACCTTTTTCAAAAAACATATTTTTGGTTTCAGGAGGCCCTAAAACAAATATGTCCACTTTATGCTGTAGCTAAGTGGCAGAGTGTCTGAATAAAATAACATACACATATAACAGATTAACACACTTGTAATATTATAACAAATAGTAGATTTTTAAAAACATATTTGCACCTAATACTTCAGCACAAATTATGCCGAATCTCTTCGTTGCTTATCTCTCAGCTCGACTCAAAGATGGATAATAATGGATGTTGTATATAACACAAAATATTACGTTAAAAAGATATTACGTTTAAAAGATTAACAGATGACTGCTCATAAATAATTTTATGCAACTATAAGGCACTGCTGACGCAAATACTAATTGCGCATGAGCAAAGCGATTGTATTGGACTGAGATGGCGCCATCAGAGATGCTTCTCACAATTATCTAACATATGATTCCATCTTTCATAAACAATCATTAATTTTTACTTTCTCTATACAAACTATGTATATAACGTACAGGGAAAGTATTACACTCCATCCAAAAATTCGTTACCGAGATTATACCGGAAATATATGTTTTAGGGTCCCCCCAAAAAAATATTTTCAGAAAAAGGTCCTGTGAACACGATAACTCCAAAACGAAAAATCGCCTAAATACCAAATTTTAGTATATTCTAGGAATGCAACACGAAGCTTTTGAGAAAAATCCCCCCAACCCCAACCACCCTTTACATGGAACTTTTTTGGAAAATTTTTATTTTAAAAAAAATGGCTGGTAACGATTTTGATTAAAATATCGTATATTAAAGATATTTACGTGATCAATAAAATGTATCTCTTGAATTTTCTGGGAATAGCTTCTAAAGATTATTTTATTCTAGATGAATTTTATGGAATTTTGTATAACTGCTAAAGCGTAAGAGATAGACAAAAACTTACCACACAAAAATGTAGAGCACGCTAAAACACACAATTTATGTGCTATACATTTTTCTCCTGGAGTGATCGTTTTTGAGTTATTCCTTGTTTTTGATTTCACATTTAAAACTTATGCTTTTCTCATACAGGAATTTGTCAACTCCTGTCCATACAAACAAAGGAGCTTCAGTCACATAGCAACCAGCTTTTGACTATCACTTTAACCTATGGTACTCCCTTATTTCCTTTCTACTTTCAAGGGAGTATGTAATAAGACTATTTCTGCTCATTTTTTATCGATTAGCATGAAGTAAATAGGAGCATAAGCTTTAAAACTATATTTTGTTGCAGAGCTATAGAGAAAGTCATGTGAATGGAACGTATCACATTATTAAAATATTTAACTTTTATTTTAATTTAATTTAAGATAAGTATTTAAGAGTTGACTGCCTTGCAACGGTGCAACATTAAATTACACATTCTTATCACTTTTTTGGAATATTAATTTATTAATTTATTTATGCGTTCACAAGTATAATTAGTGCCTTCATTATACGTATGGTGGTAATTAAAGAATTATTTCGCTCGCCTTCTATAATGATATAGGTGTATACATATTTTAACATTAATACTTATAAAAACATATTTAAAATTCATTATGGTGGTGATCCATTAATTTTTCACCACACTGTAATTTTAATCTTATATATATTTACAGAAATGTTTATTTTGACCTAAAGCTTTATATAGGTATTTACACTAATTGAGGAGCTAATGTACATCGACCAAAAATTTTATATAAATATTTCACTGGAGCACATATTTTGAGGTCCACTGAGCTCAAAAGCTAATTTCAGAAAGAGAGCCCTGAATTTGCGTAAACGTCTTAATTCAAAATCGAAAAATACGAAATTAAATTTAAGATCAGAAACTTCCAAGCAACCGAAGTCCTCTTTATTCTGATTCTCCTATTTTTATAATTATTAAACTATTTTGGAGGAAAATTTACTGAATTAGGTTTTAATTAGCAAAACAGTTTGTTAGTAAAACTTTTGTTTATTATATCCGTGATATTGATATAGCTTTGAATTGTTTGATTCATTATAACTTTCAACTGTGGAAGTAAATTCTTTTTCCTACCTTCCTTTTTTCGTGTTCAACCAAAGGGAACAGAAATTCACAAACTGCAAATAGCGGTCGGTTTAACAATATATATATTTACAGTATGAGCCAATATGTAATAATAGTGTATCAGTGTTAACAAGAAGGACTTAGAAGAATAAGTTTCTCTAAGAATAGCTTTAGTTAGCAGAGTAGGTAATGAGAATGGAAAAACTAAAAAGTTTTCATATGATGGTATAGGGTCATTAAATTATTACGTAACCACTCACGCGGCCTCTCTCCACTGGGCGAGAGAACCGAGAGTCGCCGAGAAAGTGGTGCCGGCAAAGGGACACTGGAGTCCTTACCTTAAATAAATGCTGAAAATATTGACCTTCTGCTCCCAAACAGGCGGTATAACAAATTAAAGATGTTCTCGCCCATTCACTTAAGCCTGGCAGCAGAAATCCCTGTATAATCTACAGAAATTTAGTGATAACATAATGCAAGAAATTACAAGGGTTCCTACTGCCAAACTTGGACAAATGAACGAGAATATTTTTGCAAAATGTGCTGCTCCTATGTGAGCAGGTCAACATTTCCGGAATTTACCCTAAGATACGTGCTTTAGTGTCTTTGCTAGCACCACTTTCCCGGTGACTCTCGGATCTCTTGTGCAGTGGAGAGAGGCCGCGACAGGGGATACCTTATAGTTTAACGATTCTATATTTATTTATCTATTTATTTATTTCCCTGAGTCTTAAGTTTAACTGGATTGCTGTTGGACAAAGCAGATATATAATCAGAATATTACTTTTCTAACTCTTTTGGTAAGAATTAAAACTATAATCATATAGAACCTGAAAAAATAATTATCCAATTCTACAAGAAATATACATTAAAATGCCAAAATTACCAGCAAAGTACCGAAAAATATTTTCGGCCCACTTTTATGCAGTAATAGAGAATAAAACACAAAACAGGTGCTACTAAATGACCTTTGGTATATTCAGAAAGGCAATAACTCACACTATTTCTATATTTAAATTCCTGGTACGATGCAATAGCAGACTAATACCTATTGTATGATGTTTATATCATTAGGCTACGACAATTGCGTATCACGAGCAGGGTTGCTGAGGTGTGTGATCAGCATGCTGCCTACCCTCTATCGCTTAATCGCGGTTTGCGTGTGTCCATCAGCTGTCACAACTGCTGGCTTTGCCGGACTGAACCACCTACTGTGCACTGCGTGATCTTCAATTGCGCGGAAACTTATTCCATGCAGTGGCGATATGCTACATTTTGGCATTTGAAATAGGTAGTCCACTAGTCACAGATTAGTATGCCTGTTGTAGTTTAATGATTGGTAGAATAAAAAATTGTATAGTCTCTTATATTAATATTGATATTTCTAATGTGAACGTGTATATATTTTCAAATTCTTCGTATTCTTAACTCAAAGAATTAGAAAATGACAGTTATAGTATTAACACAAAACAATTAGCTGCTTTATAAACGCGTTATGACGCTAACGGTATGAAAGTTTATAAGCTTCACATTTATAGCAATGCCTATGAATAGACATCTTGGCAAATAATTGGTATCTAACACAATTCGAAAAAAAAGAATCATATTTAAACCAGTGCTTATGAATAGCGATCCTGCTGATTGTTATCTAACCCAATTAAAAATACTGTAAAGTTCCTTACAGCGAATATTAACAAGCGTCTTGAGAATTAATTGGTATCTAACCCAATTCGAAGAAAAGTTTCACATTTGTAGCAGTGATTATTTACAGACAGACATCTTGGTATATAACGCAGTTTAAGCAAACTACAACGTATTTAACAGATGAAACACAATTAGATTACAGCATTTTCTTTAAATAAGAAAAGTTTCTCCCAAGCAGTTGGAGTGGATGGTCTGCGTTTTGGATTAATTTCCGTTACTGACATTAACTGACACACGACACGCTGTGAATGAAAGGAAAGACTCGCCACTGCTGTTAGAAGCCCATCAATGTATGAATCAAACCAGCTTGCTCTAGCACAAAATCAAGTGAGAAGGTGTCAACTAAATAGCTCAGCAATTGTCCTCTGAGAGTTAACGGAGAATATTACACCATACAAGATTGACCTTTTTCTAAAATTCTCTTGAGTTGTAGCTACTCAATTTTTAAAAGCTCTCTTACCTATTGCATCAGATTACCCGCCAAAGAGCCGTGGAGTTCTCACGATTCGCAGGGGTCTGCAGTACAGGCCTCAATCTGTCTTTAAAACTGCGTGAAGTATTGGAATGAAGTGGTCGGAAGCCCAAGCATAAGTACTTGGTATGATTTCCTCGAGTGCGCATTCCTACCGTGCTCCCCCTCTAGTTGGGTTCCTATTACTCTGGATGCGTACGCGCGAATACTCCGACTCAACCGAGAAGAGCTGATAGAACCTTTACGATATTTATTTAAAATAGTTGCACAAAGTCTTGGAACAAACCTCCCAGCAAGTTCCTTCAACATTAATTCTTTTTTAATTTCTTCGTTTTCAACACCATTTTTCTGATTCTTCAAAATTGTACTTTGTTAAATATCTATTCAATCTCCATTAATCAAATTTGTTCCCTCATTTATCCCTCAGTCCTCCTATACTACATTTCTGTAATTAGTTTTATTCTTATAACATATTTTTAAATATCTCATTCATTCTTTGAAAACGCTTATCCAGTTTTCCTTATTTTCTTAATATGTTAAATTATCTACAAAATATGTACATGGTAGATAGAGAATTACATACTGAAATATATGTATTGAGGCCCTCTGAATTTTAGAAAAAGAATATGTATTTGTCTGTACCACATAACTCAAAAACGAAAGGTATGCTAAATACCAAACTTGGTACCATTTCTACTAATGTTTATCTCGACTAGCATGGAGTAGAAGGAAGTAGAATATTTTGTAAGAAGTTTGTGCACAGGTAGAGAATGTCAAGTGAA
Source organism: Hymenopus coronatus (assembly GCA_030762935.1). Lineage (NCBI taxonomy): Eukaryota > Metazoa > Arthropoda > Insecta > Mantodea > Hymenopodidae > Hymenopus > Hymenopus coronatus. The sequence continues at coordinate 53,877,545 of CM060887.1, read as the reverse complement.
TTGAACATCAGATTTTTTTTAAAATCTTCCCTTTTTTATTCTTTGAACATGTGTCACCAGGTTTTCTTGTTTTGATTATTTTTTCTATGAGTTTAAGGATTTCAATTCACCGCTTATTTCTTGGCCGTAATTACGATTCAGAAAATGGTATATGGCATTTAAAAAACTGAATTACTTTAATGCAATTTGTCTTCTGCTTTCTGCTTAGGACACATCTTTCACTTTAATATAGAGTTCTAGGACTACCATATAACATTTTATCTCCCTTGACTGTCTGTTTGCTCCTTATTGTGGCCTTACAGGAGATTAAATTTATGGAGTTCTATCCAAATATTCTAATATAAGGAGCACTATTTATATTTTCAGTCTAATAATAAAAATGAGTAATTTGTGAACGAAAAATGCTTTATTGTTTCTCGAAATATGCTCCTTTATGACAAATACAATTTTGAATTGAACCGTTTCTTAGCATTATTTCGAATCTGCTTGAGACTTGTTCAAAACATGGTTTTTGTACACGTCAACAGCTTCTTCTGCTTCCGACAATTGCATTTTATTCTTGATGTTCGGGAACAAAAAGAAGTCATTAGGTGCCAAATCAGGACTATATTGCTGATGAGTGATAAATTCGATTTTTTGAGTTTTCAAAAAACCAGTTGTTAGATGAGATGTTTGAACCCTCGCATTATCTTGATGAAGGACGATCCGATGGCTTTTGTTTGTTTACTTTATTTCACCAAAGGCATCCGGCAAACAAAAGGTTGTGGTATTCGGAATTGACCGTTCTATGTTCCTCTAAAGGCACTTTTGCCACATGCATAGCTGGCCATTTATTTCGAAGGGTTTCGAGTGCGAACAATCAGCTTTGTATCGTCTTGAAACGCCCATACAGCCGACTGCTGTTGACATTCTAGATCCACAATTCATCACCTGTTACAATCTTATATAGATGTTTTGAAACCCCACAATTGTATTTTTTGAGCATCTGTGTGCATCAAACTGCACGAGCAAATTAGAGAGCAAACGTTTTTCACGACTAAATGATCATATCATATTTTACATATGCTAGTGGCACTAATAACGTTGCCTCTCTCTTCCAGTATGTGGCATGATGATCTTGCACTATCCGTTTTGCACAGCATAAAAGTTTTCTGGCACAACTGATTTTGGACGACCTTCTCGAATTTCGTCAAGGAGTGAAAGATAGCCACTATTTAACTCGTTATACCAGCGTTTTAAACTGACAAAGGATGCAACTTCAGCGCCAAAAGTAGTAGTAAGTTAATCCATGAATCTTCTCTTGATAATCTATGTCGAACATTTTAATAAATCATCGCACATTTTCACGAGTTAATTCCATCTTTTGGCTGAGACACAATTTTATGGTCACTGTAACAACACAGAGCTCTATTGAAAAATATTTGAAGTAGGTTAAAGTCAGTCATGTCAAACTTTCTAGTGGGAACACCAGACGGCAGTTACAGTAATCAGTGCTTCCAAGGCTATATACATATCGTTTGAAAACGACACCAAACGAAGATAGCAGTCAATTAGCTTACACTTTGACTTGTCCGAAACTTGATGTCGCAACTTTTAAACTATTCTATTTAAGGTTTCATGTGTGTTTAAAAATCGCACACATTTGGGATTGGGCAGCGAAGGAACAACGGTTGTCATAAGCCACAGCCACATGCTACGTTTTCCTTTACTAAGGTGACCTGTGCCGGCGCGGCGTGTCTATCAAACCACGCCTACACCACGCGACTGGGATCTTCGCTACCGACCGGCATCTCTCTTGGAGTGGGCCAGGCACGAGCTATCATTTCGTTATATATGATCCGTGGTGATTTTATGGCAGTTTGTATGGGCCGAATTTAGAGCTGAAAATTATATATACTTATTTGGTGTCATTTTGAAACACGCGCGCGCGCGCGTGTGTGTGTGCGTGTGCGTGTGCGTGTTAAGATGCTACATCTGTGAAATTTAGAAAGTCCATGGTATGTAAAATATGGAAGTCTATACCAGTTATTAATAATTACATCTTTGCCATGTTTAAAATTCAAGCTTTCATGGTTATTGAAAATGAATAATTATTTTTTATTTCTACATGTATTTCTACAATAAAATGAGCAATGTGATGCATTATTAAAAATACTCACATAAAAACTTCCAGTTTTACAGTAAATTAGTTTCCACATAAATCTATATAATATTATACTTTCTATATTAGCCGTAATTATTATCATCAACTCTTCATGGATTAGGAGAATTCTCCTGTTCCGGCCTCATATTTCTTCCCATCTTTTAACTGGTCTTCCTATTGTCCTGTAGCCTAGAGGTTTATATTTGTATGACTGAAATGGAATGTGAGAGTTATCCATTTTTTGTAAATGGGTTTTCCATTTTTCTCTATTTATTTGTATCCTTTCTTTTAAGGATAAGGTGTCTAAATCTTTCGTTATGCCTTCATTTCAAATATAATCTTGACTGGCGCATCCTTTCACTGCCCGGAAATATTTCATTTCTGCCGCTTGTATTTGGCTCCAATCCTTCTTTTTTAAGTGTCCATGTCTCCGAACCATATAATAAAACTGGAACAGCCATTGTCTTATAGAATTTTAAGTTCGTATGTTTTCGGGTTGTTCTTTTCAAGGTACGAGCTACTACTCCACAAATATATTTGAACTTACTTTATTATTTATTTCTTCATTGTTTGTTTTAAAGGTTACATTACAACCCAAACAGTTACATTTTTCCACCTGTTCTAACACTTTATTGTTTAACACTATCTTTGACCTTTTTTATATGAATCCTTTGATTTTTCTATTGATATACTTAAGCCATAATTTTGGATCAATTTTTGTACCTTGTACATATTTATTTGCAGCTTATCTTCTCTGTCTTTAGCCGTAATTATTGTAGAAAAATTATTTTACATACTATCTAGGAATCTTGATTTTCAGAATGTAATAATTTATTTTTCTAAACTGAGGCATTTTTCCGAAAAAAAAATGTCACAAATTTATTTAGTATACCTTTGAGAGGAAGTATAACATGTTTAAGACAAATTAGTAAACCATTGTATCATGTAGAGCATTTTAAGTATAGAAAAGTGTTGGAAAAACGTTTGCAAGAAAATAATGTTTAAAAATGCAAGTATCTATTAATAAGCATGTAGCTACCCATGTATAGCTTCATTTGACTTACAAATAAAGTGCGCTAAGGGGAAAAAGTAGCATACGTTCTTAAAGTATGGAACTCATATAATTTTACCATGATTAAAATGTGTTTTTGGTCAAATTTCATTAATGCATCACTTTAAATTACACCCAACGCATCTAAATATTAGGACTTCTTGATTTCGTCATTTATACGAGTAAAATCTTGCTTTTAATTGTTTAAACACAACACTTTATTATCATTTCGTAAACTTTGTTCGCAGGAATCTGCCCAGATATTCATTACTGCTAACCATCCTGTAATATGTTGACTGACAGGCGGAAGTTCGATATCCCTTGGGACAAGTTGCCTGAGATAGGGAATCCCCTCTTCCCCAACCGGATGTTTCCTCTCAGAAGTGAGCCGTTTGGCTTACCAACAGGCTGTGGTCCGGTTTGCGTAAGCGTGCTATATATTTTATAAACAGTTGTGGTGTACTTATTTTTGGCAGGTGGCGGCTAATTGAATAGCTAAAGAGAAGAAATGCTAAAGGAATCAAGCCCGTCTGGGTAGCGCGGTGGTAGCGTGTCTGCCTCACATTCAAAAGGTCATGAGTTCGAATCTTTCTTAGGGTGATTTACCTCGAATATAGTTCACTCCACAGAAAATTAATTGGTGCTTTAATGAGATTTACTTATCTGAAACAGTAACTTTATTATCTCTGTAATTTTCGAGCTTTGCAAATTGTCATTCAGAATAAAAAAGAGTTTATTCCCAGAAAATTATAGGCGTGTATTTCATATATGTCATCATCTTAAACAGAGAGGATTTTAACGAGAATCGCTACACCAGTTTTGAGAAAAGTTTCAAAAAATTGTCCATGAAAAAGGTAGTTTGAGGTGAGAGCATTCACTTCAAAAGCTTTTATATGATATCTTTGAATATGGAGAGTTAAAAGAACAAGATTTGAAATTACGGAAGAGGCTCATGGCTTAAATATTAAAAGGGTTAAAATCCCATAAATTCAGACATTTAAAAACTTATCCTTAAAGGCAGTTCATATCTTTTTTGCCATTAAAGTATTTTTACTTTCTCTGGCACCCATGCACAATGTATATAGTCAATAGAACAGATATTATATTCCACCCAAAAATTCTATAGCGAAAGTTTACCGAAAATATATGTTTTAGGTTTCCCTGAACCCAAAAATGCATTTGTGTGTGTGTGTGTGTGTGTGTGACTATGGTATTTAAAGTCAGTATCTTTGGGAGAATCTCCCACCCGCAGCTATTCTTTGCACGAAACATTTTCTAAAAAAAATTATTTTTCAAAAGTGGCTTTAACAATTTTGATTAAAATACCGTATGCTTAACAAGTGTTTATGCAATAAAAAGTATGCCTTGAATTTTTTGGGGAATAGAAACTGAAAACCACCACATTTTACATGGCTTTTGTAAAACTATAACTATAACTTACTGCTCAAAATTGTATATCTCGTTAAAACACACAACTTAAATAATATACATTTTTTTGAAGATTTAACAGTTTCTGAGATATTCCTTGTTATTGGTTTTAGTTTTAAGCAGTTTTTCTCAAACGACAAGACTCTATTTTGTTTACTCCCAGAAATTCGAATACGACTATTTCATATAGCTATCTGTTTTAAAGGATTTGACTATTGCTTTATCCTACTGTATTCCCTTACTTAATTTCAATTGACAGAGAAGCAAGTAATTCAATTTTGGCAATGTTTACTTCTATTAGTATGTGTACAGCCTTTGTGAGAAACGCTTACTTACGGAACAGCTTAAGAAGTGTTGTGTGTGGAGCACATCAGATTATTTTTTTCACCTTACACTACAGATTAGGGCCTTGTAATATTGAATCTAGGTATTTAATTTGTCACTTCCAGGCTTTTAATTTCATTTTCACTGTTACCTTATAATTAACATCAACAGCAGTATAGGACAAATTGGCTTGTTTTGGCTCGGAAAATATCATCTCTCCAGTGACGTTTGGGTCTTCTGTACTTTCCTCCGAGTTTCCATTTTGAAACTATTTTATTTAGTTTATATCTGGCAACCGTTTTTAGGATCGGAGCAATTTGGATTATTTGTAGAGAATTTACCGTTTAAATTATATGTTTTAGTTGGTCTCTAATTATTTCACCCCTTATGTGATCTAAACGGATATATCCAGCAATACTTCTTAAAAATCCGATTACTGCTACTTCCACCATTCTTTTATCACTTTTGTTCATCGCCCAATATTTGGAAGCATATGATTTTTAAAGACCTAAGTGCATACAAATGTACTAAAATAAGTCTTAGAAGAATTGTTTGCTTTATAATAGGGAATAATATGATATTTAAAACATATTACTTGTGCAGTTAAGATTAAAAAGCGGAAGCCTGGAGTGGCTAACCAGGACTGCCAAACCAAGCCACCTCTCCAAGAAGAGAGGCTCCTTGGACTCCTTGGCACAGCTCACTAAGAGCCTTGGCCTACCAACCGGCCGCTGCGTCCCCCATTTCGGTCCATTATAGACGTCATGGATGGGGTGCAGTATTGCAGCGCTTCGACCCCCCCCCCGGCCAGCTAATACAGTCTTCACGACCTGGAGCCGCAACTTCTCCATCAAGTAGCTCCTCAATTGCCTCCCCAGGGACCTCACGAGTCTGAATGCACCTCACGCCGGTACTGGGAATCGAACCCAGTCTCCCGCTTGGCAAGCAGCAACGCTACCACCGCGCACAAGGAGAGAGGCCCGTGCATAAATATTAGTACTAGTACTAAAGTCAATGCTAGCACGGCCATGGGTTGTATATTTTTTAGTTTTATTTTTTGGAGTTCGTTTAAAAGTTTGTAATGCATATAAGTTATGTTTTTATATCTGTCTTTATAGAATATAATATCAGATCCCAAGTAACTAAAATGTTTCACTTGTTCTATTATTGTATCTTTAATTAATATTTTTGAACTTATTTGCTTTTCCCCTAAAGAGGCACTGACTTCTGTTTTTGTGTTGAAATATTTAAATTATATTGACTTATTAACTTTTTTAACTTATATGATGCTAATTGCAGCATATTTTTATTTCCAGCAAAAAATACTTGATCGCCAGCAAAAAGAAAATGTACTTAGATATTTTATAGTATGAAAGCCTATATAATCTCGTGCATATAAAAACAAGTCACACTCTTAATCTACTCCACTGAGAAACAACGGCGACTTAATCTGAAGGTTCAAAATCATAATTAGAATTTAAAATTTAACTGAAGAAGTAAGACTACTTTTTCTAAGTACAAATAATCATTGTGAAATTATTACTGCTGCATTTTAACTTACATATGGTTGTGTTGACAGAAAAATCCGGATTCATTCTCAAATCAACATATGAAGTCTCCACTTACCTAAAAAGACAGAAAAAGAATACAATAATTAGGTGATGATTTCTTAATACTTACAGAAAATATTCACAGTAAAAAGAAACTAAATTAATAAACTAAGTTAAAAGTACAAATGTGTTAACATTCATACAACATTCTTTTATTTAGTCTTCTACAAACCCCATAAGTCTCGGGTCGATTCCCATGGTGGAAATTTTTCGTTAACCCCAATGATTTCCTATACCCCACAGAGTCTAAAAGTATGTATTTGTGGGTGAATGTGTATGTTAAAGGAAAAGAACATTATTAACGTTAAAGAATCTTTAACCAACGAGTTGTTTCTAAAGCTAAGACCCCCACATGACCTTCTATGTTAAAGAGGGCTATATAATTAAAAACATCATTCTTTATGGGTTCAAGAGATTCACCAACTTCATGAATGTTTGAAAAGCGGGTGGCAATAAAGAGCATACAGGACAGCATAGTACGAGGGCTGTAAAGAAAATAGTGGCAACATGGTCTCCACAGGAGAGCGGGTATGAGCCAATAGGATGTGGGAGCGATCAGGTGAATAGTGTCGATGTGTGGTGTGCTTTGGTCGGGCTGCCAGTTGAGAGTGTGAAGTGCTCCGCTCTAAAGCATGTTTACCAAGAGCGATCAGCTTTCGTGGTTTAAAATTGAGGTTGCCCGTGGCAAAAATGCATCAGCATGTTATTGAGGATTACGTGGAGCCTGTGGCGGGAATGCATTGCCGTACAAGACGGTTGCACGATGGGTAAAGGCGTATCGTGCTGGTCGGACTGAGACTGCGGATTTGTACCGCACAGGTCGGCCGTCCATTCCGCATGATCAGATTGACATCGTGAGTGGTCTCGTTGCCATGGACCATCGATGGACTGTCCGGGAGTTATCCGTAGAGGTTGGGCTCAGTCATCAAACTGTGTGGCATATGCCGACGAAATGTCTTCAACTGCGGAAAATTGCGCCCCGTTGGGTTCCACATCGACTCACTGAGGTACAGAAATGGCACCGGTATCCACCTGCACAGATACCGCAATGAAAGAGACGCATTTCTGCAGCGTATTGTCGCCATTGATGAGACGTGGGCACGAGCCTATGAGCCGGAGTGATCAGTCGAATGAATGGCGTCACCCAGGTTCACCACGTCCACAGAAAGTTCGACAGGAACCCAGTCGGGTGAAGCTGATGCTGATTATGGCATCGACTATGAGGGGGTTATTCTTGCGCATGCTGCGCCTGAAGGAAACCCGTCAACAGAGACTACTATTGCCGATTTCTGGAGCGACATCTTCGTCCAGCTACACATGTTGTCATGTCGCTCTAATTGCAACGGTAGCATTGGGAGGTTTTGAAACATCCTCCGTACTTACCAAACATGAATCCTTGTAGCTTCGACCTGTTTCCGAAGTTGAAGGAACCCCTCCTGACGTAGCATCTGTAGTCCGGGCAGTAGGGCGCTCCGTCGCAGTCATCAACAGAGATCGCCTTGCCAACGGTCCCCAACGGCTGCTCTACATTTGGCAAAAGTTCAAGGACTTTGCGGGGACTACATTGAAGGAATGTAATGCAATTGTACTTGTGAGTTCAATAAATATTGTGTTCTATCACTACTTTATTTACAGCCCTCGTATAAAAATCTGAGGTGTTCCGTGCATATGACTTTCTCTACATACATAATTGTTAACATTTATTCCTTTATCCGTATTGTGGTAATCGAGATAAACATTAGCATAAATAATTGTATTAGCTCTTCTTAGTAGAAGGAAAATCAAGTAACCCACTAGGCTAAAGCAATAGCCAAATCTTTCAAAAGACGGTCACCTTGTGAAACAATTGACAAAAATTAAGAATGTTAAAGTTGAAACTAAGAACAAGGAATACCTCGGAAATGGTATATGACATTAATTGTGTCTTTTGAATAATTGCTATTTTTGTGTAGCAAATTTTTGTCCACCACTTAAGTTTACCAGTTAAGCAAAATTCATCCTGAATAAACAGCTCATCAGAAACTATTCCCAGAAAAGATATACGTTTTACTTGTAATGTAAGTAACTTTAATGCACGGTATTTTAATCAAAATCGTGGGCCATTTTTGAAAAGTTAAAGTGTTTCCAAATAAAGTGTAGTTTTGCTGGCTGAAAATTGTTGCGTATTTAACTGAATTTTCGCTTATTGATTTATTGTGCTTAGAGATATACGGAGACACACGTGGACCTTTTTCTAAAGATGCTTTTCTTGGATTTAGGGGACTCTAAAACATGCATTTGTAGTGATATCTGGGTATTGAATTATAGTTGTAAGACAGTGTATTCTCTACATTATGTGCACTAAGTAGATAAAGTTAAAATATTTACAATGCATTCACAACTTGTATACCAATAGTATTCAGAATGTTTTTGTTTGTTTGTTTGTTTGAAAAAGGTCGTTTAAAATATACTCTTGGACATGTCAGAACGTTCTTAAAAAGTATTACTATTTAGCTATAGCAGTAAATATCTGGACTTCTGAAACGCACTATATATCTATAAAAGACTGAATTCCAGCTTATAAGACTGCATAAAAACATTAAATTATCATTTTGACCATTTTTAGGATGTAACCCTACCTTAGGTATTCAGCCGGGTTTCAAAATGACACCAAACGATGTGGACCTTGCTGGTCATACCGTACATAATACGTGAATATAGTCTTCAGCTCTAAATTCGGCACATACAAAAACTGCCATAAAATCACCATGGATTAGGCAGTTTTCAAATGACATGTGCCTGGCCCCCTCCAAGAGAGATGGCGGTTAGTAGCGAAGGTCCCAGTCGCGTGGTGTAGGCACGATTTGATAGACACGCCGGCACGGCACAGGTCACCTTAGTATGGGCGGGTTTTGTTATGTTTCGTATGACACGTTCTGAGGTTCTTTACATGGCGTATGTCAACCGTTGTTCCTTTGCTGCCTAATGTATGCGATTTTAAACACACATAAAACTTAAAATAGAAGAGTTAGAAAGTTGCGACATCAAGTTTCGGACAAGTCAAACTGTAAACTAATTGGCTGCTGTCTTCGATTGGTGTTGTTTTGAAACGACCTGTATAAGCAGTATATGAATTCGATAATTACTTTATAGAATGGGGACTAAATATAAACTAAACAAAACAGCACATTTTAGTATTTAATAGAAGATTTAAATTGAGTAAACGTGAGAAATATAAAAAAGAAAGTACATAATATGAGCTAGTGCGTCATTACATCTATTAATAAACTAGAGTAGCAATAGACTAGGAAGAAAAATAGACGCAGGAAGCACGTGGGAGAAACAAAGGTAAGCGCCATTAGTAAACGGAAAAGCAGCAATAAAGGATGTTTATATGTAACACGGGAGATGGAAGTAAAATGGTTTTAAAGAGCATATAATTCAGTGCTTGAGGCTGGGATGCTATATGTTATTGAAATACGGAGTGTCGAAAATGGATGAGAAGTTGCAAATTTTGACCACAGGATGTTTTGTAAGGAAGTTTTTGGGTTGCCAAGAGCAACAGCAAATGAAGTAGCCAAAATTGAAATGGGGAGAGTGGCAAGAAATTGGTATATGATCCTAAATTTAGAAGCTGGTAATTTACTCAAATAATGTTTGAAATACCAAGAAAAAGACTACAAATTACACGTTGGGTAAGTAATTTAAAAAATAACTGAAAAAATAATAGTTTAGGTGATTTAAATAGGAAAAAACTATGTGCTTTGGAAGGAAGCAAAAAATATCATAATATATAGAAATTCAAAAATCGTTTATTCAGCTGTCAGATAAGAGATTACTTATGTATAACCATAAAAAAGATGGGGAAAAGAAAGATGTTTGGATAACATTAACAGGGAAAAATGAGGAAGTAAAATGGTTAATAGCAGGAATATTGAGGCTAGAAGAAAACGGGCAGCCACAAGGTGGATGTCCATTATGTGGAGGAAAGGAAGATGTTCAACATACAAATTTTTATTGTTAGAAAACTGAAACATTGAGAACAGAAAATACATGGTCAAAATTAATAGGGAATCCAATATAAACAAAATTATAGATAAAAGCTTTATTACTCAACTAAACCTTTAAAAGAAGATTTTTAAAACCTAAATAAAAAAATAAAAATTTAAAGATAAAGGTAAGGATCTCCTTCATGCTAAATATATAAATTTATCATATCGATATCGAAGTAATATTCCTTATACTCAAACATACAAGAAATCATTAAAATTAATTTTAAATAAAGTATAGATGAATTTAAATAAAAAGCAGGACATTGGGACAAATATGAGAATAATTAAAAAATAAATATAAATAGACTGTTAAAACAGAACATGTTAATGGGCATGTAGTGCTAGTGGTAGTGTTTGTAGAACTTAAATTGGACTGCCCACTGAAAAAGTGGCCTGTATCAAATTGTAGTGGGCAGTACACGATATGTGTTGTACAATATAGTTAGTGCTGCAATAAACTTAAAGTAGATATATAAGCAGTAAAAGTCATTAACAACTGTGATTTGCAGGGAATTACAATCTTCAGTGTCTCAGTGGCATTACAAAAGTAAATAACCTCTTGATCATACGCGGTGGCCAGATCCAACTTCATAGAGGTAAAGTAGAAAGGAGAGGGAAATGAAATTTCGGAGAACAAAGGCTATATCTTGTGCCCTTTATGGAGTTGGAAAATGAGTTATTTCGAACAGAGATAAAAGTGGACTTCAGGCAGCAGAAATAAATTTCTGCCAGAGTTGCTAGTTCAGCAAATTTACGAGAGAGAAAAAAGTGTTACTCTCAAAGGTATCTCCTGTTGCATTATAAAACCACACTTTTTTCGTTAATGGAGGTTTAATAAGTTACGAACGACACACCCCAGTAGTGAAAAAGTAATCTGTAGCATTCGATGTAGGCTTTTGACTTGGATTCTCTCAAAGGTACAACTGTATTTGATCGTAGAAGCGAATTATCCACTTTAGCAAATGCATGTTGCGTTTAAAGAAATCAAGGACTCTGATCATGCTCAACAATAAGGTTCTAATAAGGTATTTCGCGAAGTGTTTCATTCATATAAAATAAAATTAATTACCGGATATGTCAGGTGTAATCAATACTTAGTGCACCAATTTTAGCTGCCCATAGCGGTAGTTATGCATGTTGGTGATCCTTATAGATACTGCTGTAATAAACAACACCGCATTCACGCGTATAACGTAATGGGTATTATATTCCATTTAGCTGTACGTACCTACTATTAAGCAGTTTTTTCTTTCTCTACACGAACTACTAGTATATAGAGAGGACATGTATTCCACCCAAATATTCGATACCGAGATTTCACCGGAAATACAAGTTTTGGGTTCCCCTGAATTAAAAAAAAATGGAAAAAGGTCCATTGTGTGTGTGTGTGTCGGTCTATCTGTCTCTGTCTCTCTGTCTGTGTGTCTCTGGACAGCATAGCGCAAAAACAAAAATACCGTTGAATACCTCTGTCTGTCTGTCTGTCTGTCTGTGTCTCTGGACTTGGTATTTAAGTTTGGTATCTTCCAAGGATGCAACACGAAGACTTTCATGAAAATCCCCCACCAACCAATCACCCTTTACATGGAACAATTTTCATTTTCGCAAACATGGTTCTAACTATTTTGATTAAAATATCGTGTATTAGAAATATTAACATGAGAAATAAAATATACATCTTGAATTTTCTGAAAAGCAGCCTCTGAAGACTACTTTATTCGGGTTGAATTTTACGGAATTTTGCATAATTGACAAACCATAAAAAATGGACAAAAACTTACTTAATAAACAATAATGAAAGTCTTTTTAAGATTTAATATTATCGTTAGTTGGATATTACATAAATAATTATTAAAAGATTAAATTAAGGATGTTAAAATTTAATTCTTGTTTATTTTTGCTCGCTGACCACTCCACCACGGAGGCAGTCAAACAGGCTCGTGGGTGTGGGTAGAGAAATATATTAAATATATATAAACATAAACGAAAATATGGGCATTGGATAAATGATACAGTTATGCACGTGGGTGTTGAGCTACTTGAATCTTCCAGTTAAAAGTGCGCACATTGATTGCGATTTTGATTGAAACATTATATTAATGATTCATGGCAAATAAAATGTATTTCTTAAATTTTCTGAAGATCTCCTCATTCGGGATACTTTTTGCAGTAAGGCGTTAGATATAGACAAAAACGTCTGCACAAAATATGTAGATCTCGTTAAATTACACAAATTATGTATATACATGTTTTTCGTGGAGTAGACCATTTCCGAGGTATTACTTTTATAGGTTTCAATGTTAAAGTACTACTTAAAGATCTGTCATACACGAATTTGCCATTACTGTTTCTTTTGTTTTACTCCTGGCTGTTCCAGGAGAATAGTGTTAGCTTTTAATACAATTGACTATTGCTTATGCCTAGTGTACTTACCTATTTCCTTTCTACTTATAAGAATAAATAATAAGACCATTTCTAATATTTATCTATATTAGCATAAAACAGAAGAATACGCATTTCTATTAATAAGTTCTCGCAGAACAAGTAGAAAAAGTTATTTGAATGGAATACATCAGATTTTAAATTGCACACGTATATTGCGTATACAATATATCTTCTACATAATATCATATAACATATTTTATTTTTGTGTGTACGATTATACACACTATTTTTGTTTTAACAATCGCTCAAGTTTCATCACATGTTACGGCCTCACAAGGTCGGTGTTCAATTTCAGGCGATCGCATATGGGATTTGTAGTGGACAAAGCGGCGCAGGGGCGGATTTTCTCTTGGTTCTCCGGCTTCCCTCGCCATCGCATTCCACCAGTGCTACATCTTCATTCTATATAACATTAGTGTCATCGCCTCCGGTGCATATGTAGTAATAGCGAGCGTTAAACACTGTCAAAAAAATCAAGCCAGGTTGGAGTATCTTGAGGCACCTAACACTTAAAGAAATTTTAATTCATCAGAATGGCGTAATTTTATAAAGCTAGGTTCAATTGTGCCAACTTAAGTAAAAGTCTACATGTAACTTAGAATTTTTAATTCGCGATTTCGCCACTATGAGCGCATTGTGAAGCGATAATTGCTCACAGACGGCACCACAGAATGAACGCACGAAGCTGTGGACGTAAAGAAGTACAATTTTGTCCAGAGACCCTCTCTTACACGTGCAAATAAACAATACACGGAATATTACTTCCGTTCCACCCGGATTTTACCCGTGACTATGGGTACTAGGGGCCGGCCATTGCTCCTGTGATAAACATAAATAGTTGAATTTCGTCTTAGTAATGTAGTTTGTATCAATTAAGTTAGAGATATTATTGTTAGGCTGACGTGCATAATAAAAATTCTCTTCAAATTAAATAACTTTCAGCTATACGTTTGTTTGATTGGTTATAAAGACGTATTTTAAAGCTAAAGTACGCATTTGTTAGTGCTTTTCATAATATATAACCTTATTTCATCTCCATTCAATATGGCAATAAGTTTTCAAAACAATAATCAAGTAAATAATGGGCTCCAATCACAATATTATGTTTTATGATTGATTGAATAAGCGTATTTATTGGTATAAAAATATCGCACATTGAATTTCAACAATCGCACGGGTCCCCACACCGTACGTGATTTTGTAATACACACTACAAAGCAACATTAAAACAACAAAGAATTAAAAGAGTAATCACGAAAAAATGAAAAACAGAGGTAATACGCAATAAAAAGCAACATTATAACAGCAGCAAAGAAGGTGTCTTCATAAATGCACCTGCTTATAATAGATGATTATACTTAAAAAATATGTACACATAATATACACACAATATATAAAACCATAACACCGAAGTATGACAAAAATCTGATGCGTTCCATTCACATGACTTTCTCTATATCTCTGCAATAAATTATTTTTAAAAAGCTTATGCATCTATTTACTTCCTGCTAATCGAGAAAAAATTAGCAGAAATAGTCTTATTTCTTGCTTCCTTGTAAGTAGAAGCGAAATAAGGGAGTACCAAAGGTTAAAGTGATAGTCAGAAGCTGGTTGCTATGTGACTGAAGTTCCTTTGTTTGTATGGACACGAGTTCACAAAGTCCTGTATGAGAAAAATATAAGCTTTTATAGCTTAAACAAAAAACAAGGAATCTCTCAAAAACAATCAACTCCACGAAAAAAATGTATTAACATAAATTTCGTGTTTTAATGTGCTCTACATTTTTTGTGGGGTAAGTTTTTGTCTCTCTCTTACGGTTTAGCACTTATGCAAAGTTCCGTAAAGTTCTCTCAGAATAAAATAGCCTTCAGAGGCTATTCCCAGAAAATTAAAAAAATACATTTTATTTGTCAGGTAAATAGCTTTAATATACGACATTTTAATCAAAATCGTTAGAGCTATTTTTTAGAAAATCAAAATTTTCGAAAAAAGTTCCGTGTAAAGGGTAGTTTGGAGTGGGGGGATTTTTCTCAAAATCTTTGTGTCGCATCCCCGTTAGATACTACATTTAAATACCAAGTTTGGTATTTTACCGACTTTTCGTTTTTGAGTTATCGTGTTCACAGACACACAGACACACACACACACCGGACCTTTTTCTTAAAATACTTTTTTGGATACAGGGGACCCTAAAACATAAATTTCCAGTGAAATCTCGGTATCGAATTTTTTGGTGAAGTGCAATACCTTCTCTATACACTATGTTCATAGCGCGTATAAGAAAGTAAACATATATATATATATATGTAAAACATTGTAGTCACTTTTGTCTAGTTGTTCTTATTCCTCCCCCGTTCTCTATTGACAGCCTCCTCAGATCTCAGCTGTCTTGCCTTAAGTTTAAATTTACCTAGCCAGTCCACGGATTCCGTGCCTGCCAGTAGAGCCCAACATGCTTCTAGCTCTACATTCGCGGTGGTACATAATCGTGGTACATATTTTTCCCACCGTTCCTCCATACCCTTACATCTTATCTTATGTTTTATGTACAATGAATCATATTCGCCATCACGATTGGATTCTTTGTGTGAGTGTATGCTCTGCACATTTTAAATGACATATTCTGTTAGATTTGACTACCGTCCAGTAATACTTTCGGTGTTACTAACGTAATCTGCTTTATAGGTTCAATACGGTAGTTGAACCCTCTGTGTGTCATTCGTCTTTGCCTTGGGCTAATTCGTCTCTTGGGCATGAATTTGGAATAAATACATTTTCATTGCCCTTTACCATTACATTTTCTTTATTTGCTGAAATCCAGTAAAACAAAGTATTAAATGTGTTACCCCAAGTTAATGTATTGCTGCGTCGCCGTAATAAACATTTTTTATTTCAAAGGTTACTTTCAAGCAATTCATATCGCTTCTTAAATTCTCCAGAACACTTTGCATCTATAAATATTGCCGAATTCAATTATTGAGGGAACAAGAAATAGGTGCAGACTGAGTCCTGAATGCTTACTGCTTTTTTCTTACTTTCTCTACACGTACTTTGTTCATAGTGTATAGAGAAGGTATTGTATTGCACCCAAAAATTTGACTGACATTTCATCGGAAATATATGTTTTGGGAACACCTTAATCCAAAAAAAAACAACATTTTTAAAAACGGTCCGTGTGTGTGTGTGTGTGTGTGTGTGTGTGTGTGGACAGCATAGCTCAAAAACGAAAACACCATTAAATACCAAACATGGTATTTGGTTTACTAACTTCAACGGATACGACACAAAGATTTTCAAGAGAATCCCCCTACCACAAATTACCTTTACATGGAGAAATGTTCGAATTTTTTTATTTTCTAAAAATTTGGTTTAACGAGTTCGATTAAAATCCTGTACATTAAAGATGTTTACATCCCAAATGAAATTTATATCTTAAAATTTCTGGGAATAGCCTCTAAAGTTCTCTTTAATCTGGATGAATTTTGTCGAAGTTTACTTAACTGCTAAACCGTGAGAGATAGTCAAAAAGTAACAGCACAAGAAAATGTAGATCTCGTCAATACACACAGTTCATGTGACATACGTTTTGGTTGTGGAGATAACCGTTACCGAGATATTCTTTATATTGGTTTCAATTTTAAACTAGTGTCCGTTATTCTTTTGTTCTATACCTGTCCAAGCAAAGAAATTATTTTCAATGACAGTCGATAACAATAGCTTTTAAAACATTTTTAACTATCACTCTAGCCTAGTGCATTACGTTAGTCCCCTTCTACGAGGGTCCTTTTTTCAACCTCATATGGGCTATAAATAAAAGACAAGTTCATAGAAAACAATTATTTTATTCCTAAAAATTTTGTACACTTATGGTTACTTTTCAACATAATCACCGAAAAGATTGAGACATTTATTGTACTTTGAACAAGCTTTGCAATAACCGCTGCAAAAAATGTTGGCGCCAATGATTTCAAATGGGCTTTGAAGATATTTGTTGTTTTGAAAGTTTTGACCACCTAGCCACGTCTTCAGTTCAGGGAGAAGGTGATGGTTGCTGGGTGCCAGATCAGGACTGTATGGCGGAAGATCGAAAATGTCCCACTGAAATTGTTCAAGAAGCTCAGGGTTGTGCCAAAAGTGTGTGGATGAGCGTTGTCATGGATCAACACAATTCCTGAAGTCAGCATTCCTCTTCGTTTGTTTTGAATGACTCTCCGCAAACGTGGTAAAGTTTCACAATAAACAGCTGCATTGATAGTGGTTCCAGCCTGCATCATTGGCGGCAACATTTTTTGAAGTGGGTATTATAAAGCGTGTGCACAAGTACGATAAATGTCTCAATGTTTTCGGTGATTATGTTGAAAAATAACCACAAGTGTAAAAAACTTTTAGTAATAAAATAATTGTTTTCAATGAACTTGTCTTTTATTTATAGCCTATCAGAAATTAAAAAAACGGCCCTCGTATTTATCAGGAACTAAATAAAAAGAAGAGTTTGCTAAAGCTTATCTGGATTAGCATTTTGTGGAAAGAAGAATAATCCTTTTAAGAAGTGTATTTGTAGAGCAGCTAGAGAAAGTCACCATCGGATTTTTTTCCCATGATAGATTTTATAACAGATTTGTAGGAAACCCCATGTTCATAAAAAATCTACATTTCATCAGGGTTACATGAATGTAGCTGTTTTGTTCAGGCGCCACTCCCCCTATCAGTTTAAAATCATCACAGCATTCCCTTCAAATATTCTAAATAATAAAAACCATACATCCAGTTGAAATAAATGCTATACAATTTGAAAGTAGAAACGTAAACCTAAGAAAACAAAAATTTTTCCCAACGCACCAATTCAAACGAACATGTATACCTTAACGGCGATAAATTTGCAAACCTATGTTACTACCTTTTGGAATCAAGATTGCTAATCAATATTCAGTTGCAGAATCTAGTATAGTTCTCCATTGCCTCATATTTTATGGTAAAATGAATAGAGAGTCTTATATGTGCTTTATAACAATACATTCCAGAATATCTAAAGCGTATTTCAGCATGTTTAAACTTCTCAAGTATATTGCATCCTGCTAATTTTTTTGTTCCTAGCTTTGATACATAGTTATAAAATGCATTTTACTTTCTCTGTTTTGTAATAGTGCATAGGTGAAGAAGATATTGCGTTCCATCCAAAAATTCGATACAGATTTCAACAGAAATTTTGATTCACGTATCAAAAAAAGGAAAAGTTAGTGTGTGTCCATGTTTCCGTTTGCCTGTGGACAGGATGGCTCAAAAAAGAAAAGTCATTTATATATTACACTTGATATTTAAGATCAGAATATTCCTTGGAAATGCTTCGATCACAAGTTACTGTTTATAGGAAAAGGTTTTGAAAATATTGATTTTATCAGACATGGTTCTAAAGAATTTGATTAAACTACCGCATATTAAATCGATTTAAATGGGAAATAAAATGTTTAATTTTTTTTAAAATACCCACTAAAGTCTTCTTCTTCCTGAATCTCTTTTGCATAACTATTAAACCGTAAGAGACAAACATACGGAATAAAAAATGTATATCTTGTGAAAACACACAACATAGCATATACATTTTTATAGAGTTAACAATCTCTGAGATATTCTTCGTTATTTTAAAATACCTATAATTTTCTCGAATATAAAGTCTCTTCAGTTTACAATATCACTAGGATAGCGACAGCTTTTAAAACACTTGACTGTCCTATACCTCAGTGTATTCACTATTATCCTTCTACTTATAAGGAAGTAATAATACAGCTAATGTTTATTTCGATTAACATTTTGTAGATAAAATGATAATTTTTGTAAGAATACTTGTTTGTAGAACAGCTAGAGAAAGCCATGTGAATGAAACACATTAGATTTTAAAATGTATTCTTCACGACCATCCGAGATTCTGTTGTGCCAAATTTATAGGTGACTTCTATACTGAGTTTCAAAGTTGAGAAGTAAAAAATCCTTTCAATTGATAACAGTTGTGGCTGTTCCCATTCCTGCAATATTTTTTTTAACATAACCGTACAAAAATAGTCTTGAACATGATTTTACACATAAACTTAACAGCAATATACTATACCCGCATGTTTTCTTAGGCACTAGTTTTAAGGGATTCCGAGGGATGGGGAGAGGGGGAAGAGAGAAGTTTCTCGATTGTCTTTCCGCAGTGTTGTCAACCAAAGAAAGCTTCTTTCTTTGATTCCCTCAGTGATTATGGAGAATAGGTTATTTATTTTACCGCGCACTAGCTGAATTAGTAAACAAAGCACAGCGCATGTGCGTAAACTCTGCGATCTACCACAGAATGAAATCTTAGCATTGAAGTTACTAGAAATTAAGGTGTACAACATATAAATCTTAATGTTGTCACTCTGTTTCTGAAATTGCGCGAAGCTCTGAAAAAAGACCGAAGAGAGCCGAGTGTCCAAGAAACGGTGTGCACAGTTCTCTTAGTCCATTGTTGCTTATATGTCTGACTCGGGTCCTTTTGCGTCTATTCGGAATGTTTCGTTTAAATTTCGAAGGACTATGCCATTTTCCGTTTTTATAATGTTTTATCTCCGCTTTTATTACACATGACTCTGATGATTTATGAATGAAGATGGAGCCCCGGTGGAATGCGATGGCAGGAGAAACCGGAGAACCCGTAGTAAACCTGCACATGCGGTCACCCTGGATCGAATCTGGTACGCTTTGGTGAGATGTGAATGGTCTAACGGTGCAGCCTCATTCTCCGTTCTCTACCTTTTTCAGAATGCACATGAGAATTAATAACATTCTGTTAACAAATAATCTGTAAGACTTGTATATTTTACTACGATGATTATTTATCAGAGCTTCTCAGGTTACCAACTTTGAGATGTTAATAAATCCCTCGAGCTTTCGGCAATGCTTACTCTATGACCTTCTACCATAGCCATAGTTAGCATGGCCCATAGCTGGAACGACTTTAACAACATCGCATGGCCGTAACCCGAGAAGCTCTGATTAATAATCTCTATACTCATAGTTATATACAAATAAATTAATTCTCCACTGATTTATGTCCTTCACCGCTGCCACCACCACACCACAGTACTGTCCACACTACTAGCTCCTTAACAACTTTTTCAGCTACTGCTGGTCTTGATTGACCACCCAGCTTTATTCAGACCCTTATGTAAGGCGCAAGGTTATAGAAAAGGAATCTACTCAAACTGCGAAAAGAATACTATAGAGGAGTAACTATTATCGGTGAGAAATTTCCTTGTAATTGACACTTGTGGGGTGTGTCGTCTGCTGGCAGGGGCTCGTCGGATTGCTGACCAATCATAGTGTAAGAATACAGAGACGTGACGTCATCGGCGTTGCAACACATACGCGGTTCAGTGGAAATTTACGCGCGCGTTCTCATGCATGACTGATCAATTGTTTGATTGTTTGATTGCATTCTGTGAAAAATCCGGGTGTGTTACACATAGTGATCGTAAGGATTTACATTTATAATCGTTACTGCCTTTTATATATAGTGGACATTGCTCCTGTTCTCATCCTAGAAATATCACGAGTGACATTGTAATTTGAAAATGTCTTACGTCCGTGATAAGTAAGTTGAGGTCACTTTAGCCGAAACAATAAAACCTTTCCGTTTAGTAAAATACAGGACTCAATGTGAAAAGGAATAGATAAGGTATCTAGTCAGAAATGGGGAAAGACAGTTCAACATATGAGGGGTATGCATGGAGAGAAGAAGGCATTTTAGAGGAAGGAGTGGAACACTTGTCGATGCAGACGGACAGCGAGTAAATAGGGCAACAGCGCACCGAGGCGGTCACGTGTAAGCAGAATGTCAATCACAAGTTAATTTCTCACCGATAATAACCAAACACATAGAAAGTACACACAAAGGACGTGTGCGGCTACTGTTTGTTGCGCTGTTTACTCCGACAGTTCGTAACAATAGCTGTACCAAGTCCACTGTTAAATCAAATTGGAAGCGCTCTACTACCGATCTTAGCTAATTTCATGCCGCAGTCTGAGTACTTAAATATCATTTCATTAGTGCTAGTTCCGAATTTAAGTGCATTCTTTTTGTATTCTATATTCCCATCACTATTACTAGTCATTGAACACTATTTATAATTAGCCGTTGAAAGAATATGTAAGAGCCGTTGAGTGTGTACACGGATGTGTCTTCCTATTCTTCTGGACCATAAATTTTCACAGATATCGTGAACATAATCACCCTTGTTTTGGATACCATCTGCTCTTCCCAAGTATGTGCTTGCACATGTTGACGCAGGTGAAAAGACCTGGCAATGTTCTCAGAATGCACTTTCATTATATATAAAAGCTCTATAATGTAGCTGTTCATGTTTATATTAGGAGATGCCTGCATCTTGTCTCGCATTACAATTTTGTGCTGCTATAAAACGCACACAGGAAGATGCTATGTCTAGATCATTTGGTTTTATATTCACTTTACTCGAGATAAGGCGATAAAGACTGCTTTCAGTATGTAATACTAAAGCAAGATGTCACATGGCCGTAAAATCCAACGAGAACAGTGAGTGCCAAAGCGGTATATGTATTTTTTCGTGTAAAAAGTCTGAATGTCACATGGCTTTTCCTACCTGCAAATAACTATTCTTTTTGAAACCGCATTCTTCTAGCTACTTCTCGTCCATCGATAAAATCACTTGCAGTTACATTGACATTCTGTTCTCTCTGCTTGACCAAGAGAAAGAAAAGCGAATAGCGATTTCAAATTTCAGAAATTTATAGCATTTAAACATTAAAAACTATTATGAATATCTCGGTAACGGTTAACTCAATAAAAATGCATTTGGCATAAATTGGCTGCTTTAATGAAAGGTATATTTATTTATTTTGGAGAGGATTATGCCTATCTCTTTCAGTTCACCAGTAGAGAGAGCAGTACATCAGAGGCCAGGTATTCACGAAAATTCAAAGACACGCGTTAAATTTAGCGCAAAAAAATCTGATGTGTTCCATTCACATGACTTTCTCCATATATCTGCAACAAATTATGGTTGAAAACCTCTTACTTCTATTTACTTCATACTAATCAAGAAAAAATTAACAGAAATAGTCTTATTACTTGTTTCCTTGTAAACAGAAGCGAAATAAAGGAGTACCATTGGTTAAAGTGATAGTCAAAAGCTGGTTGCTATGCGACTGAAGCTCCTATGTCTGTATGGACAGGAGTTGACAAATACCTGTATGAGAAAAGCATAAGTTTTTCATAGCTCAAAACAAAAACAAGGGATATCTTAAAAACGACCAACTCCACGAAAAAAATGTGTATAGCATAAATTGTGTGTTTTAATGTGCTCTACATTTTCTGTGTGGTAAGGTTTTGTCCATCTCTTACGGTTTAGCAGTTATGCATAAAGGTAGTCTTCAGAGGCTATTCCCAGAAAATTCAAGAAATGCATTTTATTTGTCAAGTAAATACCTTAAATTTACATGATTTTAATCAAAATCATTAGAGCCATTTTTTTAGAAAATCAAAATTTTCGAATTTTTTCCCATATAAAGGGTAGTTTCGGGTGGGGGGTTTTCTCTAAAATCTTCGTGTCGCATCCTTGGAATATACCAAACCTAAATACCAAGTTTGGTTTTTAACGGTCTTTTCATTTTCGAGTTATGCTGCCCACAGACAGACAGACAGCCAGATACACACATACACATGGATATTTTTCTAAAAATGCTTTTTTTGGGATAAGGGGGTCTCAAAACATATATTTCCGGTGAAATATCGGTATCGAATTTTTGGATGCAATATAATACCTTCTCTATACACTATGTATATAATACGTATAGAGAAATAATATCCTAAGGGTGGCGCCATGGCTGAGTAGTTAAACCACTTGTCTCCCACTTAGGTTTGATCTCAAGCTCAGGCATGTGGCTGTGATTTATGGTAGAAGAATCGGCGTCTTGGTGGATTTCTCCGGGTCCTCCGATTTCCCCCGCCACTGATTCCACCAGCTACTTCTTCATCACCTTTCCTATAATCCACTTCGCTTGCATTTCATATCATCACTTCCTCCTCACGCTCTGGCTACGGACCGACCAATCATTCCAGGTTCTCCTTTCTGTGGTGCGTGCAGTTGACTCCTGGACAAGCTTCTTACCCCTAGGCATTCGCTTGTAAGCTGTCATTCCTAAATATGGGAGTGTAAGCCGACTACGATAAAAGTATTTAAACATATGTGTGCTTTAATCAAAGTCGTTAGAGCCATTTTGGAGAAAAGCAAACCTTTCGAGAATTTGTCCCTTTAAGGCATAGTTTGGCGATTCTTCCGTTTAGAGGGTAGTTTGGCGTGCGGGGACTTTCTTAAATCTTCGTGTTGCATCCTTGGAAGATTTTTAACTATTATATCTATTCCTATTCAGCTATGCACTTACACCCAAGGCACATAAGCATCTTTGCCTAAAAAGTAAATTATCGGAGGCCTCAAAACATGTATTTCTCATGAGACTTAATGTAAAATGTTGGATAGAATATAGTAGCTTCTCTACCTACTTTGTATATCTTATGTACAAAGTATAGAGTAAAACTAATAGCGATTTTCCTAGATTACAACGGTATTTCATACACCGGTAAGATTTCCACTTTATTCTAGCTATATATATATATGAACGAGCTAATGAACGTTATGTCTCCGAGAGGAAGAGATGGTCAGAAATACCCTCTGCTAGTCAACTAGGATTTGGTTAGTGTAAGTAACTAAAAGTTAGTCACTAGCGAGTTGACTTATAGTGCAGACTATTCCAGCTTTAGTTTGCGCCAAAGAGCAGTAGGGTACTCAAAACCTGCAGGAGTGTTACTGCAGCATGCAATACAACTCAATATTGAGGGTAGGTGTTGAAAATAAGTGTCAGAAGGAGCAAATGGTTTTGCCATGATCTTCGGCCAGTGCTTGATTATAGCCTTCCCAGCCTCGGATTATTGTTGCATACAATTGAGGATTCTAACTTATCCGAACAGATTTGGCACAGTTTTTTCTAGAGGAATAGGCAGGTGAGAACGATTTGTATGTTGCATTAAAATGTATAACGACCACAATATTTATGCCAAGCGTATTTTCTGTAGCACACGCACACATGCACACACAACATTTAAAATGAATGCGCCATCTTTTAGCCAAGCTCTACTGAACTGCTATTTATCTCCAAGAACTATAATAATTGTAAATAGGAGCTATAAGTATACCTACTGATATGATCCTGATTGATAACTTTATAAAATTATTATATATTATTAATTTAACAATTATGCAGTTATTATGAATATGTATTATATATATTAATATGTAATGCTTTTTGGAATTATTGAAATAACTTTCCAATTAAATGCTTAAAGTTATTCAAGAGCGAAATGGGAGGGTGGCGCATGTGGGCGTCGGAATTAGATCTCTCAGCAGCAACTTAAATTATTCCGCTTCCATATAGACCTCTTGTTTAGCAATCAGTTGTTAGTTCTAGTTGAGAGGTGCTGAATTCCATTAAACTAATCAAATAACAATCAACATGTTTGTAAGCACGCATTTAGCTTCAGGTCATCTCTTAATATCCCAAATGAAGCGGAGTAATTTTGTTTTCTCTTTCTGCAAAGTAGCACATTTAGGCGATTCAGTTTTTGAAGAGAGCTTAAAGAAATTTTGAAGTAAATATCTCTGTTAAAGAATCCTATTTTTGAGCCCTTGCCTCCTACAAAGGTTTCTTGATCAATGAAAAAACCTAGTTCGCGATTCGGCACTGTGCGAACAGGGACGAGATTTAAATCCATCGTATATAAATGGCATCATAGGAAGAAATCACGACTTGCGGACGTAAAACTGACAGTATTTAGCACAAAGATATTTTATTTCAATGTATGGGGCTGTGCAAATAAGCATGGCACATGATCAACGGCTTTACTTCCTTTTCAAAGGAAGCCATACAAAGATTTTTACGTCTGCCGGATTTGAACTCGCAACCTGGGACATTGGAGACTAGTGTGGTAACTGCAACACTACAAAATAAATGTATGAAACATCAGAATAGTGGAGATATTTCCGGAACATATTTAAGGAGAAACTCATTTTTCTCTTTTGATGTATCCCTTTGGTACATTTGAGTAGTTTAGGAATATGGATGCTAAATTTAATTTTCCACTGAGGACTCTTTTTCTAGTTGTGTGTCAAGTCGTGTGAAGCCCGGCTTACAGTAACATCGCATTCTACGGTTTTTATCTGCTTAAAACATTAACTTCTGTTGGAAGCTAAACTCATTTATCTTGTATGCTGTAAATACGACTCATAGAATAGGTATTGACACATTTATGTATAATTTAAAATCAATGGCATTTAGCGTCCAAGCTTTGTTACGTCAATTATTTATTTAAAAACAATTTCGGAGTGACAACTATTTAAAATAAAATCTAGCACTTCCGTAGAATAGGAGTATCCTCGGAGTAGGATTGCGGATCAGATCACCGTACATAAGCCCTGATGAACCTTGTGTCTTATGTGACGATTCAGGGCGATCAGATCCGGATAACGACAGGCGCAAATTTGGACGGTGTCCCAGCTGAATGAATAAGTGTATTTTTTTAACATAACAATATCATATATTGAACTTCAACAATCGCACGGGTCCACAGAACATACGTGCTTTTGTTATACACACTAAAATGCAATATTAAAACGAGAACAAAGAATTAAAAGAATAAACACGAAAATAAAAAGACAGCAATTTAAATTTACAGCACAGAGTACACCTTATCCAGAAGCATAAATGTACTCCCTTATAATAGATAAATACACTTAAAAGAAAAATATACACATATGTAGTATATACACAATCCTTAAAACCATAACACAACAGTGACATAAGTATGACATAAAATATATGTATGTAAAACGTTGTAGTCACTTTTGTTTAGCTGTTCTTATCCGCCCCCCCCCCTCTTCTCTATTGAGCACCTTCTCAGATCTCGGCTGTCTTGCCTTAAGTATAAATGTACATAGCCCGTCCTGCCGGTAGCGTCCAACATGCTTCTATCTGTACATTCGCGGTAAATATTTTTCTCGCCATTCCTCCGTATCCCGACATCTGTGTCCCAGTTTACTACAGGTGCTACTCCGCCCGGTTACTGCTCACAAGCAATCAAATAGTACCAATAATGACATCGGGGTCAACCTTTCACAAAGAGCAACCTGCCGAACAACATCGTCTGGTCTTTCAACCCTAAAACTGACGATAAGGGGATGATGGCAACAGAAAACGGTTGCCAGGATAATTCGGAGGAGGAGCCTTCCCAACATTGGTCTGTAAATCCCAGATCAGGTACGCTGGAAGGGGGCCACAGAAATAGCCCCTCAGCCTGTCTGCTCAGTTTTTCTCGGGGTACTTGATTTGAATAGTTTTGATAAATTATTTGTAATTTGTTAAACATTTATTGGCACAACAAACTAATTATTCCCAACTTGTTCTATATGATAGCTAATTACGTGTAATACCTATCCTGCCACTGCATACTTAGTAGAGAAAGTAAGCAGCTTTTAATTCCTCTAGCACGTATGCACAATATACATAGCACAAGAGAAGGCATTCTATTCCACTCAAAAATTCGATATCAAAATTTCACCATATGTTTTGAGTGTCCCTGAATCCAAATAAAGCCAGTGTGTCAGTATCTGTGAGTGTGAGTGTGTGTGTGTGTGTATGTGTGAACAGAATAACTCAAAACAAAAAGTCCGTAAAATACTAGGCTTAATATACTTCCCAAAGATGTTATCCCAAACTGACACGAAAAACTTTTCAAAAGTTTTGATTTTCTTAGAAACAGCTCCAACGACAATTAAAAGGAATATCTTGAATTTTCAGGTAATGTTTCTGTTTACTCTGGATGAATTTCTGAATTTTACATAACTGGTAAACCGTAAAAAATAGACAAAAGCTTATCACACAAAAATATATATATCTCATTAAAGCACACAATTTATGCATACATTTTGTGTAGCATTGGCCGTTTCCGAAATTTTCGTTGTTCTTGGTTTCAGTTTTAAACTTCATTACGTTTCTCATACCGGGTCACCTGTCATTTCATGTCCTTTTTTTTTACTGCTGACAATGCAGAGCGAACCAAACTTCAGTTGTTCATAGGACGACCAGCTTTTAAAGGATTTGGCTGTCTCTTTAGGCTAGTATATTCCTTTATTTCCTTTCTGCTTAGAAGGCAGAAAGTAATAAGAAAATTTCTGCTAATGTTTATCTCGATTAAAGAATAATGCTTAGTAGGAATTGAAAGAGAAAACCATGTGAATAAACCACATTAATGTCACCTCCTGTTTGAGTCAAGCTAAAGCGATAGTCAAATTTTAAAAGCTGTCACTGTGAGATTGCCATTGTAATTCGCTTCTTTGCTTGGGAAAAAGTATATTAAAATAAAAACGAACATCTTCTGCCTGAAAAAAGTACAAGTATTTTGCAACTGAAGCCAATATAAAGCAACATTTTTGGAAGGTCCAACTCTGCAACAAAAATGTATATGTTGTGTGTTTTAACTTAACACATTTTTATGTCCTAAGCTTTTGTGTATCTCTTACAGTTTACCAATTATGCAAAATTCAGCAACATTTATTCAGAATGAACATATTTTCAGAACCTATTTCTAGAAAATTTGCAGTATACATTTTATTTATGATGTAAATATTTGTAACATATGGTATTTTATCAAAATACTTTTTTTTCCATGTAAAGTGTAATTTGGGGTGGGTTTTTTTTTCCATAATCTTCGTGTCGCATCCTTGGAAGATACTAAACATAAATACCAAATTTGATATTTTATCGACTTTTCATTTTTGAGCGCACACACACAAGGACCTTTTGCTAAAAATGCTTTTCTTGGATACAGGGGACCCTAAAACATGTATTTCCGGTGAAATCTCGGTATCGAATTTTGGGTGAAATACAAATTCTTCTCTATGCTATGTATATAGTATGTGTAGAGAGAGTAAAAAGTAATAATTTCCAAAATAATATTATCCATACCATAGTTGTAGCATTAGTCAAATATCAGCAGAGAAAATAAATACAGAACATGCATCTCGGCTACCTGCACAGACCAGTGATTGGCATAGTAGCGTCTAAATGTGAAAATAGACCCCAGGATGAAGGATGGACCTTAAGTTGTCTGGTTCACAGAGCTAAGATTTTGTTGCTATTCAGTTTTTGATATCGAACCCGAAGTGCGGAGTAAGAATTCGATGCACGTTCGAGACATATATTACGACGGTACATGAAGTGCTGCGTCTGCGCTCAAGGATCGATTCTATTTGTTCCACATGACACTGATCTGTGTCACTTTGTGTGCTTCTAGTAGCAGCATCCAAGATTTTTAAAACTTTCATCCCAGAAACAGCATGTCGAATTTCTCTGCACCTCTTTGAGCATGTTATTCTTACAAAACAGCCAAATCCTCTATCCTGTTTTCACCAAATTCAGATTAAGATTCACATTTATTATATACTTCCTGGTAGAAAAAGGGAAAATGAGGAATTTGATAGGCATAAGCAGTAGTAAAATATTTTAAGAAAGGGTATTTATAAGTTTATTTGATTTCGAATTATGCTGTTTACAGACACACTCGGCCATGTTTCTAATCTATGTGCCTGAAAGGAATGCTTCGCAACGACGGTCCATACACTCTCCTGGATGTGTCTGTTTCATATTGGTTTGATGTCAAATGTCTGACACATCTGAAAGCAGATAAACTTCGGGCTCAGAAATGAATGAAAAGTTTTGAGTGCTAGAACCAGGCAAGGAGTGAGAGGGTGCTGGAAATGTCCGAGGCAGTTTAATACTTCCTATGCAACATAAACCAGTGCGCAATAAGCCCACCTGAATAAATGTACTAAGTAGCCTTCCGTTTTTACTTTCCGTACTTAGTGTATGGTACGTAGGTTGAGAAGGAATTACACTCCACCCAAAAGTTCCACACCGTTACTTCGATACATGTTTTTGGGTCCCTGTATAAAAAATATTTTTTAAAAAAAAAAAGGTCCGAGTGTACGTGTGTTTGTGTGTGAGTACTTAAAAACGAAAAGTCAATAAAATACCAAAATTCATATTTAAGTTCAGTATCTTCAAAGGATGCTACACAAAAATTTTCTAGAAAATTCCTTCACTACCAACTACCCTTTACATGGAAAAAAATTCGAAAGTTTTGAATTTCTCAAAAATTGATTCTAACAATTTAATTCAAATACTTGTATTAAAGATGACAAATAAAATGTATATCTTAAACTTTCTGACAATAGCCTCTGAATATTGCATAACTGCTAAACCGTAAGAGACGGACAAAAACTTACTACACAAAAATGTAGATCCCAATAAAACATGCAATTTATATCATTTACATTTTTTCGTGGAGTTAACCATTCCTGAGATATTCCTTGTTATTGGTTACAGTTTTAAAACACCTAAAACATTTCACGTTTGAGAATTTGTTAACTCCTGGCAATGCAAAGAAGACGATTGCAACTATATGACTATCAGTTTTTAAAAGATAAGACTATCGCATTTGTTTAGTGTATTCACGTGTTTCCCTTC
Source organism: Hymenopus coronatus (assembly GCA_030762935.1). Classification (NCBI taxonomy): domain Eukaryota; kingdom Metazoa; phylum Arthropoda; class Insecta; order Mantodea; family Hymenopodidae; genus Hymenopus; species Hymenopus coronatus. Next base: position 53,847,883 of record CM060887.1, on the reverse strand, counting down.
TACTTACAAGAAGGTAAGTAATTAGATCACATATGTAAATGTTTATGTTCATGAAGTAGATAGAAGAATAAGACTTTTAACAGTAATTTTTTACTAAGATGTAGAAAAAGCCATGTGAATGGAAAATGGATCCGATATTTACTTTCTCTAGCATGCATGAAGGTATTGAATTCGACCCAAAAGTTCTATACCGAAATACATGTTTGGAGGTTCTCTGAATTCAGAAAGCATTTTCAGAAGAATGCTCGTTTGTGTGTATATCACTGGACAGTATAATTCAAAAACGAGGAGTTAGGTAAGTTAGCATTTAAGTTAATTATCTTACAAGGATGCGACACGAAGGTTTTCAAGAACCCTAACTACTTGGATTACAATATAATCCAATTAACCAATTTATATTTTGAAGTATGTTTATAATTTTAACTTTATTAAGTTGAATTACAGCTTGTCCTGTTGAAGATCCTTATATTTTAACAGAAATGATCCTCTTTACTGTTTCAGAAGCATTTTTCTTCGTAATTATTTTTCTGAACATTTTATCACAGAAGTCTTGTTGACTTACATGGAAAATTTTTCAAAAGTTTTTATTTTTTCAAAGATACCTCTAACATTTTAATTAAAAGACATATTTTAAAATATTTTCAAAACAACGAAATGTATATAATCTTGATTAAAGATTTGAAACTTTCTCCGTGTTGAGTATTACACATGACTTCTCGGGATAGCAACCGAGTTAAATGGAATCAAAGAAATCCAAGCTTTCGATCATCTTGATTCTGTGGTCTTCGTCAGCGTTTCTTTGATTCCAATCTAACTCAGTTGTACCCCGTGAAGTCTAGATATGCTAAGTTTTCTGGCAATGAGTATAAAAAGCCTCTATATTCTGACAGAGATTATAGATATAATTATAACCAACACTTTATCACATACATGTAGTGAGAGTTAACCGTCTTCGATATGTTCCTTGTTATTAGTTTCAACTTTAAACTAATAAACTTTCGTTTCATATCTCTGTTGCTTTACTCCCGGGCATACAAAGCACACCAAGTTTCAATTGTTTCACCTAGAGATGAGTTTTTGCAATAATTGACTAAACTTGTAGCTAGTGTATTCCCTAACACACCAGTTTATATTTATTTATAATGGCTTATTGCTCCAGAGAGTCCCGAATACTAAACCAATTACCTTACAAGGAAGCTATCACTATTCTCACATTGCAAATACTTTAAAAATGTTCATATGCCATCAACGTGATATAAGAAGTCCATTCTTCAATTACACTTCGGTGTTTTCTACTAAAATTATCTGAAGCATATTGAAACATAATTAATATTATAGAAAACATAGCATAACACTGAAAACATGTAAAGAAGACGGTGCATATGACGCCGATTATTTTATGTGCATAGATTATTTGTGTTTTAATCACTGCATTAACAGCAGCCATTTCTGTTTCATTTTCGTCTCTGCAAGGCGCGCGCATTCGAGACGGCGGTCCGTAGGTGAACGATGTCCATCTTCTGATGTAAACTGCATCAATGTAACATTTTACAGGTTCGATCTCGGAAAATAGCAACTTATGTTTGAAGCGTGTAATTCTCATACCATATAGATGACACATGACAAATTTTCAGGTATTTGCAATATGAGATGATAGGTTTCTTGTTACGTGCAGTGTCCCCATTTTGTGCCATGTGCTCTATTTTTATTTGTGTTAATCTGTGAATGAACATCTATATCATCACATTCACACAGGATGGCATTGAAAGCTCGTCTCTTACTAAATGACAGTTAAAGTTTCAGTTATATCCATCCGTGGTTTCGTTGCAATAGGCAATTAAATCAATATCTTGTGCTTCTTTAGAAATGCGCAAAAAACTTTTTCGTGCGGTGATTAAGCACTTCTATTTAAAAGGATCAACACCATAGGAGATAATAGCTGAGTTCGTTGAACTTCAGGGCACATCCGCTGATGCGTTTGCAACAATTTACAATTGGATAAATGAATTTAAACAAGGCCGAACATCCACAAATGATGAACATTCTTCGGACGTGCAGTACAAGTGACTTCATCCGAAATGATTGACAAAATCTAGGATATGTTTTGAGTGATCGATGAATCAAAATTCGCGAAATAGTAGAGGCCACAGGCAGATCAAAAGGTGCAGTATTCTTAATTTTGCACCAAAAATTAGGTTTGACAAAGGTTTCGGCAAGATAGGTACCGCGTTTGCTCTGAATGGAGAATAAACCCAATCGTGTATTCGATTTGCAAGCTGATTTGGCATTTTTCTATCGTAAACTGACGAGTTTGTACATTGATATGTAAATGGGAATGAAACATGCATACATTTCTACACCCCAGAGACAAAAGTAAAATCTGAACAGTGGGTTTTTAAAGGCGAACCGGCTCCGAAGAAGGCAAAGGTGATAAGAATTGCAGACACGGGGATGGCCTCGGTTTTTTGGGATGCACGCGGAATCATCTACAATAATTATTTTCAAAAAGGAAGAACGTTAAATGGATGGTCTTGTGCATGGTTATTGCAACGGTTGAACGGAGAAATCAAGAAAAAAGGCGCCCTTTTATCTTCCATCAAGATGTAAGGGTGTACAGTTTCAATGGCAAACATTGTAGAATAAAGGTTCAAACCATTAAAACATCCACCTTATTGTCCATATTTAGGCCCCAATGACTTTTTTACTTCCAAACTTGAAAAAGTGGCTTCGGCGGAAAACGATTTACATATAATGAAGAGTTCATCTCCCAAACAGATGCCTATTTTGAGGATCTCCGAAATCCGGCTTTTTGGAAGAATTAAAACAGTAGGAGAAATGGTGGGAAAAGTGTATCGATCTAAAAGGGTATGTTTGAAACACAGATTAATTTGTTTTTTTGTTTTCTATCTTTTTCTAAGGAATTATTGAACGCCTTTAGTATATCTAATACCTTGATGCGTTGCGACTTCCATGTACCAATAACCAATTTACCTCCAGTGTTTCATAATATGTTTTAAGAGGTGTGTTTTAAAGAGGTACTTTCCAGGAAATTTCTCATGTTAATGACCAGGCAGATAAATGGGCTACTTGGGGTGCTTACCACTGGTTGGGTAACCTTTTTACTTTCTCTATGTGCCATGTACATAGTGTATAGAGAAGGTATTGTAATGCACCCAAAAATTCGATACCAAGATTTCCCCGGAAATACATGTTTTAGGACCCCCTGAATCCAAAAAAAGCATTTTTAGAAAAATGTCCTTGTGTGTGGGCAGCATAGCTCAAAAACGAAAATCCAAACTGGGTATTTCAGTTTGGTATCTCCCAAGGATGCGACATGGAGATTTTTAAGAAAATCCCACTACCCCAACTACTCTTTACATGAAAGTTTTTTTTAACAATTTGAGTTTCTCAAAAAGGGCTGTAACAATTTTGATTAAATTATTGTATACTAGTATACTAAGGCTATTTACCTGACAAATAATATGTATATCTTGAATTTTCTGTGAATAGACTCTGAAGACAACTTTATTCTGGATAAATTTTTACAGATAGACAAAAATTTATTACACAAAAAATGTAGAGGAGTTGATTGATTATTCCTTGTTTTTGGCTTCAGCTTTAAAAAACTTATACTTTTCTCATACAGGAATTTGTCAACTCCTATCCTTACAAACAAAGGAACTTCAGTCACATAGCAAGCAGCTTTTGACTATGGTACTTTTAACCTATGGTACTCCTTTATTTCGCTTACAAGGAAGCAAGTAATAAGACTATATTGCTAATTTTTTCTCGATTAGTATGAAGTAAATAGAAGCATAAACTTTTTAACAATATTTTGTTGCAGAGATGTAGAGAAAATCATGTGAGTGTAACACAACTGACGTTTTTGTTAGGTTTATAACATGGGAATAATTTTAATTAAAACGAGTTTACTTATATAATTTTGCTGGTTTGTGCGTGACTATAATAAGGACATAAAATACAAAAGTTTGATATGAATTTTCCAGAGATTGTTTAATGTTCTGCAGTGCAGCTAGTCACTAAAACGAACTCATATATTCGTCTCTCTATCATTTAATATCGCTTCATAAGGATGCTGATTCCACCGCATACCTCTGAGCCAGAATGCCATATTGTGCCTCCTTGACAACCAAAGGAAGAAATTACAGTAATTACGCCTTGATTACGAACGCTAGTACGGCATAATGAAGCCCAATGTTGTTGCATGAATGTTATTATATGAAGCGCCCTAGGCCAGGGATTTCTACATAAGAAACAAGTATAATATGAGCTGTATGAGAACCAACAAGCATATGATGAGGCAATATAATGGAGAAATTATATTATCGTGCTACCATTGGGATCCAAAAGCAGAAACTGAGGCTGCTAAATACATAGCACAACACAGAAATAACTTTTCTTATGCCCCATGTCTTCTCAGACTGCTTAAATATTTGAACTGAAGAACTAGTCATAAAAGTGCAAGATTTTAAATAGCCAGACGTCACTGCTTCACAATTTAGTATATGGGGCTAGTATATGTAAATATATTTATTGTTTGGGGGTTAACAAATAAATACTGTAATGATCGTTAATGACAGCTGAAACAAAAACTTCGTTAGTAACGTTTTAGGTAGTTAAGTTACTTGAAATAAGACAGCATTTAATCCAATAAGCCCTCTTAGTGCCGCGGGTCATTCCATGGCAATGAAAGGAAGCTAGTCACAGTCAGTGTGCGCGTGGAAAACTAGTTAACAGTCTTTGGGGAGTCTCCGCACGGTGTAGGTCAGGCTGGGCGCCAGGTGCTACATGGTCAACGGCCATCAGCCTTGGTAGATAAAATAAATGGTGTATATGATTTAATTTATAATCTTGTGATTTTCGTGTATCAGTTCTCCCTTTTAGCATAGACTATTTCTGGCCAACAGTGCAATATCTCATTCGCCAAGTATGACGCGCACCATTACGCATATGTTGCGTTTGTAGAGAGTTCCTATTCCAGTTATTGTTAGTGGTTTTGTCTAGAGGTTAACGCCACCTATATAATATTAAGGATGCAAGAATAATAACTTACGAAATACAAATTATACAAACTGCTTATTCAGGAAGCCCTACTTAACATTTCCAAATGTAACATTCAAATTTCTTCGTTAGGTTTTCAATACAAACAAAAATGGTAAAATAAGCACTGATTATAATATCACAATGATGCTATTATAACAAAAGCTCTCTTTTCCCACAACAACAAACTCTTTATTTCTTCCACAAACTAATTAAAATAAGAATCTTATCACAAATAACTGCGTTTTGTAACTATCTGTGGTATAGTTTATTTTCGACCTTCGCTGCGGCGACGAAATTCCGCCAAACTCACTCAGCTGCTGCATGCAAAATATTAGCAGTAAAAACTGAACGTAGAATTTAATTGGCCTTTTCATATCTGTTGGTCACGTAACAGGAAATTTCCAGAAGTCGGCGTTCATAAACTCACTCCGATTAAAGATGCAGCCTTTGCAGTCAAAGAACATTCCCAAAGATGTGACAATCACAGCTACGAAGTCAAAATAAATTTTCGCCTACACAAGTGATCACTAACGTACGTATAACAATGGATTCCAACAATCAGCTACTGCTTATGAAGATGCCGGTCCCCGTAGCCACGCTCGCTAAAGTGTCTCACTTTGGTGCTTCGCGGCGCACGGGATCGTGGGTACGAGTCCCGCCTAGGGCATGGGTGTTTCTGTGTTTATAAATGTGTATGTGTTTGTGTATGTATATGTAAAAAGGAAAAACGAATAGGTCAACTAAGGAAATTTAGAAACTAGAAAAAAGAGGTAAAAAGAAATACAGTCCTGACAAGCCTCCGGGGCTGTATTTTTAGTTTAAAAAAAAAAAAAAAAAGCTAGCCATACACACGTGTTCGGTGATCACGGCAGGGTGCAGTGAAATTATTTCCAGCGCTTTCATACACAGTGGCAGCTCTACGAGATAAGAGTTTCTTTTTTTTTTTTTTTACTTTGTCTACACGTACTGTGTACATTGTATAGAGAAGGTATTACATTCCATCCAAAAATTCAGTACCGTTATTTCACCGGAAATATACGTCTTAGGGTCCCCTGTATCCAAAAAATTAGAAAAAGGCCCGTGTGCCTTTGAACATGATAACTCAAAATACTAAACTTGGTACTTAAGTTTAGTTTCTTCCAAGGATGCGACACAAAGATTTTAAGAAAAATCCCCCCACCCTATACTTTCCTTTATATGGAAGAATTTCGAAAATTTCGAATTTCTGAAAAATGGCTCAAACAATTTTGACTAAAATATCGTATAATAAAGATATAATAAAATGTATGTCCTACATTTTTGGAAATTGCCTCTAAATAGCTCTTTATTCTGGATTATTTTTGCTGAACTTTGGGTAACTGGTAAACCGTAAGAGATAAACAAAAGCTTACTACACAAAAAACGTAGCTCTCGTTAAAACACGTGATTCCTCAGATATTCCTTGTTATTTGTTTCAGATTTAAAGTACTTAAAAGTTTCTCCACAGAAATTTGTAAACACCTGGCCGTGCATAGAAATGGATTTCAACCACATAATAACCAGCTTTTAACTATCGTTTTAGCCTACTGTATTCCATGATTTACCTTCTACGTGCAAGAAAGCAAGTAATAACACTATTTCTGCTAATAGCATGAATAGCATGAACTAGAAGAATAAACTTATCAACAATAATTTATTATAGAAATGTAGAGAAAGTCACGTGAATGGAACTCGTTAGATTTTTTTATCGTTTATCATATTTTGTTCCTTGGAGTAAATATGATGTTTTTTCGGATTAATACATATATAATTGGATTATGTCGATTTGAAGGTAATGAAACAAAATCAATTATTATTTAACATTTTTAGCTGAAGACGTTTTAGAACTTGAAAACCGCTTAAACATACATAGTCAAAATAAGAAATTAAAGCCCAGCTCTGTAATGTGGTGGTACCTGCCTCGAATTCAAGAGTTCGCGAGATCAAAGTTACTTGGATAAGAATTTTCGGGGTTTACCCTTATCCTAAGAAGACAAATGTCGAGTAACTTTAAGCTCCAAGGATCCTGAAGCATCATTTTATCGATTTTTGTCATCGTACAATATGGGCCTCCGGGATAACAGATGTCAAAATACAAAAAAAAAAAAAAAAAAAAAAAAAAAAAAAAAAAAAATACAAAAAATAAATAAACGAAATAAAAAAAATCTGATTTGGTCCATTCATATGACTTTCTCTGCATCTTTACAATAAATCATTGTTCCAAAGTTTATTCTTCTATTTGCTTAATGATAATCGAGAAAAAATAGCAGAAAGGGTCTAATTACTTGATTCCTTGTAAGTAGAAGGGAAATAAGGGAGTATCATAGGCTAAATTGATAGTTAAAGCTTTTAAAAGCTGGTTTATATGTGATTGAAGTAACTTTTATGGACAGCAGTTGACAAATTTTCGTATGAGAAAAGTATAAGCATTTAAAGCCTGAAACTAATAACAAGGAATAACTTAAAAAGAAAGAAGTAAACCTGACGAAAAAATGTATATAGCATAAATTGTGTGTTTTAACGAGCTTCATATGTTTTGTGTGGTAAGTTTTTGTCTATATCATACGGTTTACCAGTTATGCAAAATTCCGCAAATCTCATCCCGAATAAACATATCTTCAGAAGCTATTCCCAAAGAATTGAAGATATACATTTTCTTTATTATGTAAATGTCTTCAATATGAGAGGAATTAATCAAAAGCGTTAGAGCCATTTTTGAGAAAATCAAAATTTTCTAAATTTTTTCCAGGTACAGAGTAGTTGGAGTAGTGGGAATTTTCTTGATAATCTGCGTGTCGCAATCTTGGAAGATACCAAACTTAAATACCAAGTTTGGTTTTTAACGGCCTTTTCGTTTCTGAGCTATGCTGCTCACAGACACACACATACACACAGACAGATACACATACGGACATTTTTCTAAAAATGTTTTTTTTTTTTTGGACTCAGTAGGTCTCAAAATATATATTTTCATTGAAATCTCGAATTTTTAGGTGCATTACAATAGCTTCTCTGTAGACTACGTACATGGTACGTGTATAGAAAGTAATAAAATAAAAATAAATAAGTAAACAAATTAAACAAATAATATAAAGCTACTGCCCATCGTGGATTACAGATTTATAGGGTGTAAATACTAATATATTTTGCACAAACACGATGTGTATATGGAAGTGTAAAGTGAAGAATAACTGAAGGAATTAAGTCTAATGGGAAGACTCAGGAATTTATTAATTTATTTGATGATACCGTCGCGTACTCTAAAGAAGTCGATGTAGAGAGTTGCTGTCTTGATAGCCGTCTCTGAATTGAGATTTGTGTCTATGTAAATTTATATCTGTCTTCATTTATTTTATATGCCAGTGAGCATTGATTTGAACATAGAAAGGGGCACAGTAAAAGCTTGCAGGAAATAGGAACCTCATATATTGAGTTTAACTAAAAGAAGAAAATAGAACACAAGTCTTCAAAATACTCCACCAAATGGCGTACTTTAGCACGTTAAAATATAAGATTGTAACGGACACTAAATGCACTTTTATCACATATGGTGCACAATCTGGTGCAAAAAAGTGCCAAATGTTTTCTTCATTAATTGCTGGCCAATTTCCGTTAATAGTCGTGCTTCTCGTCTACCCGGCAGTGATAATCTCATTAGTTTCAACATTGAAGCGGTGAAAAAGGTGGGAAGCGAAAGTTGTTTTTCAGAAGTGTCCGCCTTCTATTAGTTTAATGTCAAAAGCCAGTCGTTTAAACCATAAACAAAAAACGGAAGTCAATTTACGGGTCAGGAATGAAGTGAAAAGAATCAGCCGAGTAAGTCAAACATTATGTGGAATGCTTGGATAAAAATCTGATGTGTTCCATTCACATGAATTTCTCTATCTCTGTGTAACAAATTATTATTAATAAGCTTATCTTTTATTTAGTTCATGTTAATCGAGGATAATTAGCAGAAATAGTCCTATTCCTTGCTTTATTGTAAATACAAGCGAAATAAGGGAGTACAATAGGTTAAAGTGAAAGCCAAAAGATGGTTGCTATGTGACTGATGTTCCTTTGTTTGCGTGGACAGGAGTTGACAAATTCCTGTATTAGAAAAGTATACGTTTTTCAAAGCTGAAACCAAGAAAAAGGAATATCTCAAAAACGATCAACTCCACTAAAAAAATGTATATAACATAAATTGTGTGTTTTAACGTGCTCTACATTTTTTGTGTGTTAAGTTTTTGTCCATCTCTTACGGTTTAGTAGTTATGCAAAATTCATCCAGAATAGAATAGTCTTCATAGGCTATTCCCTGGAAGATACTAAACTTAAATACCAAGTTTGGTATTTTAGCTACTTTTGAGTTATCGTGTTCACAGACACACGGACACACTGACACATGGACACACGGACATACGGACACACACACAGGACCCTTTTTGTGAAAATGCTTTTTTTAGATAAAGGGGACCCTAAAACATATATTTCCGGTGAAATCTCGGTATCGAATTTTTTGGTGGAGTGCAATACTTCTATTCACTATGTACATAGTGCGTATAGAGAAAGTAAAAATGTATTGTAGCCATTGCTTTCTTTATTATACGATATATGCAATCAACAAAACGTCTAAAGTCACTGTCTTATTGAGCATTACGAGGACCACGGAAGTACAAGCTGTCCTTTAAGAAGGTTTTACTTTGGAACAAATACCATTGAGACACAAACGTAGCGTATTTTATTTATTTATTTATTCTCCAAAGATTGTAGCCCTAATTTACAAAACCATGCTAGTAGTTTAAAACATTATATCAAGTGTTCAGCACACATAAAGTATTAAATAAGTAAATATATAAATGATAAATATATCACAATGTTTTAAAGTGTGGCTGATAAATTTACTTAAGTCATGAAAACAACATTTTGTTTTGAATATCTGGTATATAGGTGATGTGAAATATATTTGGCAGAAGCTAAAATGTTCTATATTATATCTCTTTATTGAACATTCAGAAAGTAAATGGTTGACATTTTGACAGGAACATAATGCTTCATCTTAATTAATTATTTTAATACATTCAAACTTTGATTTGAATTTTCCAAATATGTCTTAAAATGGGTTAATTAGAAAGAAAGCTCATAGTGTTTGAAGTAAATTTATCTTAAATTGTTCTAAAACAATAATTTTATGAGCTGGGCATTATTACTGTTCGTCCACAATATATTCCATTCATTTATCATTTGTTTGTCTTAATCATCTTTCAAAAATGTTATATATATATGTGTGTGTGTGTTAATGAACTACACCGAAATAATTTGCGTGGTTGACGTGACTGATACAAATAATTAGAGATCGGCGATGCATTGTCCACGGATAAACATAACGCAGCTACACAGCGTTAAACGTGTGGGTATCAGGTGCTGATAAGTCGGTGTTAAAGCAAAGTAGGTTGAAAAAATGACTCAGAATGTCTTTAAAACTGTTGCCTGAGTACAGAAATATAGATTTTTAGCAGCTCGTTACTAGCGTTCTCAAGATTTAATGTCGCAAAAATTTGTTAAATCGCGAATGTTGTAAAGAACGTTTAAATCGTAACAAGCGAAGAAAATAAACATTGCATCCAGTTTAAGAAAAGTGTAAGTAGGTTAAAACTAAAAACAATAACTCTACAAAATAGGCATACAACGTAAAGATGTGTGTTTTAAAGAAATCTACATTTTTGTAGTAAGTTTTTGTCTATTTCTAACGATATACCAGTAACACAAATGTCATCCAAAATGAAGAGGTCTTTATAGGCTATCCCAGAAAGTGTAAGATATACCTACATTTTGTTTGTAATAAAACTTTCTTTAACGTATGACATTTTAATCGAAATCTTTATCTATTTCTGAGAAAATCAAAATATTCTAAACATTTTCCATGTAAATGGTACTTACTAAAGTAACAATGTGCCTGAAAATCTTCCTGTCGAACCCTTAAAAATAGTGAACTTAGGTACACGGACATGTTTCTAAAAATGCTTGTTTTAGGGTGTCTCAAAACATGCATAATATATATTTCCTGTGAAACCTGGCATCAAATTTTAGGGTGAAAAACAAAGCTTACTGCATCCAATATATACATTGTACATATGTACTAGAGAAAATAAAAATGGCTAGAATTTATACAAAGTAATAGCTGAGAATGCCATTGCAACTGAATGTTTTAGCCAGATGTGTTGGATACTGTTTTTAAACAAAGTTCCTTGTTACATTGCAGGAGTGCTAAAAGTTTCGGGTGTTGTGACGTTATCGCAGCGGCTTGTCTTTATTTCCATAAGCAAAAACATTTTAGATGCTCTGACGGCACATTTTAAAAACATTCCTCATAAATCAGAAATGTAAGATATGTAACGAAATGGAAATCCTCCAGACAACTACTTATGTTGTTTTAGCTACTTTGTTACTAAACTTCACTAAACCTCCAGGTAACTACCAACTGAGATGATTTGCTAACTTTATTCAAGGATAACTTGATTTGCTTCAAGAATGACTACAGATATTTTTCCAACCAACTTTAAGTATTTAAGATTGAAACTCTGACTAAGCTTTTATTCTGCCACCCACATGGTTAAATATATAATCAGGTGCCAAACTAAGCTAACTCTAAGTTGAAAGCGTTAAATGAATAATGCCTGACTAACAAAGATTGACGTATACCTGCGTTTCCACTCTCTCACATTTCTCAATGTCCATTTTCTATTGTTGGAACACTTTTCTCGTGTGTTTTCACTTACATGGTTTATCACTTAATGTGCATCACTGGTGACTTGTAGATATGAGCCTTTTTCTGGAAATGTACCTTAACTGGTGTTTACATAGGTTTTGGTTTGGAACGGTTAATGACTTGTTTCTTATATCTACTGATGCAGAAAGGGTTTAGTCTACTTTTAGCTGCCGTGATACGAAAGCTATGGTCCTTGCATTGTAGGATTTCTGACATTATAAGAAGTTCGCAGGGACGAAAGAGTTCGGAATGGGTTGGGCTCGGTGACTCGGCAATTCCCTGACCTAATCATCTATGAGAAATAAGGTATATCTAGGTGAAACCCCGGTGATATTATATGTTGCCTTAATGTCCTTCGATACAACCCTGGAGAGCTGGTAGACAGTCTGCTACACGCTGTCACACCCGGTGATATTCTTCAGTAGTCTTTCCTTTGGGTTGACAAACAAGTGGCGTACCTACTTTCATTCCTGTGTAAGCAGAGATATAAAATACCGTGTAACACTTAGGAGAATGTTTCTGTAACGCATGTCTTTACATCATTAACTCTGGCTTTCTCTGAGAAGGGTCATGGCACTACTTCAACATATCTACAGAGATTACTAGTCTCTTAGAAAACATGTACTTTTGTGCTATCACTGTTCAAAACACGCTTGGATGCTAGCATTGCGCAATGTATTTAATGTAGATAATAGATCCTATTTGATATCATGAGCTATCGTGCATTACTGTACCGTCTTACTCCACCAGAGAGCGAAACATCCCGCAAATGTAATCTCCTTGGAGGCATACAGCAGCTTAGGTCCTAGTGCAAAATCCAACGCTTATTCTTCTATCTACTTCATGCTAATCGCGATAAACTTTAGCAGAAATAGTCGTATTACTTGCTTTCTTGTAAGCAGAAGAGATATAACGAAGTAATCAAGGATAAAGTGTAAAATCCTTTAAAAGCTGGTTGCCAGATGTTTGAAATATATTCCTTTGTATGGCACGAATTGATAAATTTTCGTATGAGAAAGTTTAATATTTTAAAACTGAAACCAATAACAAGAAATAACTAAAAGTGATCATCTCCACGAAAAATATGTATATAATATAACTTCTGTGTTTAAATGTGATCTACAATTTTTTTAGTGGTAAGTTTTGTGTATTTCTTAGCTTTACTAGCTATGCAAAATTCAGCAAGATTCATTCATAATGAAGAACATTTCATAAGCTGTTCCCAGAAAATTCAAAATATACATTTTTATCATGCAAATATCGTTAGAGCTATTTTTGATAAAATCAAAGCTTTCGAAGATTTTTACATGGAAAGGGTAGTTTTGAGGTGGGGGATTTTACTCAAATTTTTCGTGTCGCATTCCTGGAGAATACTAAACTCAAATACAAAGTTTATTATTTGAGCAACTTTTCTTTTTCGAACTATCGTCTTCACAGTCACACGGACTTGCGGACAAACATAACTTTTTCTAAAATATTATTTTTGTTACAGGGGATCCTAAAACGTACGTATTTCCGATAAAATTTCTCTGGTACGTACTATTTGCTATGTAAAGAAAGTAAACATTATAGTATCTACTTTTAATAGAATAAATAGTTTGCTACAAATCATAGTTTTAAGAAGTAGAACTATAATAATATATCTTTTACCTTTACTCGTTATCACACAAACCCTACTTTTAACTTTAGAATCTGCAGTAACTATTATCCAATCTTATGTATTTGCAGTCTTAAGAACATTATATTTTAGAGAAGTTAGCTAATAAATGTCAAAACATACTAATAACTTTACTATTTATTTCAAAATAAACCTAAAGGGGCATTATAAATGCCCATACATTAACAATGGGGTATAAGCGAGTACCCAGCTGATAAGAGGAAACAAATTTGGGGAGTTTTTACATCCAGCTTTGTCACCAAAGTGTAAATATATTTTAATTTAGATAATTTCGAACAGCATGTTGGTCATAGGTAGACTTAATCTATGCAGCTATAGCAATGGTTGTTGGAAAGCCTTTCGGAACTTTTCTAATTCTTGGTCGTGAATACTATTAACCAAACTTTCAATTAGGGAATATATTCCTAATAGACATTTGTCAGTTGTTTTTCATAAAATAATAAAAACTTTTATGAACTTGTATTGCGTCATCGTGAGAAATTACATTGTCAGTTAAAGGTTCGATGCAGCATTGCGAGGTCATTGCTTGTTTCTAACTTTGGCTATCAATTTAAAAGAAGCAAAAAGGTCAGAGACAAAATATCGTCCCTGGATGAACTGTCAACACTGCAGGAAAAATGGGAGCAGAAACAGCAGTATCTACACAAACAGCAGTATAACGAGCAATAAAATATACAATAATAAACGCAATAACACTGCCAAAAATAATATCTGAAAGCAATAATCGATTAAAGGCTCGGCAGTTGAGGGATGAGGGAGAGAGGGGATGTGGTACAGGTCGCTGTAAATACGTCATGTGTGAGATGGATAAGGAAGACTTTATGTTCCGCTCTGCGTAGCCCTTGAGGTAACATGAACATACAAACGCTACATCAAGCGGTGATATTTCCTCTGGTGAGACAAAAATGGAAATTAATTACCTCTGATGACTGGGCATGTTACAAAGTACAGTTCTTTCAAACAATTTCAGAACACACCCAACGATTCAGCAGCATCTTCTGATGCACACAAAGGCAATTGCTTACATTATTAGTCTTGATTTCCACAAAGGGTTGGAAATGTTCAGGTTGTGTGGTTGTCAGACTGTTAATTCCGTGTTCAAAGTTCTAGGTCAACGCTGTGCATTTCCTTACCCTGTATGCCTAGAAACTTTTAAGGGCAAATACTGGTAGCAACACACTATAACACATTCCTTTTACTACCCCTGTCCCTCTTACTCATTTTTGGTCTATTAAAATTGAGGCGCTATTTGATCATTTCAGTGGCGTTTTTGGTGTATCTGTGAAATTGGACGAAAAATTAAACAATGCTATTTTTTACTTTCTCTGCATGTACTATGCACATAGTGTATAGAAAAGGTATCTTAATGCACCCAAAAATTTTTATACCGAAATTTCACCGAAAATGCATGAATCCCTCCCCCCCAAAAAAAAAATTAGAAAAAGTTCTGTGTCAGTGAGTGTATGTGTGTGTGTGTGTGTGTCTGTGGACAGCATAGCTTAAAAACAAAAATACCACTAAATACCAAACTTAGTATTTAAGTTTGGTGTCCTCCAAGGATGTGACATAAATATTTTCTCCCCAAATACTCTTTACAGGGAATTTTTTTTCGAAATACTTTATTTTCTCAAAATTGACTTAACGATTTTGATTAAATTATCATATATTAAAGACATTCATCTGACAAATGAAACGTATATCTTGAAATTTCTGGGAATAGTCTCTGAAGACTACTTTATTCTGGATGACTTTTACGGAATTTTGCATAACTGGTAAACCATAAGAGATAGACAAAAGATAACTTAACAGAACATATTGAGCTCACAAAATTTATGTTATTTACATTTTTTCGTGGAATTGATTGGTTTTTAGGTATTTCTTGTTATCGGTTTCAGCTTTGAAATGCTTATAATTATCTCATACGGAAATTTATCAACTCCTGTGCATACAAACAAAGGAACTTCAGGCTTATAGCAACCAGCTTTTGACTACCACTTTAATATATGGTACTCCCTTGTTTTCTTTCTGCTTACAAGAAAGCAAGTAATAAGACTATTTCTGCTAATTTTTCTCGATTAGCATGAAGTAGAAGCATAAGCTTTTAGACAATAATTGATTGCAGAGACGTAGAGAAAGTCATGTGATGTAACATATCAGATTTTTTCGTAATATAATTACATGAATTCGAATTTAATGACATTTTTGGATGAAATACAATACCTTCTCTATAAGCTATGTATATGGAGCGTGCAGAGAAATTAATATAGGAAAACTACTTTATCAAAGCTACTTTGTAAATATTAGGTTTTGGGAGAAAGTATTAGGTATTTTTTGATTGAAAATAGGTTATTATGAATTGTATTTTAGCTTGCATTTGTCTCTCTGGTGATTTTCCGTT
This sequence comes from Hymenopus coronatus, assembly GCA_030762935.1. Classification (NCBI taxonomy): domain Eukaryota; kingdom Metazoa; phylum Arthropoda; class Insecta; order Mantodea; family Hymenopodidae; genus Hymenopus; species Hymenopus coronatus. Next base: position 53,831,974 of record CM060887.1, on the reverse strand, counting down.
GTTGCCGGTCAAATTCTTGGATAAATTTAGTAATACTGCGAATGCTTTCATTGCTCATTTCAGTTTATATCACCTTACGGAGCTTGGCTGGATAGTTTGGTGGTGTGTGGTGACAGGATGTGGAGTATGCATACTGCAGCTCGCGGCTCCGCAACATGCGCTACAGTAAGTCTTGATTGTCTAGCACGGTTTGCCAGTAATAGATAAGTATACAACATTTAAACAGAAATTGAAGCTGGCCGCCATTGGCTCCCTTCTTCATTCACTACTGAACTTTGTCAAGGGTGAACACACAGAGATGCCATGCCAAGCGACCGAGCGCAATTTATAAGAGTTACTGCCAAATTATAAAAACTAAAACATAAGCAGAGCGCTGCCAGCATACCACAAAATTAACGTAAGGTATACGCGTTTGCCTGCTACGAATATATTATAAATGTTTGAAAAATTGTCTGCCATGTAATACATACAATGGCCGTTAAGGTAAGACAGCGATCATGTTAGAAACCACAACTATTTAGAAAGCACTGAGCTGGTTGTGACTTTTGTGCGTGTACCTCGTCACTTTTGTAAAAGCAACTCCGATCACCTCAGCCAGGCGGCGAACACGGCTAAAAACTGAATTAGAATTTGACTATGGCGCAGCATAGCAGTATGTTTCATTTACATGACTTTCTCTATATCTCTGTAACAAATTCTTGTTAAAAAGCTTATACTTCTATCTACGTCATGCCCATGTAGATAAAATTAACATAATGGTAGTAGTGGAATAACGGAGTGCGCTATACTCAAGCAAAAGTCAAATCGTAATAGCCGTTGTCATGTGTTCAAATTCATTTGTTTGTATTGCCAGGAGTTGAAAAATTCCCAAATGTGAAACGCTTAAGTATTTTAAAACTGAAACCAATGACAAGACCGCCAACTCCACAAAAAAAAAAAAAAAAAAAAAAAAAATGCTCTGACATAAATTGTGTACTTTAATATCTAATCTACATGACGTGTAGAGTTTCTGTCTATCTCTTACGGTTTATAAATTGTAATAAATTTAGCCAATTTCATTCAGAATAAAGAGCTCTTTAGAAACTATTCCCAGAAAGTGCTATATATATACATTCTATTTATCATGGAAGAATCGGCATTTACGGCATTTTAACCCAAATTATTACAGCCATTTTTGAGAAAATCAAAATTTACGAAATGTTTCCATGGGGGGGGGGGGAGTCCTCAAAATCTTCTTGGTAATTTATAGCATTTTGGTATTTATCTTTTATCATATTCACCGATAAAGTGATACACAGACGCACATTCAAGGAGTTTTTTCTAAAAATGACTTTCTTTAGGATACAATACACCCTAAAGCTTATTGTTTCGGTTTGACCTCATTATCGATTTTTTGGGAGGAGTGCAATACTCTCTATACCAGCTTACTACGTATGTAGAGAAACTAAGGATTAAAAAAGCTATAATAACGAATTTAAATCCATAAAAAAATGCCAGTTTACTTTTTCTACACGTAATATGTACATAGTGTCTAGAGGAGTTATCGTAATGCATCCAAAAATTCGATACCGAGATTTTACCGGAAATACATGTTTTAGGACCCCTTGAATCCAAAAAAAAGCATTTATAGAAAAATATCGGTGTGTGGGTCTGCCTGTCTGTCTGTCTGTGTGTCTGTAGGCAGCATATCTCAAAACAAAAAGTCCGTTAAATACTATAGTTGGTATTTAAGTTCAGTGTCTTCCAACGATGCAACACGAAAAATTTCAAGCAAATCCCCTACCCCAACTACCCTTTATATGGAAAACTTTTCGAAAAAGTTGATTTTCTGAAAAATGGCTGAAACAATTTTGATTAAAATAACGTATATTAAAGATATTTACCCGACAAATAAAATATATATCTTGAATTTTCTGGGAATAGCCTCTGAAGACTACTTTATTCTGGATGAATTTTACGAAATTTTGCATAACTACTAAACCGTAAGAGAGAACAAAAACTGTAGAGCACATTAAAACATACAATTTATGTTATATGCTTTTTTTTCTGGAATTGTAAGTTTTTTAGATATTCCTTGTTTTTGGTTTCAGCTTTGAAAAACTTGTACCTTTCTCATACAGGAATTTGTCAGCTTCTATCCATACAAACAAAGGAACTTTAGTTACGTGGCAAGCAGATTTTGACTATCACTTTTACCTATGGTATTCCCTTATTTCTCTTCTTCTTACAAGGAAGAAAGTAATTAGACTGTTTCTGCTAATTTTTTCTCGATTAGTATGAAGTAAATAGAAACATAAGCTTTTTAACAATGACTTGTTGCAGAGATGTAGAGAAAGTTATGTGAATGGAGCGCATCAGATTTTTACGTGTGGATCTAGACTTAGATATCCTCCTATATGTAGGACATTGCCTTACTGTCATAACCGTTTTCCACTTACTATAAAAGTTTCATATTATAAATTCATAACGCCTTTTAACACTTTCCTCACTTATGCTTAGCATTATCTCAGACAAAGTGGTGTGAGTATAACCGCCTGGAGAATTTTACGATGGATCATTCCTTATATTCGCCTGTAAAACAGGGAATGCTTGGATTACACTATGGCTTGCCAGATATTTTAAGGTTCCTCATAAATTTTAGTTAATATATGTGACTTTACGCTAAGTAGAGGTTATTTGAAAGCCATCATTTAGTTTATGCACGATGGTGTTATAAATAGATTCCGCTGAATTTCGCGGCTATCTTTTTATGCCTTTTCATCATTCTTTGCTTCTCTTGACCCTAATCCGTATAGCAGGAGTTTCGAGCAAGTCTCAGTAGAAGAGTACGAATCGATTTTCTGCTACATGCTGGTTATGTAATTTTGCGAGGCGAGTGATCCACATTTTTAATGCATATTAGGATTCCATAGGTACCAAATGGTGGGTCTAACCACTGCTAGAAGATTTTTTCCGAAAGAGAATTATAATTAATGCGTGAGCAGTAACAACTACACAATAAATATATGCGTAAGCTTTCACGGCCGGTGTCCATGGTTTTAAAATTTAAAATTTTCGGGCTGTTTTGCCGTGATCTGTAGGTTCCCTATACTTTCCCAGCTCCGCAACCTCCAGGCCAAATAAACAAACCAGAACCTGTCTACTTGACCCCGCCCACCAGTGCCCGAATATATATACTGGCTGTAACTAGCACTGATGTAATTCTTTCCGAGTTAGCGACGTGAGTGCAGTGCCTCTGAAGATGTCCCCCACAGACAGGGACGAAACGTTAGGGAGAAATATTTTAACTGAACATATTTTAACCTACAGACCACGGCAAAACAGCCCGAAAATTTTAAATTTTAAAACTACACAATAAATTTGATCATTCCCAATTAAGGAACAGGATTGATCTAATATTTAACTGGTTTCAATCATGTGCTGCTAATGAGGTCACAATTGTTAAACGAAATGCGGTTTTGGGCAGTTTGCCGAGTACATTAGAATAAAGTGACATAGTTGTTATCCAAGCTTTCCACGTAGATGGCGGTGACCTTCAGCGCGGAGCATCTGTTTGATTGGAGAGGAAAAGCGAGCGGAGCTTCGACCAACAGAAAGCCTAGCAGATGTATTGAAAGATGGCAAGATTGTTCTGGAAGTTTCTTTACCCCACCTCCAATTAAATTTGCTGTCACTCATGTGACTAGATATCACCAAGTGTGCCAGCAACGTAGTGAGTCATAGTAGCTGAATCTTTTATTTTTAAGCGACATAAAGTGGTAGTGGCTCAGTGTGTTCTACGAGTGAGGTTGTGACGTAAGGTGGCATTATGACAGAGGTGACGGGCACGGAAAACATGGACGGGCTAGTAAATTTCCACTTAAGGCAAGACAACTGAGATCTAAGAAGGTTGATAGCAGGGAAGGGGGGAGAGGGCGATAAGAAGAGTTAAACAAAAGTGATTAATAACGTTTTACATATATTTTATGTCATACCTTTCGGTTATTGATTTGTAGTGGTGTTAATATTGTGTGTATTTGTCTACTATACACACTACTAAGTGTATTTGTCTACTATAACAGGGTACATTACTACATCTGAATAGGGTTATTCTGTGTTGTACATTTAAGGTGCTATATTTGAATATTTATGTCCTTTTATTTTCATTTTACTCTTTTAAGTCTATGCTTTTTTTTAATATTGCTTACCATTTTGTATATTGCAAAAGCAGGTATGGTCTGGGTCACATGTGATTGATGAAAATCAATGTATGCATACTGTTATTTCGATAAATACACTTATTCATTCATTCTTGAGGGTTTTTGAATGAGCTGTTAAGCAAAGTTTGATTTTTTGGGCCGTAAAGTGTTTAGTTTTGTCATGCCAACAATGTGTGATCTGAGTATCTCATAAACTCGCTCCAAAAATTATAATATAGTTTTGATTGAAACAAATTAGAAAAGGAATACATCTTAAAAATTTACAATATACGTAGATAGATGGTATATTTTGTGTATATCCTTGTGCAACGTTTAATAGTTGAAAATAAATGTAAATGTTCTGTTAAGTGTTATAAGATGCTTCTTCTTGCGAGCTGTATGTGTCCAAGTATGCCTGCTTATGTGTACACATCATATTCGCTTTCTTTTCTCATGGACGATGAATAATCATAAAAGTAATGGTTTCGGTAATTAGTAAATGTAAAGTACTGCATCCTTGTGGATAATAATATAAGTTATAAAAGAAAATAAGCTGTATTTTTAAAAATTGTAAATCGAGTATTGTTATATGTATTACACGGCCATTCTTTGGCATCTTCTCCGAGTACAATAAATTAAGATAAAATAAGATTTTGACGGATGCGGGAGATTAAAAGAGTCTCTACGACAGGCTAACCTAGGGGGAAAACGAACAGATGTCCATAACATACTTCAATAGAAGAGAAATTCTTTGTCGATACTTCGAGTGAAACAGAAGTAAAAAGAGATTGCTTCCCACGCAAAGAAAAATAAAGTGATAATGAAATTCGAGTAAAATCATAATAATTGGCGTGAAAATTCTTTGGTGCTGCACTGATGAAATTTATTCTCAGAGTACGCACATAATTAAAGATGCAAGCAAATATCAGAAGAGTAATGCTTGTTATAAACAGAAGAAGGTGGGCGATTTTTGAATTTCATTTTGCACAAATAAAACGATGTAAAGCTACTATTTTGTTCCATAAAATTATGGTGTAAAAATAAATTTTATAACAACAATATTGGTTTAATTACCTCCTGATAAATATTTATTAGAACTGTGATAACTGTGTTTCGCCTAAGCAATTTAGACTTGTGACCCTATAAAAAGGAATGCATAGTTTTTGTGTGGTCATAATACATTAAAGCTCACTTAGCATTTCCTGTGCAATGCTTAAAATATTGCTGCACTGAAAATAACAATAACTAACATTTTCACTACAAAGGTATTTATAAGTTACAAAATTCTAATAATAAGCTTTTATATCCATTGTAGTGTTTTGGCTTGCTCTGCCATAGGCCGCAGTTTGATAAGTATAACGTACTTACAGATTAATATGATACAACAATAGTAGATAATAATATATAATAGATAACAATGATAATACAACATATTTCCTTGCAAATATCAATTTAAGAAATAACAACTCTTGGAAGTTTTAAGTCAAGTTTTTGATCTCTGTTTAAGTTATATTTCTATTTTAAATCCCCAAAAACTGTTTAAAGCGAGGCATCTGCGTAATATGTCCAAAAATTGTGATTAACACAATTAACTCTACTTTCTTTACACGTATTATGTACGGTCTATAGAGAGCACACTATTGTCTTTCACCCAAAACTTCGATATCGATATTTCACCGGAAATAAACATTCTACCTTCTCAAAATAAAACATATTTAGAAAAAAGTTCGTGTGTGTGTTTGCCTTTGTTGTGTTTATGTATTTGTGGACAGTACAGCTCAAAAAATAAAACCCCGCTAACAACCAAACTTGATATGCAAGCTCATCTGTCAAGGATGCGACTTGAAGATTTTCAAGAAAATAGTCACACACCAACTATTCTTTATACGGAACATTCTCCGAAAGTGTTTATTTCCTCAAAAATGACTTTAATGACTTTGATTATATTTAAGACAGTTTCATGCTAAACGAAACGTTTTTCTTGAATTTTCTGGTAGCAGCTTAAAATGGTTAAGTGTACAAAAAACTAATATGACATAGATTGTGTGTTTTTAAAAATCTACAGTTTTTGTGTAGTAAGTTCTTGTCTACCTCTTAAAGTTTTGCAAAAGCTATAGGAAGTCATCCAGAGTTTATTTTAATTTACGATTACATTATGTTTACTAATACTTAATATGTATTTATCTATTTTTCAATAAACTAGATTGTCAATTTGAAGAATAATCTTTGCTCTTAAACCAGTGAGAATTTCATTCTTAATGATAAATAGTTTTACGTGGAAATGTTTGAAAAAGATTGCTGTAGTCTGTGTCAAAGTTTTCATCTCCTTGTGTTAAATAGTTGTTTCGAAACTTAAAACCGAATTCGCTACTCAAGCAATAGAAAACCAACTTGACTACCTACTATCAGGGATGAAGAACTATCGGCATCGTATAGTGCCCACCTCGGCCGCGCACTATTTCCCCTCACCTCGCACTTCCACCCAGGAGTCAGACATACAATAGCGATACGATGCTCAATGTGGAATCCCCTCGTCCAACAGTCCAGGCCTAAGGATCAAGCAGGTCATCTAACATTCTGTCCCAGAAAATCTTCGTAATTTTGAAATCACCATCTGCAGTGTTACAGAAATGAATAGCGTTAGGGCTGGTGAAATACCTTTTTCAACGATGTTTATGTAGAAGCATTCTAAAGCCAAATAAGTTACGTATTTAAATTGATAGAAACCTTTGGACGTCAGAATAAAAGTCGACAACAAATTTCCAATAGGTTTACCCTATTTAAAACCAGTAGACGATAAAAAGAACATATAATAGAAAATAACTTCAGAAGCTGGCTTAAAAATGTACAACGTAAAGAAATAACAATGACTTTAGGAACGAAAGTGGTCTTGAATAGAATTGCAAAGAAAAATATTGCAGCAGGAATAAGTCAAGTGGATTATAGAAAATACGGTAGGTATAGGTGATTTGAAGGGGAAAGTTTAAAATCCTCTGGCAGGACGAGAGAACAGACAAAACACAGGCAAGTTGATGCATGAATGGACAGATCGATAATTCAAGAAACAAAATGCTCTTGACCAACCGTCGCGCCACTTTCTCTACCCACTGTTCCATAGCATTTCCATTAACTATACTCATAAAATATACATGTTAATTGCATAATATCTAATTGACAATACATTACGACACACACAAGGGCTGAGGAAAAATCATACATAAAAGTTCAGTATCAGAGTGTACAATTTGCTGCATGTAGACGTGCCGAAATGAGGACAGCTGTTTAGGTTGATAGGTGAATGGTGCAATTCCTCTTCCATGGCCCCCGTTCAAACCCTTTTAGCTATAACATAAGCTTAACCGTTGTTTTGCAGTGACGGAGGCAAAGCTAATATCCAGACAGTTTTAGATGCATTGAAACATATGTTTCAGAATGTCTCTTATCTTAATTAGATTAATTTTCACCTGTTGAGAAAATTAGCAAAAGCCGCTTGCTAATTCTTTTCCAATAATGGAACGTGCACCTTTCCGTATTTTTCGAGGGAAGGAGATGAAATCTGTTCTATATGTGTTTTAACTTACACTTCATATTACACATATTTATTTAGAAGCATGAAATTTCATTACAAAGTAAGTCGATTTTAATTATAGCACAATGTACACAAAATATACGATAGTTCTTTTCGTTTAAACAAATTGTTTATTTATTGAAGCAAATTTAAATGTTGTGTAATTGTTACTTAAGTTTAATTAATTTAATTAAAAATGCGAAAAATTGTGGTTTATTATCAATTCACCCTTCATAAAGGAATCCAATAAATTCCATGAACACATGGAGGTGGTGTTGACAATCGTTCCACTAAGGTTAAATTGTTTTTTTACCCCTTCCTTTTCACTACTCACCTCGGTCACAAACTTTGTTTATTGCTCTTTGTTTTTTGTTAGTTTTGAATATAAACCAGTAGGATATTGGCAAACCTAGGACTGGTATGGAAAGGTTCTGCCAGTATTAAACAAAGAAACATATAAAAATACATTAATACATCGGCACGTTTCTGTGCACCGGACTGTACTGGGTAAGAGGAAAAACCGAGTTAAAGGGAAAATACATTTTCTAGTTCTAGTTCACAAGTTCCTTTAAATTTCTTGTGTGGATTTTAGAGCTACATTTTCTGCAGTCGTCAAACTAATGCAAAACTGAAACTTAACTCAGTAATGGTTATCTATCACCGAATGTGAAGTTTTGTTTGTGATCCTTATTCGGGATGTCGCAGTTTCGGTTCCCCTGGCCGGCTTGCCTGGGATTTTACGAGAGTTTCCCGGGTGACCAGGCAAATGCTGGGTAGGTTTCTTCCATCCCTGAATTTCCTGTCAGTTCATTTCGTTTCCATAATGTCAGCATCCTTAATCCTGTCGGTTTCTTTCACGGATGGAAATGTCGGCAATGGTTCTCGGTGCGGCGTGACTTTCTCGCTTCTCCGACTTTAGTAGGTTGTCGGGATGAGAGTCGTCACTGTCGAACTCACTGACCCTGGGTGGGGCGGGGTCCAGGATCATCCTAGCCGACTGTGGGGATGCATCTATCTATAAACTATAGGGGCTCTATCTTACCTCCCTCATGGGGCATAGGAACGTTAACCGCCCTGGTTTGCTGCTGTGTCTCTTTGTCTTAATCTTGTTAGTCATTTATGGTACCAGTGTTAAAAGCGATTTTCTAGAGTGGAAATACTTGCGGAACGAGGCTGAAAGCTGACTGTAGTAATTTTACGACCAAAATTAAAGTCTGTGTAAACATATTTTGTTATACATTATTTTTAGGTAGCTCTGATTATTATTTTACTAAATTTCAAACTGAAATGTGTGTACAATACTCAGCTTAGAGACTTTCATAACACCGTACTGACAACTTGATTACTCAGAGGGTAAGTAACAAAAGTATGTCTAGAATATTAACTCCCCTAACCAAGCGTATTACACAAATTGTTTGTATTATTGATATTTACATTTTTTGTGTAATAAGAAACCGTCACTTATGTTTGCCAGTTATGCGAGTCATCCAGAAAAAACGGGACCTCTGACTTCGTGTTCTACATAAATTCAAGATATACATTTTATTTATTATGAAAACGTCTTAAACATTTGTAATTTTAATAAAAAAAACATTATTGCTGTTTTTGTGGAAACCAACATTTTGTAAAAAATATGCCATGCATCGGGTAGTTTGGGGTAGGAAATTTTCTTCAAAATCTTCGGCCGCACACTTAGAAAATGCAAATTTAACATCTAGTATGGTGTTTAACGGACTTGTTGCTTTTGAGTAGGTAATGATGTTCAAATACACGCACACACCCACACCCATACACACACGCTCACATCTACGCCGATATTTTCCTAAAATGATATTGTATCGATTTGGGTAATCGGAGGAGTATCTCTGCTAAAATTGTGACATCGGACTTTCTGGTACATCCTACATCCCCTACTAACTTTACGCAGTAGAGAAAGTGAAAGTCCTGATGTGTGGCATTTATGCATATTTTAACAAATGATAACTCTGTTACAAACAGCTTTTTTCCCCGCTTAGACTCTCAGCTGCACTGGACTCTCTCTCTATCTCTCTCTCTCTGACTAGGCTGAGCTCTCGTCAGCGCAAATAGCCTATACGCTGGTATACAAGCGCTCTCAAAAGCAATTTATTAAAATCCCTTCGAAAGCAAACTGCAGAATTCTGGCGAGGACACACACACACACACACACACACGCACACTATTTGTTGCGCGAGCCGTTTTTTCTAAAGGGCCTATCGACAACAATACAGGTGGCTAGGTAAATAGGCCAGCATGCGCACGCACTGGCGCAGTCAGCCGTCAACTTTACGCACCTGGTCACAAAAGTAAATAAGCAATTACTTAAATGGCTTGCTAAACTCTTTCTCACTGTCCGTTGGATGGCGAGCTGGTGCCTCTTTCTAAAGGGATATTCTAGGGTTGCCTTGATATCATCGAAATTTTTGGAATCATTCTGGAATCGTTTAGGAACATCGTCCTCGCTGGCATGCACCATCTTCTGGCTCTGATCACCTTTCGGTTCTCCAATTCATCTCATCCACTCAACTATCATGTAAGTCACAAAGGATTGTAATATCGTACTGTCTGCGTGCTTAGTTTCAACGGCCGAATTGTCCTCCAGCTGTTTAATTCTAATTCCCTTGCTAATTAAATTTCTAGTTGCCAGAAGTACGAGTACATGAGTTACGTGATCATGAGCAACAAACAAATATGTACTTAACATTTCAAATAATATTAAAACAGTGTGAAAACGTTTAAATATTTTAATGGGTAAATTTCTTTTATAAGCGCTAGGGTTTCGTTCGCGGCGCTCGTGCAGTTGGTCCGTCGTTCGATTCCCGGCTCTGGGTTGACGATTTTAAGTCGACTCTATCCATGACTTCAACTCTGAGTTGCTAATGTGGAGTATCTCAAGACACAGCGTGGTTCGGAGACCATAGAAAAGCTGTGGGTCTTCTCAAACTGCCGCCGTCTTCATCACCTTACCGTCAGAGGTCTCAGAAATGGGTCCAGGCATTTTTTGATGGAATGAGGCAACACCCTATAGTCAGTCAGATAATTCGGGACAGCTAATTACCTAGAGCTTTTATTTCTACTTTTAAAACCGTTTGCCCATTTCAGAGGTCGCCTGTACAGTTTTCCTCCGTCCTCTGCCCTGCCAATCATCTTCGTTTAAATTCCTTTCCAATGTTGCTCTGGCCACTCTATCTTTCCTGGAGCTGCGAGGTTTTTTTCCTCCTTCCACATGACGAGCATGACAGGATATGCTGGCACCATCTGTCTTTTGACATCCTTTAACTTGCCCATACATGAAAGTGTTCTATTTTCAAGCATTTTCTCTAGCTTCTCTGATAATTTCATTGGGAAATCGTATTCTATAGGCACAACTGTACGTAGTACACCCATCTTTAATGCATTTAAATGTTATTTTGTCTCTGCGTCAAAGCCCGTTCCTTTCCCCTATAAGTGATGATACTTTGAACAATTGAGTGGATAAAGTTTTGGTAAGACAAACGCCACAAGAAAGCTACGTTGAATAAACTCTAACTTAATGGCATCCACATCCTTGAAGTTTTTAACTTCCTTTAGGATTTCCACTTAATCGTTATTGAGAGCATTGATGGGAATTTACAAGTGTTTACCGACATGATAGGTAGTTTTCTTTTGCCTGTTTTCCTGTCTAGTTTAGTACACTGTTTTCAACTTCCTAATGTTTCTTCGTAGTTACCAGTCTCCACTTCATCCAAGATTCCTGGTAAGGTTTTATTTGCTCCTTAGGCCATCTTATTAACTCTAAATCACTCAATTTATCAACTATATTATAAATGTTAAGTTATATTTATGGTATGGTTATTGAGCACGCATAATTTCTTTATTGATTGATTTATGTTTTAAAAAGTTAATGTTCACATCTTCACTTGTTAAAACGGATTTGATTAATTGTGTTTATGAAACAAAATTTTCAGACAGATATGAGTTAATATTGGATTGTGTCAGTGAAGAAATATACTTTTTAATGTTTAAAATGTATTTTAAATGTAATTTGAATCAACGCTCATGCAAGAGGAATTATTTGTTTTCAAGCGTTGAAGATGTTTTAATGACTCGCAATATTTTGTTGATTTTCTCAATATTATATTAGTTTCAATATTGATACATTTTCTTTAACATCCATTAATGAGTACATCAAATGTGTCGTATATAGGGTGGAACATTTCAGTTAAGCTTTTACAATGTCTCATTGCGCTTTACGTAATACGACATTTAAGGTTGTAATATTGGTGTGAGAGTAACTACAAAGTGATGTATGCTAATGTTGTTTAGTTTTTCATAATGAGTGAGAAAACAACATAAAAGGTACGTTCCCATTTAAAAAATAACTTGTCCCTAAAATGATGTCCATATAAAACACGGCTAATGGTACTTTCCCCCATAATATCATGCAACCTTTATTCAAGACATTCCTTTCTACAACGCTCTTTTGGAGATGTTGTACAGCTTCTACTTAAATGGTATATATACATATTAACTTTAATATCATATTTGTATTTCCACTCCGATAAAACATGAATACACATGATCAAGAATATTATAAAATTAGCCAAAATCTGATGAGTTCCATTCACATTACTACCGCAAACAAACATTTCTTACAATATTATTTTTATCTACATAATGCTAATCAAGATAAACATTGTCAGAATTGGTCTTATGGCTTATTTGCAAGTAGAGGGGAAAAAAGGAAACTAGGCTAAAGGATAATCAGATCTTTTAAAAGCTGGTGGCTGAGTGAATAATTGAAATTTCGTTCTCTTTGATTGCTAGGAGAAATCAACATAGAAACCAAAACAAAGATGACTTTCCGTTTGAGGAAGGTTTAACCATCTCTAAAATAAAACCAATAACATGGAATATCTGGGAAACTGTTAATTTTACAAAAAACTTTTATGTTTTAACGAGATTTGCAATTTTAATAAATATTTGTCCATCTCTTATGTTTGCCAGTTACGCAAAAGTTATTCAGGATATACATTTCGTTTTCATAAAACACTTGGTACCTATTTTAATCAAAACAATTAAAGCCATTTATGAGAAAAACACAACTTTCGAAAATATGTACACAATAAGGTGTAGTCTGGTGTGAGAGAATTTTGCTGAAAAATCTTCTTGTGACATCCTTGATGAATACTGAACTTATATTTCAAGTTTAGTATTTAACCAAATTTTCGTTTTTGAGTTATGCTATCCACAGATGCATATAAACACACACAGAACATACACACGTGGTCGTTTTCTAAAATATTTTCCTTATTCAGTTGATCCTAAACATACATTTCCGGTGATATAAAATTTTTCGGCGGAATGCAATACCCTCTTTATCTATTATGCACATTGAAAACATTTGTAATAGAGAAGGATAAAATGTAGGTATTTGTTTAATTCCAGTTAATTATGTTAACGAGAGCAATTTTAAATTTTGGGAATGTAGAATTATAGTGACATACAAAGAATATGATGGTTCCTCAATATTGCTAATAGACTTCCAATGTCCTGTTTGTGCGTTTATTTAACAGTCAATGCACATATATTCTTTGTACAAGGACCTATTTTAAGTTACTTTATCATACTGCAACGGATCAGTTATAACATACATGAGCATTCTTGACCGCCCACCGCATGCCAAGTCACTTTCATCTCCCCCCTTCCGATTTGGTATTTGCACACACAAGCAAACATTCCACTTAGTGGCGGAACACTGCTGTGCGCAATTACTAGATGCTTTCCATATGAACAAAACATACTAAACATTAAAATGATAAAAATACTTAATTGAAATTTTGAACAATACAAATAAAGTTACATAGATATAATGATCTTCCTAGAAGTAATTACAATCAAAATAAATATGTACGAAGTAGGATAGATAGAGTCAGAGTGAAAAATTCAATGCCATAGTCGGGATTTGAACCACGTATTTTCTTGTCTCTGGCCGGTTGATCTACTGCTGAACTGCCATGGAAACATGCCGGTACAGCATTAAACTGACTTCCATGTGTAAACACAGGGTGATTTCAAATTCTTTTGAAGTAACATACATACGAGTCAGTTGAGAAATTGAATGGTATTGAAGTTTTCAGTCTGAGTACCTATCCAACTTCTGATCTACACACGGTTTGTTTGAAAAAACCATTAAATTTATGGAAGTAGTTCTTACATCTAAAATGCTAACACATTTATATAGGAATAAGTTATTTTTAGTATCGTAAATTGATTTGTCAATATAGTTAGTTATACTTTAATAACTCTAAGTGACATTGCTTAAATAATTAACATTTTTAAGTTATGTTCTCTTAAAAGTGATGCATGGGATAGTTCTGCTGGCTCTAATTAGTAAACAACATCAAATGAAGCAATACATAACATATGTAAGTATTGAGCATTATTTATTTATACATGTTTCTGAGGAACGCTGAATCCAAGAAAAGCATTTTAAGTGCACTTTGTGTGTGTATTTGTGTGTATATGAGTTCTTCCAAGGATGCGACATGAGTTCTCAAGAAAATCCAAATGGGGAACAATTTTTTCGAAACCTTTGTATTAAAACATTTTTATGTGTCTTCATTCTGAATGATTATAAATGGTAAATCATAGGTCGACAAAATATCGCTACATAAAACATTTACATCTCGATAAAACAAAACCTTCAAATACATTTTCTGTGGAATTAACCACTTCCGAGATATTTCTTGATTGCTGGTTAATATTTGGGAATATGTATATATTTTTTTTTTAAAACAGAGATCTTGATTCGTTTTTCTTTTTTTTTTTTATCCTAATAATGTCAATGCAACAAAATTACAATCTTTACATAACGACCAGCGCTTAAAATATTTGACTATTGCTTTTAGTAATGTGCATTTCCTTATTTCCCTTGAAATCTCCCACTAAAATCTATAACAAAATATGTAATAATATTTCTGCTAACAATGTTCTTGAATGATAGAAGAAGACAGAAGAATAAGAATAGATTTTTCAGAATAGGTTGAGTCATGTGAATGTACTACATTAAATATGTTTGTGTTTTGTTTGTTTCAAATTAAGCATCTCAGGTGTGAATAACGGTGCTAAACTCTGAATTTCTCTGTAACCTGTAAATTTTATAATTTTCTAAGTGTAAAACAGTCTAAAATTCATCTCAGAGCTTTGAGTATGGAGAAGCAAGGTAAAATCGGTTTATTATACTTCAAATTTTGCACTGAATCTGATTGTAGCATCTATTAGTGTATAAAACAAGCTGCATAACACATTACACGAGACACTCAGTTAGAATATAGCTCTTGGTGAATGTCCATACCTTGATTAAAGGCACAGAAAATGCATTTCCTCTGCTATTTCATTTGAAAAGGCAAGGCTAGTTTTATGGAGTTAATTCCGCAGAGTCGCAAAGCTGGTTATAAAAGACCACGCTACTGCAGTCGTCAGATTTTTAGAGCGCGTTACGACCTGGGAAACATCTGTTTGTCTCACGATGGCTGGCTCGTCGACCTGGGCTGAATCCCAAATATCTGTCCTTGCTCTAGAATCTTTACATCTTGCGAATCGGAAAAAAGGGAAAAAAGAATCTTGCGGTATAAACGACAAGACATAAATATGGCCGTAACATCTCCTTCCGGATGCTAATGTATTCCAAACCGCACACACTACGGAGAGAATTTGGCGCTACAAGCTTGCAGAAATATTTCATTTTGTGGCTCGAATATTAGAATAATTTTAATTTTCCAAATACAAAATAGTTATTTATGATTAAGAGCGT
This sequence comes from Hymenopus coronatus, assembly GCA_030762935.1. Taxonomy (NCBI): domain Eukaryota; kingdom Metazoa; phylum Arthropoda; class Insecta; order Mantodea; family Hymenopodidae; genus Hymenopus; species Hymenopus coronatus. The sequence continues at coordinate 53,816,415 of CM060887.1, read as the reverse complement.
AAAGTTATGGTTTTTTATTCCAGTATGAATACCGCGCGAGTCAAAAAGAAAAATTAAGCTCGCGTGTCATACAATGTTTTATATCAGAATTTTCTGATATTAAAAGAAAAACAACGAAAGATGAAATAAATTTTAGGTTAAGTTTCAGCCATTCACTAAGGGTTATAGTTCTTTTCAGCTTATCGTCCTTTAGTCTGGTTGGTCATATCGGAGAATGGGCAAATTTTGTGAAATGATGCTCAAATAATCTGGGGGTCCATGGAGCTTTAAAGTTGCTCCACATTCGTCTTCTGAAGATAAGGGAAAGCCCCGAAGGAAACCTTATCCGCGTAACTCACCCTAAGCGAGATTCGAACTCGCGACCTGTTAAATGTGAGGCAGACACGCTACCACCACACTACCCAGGCGGGCTAAAGGTCATTGCTCGTTATTTATTTCGCAGTGTTAGGATAGGGTGCGTTCAGTAGTTATAGTTCCGCTTTATGGTTGCTGGATGCAATGACGGTACGGTTATAGCAGGCCGTGATAAATCGATATTATCGTGGTTCTGTGATGTATTTTGAGAAAATGGCAGGTTTTGAGAATTATGATATCCTTATAGCTGCGACAGAATATTTTTCCAATATTTCAGTGACGTATACACACTAATATCGTGAATTATTTTGGCGAGCCTGCATTTACGCTTGCTACACTTCTTTGCACGTGGATGCTGTAAAAATCAAGTTTGCGGAATGACATGGGCTCAACTGACCTCGATCGTAAATATATATTGTGTTCTTTGCTGCCTACTGCCCAGTATTTGTCGTGTGCAGATAATCCTTCGTGCAGAATTCAAAAGCGTTTTTTTTTTTTTTTTTTTCAGGTTAAAGCGGGCAGTGGAGATTTAGAGAGTTCAACCTTCCTTTTACCCTTCTCAATGAACGCAACCCACTCCCCGTCCTCGCTGATAAGCAAGAAGGGTAAAACCAAAGCAGCTCAGCCATTTCCGAACTTGTTTTAACTTGAATATTCCCGTTGAGTTCTGCAACTCTTACAACGTACGAAGGGGTATTTGTACACGTTAAATATGGGGCAGTTGGGTCATCTGGTATAGTATGTAAAGGAAGGATTTCGGCTGCAATTTTTATATTGATTTTACGGACAATAAACCATTTTGAGGTTTCCTGATTCCTCAAATCTGTTTTCCATTGATATGGCTTTCTCTAGCTGTTCTACAAACAAACTATTCTTACAAATTGTTAATTTAATTATTTTCTCACACAAGCCATGTATACCACAGGAGATGCATTGATAGAGTTACGCTAAAAACGTCAATACTATAGCCGGGATATGAACCACGGATCTCCCAGACTCTAATTGGTTGCTCTAATCACTGAAACACTAATTGACCCAATCGTTGGCAAAATTATGAAGTCCGGAAGTTAAAACTATTATAAGTTGCCATTGTGGTATGTAATCTAATAATAATAATTTTAGGTCACTTTGTGGTTTACCAGGAAACACGCAAGTCAGTTGAGAAATTTAATGCCGTGCCGACATGTTGACATGGTTGCTCAGAGGTTAGAGCAATCGGCTAGAGACCGCGAGATCCGTGGTTCAAATCACAGCTATGCCATTGAATTTTTTAGTCTGACTCTATTCTTACAAAACATTATTATTTTGTCTGAAGCATGCTAATCAAAATAAACATTAGCAGGAATTTTCCTATTACTTAGTTCCTTATAAATATAAAGTAAATAAGGGGATACACTAGCTAATGTGAGTCAAATCTTTTAAAATCTGTCGCAATGAATTTGTCATTGAAATTTGGTTTTCTTTCCATGTGTAAAGTAAACCAAAAGAGATGACAAACGGACGAGAATAGCTTAAACATTTTAAAATTGAAACCTATAACAAGGAATATCCCTAAAATGGTAGCTCTAAAACAAAGCTGTTTATGACATAAATTAAGGTTATTACGAGATGTACACCTTACATAAAGTAAGTTTTCTTTCTATCTCTTACGGTTTTGCAATAATGGAAAAGTCATCCAGAATAAAGAGCTCTTAAGGGGATATCCCCATAACATTCAAAATATACATTCCTGGATAAGAAAGTTATTTTAAATTTAAAACTAATAAAAAGAATATCGCGAAAATAGTTATTTCCACAAAAAATGATAAGAAATGCATTCTGTGAGATCTATACCTTGTAGTAAATTGTTATCTAGCTCTTACAAAAGGTCATCCAGAATTAGGAGATCTGCAGAGACTATTTCCAGGAATTTCAATATATCCTTTTCATTTTATTTTGTCATGTAAATATCTTTACATGTGTTATGTGGTCAATACTGGAGGAGACATAAAAAAAAAAGAAAATTTAGATTAAATTACTGTTTTGGTGATATTTAATATGCATTAGAAATAAACTTTTAAAGGTAAGTTTTCATGCAATGTTTACGTCAATATATCGTAGACAAACTAAATTGAACTCACTCTTTACTGAACTTCAGTAGAATTTCTTTAATCCGGACAACATTAATCTGATCTTCTCATAATCCGAACAACAGTTTAATAAATGAAAACCTTCGCGCTGCCTCCCATCAGTTCAGTTGGTCGGTCGCCTGTTTGTGCCAGAGCTAATGGCTGTTGTTGACCTTTCCAAGGTTAAAGATATCAACGATGAAAACGTATCTGCATATTACGAACATTTGAGGCATCTGCGCGTGTTAATCATTAAATAAATTAATTTCTATGGGAGATAGCGGTTTCTTCAAACCATAAGGTATGCCAAGTGTGATCGATGACAGTATGTCTTGATTGCCATCTTCATGAACAGTTCTATGAAAATTAATTAATTAGTAAACTCCATGTAGATTTTAAACTAATTCTGTACTCCGTAACGATGATACTTTTTTCATTTTAGTTTTTTAACGCACTTTAACCTGGTTGGTCATATCGGACGATGAATGAAATTGGTGAAATGATGATCAAATGATCTCGGGTCCATGGAGCTTAAAGTTACTCGACATTCGTCTTTTTATGACAAGGGAAAAACCCGAAAAACTTTATCCGGGTAACTCACCCTTAGTGAGTTTCGAACTTACAGCCTTTTGAATGTGAGGCAGACACGCTACCACCACACCACCCAGCCGGGCAATGATATTTTGTATACTAAATAATGTTTGTATTTCTTAAATTTGAAATACATGTTCTTTTTACTGAACGCAGTGTTTAAATGTGTACCGTGCTTCATATAATAGGTTAATTTCTTTAATCCGGTTTTTCATTAATTCGGACAAACTAGTGACAAATTAGACCGGATTGATAAGGTTCCACTGTAGTATGGATAAAACGCCAGCATATCGAAAAGTATTATTAATAGCTGATAAAAGGGTTTACATTTTGGTGATAATAAAACCTTTTTAACAGATGTCTTTTAAAAAACATGTCAAAGCTTAGTGTTAACTTTATAGCGTATATGTGTTCAAAATTATGGAAGAATTTTCATCAGTTTTAATGGAGCGTTTTTCTGTCCTAGTATCTTAAAGATTAGTAAAGTAGTTTTAGCAAACATGTAGTTTTTTAAATGATTTATCATGCTGAACAGACGAAACTGTTTCAAAAGTGACTCTTTGAAGTAATATCAAATTTAGGAGCCGAAATAATGTTGACAACACTTGTCAATTCAAATTTGCAACACTGCAATGCTAGATAGGAAGCCCGTTGAAAAGTTTTTGTGATCAATAATAATTCATCTCTAGAAAAATTTTCTGAGTAAGAGTGGCAATACAAAAAGAAATCTTTATTGTGATGCTTCTGTTCTCTTGTACTTCTTACTTCTGAAGATATTTCAAATAAGGAAACCGCTTTCTGCCTTTAGCTGTTGATTTCCCTAAACAGCTTTCTCCGCGTACCATTTTGTGATTGCACTCCAGCAGCAGTATACCCGTGCGTATTCAAAAATTGAATTACGGCATGCTGCTTTCATTCGACTTCATCTTTAGATGTTCTGCATTCCCTTTTACTTGCTCTCTCCCTCGCGAAAGTTACGGTATTGCTCTGAACCATAAATTGGATGTTCCAATCTCTAGAAGTGTGTTTTAAATTAAAAAACTTGCACTTGGAGAAAAATGCTACCCTCGGGCAATGTGTGATCACTTATGTGTTCTTTTCTTGGAGCATTGATGATAATTATAATAATAATAATAAATATAATAATAATAATAATAAGTATAATAATTATAATAACAATAATAGCAATTTTACTAATAATAATTATAATAATAATTATATTAATATAAAAATAATTATAATGTAATCATAATTTTATTAATATAATAATATTATTTATAATAATATAATAATACTATAATAATGTAATAACAATAAAAAATAATAATACAAGTAATAATAATAAAAATAAGAATAGCGATAATAGTGGTAACAATAATGAAATTAATAATAATAAAAAATAGTAATAAAAGTAATAATAATAAAAAAATAAAATATAATAAAAATAAAAAATAATAATAACGATAATAGTGCTAATAATAATAATAATAATAATATTAACTTAGTAATAATATTAAAATAATAATAATATTAACTTAATAATAATAATAATAACATTAAAATAATAATAATAATAATAATATGAAAATAATAACAATAACAACAACTTTTATCTCATAAAAACCAAAGGTCCCCTCTTAAATAAATCTGTTTGCATATTTTTATATTATGGACAATTTTAAATATAAAATCTGATGTATTCCGTGGGAGGGAAATAAGGAAATGAACTGACTAAAGCGATAGTGAAATATTTTAAAAGGCAGTTGGTATGTGAGAAACTGAAATTAAGTTCTCTTAGCTTGCTAAGAATAAACAAAAGAAAGAAACAAGAAAGATACTTGCAGGTTTAAATAAAGTTAAAGTACCTTAAAAAGAAAACAGTAACTCGGCATATTTTTAAATGGTTTGCTCTACCAATACAGAAAATTGTATATGGTATAAATTGTGTGTTTTAATAATACCTACATTTTTGTCTAGTATCTTTTTGTCAATCTCTTTCGGTGTACCAGTTATACTAAAGTTATACTGAAATAGGTCTTCTGAGGCTATTCCAAGAAAATTCGAGATATAGATTTCGTTTGTAATGAAAATAACTGAAACGTGTTGCATTTTAATCAAAATTGTAATCAAAACTTTCGAAAAATGTTCCGTGAAGAGGGTAGTTGGAAGTGGTGGAAGATTCTTGAAAGTGTTATTGTTGCATCCATGGAAGAAACTGAGCTTAAATGCCAAGCTTGTATTTAACCGACTTTTCGTTTTTGGCTATGCTGCCCACAGACACATGCACAGAGAGAGACGTACACAAGGCACAGAAAGAAGCCGACACTTGTCTTGTTCCGTACACCGCATTCCTTACCGTTTGTAGGGTACTTTATTACGTCATGTTTTTATTTTATTGGATGATACTGTCACCGTCCCTCAACTGGAAGTGAGATTAAGTTCCGTGGACTACAACAGTAAGCTACAACCTCAATTAGAGTGACGGAGGGGCCAGCGGATACCAGAAGTCACGCCCTATAAATTCCCTACAATCAAAAATACTATTTGTGCTGTGTACATGGGATTATGTTTCTAAAAGTGCGTTCAAGGCGTCTCAAAACATGTAGTTCTAGTGAAATATCGGTATAGAGTTTTGGGGTGGAATACAATTTCTTCTCTATTAACTATGTATAGTGTACATCCGTGCCAGAGAAAGTAAATATATATTTAGAACATAAACAATATGCCTGAAGTAATAAAATATATATCAAATTAGAGAGTGTTCTAATTTTTAACGCTCCATAAAAAACGAAAGAGAATATTTGTTTTATGAATACATCAACGCTGGCGCCTCTTATAAGCTGGTTTTTATTATTTCCATATCCAAATAACAGACAATTATTTCGTTTATTTATTGGTATTTTATATTGATTTAAAACCCAATTGACTTGTCAATAGCAGCTTTCAAAACAAGCCATTTTTATGCTGCTTTACTAGTTTTATTCGTTAAATGTTTACAATAGAGAACCATCAGGCTTCAAATGTTTCAACAATTACCTCTTGATGAATCGGATGTATATTCTGTATATTTTCCCAGCTGAGTTGTGCATGTGGTTTGTTCTTCTGTAAGAGGTGTTGGGGGCTTTGGGATATTGGATATGAAAAAACCCTCGCTATCTCTTGGGTGATGAGCAATATTTATTCAGTTTAAACGTTTAGAACAATGGTTCTATAACGATTTCTCTGTTATGTAAAATGCATGCAGATGAGAGAATTCGAGAATTTGAGGATCAGTAATTAATGAGCTCATAGACGGACTGTTTTCACTACGATATTTTGCTTCTTTACTAAGTATGTATATGCAATTTAGCTAGAGAAGGTTTAGTATTCCACCCAAAAATTAGATGACGCGATCACTGGAAATATATGTTTAGAGATTCCCTGAGATCAAATAAACTTTTTTTAGAAATATGTCTGTATGATTTTGGGGACAACATAGCTCAAAACTGAAAAGACAGTCAAATGCCAACCTTGATATGTATAAAGATTTAATTTTTTTCCACAAGTCGTGTATAGGACAAGACTTAGATAGGTAGAGTATATGGAGTATAGGTATACAATGAATCCTGGGACTTAAAATACTTACTGCATTGTAAGTCACCATGGGGGCTGTAATCTCAAAAAATAGATATATAAAATAATTTGATATCACCTTGTGGTTTACCGGGAAAAATGCAAGTCAGTTGAGAAATTCAATGCTAGCCAGTATATTGTCATTGTAGCTCAGTGGTAGAGCAACCGGCTAGAGACCGGGACTTTCGTGGTTCAAATCACAGCTATAGCATAGAATTTTTCAGTCTGACTCTACTTATCCAACTCTTGATGTTTAGTATCCTTCAAGGATACGACACGGAAGATTTTCAAAAAAATGTCCCCACCACAAACTACCTCTTACTTGGAAAACAATTAGAAGATTTTGCCTTTTTCAAAAATGGCTGTAATGATTTTGATTAAAATGCCATATATTAAATATATAAACCACAAATAAAATGCATATTTGAATTGTCTGGAAATAGCTTCCGAAGATTTCATTATTTCTGGATGAGTTTTGCATATCATATGTGTTAAACCATAACACACAAATGTAATTTATGTCAAATACGTTTTTCTTGAAGAGTTAGCCTTTTTCAAAATATTTATTATTGCTAGTTTCAATTCAAAAATGCTTAGCTTTCATAAACGGTGCCATGCAATGTGAACCGAACCTCAGATGTTTAACATAGCAACCAGCTTTTAAAGGATCTGACTATCATTTAGTCTGATGTATGTCCCTATTTCTCTTCTGCTTAACAAAGAAACAGGAAATAAGATTATTTCTGCTCATGTTTATCTCAAGTAGCATGATTTATATAAAAGAATAATTATTTGTGAAAATAGTTTGTTTGTGGAGGGCTACAGAAAGTTATGTGAATGGAACACATCAGATTTTTACTTTCTCTATTGCGATAGCACGTAGCGGAAGTTGTGCATTCCACCATAATTTTATACAGAAATGCACCAGAAATACACGCTTTGAAACCCCATGAGCCCGAGAAAGATCTGATATGTTTTGTTCACATGATTATCTCTAACTGATCCACAAACACATTTTCCTTGCAAAAGATCATTCTTTTATCTAAGTCATGCTAATCGAGATAAACATTAGTAGAAATGGTCTTATTACTGGTTTCCTAGTAAACAGAAAGGAAATAAGAGAATACGCTAGACTAAACTGACAGTCAGGTCTTTTAAATGTTATGTGAGACAACTGAAATAGGTTTCTCGTTTGAATTTCCAGTAGTAAAACAAAAGAGATGAAACGAAAGCTTGTAACGTTGCAGTGAACGTTGAAGATAAGTTTCCTACAACAGATGGAGTCGCCCTCCGTGGTGTAATGGTTACCATGCTAACTTCATATACCCAAGGTCGCGGGTTCAAACCCGGCGGAGGACGATGGATTTTTTCGGGTGTAAAAATCCTGAGCATGGCTTCCTTCGGAAGGGAAGTAAAGCCATGGGTCCCGTGTCGTAGATTTACTGCACGAAAAAGAACCTCAAGCCTGATAGAGGAGGCCTCTGAGCAAAATTAAGCGGTCTTTCACGCCCAATTTAGAATGGGACGCTGAGAACCACAGCAGTTAAAGAGCGTCCATAAATAACACGCCATTTCATTTACAACAGATGGCGCGGATCGCTATTTAGCCGAAATTTTGGTAGGTCCGAAAACTGCCAGTTTGTGAGTGCCCAAAGGTTGGCAAACCTGAGACGATCGGGAGAGAGAGAGAGAGAGAGAGTGGAGACCCGAAAGCCTCATTCATTTTATTGAGAGCCTGAATCTGTGCCTGACCGAGTGAGTCAGATTTTAGCACGTGGGTCAGCGATACAACACAGTAGTATGTGGTAAAGGGACGCAGTGTGAGGCAGCCATTTTACAGTAACTCTTCAGCACAAGTATTTACGACACTGGCATTACGAAATGTAATGGCCTTTGAAAATGTTTGCCAACACCGATGTGTAAGTCGTCTAGAACATTAACGGGAAAGTTATATTCTCGATTGGGAAGGAAAGAAGTATTTCTTCCTTTGTTATGTGTGACCGGTACAAAGCTCAAGTGTCTGAAGGCCCGTTGCTGCTGGTTTAAGCACAAAATGTTTTATGTCAGTTTGCCTGTACGTGTTAATTGCTGTTCGAATTCACTCTTGGATTTCTTCGAAGGAAAAAGGTGCTGTACAGATGAAACCTTTTGGGAGCAGAACGAATAATTCTTCTACCAGCAATTTTCCCTGGTAAGGGCGAGGATCTTCTGCAGTTGCCATGTTGGGTAAAGCTACGAGTTCAACATGGATTTCCGAGTAAGATGAGGTGTTGGACGGCTACTGAAATTAAGCTAGGAAGTAAATATCTCTGTTTAAAGTCTCAAAGGAGAAGTGCAGTGATTGTGCAGTGCGCGAGACAGCAATTTATGGCATATTGTCGGTCATATATGGAATATTAGTTTTATTTCAATGTATGAAGTGCATTTTAATTCAAGATCAAGCACATGCTTGAGCAAGAAAGCTGTGCATTCAGAGTAAAATTCCACAAGTGTAGTAGAAAGTTAATATTTTCCCCTTTTTACTGTAATGTATATGTAATCCTGTAAACGATTACAGGTCTAGTTATCCATTATTTATACATTATTTTTATTTGTTAATATTTATTTATATTTTATGTATGGCGACGGTGTTATTTGGGAAAATTATATAATCAGAAGAAATTGTTAGTTCTTAATCTTACGTGGCTGATCCACGAGTGCATATAATGTTATTGTAAATGTTACGAAAGCTTAATATAGCATTCTTTCTAGAAAGGTAAAATGCTTTTAATTTAGAAAGAACAGAATTTCCTGTGGACATCCAGTCACTTAAATATTTGTTTAGACCATGATGACCGCTAGACTTGGGAGAATCGAAACCCGGATTGCGACGAGCATATCTGGTCAAACGTATTTTGTATCGTAGTTGAGTGGAAAATGTGTTTTATTGCAGACCGCGATAAAAGAATGGAGTCTGTAGTGCAAAAGGGGCATTAGTTCTCATTTGCTTGTTCGCCGACGTCACTAACAAATGACTGAGGCGAAACTTTTTAAAGCAGCTGAACCCGTTACAAGCTGACTCCCGGTTAGAAAAGAAATTGAAACCAATAACAAGGAATATCACGGAAACAGTTAACTCAAGAAAAAGAAATGTATATGACATAAACTGTGGGTCTTAATGAAACCTACAATATTTGTATAGTAAGGTTTTATCCATCTCTAACAGTTTGTGAGTTGTGCAAGGATATCCAGGAGGAAGTATACTCAGAGACTTTTGATATACATTTCGTTTGTCATGAAAATATCTTAAACATATGACATATGAGATTTTAATCAAAATCATTAGAGGTAATATATTTGAGAACATATGTTTAAGATAATGTAAATTTTTGAAAGCTTAGTTTAGGGAGGGGGATTTCTTGAACGGCCTTTCATTTTGATCTATGCTACCCAAAGACACACACAGACATGATTCTGAAGGTCCTTTTTTGAATTCAAGGGGCCTTAAAACATGTATTTCCGGTGAAATATTGGTATTAAATTTTTGGTGAGATACATACTATGCCACTCTCTATTTCATTATACGTACGTTAGAGAAACTAAAAATCAGAATGAAATCTGCGTGTAGAGGAGTGAATAGTAGAATTCAGGAACGAAAGACCGGTTAAATACTACCCTTTATATAGCAACTTTTAAGGATGCCGCCTGAGGATTTTGAAGGAAATCTCTCGTTTTTATTTATTTAATTACAAAAAGTATAATATATATTTTAAGTACAGTATATCAGTTCACAATTTTGTTATAGCTTAAGGAATCATTTATTTATTTTTATATAGTTATGAGCTATGTTGTCTGTACGTTTAAATTAAACATACGCAGTAAGATGGTATCAAAATGGGAAGATGTTGTAAGCGCTATAGAACCAGCAAAGCGAACGCCGTTGCAGACTGCAGTGAGAGACGCTTATGTTTTTACAGATATTCTCTTGCTGCTATAAGTTAACAACGTAAACCGTCGACGCTGGGATGCGTTTCAGACAGCATGTAAGGCTGAAAGTCTAGAGCGATCCACACCTGTGCGAAGCGGTCTATATTACTTCGAGGCTCTAGGTGTAGTAATGTGCGAGCATAATCGTTTGGACTTTGCGAAGGAGTAAGGCAGTGCAATTGCGAAAAAACCCAGTCTGTCGTGCTGCTGTGCAGGTAACAAAACGATGGCGTAGAGTATCTCGCTCACCGCAAATGTTGCACGTTGGGATCCTCACCATGCTGTATCGGAAGTTTTTATCCTCTGTAGCCACATCATCATTGATGACCAAATATGCACACGTATTCCACTCCATAGAGATGTTGCGCAAACGGATGTTCCGCCATACTTGACACCAGGATCTGTTGGGCATCCTATCTACCACATGAATTGGTGCAAGCAGCCGCTGTTGGAAAAGCTTGTAGAGCTCAGTTGCTGAGGTAGGGCATCGACTTCAATGCCATCCAAAACATGGAGTGCTCTCTTAAAATCCGCAGGAACAGCCCACCTGGAGTTTCAAGAGAATTCTTCAAAAGTACCCAAAAGGCTACTTCTTGTTCCTCTCCCTAGTGACAAGTATAATGGATTTTACAAGAAGCCTTTATTCTTAGGCCCCACTACAATTAGACGTAAGCCTCCTTCGTTACGCTTTCGCCACAATTGGGTTTCAGATACACGAAATGGTTGTGCTCTCCATAGATAGTATCCAACAAGTCGATCAATTCGGGAGACGTGTTTTTCAGGCATGGGTAGTACCTGCGCCAAATACCATAATTTTGCCAAAACAAACTGATTGATGTGCCACACTTTGTGTAGAAGGTTCAAGTTCCGACCAAGAAGTGTAGTTGTATTCAGCCGAATCAAAATTATTTTGTGATCCCAGTTGTGAGCAATCATCGATGTAAACGGCCTGGAGAAGGCAATGCCGAGAATCTTGACACTATATTGTATCGGGATATCGAGAAATGTGTGATCAGTCGGCCACGATCCAAGAGGGAGCAGTTGCGACTTTGCGGTGTTCATTTTGGCATTAGAAGCTGCCTCATAAAGTGTGATGGCAGTATGCACCAAGGGGTAAGCCTCGCGCCTACGGATGAACAACTTTAAGCTAGACTTTATATGGAATATTCTTTGAAAATTTAGTTTTTCTTTAAAAATGCATGTATGATTTTTTTTAAAACACCATATATTTCAGAATTTTTTATTAAAATAAACTTTATGTTCATTGTGGACTATTTTAAGTAACTTATAAATTATAAATGACAAAACTTATGACACAAAATATGTATGAACAATAACTATGGTGAAATACGATTTTTGTGAGGTTAAAACCTTTCAAGATATTTCATACTGTTTGTTTTAATTTTAAAGTATTTACCTACATTTCCTCAAATGGGAAATGGCTTTAATTTTTATTTTTCTTGATCCTAAAAATATTACGGAATTTCAAAGACTCCTAGACACCAAAAACTCATTTTTAGAAAACGTTATTGTTTTGCGTGTGTGAAGAGTAAAACTCAAATACGAAAATTAGGTTAGATACCAAATTTGGATTTATATGTATATCTTTATTAAAATACCATATGTTCAAGTATATTTTCATCACAAATGGTAACAGTACATAATGTCATGTTCATGTTGAATGACTTTGCATAGCTAGAAAACAGTAATAGACAGACAATGCAATAATGTAGAGTTAGCACTATTTAGTTAAATACGTTTTGCAAAACTCAGATCATGGAGAGCGATAGAGGTCACAGACAGCTGAATATTTATATGTAATACTAAGATTATTGTTGAATTTGTTATTAATTCCTTCTCATTCTTTTGTATGTTTCTTTTCTCACTTAACAAAAAAGGTATTATAAATGTCCTAGGCCAGGAGAAACACGTAAACTATGAGGCCAATGCGATTGGTGCATATTTCCAAGTGTAAACTGAAAATGTCTGGCCGTAAAAGTATTCCTATTACTACTATTTAAATGTACTTTTTTGTGGAATTGGGGTTAATCATTTTAAAGATATTCATTTTTATTACTTTCACTATACGTACTATGTACATAGTGTATAGAGAAGGTATTGCACTCCTCCCAAAAATTAGATACCGAGATTTCACCGGAAATATATGTTTTAGAGTCCCTTGCATCCAAAAAACATCTGATGTGTTACACTCACATGACTTTCTCTAGCTGCCTTAGAAAACTGCTTCGAAAGATTATTCTTCTTTGTACACAATGCTAATCAAGATAAATGTTAGCAGAATGTTATTACTTAGTTCCTTATAAGTAGAAGGGCATATGAATGAATGAATGAATGAATGAATGAATGAATGAATGAATGAATGAATAAGTGTATTTATTAACATAGCAATGTCATACATAGACTTTCAACAGTCGCACGGGTCCACAGACCGTACGTGCTTTTGTAATACACATTACAAGCAATATTAAAACAACAACCACAACAAAGAATTAGAAGAGTAAACACGAAAATAAAAAGACAAAGGAAATACACAGTCAAAAGCAATATTAAACAACAATAAAAATTAAGAGTGAATCCGAAAATAAAGATACAAAGATATTAAAATATAGCAATTTAAATTTACAGCACAGAGTACACCTTCATAAATGCACCCTCTTATAATAGATAATTACACTTAAAAGACATATATACACATGATATATACAACCCTAGCACAACAAAAGGGTATATGAGAATGCACTATGCTAAAGTCATTGTCAAATGTTCTAAACGCTATCGTTATGTGATTGTCATTGCAAATCACTTCTTTTCTTGACCAGGAGTAAAACAAAAGAAAAACAGAGACGTCCTATGTGAGAAAGGCTTAAGTACTTCACAATTAAAGCCAATAACAAGGAATATCTCGAAAACCGTTACCTCCACAACAAAAAATTAAAGGACAAAAATTGTGTGTTTTGTCATGAGGTACATTTTTGTGTAGTGCGTTTTTATCTCTTAAGGTTTCACAGTTAAGCAAAATTCATCCAGAATAAAGAGGTCTTCAGAGGCTATTCCCCAAAAATTAGAGATATAAACATTTTATTTCGGACATAAATAACTTTAATATACGTTTTAATAAAAAAACGTTAGAGCCATTTTTAACAATATCAAAATTTTCGAATTTTTTTCCATCTAAGGGTAGATTGTGGTAGGGGGATTTTTTTGAAAATCTTCGTGTTGCATCCTTGGAAGATACTAAACCGAATATCCTGAAAAGTTTTTACATTATGAATAACCATTCCTGCACATATAAATAATAAAGCTTAGCTTTAAATAAAGCATGAGTTAATAAATGAAAAAAAAGCTAAATCAGCAAATACCAAGTTTGGTATTTAACGGTCTTTTTGTTTTTGGACTATGCTGTCCACAGACACATATACACGGACCTTTTTTAAAAATCCGTTTTTCGGACTCAGGGCACCACAGATTGTTTTTAAGATTTTCCTTGTTATTAGTTTCCGCTTTGAAAAACTTACAGTTTTCTCATACAGGAATTTGTCAACTCATATCCATACAAAGGAACTTCAGTCACATAGCAACCAGCTTTTGACTGTCACTTTAACCTATGGTACACCCTTATTTCTCTTCTACTTACAAGGAAGCAAGTAATAAGACTATTTCTGCTAATTTTTTCTCGATTAGCTTAAAATAAATAGAAACATAAGCTTTTTAACAATAATTTGTTGCAGATATGTAGAGAAAGTCATGTGAATGGAACGCATGAGATTTTGGATGCATTACAATACCTTCTCTATCCCTATGTGCATTGTGCATATGGGGCTAGAAAAAGTAAAAAGTATTTTCAGAAAAAGTTCCGCATGTGTGTGTGTGTCCCTGTGTCTGTGAACACGATAGCTCAAAAACGAAAACTCGGTAAAATACCAAACATGGATTTAAGTTTAGTATCTTCTAGAGTTGCGACACGAAGATTTTGAGAAAAATCCCCCCACCCCGAGCTACCCTTTACATTTAGCTTTTTTGGAAAATTTTGAGTGTCTGAAAAATGGCTCTAACGATTTTGATTAAAATTTCGTATATTAAATGTGTATCTTGAACTTTCAGGGAATAGCCTCTGAAGACTACTATATTCTGGATGAATTTTAAGGAATTTTGCATAACTGCTAAACCGTAAGAAATGGACAAAACCTTACAGCATAAAAATTGTAGAGAACCTTAAAACACACAATTTATCCTATATACATTTTTCTCGTGGAGTTGGTCGTTTCTGAGATACACCTTGTCATTGCTTTCAGCTTTAGAAAACATCCCTTTCTCATACAACAACTTAACAATTCCTGCCCATACAAACAAAGGAAGTTTAGTCGCATAGCAACCAACTTTTGACTATCACTTTAACCTATGCTACTCCCTTATTTCGCTTCTACTTACAAGGGAGCAAGTAATAGGACTATTTCTGCTGATTTTTTATCCATTAGTATGAAGTAAATAGAAGCATAAGCTTTTTAACAATAATTTGTTGCAGAGATATAGAGAAAGTCATATGAATGCAGATTTTTTGTTGAGTTTTCAAAAGTTTATACATTCTTAAATGGAAAGTCTTTACGTCCCCCCCCCCCTATCTGGTCAATTGAAAACTGGAATTTATATACCATTGCATATCGACTATCTTCAATACTCTGTCACTATATTTTACTTTTATGTTCCCCCATTTTCCATTTTATTAACAAGGAAATGTGTAAATAAGTTTTACAAATATTTATCTTTATTAATATGAAGTAAATAAAAATGGGTAAAGAAAGATATATATATACAATTATTTTCAATAGAAAATATGCTAAACTATATGATATATTGCAAACTATTCAATGCATTTTAATGATCATGTTACTGATATTAATATTTTGTTGGATTTAAAAGTGTAAACCATCCCGTTTCTGGAAGTAGGTAATCTCTTATTTTACTCTTAATTTAATATGTTCATTTCTTGCACCCATAAAGGTGCTTAGCAAATGGAATGGTTAGCTAACTCGCCCAGAATGTAAAAATGTGCACCTCATAGATTTTAATATAATAACTACGTCCCTAAACATTTGTCACAGCGGAGTCAGAAACTTTGTAATTAGAGTGTGGTCCATATTTAACTATGTTATGAATCACTTAACCGGGAAAGTGCCTGCATTGTACTTCTATGTAATAGGAGCTTTACGGAAAATAAAAGTTGGAGGGAAACTAGGTACCTCGTTCTTAAAATTATTTAACTCTCTTCAGTGTTCACATTCATTATATTCTAACATATTTTTGCATATGATATGCAATATACACAAAACTACACAAAGACCAGGTTCTAAAATTTTGTAATTTCTGATTAAAAACAGGATTTGATAAATTAGATGTCTTCTATCTAAATAAAAAAGAATACTTTTAAAGTGGAAAATAAAAGCTTCGTAATATTTACTCAACAGCAGGGAACATAAATCAAATTTATAACTAAAAGAAAAGAAAAACATAATTATGTAATCATATGCCATTCTCTATCTTCTAGGAAATATTTGTATATAATTTATGTGAATTTATGACTAAAAGAAAGAAAAAAAAAAAAAAGAAGCATCGCAATGTTACAATTACATGACTGTCTATCTTCTAGCCAGCATAGCTTATTTTCTACAACGTATGGTAGAGAATGCATTGCATTTCACTCAAAGCTCGTCTCGGTAGTGTGGGGGTAGTGGTATGCCTCACATTTCAAGAGGTCAGAAGTTCGACTCTCTGTTAGGATGAATTACCCGGATAAGGCTTTTTACTTTCTCTATACTCCCTATGTACATAGTGTATAGAGAATGTATTGCACGCCACCAAAAAATTCAATACCGAGATTTCACCGGAAATATATGTTTTAGGGTCCCCTGTATCCAAAAAAAGTATTTTCAGGAAAAGGTCCGCATGTGTGTGTGTGTCCGTTTGACTGTGAACACGATAACTCAAAAACAAAAAGTCGGTAAAATACCAAACTTGGTATTGAAGTTTAGTATCTTCCAGGGATGTGATACGATGATTTTGAGAAAAATCCCCCCACCCCAAACTACCCTTTACATGGAAATTTTTTCGAAAATTTTGATTTTATAAAAAATAGCTCTAACGATTTTGATTAAAATATCCTATATTAAAGTTATTTACCTGACAAATAAAATATATATTTTGAATTTTCTGGGAATAGCCTCTGAAGACTACTTTATTCTGGATGAATTTTTCATAACTACTAAACCGTAAGAGATGGACAAAAACTTAACCCACAAAAAAGGTAGAGCACGTTAAAACACACAATTTATGTTACATACAATTTTTTCGTGGAGTTGATCGTTTTTGAGATATTCTTTTTCTTGGTTTCAGCTTTGAAAAACTTATACTTTTCTCATACAGAATTTGTCAACTCCTGTCCATACAAACAAAGGAACATCAGCCACATAGCAACCAGCTTTTGGCTTTCACTGTAACCTATGGTACTCCCTTATTTCGCTTCTACTTACAATAAAGCAAGAAATAAGACTATTTCTGCTCATTTTTCTCGATTAGCATGAAATAAATAAAAGAAATGCTTATTAACAATAATAATTTACAGAGATATAGAGAAAGTCATGTGAATGGAACATATCAGATTTTTTCGGGTTTTCCCTTATTCTGAGAAGGCGAATGTCGAGGAACTTTAAGCTCTGCGGACCCCAGATCATTTGCGTACCATTTCATCGTCCGATATAATCTACCTGGTTAAAGGACCTGGATGAAAAAAATAAGTATTTTTAGAAAAAGTGTGCGTGTGTATATGTGTTTGTGTGAATGAACCGCATAACAGTTGGTTTAAACCAAACACGATATGATGCAGGATACAAAATAATACTTCCAAGTAAGTCACCAATTCCAAACTAACTTTCACATAGAATTTTTCAAATGTTTAAATTTTCTCAAAATCGCTGTAATGATTTTGATGTAAGTATCATATGTTGAAGATATTTACAGTTTTTCTGCGAATATCCTTTAAAGCCGTCTTTAATTGGATATCTTTTGCATAAATGTTAAACCGCAAAAGAGAGAGAATCTTAGGACACAAAAAAAGTAGAACTCATAATAACAGACACACATTATTTTGTGGAACTATATACTTGAGAGATATTCTTTAGTATTTTGTTAAATTATCCCGTACTTATACTTTTCTCAAATGATAAGTCGTTTCTTATAGTGTTTAGCACTCGCTTTTACTCTAAATGGCACCACAGGCGATTAGACTAATTAAACATAGAATGAGGATGGAGCACCGATCGAATGAGATGGCGAGGGAAACCTGAGAACCCGGGGAAAACCCGCCCCTACGCCGCTTTGTCCACCATAAACTCCACAAGAGGTCGAGTTTCGAGATCGAACCTGGGCCGCTTAGGTGAGAGTCCAGTGGTCGTTATTTACACTTTTCGTCCTTGTTATGCAGAGAAAACGCAAACTTAAAGCACAGCGACTAACCTTTGTAAGATTTGACTATCACTATGGCCTACTGCGTTTCTTTATTCTCCTTATACCTACCGAGAAGGAAATACTAAATAGAATCATTTAATATACTGTTTATTTCGACTAGCATGAAGTAGATAGAACAATTAGCTTGAGTAGTAATAGTTTGTTGCAGAATAGGTAGAGAATGCCATGTAATATAACACATAAGATTCTTTTGTTAAAATCTGGACATCTATTACCAACACGTGCTTCAATTGGACATGGTGTAGATGGAGTACCCTGGACGCACGTTTCCACAACTCTCGTTGGTCATCCTCTTGCAGGTTTGCAGATGTCTCCTTGCTTCACTTGGTCATGCAAACTCATCTGCAAACCTGCAAGAGGAGGACAACGAAAGTTGTGGAAACGTGCGTCCAGGGTACTCCATCTACACCATGACCAAGTGAAGCACGTGTTGGCAATAGATGTCCAGGTTTTAACAAAATTGACAGCTTCACTGTATGTAATGGCTTTTTTAACATTTTAAAACATAGGATTGTATTTAAATGGTTTCTACGAATTATTCTTATGAAATCATTCTTATTTTGTCTAGTGCGTATGTACAATGTGCATAGTATACAGAGAAGGTATTTTATTCCACACAAAATTTTGATACAGATATTTTACCGGAATGCCTATTTTAAGGCCCCCTGAACACAGGAAAGCAAAATCACAAGCAAAATTCCGTTAAATTGGTATTTAAGTTCAGTGTCTTTCAAGGATGGGGCATGAAGATCTTCAGGAAAATTTCCCCATCCCAAACTACTCTTTATGTGGGAAAGTTTTCGAAATTTCTGATTTTCTAACAAAATTTTGGATTATATGTCCTATACTAAATGTATTTATATAGCAAATAGCTTGTAAATTCTGACTTTCTTGGGAATAGACCTTAAGTTATTTCCATTTGAGTGACTTTTACATGACTGATAAACCGTAAGAGATAAACAAAGGCTTACTACACGAAAATGTAAATTTGATTAAAACACGCATATTTTTTTTTTTATTGAAGAACTAACCAACTAGTTTAAAAAACAACCGCATAGTGACGTTTTGAGATATGAATGTCACTTTGGCCTAGTGTATTTCCGTATTTGCCTGTTCCGTATTGGAAACTAACTAATAAGACTGTTTCTGGTAATGTTTATCTTAATGTAGCTAAAAGAATTATCTTTTGTAAGAATATTTTGTTTTGAGAACATATAGAGAAATCATGTGAAAGGAGCAATTCAGTTTTTTTCTATAAATTCCATTTTAATCTTGATAAAGGTTTACAGATTTACTTTCATTGCACATTCCATTGGTGTGAAATAGCTGTTGCTGAAAGAGAATAAGTTGAAGGTGGTCACAAATTCTGGTATTATCGGGAGGCGTTTGGGTGTAAACCAGGCCTGGAAGAAGCTACGTCCTTGATTCTATTGGTTGTATTTTTGAAGAGATATAGAGAGATGGTCCCAGCAATGTGACATCTTAAGGCGATATATCAACCAACCAAAAAGAAATGGTTAAATGATAATAATTGAACAATAATTAGTGAAAAACCAAAAACCACATAGACATAAATCGGTAATTTTTGGAATAAAAACAATTGAAGCATACCATAAGAAAGCTAGTGCAATACTGAGCACCTGTTGTAGCTTTGAGCTATATTGAGGAATAAATACAGGCGTACATTAAGATGTGTTCCTCGGTAAAGCTGAATTTATTGGCGAAATTTAATTTGCACGGAGAGTGTAGCTCTCACACATCTGGTCGGCTGGCCTATAGGTGCCAACTTATTCCGTCACGCCTCCTAGTGCTACCCGTGAACCAATGGGAAGATAATATTTAAATTTAAACAAAAATGTCCACCAATCTAATCAAGCATGGATAGTGTCTTTCAAGGATGGGTCAGACTGAAAAATTCAATGCCATAGCCGGAATTTGAACCACCGACCTCCCGGTCTCTAGACGGTTGCTCTACCATTGAGCTACAATGACAACATAGCATTGAACTTCGCAACTAATTCGCATGTTTCCCGTTAACCACGAGGTGATCTCAAATGAATTTGAGATGACAATGTTGCAAGTACTTTAAGTCCCAGGATTCATAGTGTAGTCAACTATTATGGTCAATTGTGATAAGTTTAATTGTTTTCTCACAGAAACCGTGTGTAGGCGGGAGTTGGATAGGAGGTCACCTAGTCAAGCATGTTTTTCTAACCAGCAAAAGCAGTGTGTGTTGCAGTTAATATAAATAGAGTTCCTCGAGGATGTCCGGGAAAAGTTAAGTCATAGCACGCGCAGACTCCACGTCGTTCCTAGTAAATTTTGCTACGCTAAGAATCTATACTACTCTATTATTCTAAAGTCAAGCTCGATGAAGTGTAATTCCAAATAGCTCAGCAATTAAGAAATTCTAATAGTCGTACAAAAATAAAGACAAAGAGAAACAGATGTTGAATTAATCATCGCTTCGAAATAGTCAATTTTTGTATTATCTAATTTTTTGACCTGTCAACATCCATAAGTTCCCATATATAGCTAGCCAAGGACGAGACATAAAGAAGGTATTAGACCCTGATCGCATAACCCTGAATCTCCGACGAACTTCAACTCAACAAAATGTTGAGATACAACAAAAGGTGGTTACCATTGACCATCCACCTCATACGTAACACCTCAATCTACATCGCAATTTCTGGGACCCTATCCCGCAGTCGGTGGAGCGTGCTACGTGGTCAGGGCACCAATGGACAATCTGATAATACCTGAAGCTGGCGCGACTTCATGAATGCACGCTATGGTCGTCCAACGAAGATTAACCGGAAACCTCGAAACTGCAACGTTCCTGGGACGGTCCCTATAAGATAATCACTCCTCCAATAATGTGATAGGTATATTGCATTCGGCGTCAACCCCGAGAGAAGATGAGTTGACCATCTTGATCGATTTACTCCTATATTGGGACGAGCAGCTGCAAGGAGGAAGCTAAGTGTTGAATCCACCTACCTAATGTGGTGACTCTGAGCGCATACTAGCTGGCAGGTTAGTTGAAGAGTATCAGGCTAATGTAAATTTCAGGAAGGTCAATAGAATGTGTGGTAATCGTTCCTAATGCTACCGTTTCTCTCGAAATTTCAGCATGATTTTCAGTAACTCTGCAAGCCATGTATACTGATTTTCACTCAGGAGAATGTGTCTTTAAGGAATGGGTTGACATCTACCTCGGCGTTTTCTGTCAAAGATTACCTCTACTTTGAACATATCAACAAGCCTTACTGTTCTTAAAAAACACATACTCGTCTGCAAGCAATATTGAATACGCGCTGGAATTTTAACGTTGGACGATGTATTTAATGCAAATAGTAGATCTATTTATGACATCACCACGTGTTGTCATGTAGTTACTAACCCCTCACTTCTCTAGAGTGCAGAAAACTAGCAAATATCGCCTGCAGTGCCGTATGCAGTAAAATGAGCGTTAAAAACTATTAAAAGCTGATGTGTTCCATTAAAATGTATCTCTCTAACTGTTCCACAAACAAATATTTATTCGTTTATCTGCATCATGCTAATCAACATAAGAATTAGCAGAATTGGTCTTATTGCTTGCTTCTTTGTAAGTAGTAGACAAATAAGTTAACGCACAGGCTGAAGCGATAGTCAAAACTTTTAAAAGCCGGTTGCTATGTGAAACAGTTGCCATTCGGTTCTCTTTGCTAGATAGGAATGTCTTCCCGTTTGAGAAAAGTATCTTAAACTGAAACTAGTAGCTTGGATTGTCTCGAAAACGGTCAATTGTACAAAAAATGGCATGACATAAATTGTGTGTTTTAACGAGATCTACATTTTTTGGTGGAGAAAGTTTTAGTCTATCTCATACATTTTACCAGCTATAGAAAAATTATATAAAAATTATCCAGAATGAAGAGATCTTCAAAAGCCATTCCCAGAAAATTCAAGGTACACATTTCGTTTTTCATGAAAATATTGTAAACATGGCATATTAATGAAAATCGTTAATCATTTTTCAGAAATTCAAAACTTTTGAAAAATGTTCCATGTAAACGGTAGCTGTAGTTGTGTCGATTTTCTTAAAATCTTCGTGTTACATCCTTGAAAAATACTAAACATAAATACCAAATTTACTATTAAACTGATTTTTCGTTTTTGAGCTATGCTGCCACATACACACACAAACAGACGGAAGCACACACGGTCAGCTAGAGGCGTGAAAAACATTCCCAAAGTATATTCATAATAAAAAGTTTGGTTGGATTTTTTATTTTGGTAATAGATTAGTTATTAAAGTTAATTAATGTAAATTCAAGATCTTCTCGGGCTTCTAGCCAGGTAAAAACTTGGCTTGACACCAACGTTTCGAAGAAGTGCATCTTCCTCGTCTTCAGGGTGAACTGATGGTTTGAGCTTGCGGAGACTGGTATTTATAAGAGCTGGGATGAAGCTAACATCTGATGTTAGCTTCATCCCAGCTCTTATAAATACCAGTCTCCGCAAGCTCAAACCATCAGTTCACCCTGAAGACGAGGAAGATGCACTTCTTCGAAACGGTGTCAAGCCAAGTTTTTACCTGGCTAGAAGCCCGAGAAGATCTTGAATTAACACGTCGCCAGGAAAGCTATAGTTCTTATTTTAATTAATGTAATTACGCACTCTTTATAGAGATTTTTTTTCACATTTTGATATAAATTATATTTATACAAGAAGACTAGGTATTTCCTATAGCAAAATTTTAACCAGAAAATTTGAAAGAAAGGCATTGAATAATTCAATTTTAATAATCAGTTAAAAATGTTAGAACTTTTATGTAGCTGAATAATCTGTAGGAGACGATAGACTTTGATTTTAGCTAAATAAGTTGAATAAATTAATTAATATATCCAGAATGAAAATGTTTATTTGAATAAAAATTTGGATGAATATTCTTTTGCAATCAATGTCTGTACAACAAAATTACAATGCTTCTGTTATAATGCTTTATATCACTTTTATCTCTTGGGTGACACCTTAAAAATAGATACATTCACAATGTACATATATTTATATACTTGTTTTTCCTAGATACAATCGGAAAAGTAGAAAAAAAGTTGGGAAATAAGTCAAATCTCGGCAATTTACTACTATAATAAGGAAATGTAGACAGAGTCTGAGATATGGAAAAAGAAATAAATTTAAAAAATGTATGTAGGCCTATAACAATGTGACCCAGATAATCGAAATAGAAAATATAACCTTTTAAGCTATTTAAAGGGTAGAATTTAGCACACGATAAACTTATGACTTTTTTGCGCACGATATATAATAATTCAAAAGGAAAATTGCATTTATACTGAGTTAGTATGAGCACGGAATTTCTTTGGATGTTAACGCGTTATCGGTTAACTGCAGCACTCTGGTGGACATCTTTATTGCGAGTAACACTCTAACTTACAGCCACCAAGAGCATTCATTTATTTCGTTTCTCCTCTCTTTTCAAAGTGCTCCAATTTTCAACAGTTGCCTTCTCTCATAAAGAGAAGATTAAGTTTCGCATCTGTAGGTTAAAAAAGGCGGCAAACAGTGTTTGATTATACGCTGTAATCATAACCAACGAAATATATTTTCCGAAGAACCGAATTCTGCATAATTTTGTGATGATTGAAACTCAGAGTGCCAAAAGCATTTTAAATGAAATTATTATTCACATGATAATGTGTTTTTGATATGAGAGCTACTACAGAGGGAAAGAGGAGGTTATGTGAATGGAAAATATGGATTTTTGTTATTGTTCTAATGGCATATTCCCTACCTCTTTCCCCGACTTCAGTTTAACCTGTTCGATCGTGTAAAGCTTCAATCAATTCTTTGAACCCCTAGTGGTTGCATTACCATCTTGACATATCAATATTATCATGGTTTTCCCTTACATTGAATGAGCATGTAAAGTGTGCAGGATGGGTGAATGGTGCAATTAGAGTCTATTTACAATTTGAAACTCTATTAATGGAATTATCTCCTGTGATGAGTTGTAAAATTAAACCCTGTCTAGCTCTAGCAAAGGAAATAAAACTGAATTGGGGTAAAGAGGCATATATGCTTCAGCTAGAAAGAAAAGAAACCTCAGGAAAGGTTTAGGTTATGAGGTTGGAGGTCAGAGAAGATGACAGACGATTATGGTAGGAGAATTTGCAATTCTGTGGTTTGGTTGAAGACTGAATACATATTTTTACGAAATGTGCACAGGGGGAAAACTTGCGAACAAGTAAACCAAAATGTTTAAGCTCTATTAGAAGGAAAATGGTGATAACTACCGGCTAAACAGAGGAATTGGCAAAACATGGGCTATTGTCTGACTAAATTGCGCGAAGCTAGATAAATTTTGTTCAGTTAGTCAATTTATCTCTATATTTTTCTGTTTCTTTTTCTTTATTTTTCTCTTTTGTTTCTTTTTGTCACTTTTAACTTGTATCTGAAATGTGCATGCACAGTCTATCACCCATCAGTGTAATAACTTTAATCATTTGATATCAATAAGGATACCTATCTATCTACTAATAGTATAAGGTGATACCATTTATGTTTGGGTGTGTGCTGAATAATCTTGGAACTAATATCAAGATTTTTAACTCGGTCGTGTACACGCCTGTAATTCCTACACCATTTTACCAGCTTGTCTTACAGATCCTTACAGTTTTCATCGCTTTCAAAATAGTAATTGTGAGATATCATAAAAGTAAATGTTAGAAAACGAATATACGAGGTACGTCCAGAAAGTAAGTTCCGTTTGGTAATAAAATTAAATTGTGTACAGATACAGAATAAATATTTATTGCACAAAATTCTACAACTCTTAAACTACTTTTCCACATAATTGCCGAAATTTTGCAGGCATTTGTCATGGCGTGGCACAAGTTTTTGTATACCTTCTTCATAGAAGTTTGCCGCCTGTGTCTTCAAAAAGTTGGAGACATTTTCTTTCAGCTCTTCGTCATTATTGAAGTGTGGACCACCAAGGAAAGACTTGAGATGTAAGAACAGATGAAAGTCGCTAGGAGCGAGGTCAGGGCTGTACGGAGGATGGTCAAACACATCCCAGCCAAATCCCTGCAGGAGGTTTTTCGTCACATTTGCAGTGTATGGTCGTGCGTTGTCGTGAAGAAAGACAACACCTTTTGACAGCAAGCATCGGCGCTTATTCTGTATTGCGCGGCGCAATTTCCTAAGTGTCTCGCAATAAACATCTGCTTCGATTGCTTGACCAGTCGGTAAGAAATTAATGAGTAAGATGCCTTTCCAGTCCCAAAACACTGTACACATCATTTTTCGAGGTGTCAAGATTTGTTTCGGCTTAACCTTTGCTGGGGATGAAGTGTGCCTCCATTCCATTGATTGCCGCTTACTTTCAGGGGTGTCGTAAGAAACCTAACTCTCATCTCCTGTGACTATCTGTGTCAGAAATTCTTCGCCGTCTTCATCATAACGGGTTAAAAACTGAAGTGCACTACCCATCCGTTTTGTTTTGTGTTGCTCAGTAAGAATCTTTGGTACCCAACGTGAGCAAAGTTTACGAAATTTCAGTTTTTCAGTAACAATTTCATGAATTAGTGATCGTGAGCTTTGGGGAAGTTCCATAGCGAGAGCACTAATTGTAAAGTTGCAGTTTTCCTGGATCTTGTTATTAATTGCGTGAACCAGTTCTTCTGTAACCAAAGATTCACATCCACTTCGTTCTTCATCGTGCACTTCACTACGTCCTTCATTGAACTGTTGCACCCATCTTCTCACCGTTGAATCACTCATTGCATTTTGTCCGTAAACTTCGCAAATTTGCCGATAAATTTCAATTGGTTTCACTTTCCTAGCATTCAGAAAACGAATCACAGATCTGATTTCACAAGCGGCGGGATTTTCAATCAACACCGACATTGTAAACAAACACAACAAAGCGTATGTGGCTGACAGCGATCTCAAAATAGCGCACGTTTCTCCTCCTTGATACAGAGCGTCTACCGCTCATGTACGGAACTGCGATCGCAGCGCTGCAGCGGAGATAAATTGTAACGGAACTTACTTTCTGGACGTACCTCGTATATCATGTTTAATCACTTTAATACTTTTATATAAAAGAACGTTTATATATGGCACCACAGTCGATTATCATTTTTTACTTTCTCCATACGCACTATGTACATAGTGTATAGAGAAAGTATTGCACTCCACCAAAAAATTCGATACCGAGATTTCACCGGAAATATATGTTTTATGGTCCCCAATATCCAAAAAAAAGCGTTTTCACAAAAAGGTCCGTGTGTGTATGTGTGTGTCCGTGTGTCCGTGTGTCCGTGTGTCTGTGAACACGATAACTCAAAACCCAAAAGTAGGTAAAATACCAACTTGGTATTTAAGTTTAGTATCTTCCAGGGATGCGACACGAAGATTTTGAGAAAAATCCCCTCACCCCCAACTCCCTTTACATGGAACTATTTTCGAAAATGTTGATTTTCTCAAAAATGGCTCTAACGATTTTGATTAAAATTTTGTATACCAAAGATATTTATCTGACAAATAAAATGTATATCTTGAATTTTCTGGGAATAGCCTCTGAAGAGTAGTTTATTCTGGATGAATTTTACTAAATTTTGAATAACTGCTAAACCGTAAGAGATGGACAAAAACTTACTACACAAAAAATGTAGAACACATTAAAAGACACAATTTATATAATATACATTTTTTTCTTGGAGTCCGTCGTTTTTGTGACATTCCTTATTTTTTGTTTCTGCTATGAAAAACGTATACCTTTCTCATATTTTAACTTGTCAACTCCTATCCATATAGACAAAGGAACATCATTGACATAGCAACCAGCTTTTGACTATCACTTTAACCTACGGTTTACCTTATTTTGCTTCTACTTACAAGGAAGCAAGTAATTAGACTATTTCTACTATTTTTTCTGATTAGCATAAAGTAAATAGAAGCATAAGCTTTTTAAGAATTATTTGTTGCAGGGATATGGAGAAAGTCATGTGAATGGTGCACATCAGATTTTTTATATTATGATCAAAAGTATTTACGCAAAATGAAGTTGCATATAAATAAACTGCAATCAAAATAATGCATATATTTAATAGGATATTTTGTAGAGTTTTTGGCACACAATACAGAATATTCCAGTCAAATTTGTTTCTTGTAGCTTTGACAAGCATATTTGGTTTTACTATCTTTCTTTCGCAATCCACTCAGCATCCTCGTGAACTCGCAGTTGATTCCGTTTCAGAACTTTACACATCACAAAGCTCTCAAATTCTCTCAATCGTTTATTTTGCTAATGATGTTGACAATGTATTTTGCTGAAAATGCTATTGGAGAAGTGAAAAACAAACCTACTCAAAAATCAACAGCTTCACCTTCAGCCATTACTTCTTCCTCAATCAGCTGCCTAATTTTCTTCTGCCTCGTAAGAATATTGCATGATGTATTTGTAATACTGTAACAAATGGGTTTACCAAATTCTGTTAAAGTCACTTTATTGGTTAGCATGTAATACAACACTTACACTTTCGGTACAAAAATAACTGAGTCACTGCGCTCGCCTTACTGTTTTAACAAGCGACACTCGCTAGATTGATTTGTTAACTCGCTTCACTTCATTTCATTTCATCAATTAAATAATCCGTATCCGGCTTGAAAGTTCCAGTCTTAGAAATATCGGAAATATTACGTTTCGTCCATTAGAAAAAAATTACTCTAGAAGAAGATTGTTCTGAGTCTGAGAGTAAAGAAGATCCGAGAAGTCTTGCAGGGAAAGGCACAAAGACCCAGTGTTTGCCCGGCTATTGTGCCGTTTGCTCTATTATTACAGCGGGCCAGGCAACGATCCCACGTGCCGACGTTACAATACGTACAAGATAGAAAAATAAGAAATCTAGAAAAAAAAAAAGTGTGTTATAGACAATAAAGCACAAAAATGGATACATACATGCTCGATGATAACTAAGCAGAGGTGATAATAAATTGACACCAATGCATATGGTTGGTCTGTAACACTGTGGACTATTAGTTGCAAGCTATCCAGAAGTGTTATTTTTAAATACCTGGTACAAGTTATCAAATGACTTCTGCTATACTCAGTTAAAGCTACTGAGAAGTTGACCTCTTGGAAGGAATTTTCAAATATTGTATTAATGTGAAAATATTCACCTTGGCCTCATTTACCACCTGTGTGTACTTAAGGGAAAAACCACAGACATAAGTCAGTTTGTGATTTCAACTTTTGAATGGAAAGTTACAAGCCTTGAATATTACAATATGAAATTATTGGAGCCATAGTAGTGCATAATTGTAATTTGGCTCATCTTTTCATGAGATTGTTATGGAGAAAAATAGGCATGTAATCCATGTATAATGGAATTGTTATTTCAGATATAATTGCATGAGAGTGCCATTCGTTCCAGTCAATGAGCTAATTATTACCCAAAGGGCTAATGACAATCGATTTACATTCATAACTAGCTGGCTTACGCAACATTGCTGGGGGGATTTTTAAATGTCACTGACCTCCCCATGTAAAATAATGTATGAGATATCTGTGGTGAACTATTTGCTTTACTCCTGAGGCGTTTTATTGTCCCTCGAGTGTTGATGGTTGGTGAGGAGTATAATGGTCTCGAGCGTTTTTACTTTCTAGAAATTCTTGGGTTCGATCCTATATTATGCGGTCTCAGGGCAGCATCCGACTAGATGAAGTTGGACTAGAAAATGAGTTGAGAATGTATTGGAAGAAATGAATAAGGGCTTCAGTAATGAAAACAATGGTTGGTAATTTCAAGGTTTATTTCTTTTGAGCACAAATACAATAAATAATAATCACGTGGCTGCTGCTGTTCGCTCTTTAAAATATGCTCCAGATGCTAAAACTCATCAAATTTACATGAAGTATAACACCCTTATTTTCCACTCACTGCTTCCTTAGTTACTTTAATTATTTTTCGTCATCTTTATAAGTATCTTCGGCACGGATTAATTGCCTTCGCACACTTTCACACTTTTTGCGCAGTTAACAAAGAAAAACTGTTGCATTTTGTCTACTGGCAGTGATCCTTTGGGATCAAATATTTATTACTGAACCATGAACCACACAATTTCGTCGGTTGGTGTAGTCGAAGCTTTTTGCCATTGGTCTACCTTTGGCGGAATTCCAGTTATCTTCCTTCCATTGGTGTTACTTTAGCGCGATACCTCTGTTGGAGTTCCACTGACGGTGGTCTGGCGCCACCTAGTCGGCGTCACTGATGCCACCTCCCTATATCTAGGGTCCAGAGACAAGAAAGTTAATTCTAAGCAACATTTCTAAAACAGACCTCGATTCAATTCACACAACGCTATAATTATAATTTCAATAATTGTAGGTTTTGGTCCATTGTAATATTCATTCATCTCTAATTACTCTACAAATAATATTAGTTAAGTCCTTCTTTTTGGGCACCGAGAACAACTGCTCACTCGTTATACGTTACTGGAATTCTTTAAGTCTCGTAATACCTAATTACAACGAAAATTTCTTGATGTACGGGGAAAAAAAAGTGAAATATCGGTGGAATTTGCGTTTCTGACTTTTAACCTCCTGGCAAACCTTCAAATTGTGCAACTCCTTTGGTAATTTTAGATAATCTCAATTTAAAAGACCGTTAAAGCCCAAACTTGGTATTTAAGTTTGGTATCTTCCAAGAATGCGACACGAAGATTTTCAAGAAAATCCCACCACCCCAAACTACACTTCACATGGAAAAAAGTTTGAAAATGTTGACTTTCATAAAATGGCTCTAACGATTTTGATTAAAATAGCATATATTAAATATATTTACCTGTCAAATAAAATGTATATCTTTAACTTTCTGGGAATAACCCCAGAAGGCTACTTTATTCTGGATGAATTTTTGCGGAGCTGTGCATAACTGCTAAACGGTAAGAGATGGGGGAAAACTCACTACACAGAAAATGTAGCTCACGATTAAATACGCAATTTATGTCATATACATTTTTTTTTATGGAGTTAATCATTTTTAATATATTCCTGGTATTTCGTTTTAGCTTTGAAAAACTTAATACTTTCCTCATACAGGAATGTCTTAACTGCTGTCCATACAAACAAAGGAACTTCAGTTAGAAAGCAACGAGCTTTTGGCTATCATTTTAACCTATGGATGTCCCTCATTTCGCTTCTACTTATAAGGGAGCAAGTAATAAGACCATTTCTGCTAATTAGCATGAAGTAAATAGAAGTATATGCTTTTTAACTACAATTTGTTGCAGAGATCTAGAGAAAGTCATGTGAATGGTACACATAAGATTTTTTATTGTAGAGCTGACCATTTTCAAAATATTGCTTGTTATTTGTTTCAGTTTTAAACTACTTACCTTTTCTCAAACGGCACCATGCAAACCGAACCGAACCTCAATTGTTTCACATAGCGACCAGCTTTTAAAAGATTTGACTATCGCTTTAGTATAATGTATTCCTTTATTTTCCTTCTATGTACAAGGAGGAAGTAAAATATCATTTCTACTAATATTTAGATCGATTAGCATGATGTGGTTAGAATAATCTTTTATACGAACAGTTTGTGTATGGGTCTGGTACAGCAACTTATGTGAATGAAACTTTAGATTTTTCAAATATATTATAGTAGCATTGAGTAAGCATATTTCTGTATATTTATTACGCTCATTACGTTTTGTTTTCTTGAATATATAGATTGTTTGGGCAATAAGCCAATCTTCTGGATTTAAAAGAATAAGAGATAGAAGAGAAGAGGAACATCTTAAAATGCATTACTGTAAGATGAGAGTACAAGGAGATTATACTCTAATCGATTAAAAGAGAACTTGGATCATCGTGCCATTAGTTTAAATGCAAATCCTGAATGGAATAACCTGAAAGAAACTATCAGGAAAGTTGCTCCAGAAGCTCTGGACCCTAGAAACATAAATGCTAAGGATGAAAGATCTAGCTTATTTGAAGTGGCTGAATACAAATCCAAAATTGACAAATTAAGCTTCAAAATACAGAGAGAAATAATTTTGCAAAATTCTGCAAAACTCATCCGGAATAGAGAGGTATTCAGAGGCAATTCCTAGAAATACAAGATATAC
This sequence comes from Hymenopus coronatus, assembly GCA_030762935.1. NCBI lineage: Eukaryota > Metazoa > Arthropoda > Insecta > Mantodea > Hymenopodidae > Hymenopus > Hymenopus coronatus. The sequence goes on along the minus strand of CM060887.1, from coordinate 53,785,096 downwards.
ACCTTATGTGTCATATAAATATCCTTAATAGACCATATTAATCAAAATCGTTTGCCATTTTTGATAAAATCAATTTTTTATAAATGTTTCATATATAGGGTAGCTTGGAGAGGGCGGAGTTTAACTGAAAATATTCGTGTCGCATTCTTGTGAATTAATACTAAACTCAATAAGTGAGGTATTTTTACTTTCTGTACACATACTATGTACATAATGTACAGAAAAGTTATTTTAATGCACCCAAAAATTCGATACCGAGATTTCACTGGAAATACATATTTTGAGAACCCCTGAATATAAAAAAAGCATTTTTAGAAAAATGTCTGTGTGTGTATGTCTGTGTGTGCGTGTGTGTGTGCGTCTGTGGGCAGCATAGCTCAAAAACTAAAAGTCCGTTAAAAACCAAACTTGGAATTTGGGTTTGGTATCTTCCAAGGATGCGACACGAAGATTTTCAAGAAAATCCCCCAACACCCAACTAACCTTTACATTGAACTTTTTGGAAAATCTTGGTTTTCTCAAAACTGGCTCTAATGATTTTGATTAAAACCTGGTATATTAAAGATATTTACCTGCAAATAAAATATATATCTTGAATCTACTGGGAATGGCCTCTGAAGGTTATTCTGAATGAATTTTACGGAATTTTACATAACTGCTAAACCAGAAGATATGGACAAAAACTTACTGCACAAAAAATGTAAAGCACGTTAAAACACACAATTTATGCCATATACACTTTCTTCGTGGAGCTGATGGTTTTTGAGATATTCCTTGTTTTTAGTTTCAGCTTTGAAAAACGTATACTTTTCTCATACAGGAATTTGTCAACTCCTGTCCATACAAGCAAAGGAACTTCAGTCCATAGCAACCAGCCTTTGATTATCACTTTAACCTATGGCACTCCCTTATTTCGCTTCTACTTTCAAGGAAGCAAGTAATACGACTATTTCTGCTATTTTTTTCTCGATTAGAATGAAGTAAAAAAAAACATTAGGTTTTTAACAATAATTTCTTGCAGAGATGTAGAGAAAGTCATGTGAATGGAGCACATCAAAATTTTTAGGTATGCTGTCCACAGACACATACATACACACATATGAACACATACACTGACCTTTTTCTAAAAATGCTTCTTTCTTGTTTTTTTTTTCTTTATTTTATTCAATGTGTCTCAAGCATATATTTGCATTGAAATCTCTGTATTCAATTTTTAGGTGGAATGCAATACCTTCCCTATACACTATGCACAGGGTACGTGTTGATAGTGTTGAAATTTAAATTCCCGCCTCAGAGGATGAATGAATTTTAGAGGAAGTACGAGATAGTTTCAGCCTTGTTAGTGAAATGCCATAGTACACATAATCCTTGTAAGTCTTAGGAACGCAGAAGTGGAATTAGCAAACATAATACTTAATAACGCAGTCATGTAACAGTTTGTGAAAACAGTGCATTAGTAAAATGTCAGTTGTTCCGTCTACTTAGTTTCAAAAGTGTTAACTAAGATTTGATGAGCTCCTTCAACTCCAGCACTAGACTGAAGAGCCTCGTAGCCAATTAGATGGAATTACTCGTCAATTCTCTCCTTAAGGCAGCAAGAATTTCATTCTACTAGAAGACGGACTGTTTTATTTCCCTTGTTTGCAATTCTAACTACATAGGTGGTTTCTGTGGTTTATCCGACGTCCTCGCTTACTCTTTAAAATTCGAATGACAAACTAATTTAACTTACCCTCCCTTTTCACTTTCTCCCAACACGTATATACAATGTACATAGTAAGTAGAGAAGGTATCGTATTCCAACAAAAATTCTATACCATGTCTCGCCGGAAATGGATTTTTTTTTTTTTGCACACACCTGAAAGCCAAAAACCTGAAGTGTTATATTCACTATGCTTTTCTACATCTTTGTAACAAATCATTGTTAAAAAGCTTATTACTTTCTTTAAACGTACTATTTACATAATGTATAGAGAACGTATTGTATTGCATCCAAAAATTGTATACTGAAATTTAACCGGAAATACATATTTTGAGACTCCTTGATACAAAAAAAGCATTTTTAGAAAAATATCCATCGCTCAAAAATGAAAAGTATATTAAATACAAAACATGGCATTTAAGCTCCGTATCTTTCAAGCATACGAATCTAAGATCCTTAAGATACCTCCCCCCCCCGAAGCCAAACTCCAAAGGCCTCGTTATTCTGAATAAATAATTGTGCTGAATTTGCGGTGAACCGTAAGAGATAGACAAAAACTTACTACACAGAATAAGTAGATCTCGTTAAACACATAATTTAATATATAAATATCTTCGTGAGGTTGGCCGTTTCCGAGCTATTCCTTATTATTGGTTTCAGTTTTAAAATACTTCCACGCTAATATTTAGATCGATTAGCATGAAGTAAATAGAAGAATAAGCTTTTCAATTATAATTTGTTACAGAGATGTAGAAAAAGTCATGTGAATGGAACGCATCGGACCAACCGAGATAAAAATTTCTTCTTTATAAGTAGAAGGGAAATAAGAGAATACACTAGCATAAAGCGATAGACAAATCTATTAAAAACTGGTTGATATGTAATTTAATTCCTTTCTTTGCGTGGCCAACATGTGATAAATTTCCGTATGACAAGAGTTTAAGCATTTTAAAACTGAAATCGATAACAAGGAAAATATCTCGGAAATGATGCATATGCCTTAAATTGTGTTTTAACTAGATCAAAAAATGTTATACAGTAAACTTTTTTTTTATTTCAGTTTACCAGTTATCCAAAATTCATCCGGAATGAAAAGGTTTTCAGAGTCCATTTCCATAAAATTCAAGATATATGTTTTATATATTTATCTTTAACATATGATGTTTTAACTAAAATCGTTAGAGCAGTTTTTGAGAGTATAAACTTTTATAATTTTTACTCATGTGTAGGGTAATTTGGGATAGGGGGATTTTCCTCAAAATCTGCATGTCGCGTCCTTTGAATATCCTAAACTTAAATACTAAGATTGGTGTTTTATCAGTTTTTGGATTGTGAGTTATCGTGTTCATAGGTACGGACACACACATACACATAGTGACGTTTTTCTAAAAATGATTTTTACTTACTCTACACGTACTATGTAATTAGTTTATAGAGAGGGAAGTAATCCAAAAATTCGATACTGAAATTTTACCGGAAATACACGTTTTAGATTACCCTAAATCCAGAAAAAAACATATCTAGAAAAATGGTCCATGCATGTGTGTCAATGTGTCTGTGAACACGCTAGTACAAAAACGAAGAGTTCGTAAAATACCAAATGTAGTACTTAAGTTTACTATCACATATGCGGCACGAAGGTTTTGAGAAAAATCCCACCACCCCAAACCACTGTTCATATGGACAATTTTTAAAAAGTTTTTAGTTTCTCAGAAATGACTTACAATTTGTATTAAAATACCATATATTAAAGTTATTTATATAATGAATATAATGCATATCTTGAATTTTCTGGGAACAGTCTCTGAAAACCTCTGTATTCTCGATGAATTTTGCTGTATTGTTCTTAACTAATAGATAAACCATAAGACATATACAAGAACCTACTACACAAAAATATAGATTTCTCTAAAATACACAATTTATTTACATACATTTAGTTCGTGAATTGACCATTTTTGAGATATTCCTTGTTATTGGTTTCAGCTTTAAAGTACTTGTGGTAATGCAAAGAAACGTATTTCATGTTACTATCGTATTAGTCTAGTGCAACCCATTGTTTCCCTTCTACTGACAAGAAATCATTTCTGCTAATGTTTATTTCTATTAGCATGAAGTAGAAGAATAAGCATATTAACAATAATTTGTTACAGAGGTGTAGAGAAAGTCATGTGAATGGAACATTTAATATATTTATTCATGGGTCTCAAAACATGCATTTCCGGTGAAAACTCGACATGGAAAATTTAGATGAAATACAATAGCCTCTCTGTCCACCTTGTACATGTGTGCTAGAGAAATAAAAATACAACACGGCGTTACCATAAGCGAACAAGGTTTGAAACTGAACACACCCACACAACATGGCGTTACCATAAGCGAACAAGGTTTGAAACTGAACACACACACAACATGGCGTTACCATAAGTGAACAAGGTTTGAAACTGAACACACACACACACACACACACACAACATGGCGTTACCATAAACGAACAAGGTTTGAAACTGAACACACACACACACACACAACATGGCGTTACTATAAGCGAACAAGGTTTGAAACTGAACACACAAAAAAAGAGGAACCAAATACTGAGTCTGCAATAGTAAATGGTGCTTCAATATATTCAAAGAGTTGTAAACAAGTAAAATAAATTCACACACACACACACACACACACACACACACACACACACACACACACAACATGGCGTTACCATAAACAAACAAGGTTTGAAACTGAACACACACACACACACACAACATGGCGTTACTATAAGCGAACAAGGTTTGAAACTGAACACACACACACACACAACATGGCGTTACTATAAGCGAACAAGGTTTGAAACTGAAGACACACACACAACATGGCGTTACTATAAGCGAAGAAGTTTTGAAACTGAACACACACACACAACATGGCGTTACTATAAGCGAACAAGGTTTAAAACTGAACACACACACACACACACACACACACACACACACACACACACACAACATGGCGTTACTATAAGCGAACAAGGTTTGAAACTGAACACACACACACACACACAGACACATATACATTTCCCCGCCACTCTATCTAAACTAAAGAAGCATTTTTCTACTAAAAAGCATTATGAATAGAAATAGATGCTAATGCCTTGGATTTACATCTGCAATCAAAGTAAAAGTGCGGTAGTTGCATCATTAAAGATCCTCGTCCCCTAAGCAAACAGCTACCTCTGTGCTTTGCACAATGAATCAGACGGTGTTTGTAGTGGAGAATATTAACCAAAATTCCTGGTGCTGCAAATGTTTCTCCAATGTTCAAAAAACAAAAGCGCGGGAAGCTGACGAGGGATTTTACTTCAGCAAACAGAGCCGCAGAATTAAAACTACCAGCTTATAAAACAACGCAACTGCTGCGGCAGCATTTAAAAGCCTAACGAAATTAAAGTTTGGGACCACTCATAAAGAGTTATGCTGTAAGGTCATCGCTTCTGTTATATTAAGATTCACACTGCTAGCACCTTCCTTTTCAAAAAAATAAATAAACACAAAGTATGAAAAACAAAAATTAGATGCCCATATTAAATAAAATCATTTTGCAACTCATTGGAATATTTTTCTATGATTTCATATTTTGTGCCTCAGCCACTGACACTGAAAACATTTATAGAGTAATAATGTGATGCAAAACCTTTATTTGGAGCCTAAAAATAATAAGGTAATTTGTCACTGAAAACTATTTTACTTTTGCTCTAACTATTCTCCTTTATGATAAACACACCTTTGCATGTGTTCGAACCATTTATCATAATATTATTTTCCAATATACGAGAGACACCTCCAAAACGTAGTTTTTGAACGTATCAACTGCTTTTTCTGCTGACAAAAATTGTTACCCATGCATTTTATTCTTGATTTTTGGGAATAAAGAGTTCACTGGGTGCCAAATCAGTAATATATGGCAGATAAGTCAGCAATTCAATTTTTTGAGTGTTCAAATAATCGTTTGTTAAAGGAGATGTCTTGATGAACTATACGAGTGCACTTATTTGTTTTACTTATTTATAGAAGACTTCGGCAAACGAATGGTTGTATACAGTTCAGAATTGATCGTTTTGCAGTCCTCTAAAAGCACTGTTGCCACATGATCAGCTTTTCTGAAATGAAAGGCCACCATTTGTTTCAACAACTTTACAGTCGATTGCTGCTTATGTTCCAGCTCATATGCATAGAACCATGATTCGTCATCCATTACAGTATTATAAACATCTTTTGAAGCTCCACCATTGTATTTCTTGAGCATTGTGAGCAACAATCGATACGTGCATCCTTTTTAGATTTTGTAAAATTAATTAGGATTCAACGAGAGTAAACCTTTTTCATGGCTAAATGGTTATGCAGTGTTTTAGATGTGCTTAAATTTGTCATACCAACGTTTCACATGGTACAGGATGAAATTTCACCGCTAAATGTAGTAAATCAATACACTCTTTTCTTGCTAATCGATGTCAAAAATCCTAACAAATCATAGCACAAACATTTTCACGAGCTAATTCCGTCTTTTCACTGAGACACAATTTCAAAATCGTTGCAAACAACACTTTATTGACAAAATATCTACAGTAGGTTCACGCCAGTAATGCAAATTATTGGAAACACCAGATGCACCTACAACAATCAGTGTTGCCAAAACTCAAAATATAAATAGTGGTCTTCGAATTAAGGTTTCACCTTTGAAAGCGGAGGATTAAAAACAGAGGTAGTTGAATTAATGTTGTGTAATGGAGCTGTTTAGTGCACTAGAAAGCCCATATATGATGCGTTCTATTCACATGACCTTATCTGTTTTACAAATTGCAAAAGATTATTCTTTTGTCCACACATTTAACAGAGCAAACATCAGTAAGAATTGCCGTATTACTTGCTTTCCTGTAAGCAGAAATGAAATAGGGGCATTCATTACACTAAGGCAACTGCCAAGTCCTTTAAAAGCTGTCCATCTGTAATTGCATTAAAAGTTTCCATGGTAAACAAAAGAGATATATACGGATGAGGGCTTCCCGTTTATGAAAGTTTATATATATTTAAATTTATCCAAAAACAGTGAATATCTCGAAAGTTCCAACGCTATAAAAACTGCATATAGCAAATATTGGTTTAATATAATCTATGTTTTGTGTCATAGTCTTTTATCTATCTCTCTCAGTTTATCAGTTATCCATTTTGAATAAAGAGAATTTCAGAGACTGTTTCCAGAAAATTCAAGATATACCTTGTATTTTTCATTAATCATATTTAATGTATGACGTTTTAATAAAAATGTAGTTATTTTTCATAAAATCAACATTTTTAAAAATGCTATTCTTCCAAGCAAAGGGTAGTTGAGTTGGAGGATATTCTTGCAAATCTTCCTGTTACAACTTTGGAAGATGCTAAACTTAAATTTCAAATTTGGTATTTAACTGAAGTTTAGTTTTTGAATTATCGTGTTCACAAACACACGGATCTTTCTCTAAAAATCTGTTGCGATCCTTTCACATGACTTTCTCCACCTGTTCTGCAAACAAACTATTCTTCAAAAGGTCTTTCTTTATCTAAATAATGCTAATCGAGATTAATTTTAGTAGAATTGTTATTTCTTGCATCCTTTTAAGTAAGAAGGAAATAAGGTAGTACATTAGCGATAGTCAAATATTTTAAAATATAGTCACTATGTGCACAATTGTACGGTTCTCTTTGCATGGTCAGGAGTAAAACAAAATAGAGATAAAACGATAGATGACAGCCCGTTTGAGAAAATGTTAACAGTTTAAAAATTAAATCAAGGAATGTCTTGGTAACCTTTAACTCTATTATGTGTCTGTATGTATGTGTTGTATGAATTGTGTGTTTTAACGGAACCTACGTTTTTTGTTCAGTAAGGTTTTATCCATTTCTTACGGTTTACCAGGTAAGCAAAACTCATCTAGGATTAAGAGGTTTTCAGAGGCTAGAAAATTTAAGATATACGTTTTATTTTTCATGTAAATATCCTTAATATACGCTATTTGAATCAAAATGTTTAGAGCTATTTTTAAGTAAACAGAATTTTCAAAATTTCCATATGTAAACAGTAGTTTGGGTTACAGGTATTTTCTTGAAAATCTGTTTTGCATTCTTGGAAGATACTAAACTTAAATATAAAGTTTTTTTATTTAATGGTATTTTAGTTTTTCAGCTATTCTGTCCACACATACACACGGAACCGAGCCTTGGCCGAATACTTAGATCACTCGCCTGTCACCCAAGCGGCCGGGGTTCGATCCCAAGCGACCGCATGTGGGGTTTGTGGTAGGCAAAGTGGCGTAGCGGCGTTGTCTTCTCCGGGTTTTCGGTTTGTTAAACATAATCACAAAAATAAGAACACATCACACACACTCACAGAACATTTTTCGATAAAAGTGTTTTTCAGAGAACTTCAAAACATGTATTTCCATGTAATTTCAATATTGAATTTTCTCTACTTATCTTCTCTATCTACTATGTGCATAGTACGTGTAGAGAAAGTAAAAATGTGAAAGGTGCCGATATAATGAGTCGTGTGATAAGGATTTATCAAATCAGCTCCTCCCAAATTAATAGCTCCACCTGTTCAATTCAGACAGTTGATTGGCATATCGCTTTTTCATGATGAAGGATGTGCACCATATTGTCTACTGTTTTATATTCGTTGAAAAAACACAATTCAGTTTTATTGATTGTTGTTTCGTAAGCCGGATAGAGACAATCAGAACAAAAAGGTATGTTACCTCAAAGTAATGGAGAATGCTTTTTGTTTTACCAGGAAGATTTGAGTCACATAGTAATTTCATGACTTGGTAACATCGACTACATAGCTCAGATGGAAGAGCAGCGGCAAAGGAAACAGAATATAGGTGGTTATGATTCTGGCAGTAAAACTGCATTTTTTGTTCTTATTCTACCTTTCAAAATTATTTTGGAATTTCAACAAAGCTTATTATTAGAGTACTTACTAGAAAATGAGCATAAAGAGGTTTTTCAAACATTTTCAAGCATTAAAAATCGTGTTTTTTAACCTACATTCCTCTAATGTAGTTTTTATATACATCTGTTCATTACCACGAGTTTTTACTATCTGACTCCAACCGCTGGCTTGTATGTCTTAAGGGGTGTAATACCTCCAAACGAGGAAAGTAAACAGCAAAAGAAGAAGCAGCGGTCTACAATTCCAATCGTTTGTGCTCCTCTCATTTGGAGTATTTCTTTCGTCAGTTTGGTCCTATATTTGGAAATATTCTATTTAGCTTCGCAGCTCCATATTCTTGCTCAATAAGACAATGTCCGGTATGTTAAGCGTTGCCACTTAAGTAAATTGCTTCTGTTTATCATCCCCTTCACCGCTCACTTTGTTCAATACAATAAGAGGATAGGTGGTTGTGGAAACACTGATATGTGATACTACCGACATTGAATAAAGAAACTCTATAGGTAACCAAAATCTAGACATTATTTTTTTATTTTATTTTTTTTATTATTATTATTTTTGTTGTTGTTGTTGTTGCTCGCGGTGGTGTATACCTAGGTGTATAAAAGTGGCTCTCTCCTACAGATCGCGTAAGTACTTTCCCTTAAGAGCTCCATCATTAGATAAGGGATCATTGACTGCACTCAATCAGTTCTCTATATGACTCGTCTGACTAAAACGAAGAAATGAACTATGTTACATAGAGATGAAATGAAGGGAAGGCTCAGCTACCGCCTCTATAAAATATTTGCCTTAATTGCTACACAAGTAAGACTAAACCATTTAAACATATATCTATGGATCTCTTAACGAAAGGGGTGAAGAATTTTTGTATGTATCATTAAACTGGACGATACCTATAATACCAATTATGAGAGTTGTAATCGTAATGTGGACATGAAGGCTAAAATTATTGCTACCATTGAAAAGCAATCACAAAACAAAAAAAATGTTAAGAATACAGAAAGGTAGCATGATAATATAAGATTTAGGTTTATTGAAAATAAAGAAAGACATTAACCTTTATGTGCGTATACGTTTAATTATATATTAAATATATTATATTACATTAAATTAGTTCATTTTTTCACCAAAACTCATAGAATTGTTGCCTAAATACTTATTTCACATGTGCAACTATTAGTAATGTTATTCCTAGTATTAGGATATTATAACGGAGGGCACAGCTCGCTCACTACAATACCGTTATGGTTCTGCTGAGCCTTCACTTCCTAGGAGTCTCGGATCAGGCGGAGGATCCGTAGGAGGCTACAGACCGTTATCGTGAGGCAATGCTAGAGTGGTTTCTTTCATTCCCTTTCCATATAATTCCATTAATAATCTCATTCTGTCTGTCTGATATGTTTTAGGCTCTGAAATATCGTTATGGCATTTCACTGCAGCTTGGCAGGGAAAAGGATGCTGCTCTCGACCCTCGACTGGTTGCCGGTGTATGCGACCGTCTCCTTGGGCGGCGACCATGGTGTACCTGCCCGAGCTAATAAGTTTGAAAACGTGATTACCCTGTCGTTGCTGTGCCATCTCTTATGTTCTGGCCGTCCGGTCTCTCCTCTTAGCTCACAACTCCTTCCCAGGGGCGCGCTACTTCGGAGCTTTAAGGACAATATCCGCACTGGGTTGCTTTTGAAAATGCCCCGAAAAATGGTCTACCTCTCTTTTTAATTTACGTCTTACAGAAAAACATGATGTTAATTCTGAGAATTTTCAAGAAAATCTTAAGTATTGGGCCTTAAACCCAAGTTATGCAATCTGCTGATGATTTGCTTTTGATTTACGTTTTTCATACAAACATAAACATGCTGGTCATTTTGAATGTTCTTTAAGACATCAGGCAATTAATTAATAGATGAAGAGATGCTCAATGACACTCAAATACACCTGGGTCTCTCAGAACTTAAAGTTATCCTCTTCTCAGGATAACCGAACATCCCGGAAGAAACCTCATCCCGGTAAATCCCCTAACCTATATTAACACTACGGATTTTGCAAATGTGAGACGGACACACTAACCACATATCACAGATGCGTTTGTTATTTGATTAAGACAGTGGTGTAATTCATACTAATTGGTTTACATCGAGTATACCGTATTGTTTCGCATTCTCGGGTTACATTTCGTGGACCACCGCGCTATTCACCAATTCCTGCCGCAAAGTTCTGCCTCCAAATAACGAGAGACAACGTTACTGTTTCCAATTTAACATCGCGTTGGATACACTTGACCTTTTCTCTGTCTGTTTCTGGGCAAATATACATTTAAATATTTAGTTAGGTAAATAATATAAAAAACTGTAAAGATGTTTTGATCCGTTAATAATATTCAAGTCCTTTTACTTAAAATATATATTCACCTTCATAAATATAAAACACCTCTTCCAGCCATTCAAGCAAGCCTTCAATTAGAAGAATAATGACTATCTACCATATTCAATCAGAATGATGCCTTTTATTTGATTAGGCTATTTTAGGTTCCATTTTCTTGGTAATATGAAATACATTTTTATTTTTTATGCCTTTAACTATCACTTGTAAGAGGGCAGTCATACAAACAATAACCACGTGTAGTTGCCTGAAAATGCTCGGTAGACCTCTTTCTAGACCTAAATTATAGAAGTATCTGAGTACTCAAAGGCAAAGTATGTTACATGAACAGTTTGAAACTGTTCTTTTGATATACATAATTTGTCATCGTGCCTTCGTGGTCGAGTGGTCAGCGGGGTCCCGGGTTCGATTCCCAGCTGGGGCGGAGAATTTTTCTCTAGCCAGAATTACTCCCTATCCCCCACAGTTTGTATGTGAGTGTGAATGTGTGCGTGTTTGAGTAAAACAAAATTATTTACACCAACGTAAAAGAACCTACAGACAAGGAGTTGTTTCAAGTGGAAAGCCCCCGATATGACCTTAGATGTTAAAGGGGGCTATATAAATAAAACAAAACAAAAAATAATATCTGTTTATGTATTGGGAGATAGGATTAAATATCCCACTGTCTAAACATTATAGTGACACTTCCAGTAAATGAACAGAAAAGAAATACTAAATTTTGATCCATTATATGTATAAATTTCTCGCTTTAAAGTTATCCCAAAAATGAATCCTTTTTAGCTTAATAATCCCAGAATGGATATATAAGATATAATAGATATAAAAGATAATGATATTATAATAAATGGCTACAGTTTAAGAGTTTTTCCTTAACTACAGTCTTTAAATTACTTTTTCCATAATACTTTATTTACATTTCGTTTTCTTTTATCTGCAACGCTTCTGTTATACCTATGGCATATGACTAATACGTTCTCACATGTTTTAATTCAATATTTGTAGCAATGGTAATGTTTCCAAACCAGAATTCCTAGCTGAACTTGAATCCAACTTTTTATTAGTTCTCATATATTAACCGCAATTTACGTAAAATATTGCATTTTATTCGTGAAATAGACTACTTAAATGTCAACAGGAATATAATTTCCTCCTAATATTTCACACTAAAGCACTATTTTCTTAAAGTTAACGATAAAATCTAAACCCTGGTAACGTTACTAAGGATAGCACGGAATCTTTGCAAAATTTGAATGGACAAAGAGGAAGCAATTTTTCATAAAGTATATAAATTACATAGGTTTACTCACTCTACTTTGTGCATAGTACTTAAGTACAGAAGTTATTGCATTCCAGCTAAAATTTATATACCAAAATACTACCGAAAATACACATTTTAGGGTCCCCTATAAGAGGTATTTTTGGAAAATTGTCCATTGATACGATAACGAAAAGTTGGTTAGTTACCGAATTTGATATTTAAGTTCAGCATCTTCCTAGGATGCGACCCGGAGATCTTCAGAAATTCCGTCCATCTGAAACTACTCTACCATTTCACATGATTTTCTAAAAAAATGACTCTTAACGATTTTGAACGATATGTTATTGCATATTAAAGATATGTGCATAATAAGTAAAATGTATATCTTGAATAATCTCGGAATATATTCTGAAGATTCATTCTGGAGATTTTTCTATAACTGGTACACCATAAGATATCTCGTTAAAGCACAGTTATATCGTATATATATTTTGCGGAACTAACCATTTACGTGATATTCCTTATTGTTAGTTTCAACTTTAAAATACTTAAGCTTTTCTCAAACAAGAATTTGTTATTCGTGATTCTTTTGCTTTACTTCTAACCATGCAAAGAGAAACATACAGCAATTACCTTTTAAAGGATTTGATCATCGTTTTAGCTCAGTGAATTGCTTTATTTTTCTTCTTATTATAGGAAATTAAGTAGTAAAATAATTTCTGATTAACATAAAGTAGATAGAAAAATAAATTCTTACAGAATAGTTACATAAAGTTATGTCAATAGAATTTATTACAATATTATGTTATTATTCTTGCAGCTTTTATACCTATCGTGTTATAAATTGCTACTTTAAATAGTTACGATACCCGAAATACAATAATTTCATCAAATAGGTTTGTACATAATTCTGAGATAGTTGACTCTGATTTACTTCACTTCAGTAATACCTACTTTTTTATTGTGCTTTCATCGATAAGTATGTATGGCGTAGCTTCGGTGATGAAGTGGCTGCAGAGTTCTTCGTATTTGTAGAAGTTGCTTCTGGCGCCTGTACGGGACAGCACCACAAATACGAGTATAAAAAGGATTTCTATTGTCGGCAATGGAAACTTGCTTTACGTTGGGGTTTTGATATGGGTATAATCTGTCTCTCACAGGAATATTCAGGGTATGGAAGGGAAGAAACAGACAGGGATATTGACACGTCTCTAGACCTACAGAACTGTAAATAGTTTTCTGTTTTTGAGAAAATTGATTTTGTGGAGGAGGTACATAGTATATACATGTGTATTTACATAATTTCTCCATATCCTGCACGTACATATGAGATAGTACGTTCCATATAATATATAATATTGGAACGAGGGCAATAATAAACATAATGAAAGCTATTATAATGGTAAGCAAGAACAGAAAATAAAACTGTTTCGTTAGACAAGTTTAGAAGCGAAGGGAAGGTTTACCCACCCTTCCGATCCACCAGCCAAACAAAGGGGAGGTCCACAGCATTGATCAGCCACTCTAGGAAACATTTACTGCTACTTATTTTAAGAGACAGGAGTTCAATGTTCCTACGCATTTATGTAGTTGATTATCTAAATGAAAAATATATGAATTGATGTAAGGATCACATCGCAAAGCCACAAATCAGAACATGCTTGAAGGCAGTATAGTTTAATATTTTGAAAATCACTTAAGTCGAAAAGTACGCCACTTCAGTTGGGAGGTCCACCACTACGCTCCTCGTTGAAGAGTCAGGCACGTGATGTCAGTAATTGTAGGGATGAATATATTAAGTATAGTGAAGTATTGTTGCTAAATAACTAAATAAATTAGGTGTGTAATAACAGCGTGGGTGTGTGAGGAGTGTGGTTAACACAAAAAGGTGACGGGAAAATAAAGGATTTAAAACAGAAAATAATACCAACCAGTCGCGTTGTAGCCTTGAGATCCATGTAACAAAAGATCCAGCTAGTCAGGACCCAGAATCATCCTTAAAAATCCCATATTGTTAAACCGGCGCATGTCACCCGTCATAACCGCACTACACTAGAGATGTGTTCTGGTCTCGTAAACTCTGAAAGGAATATTTACAAGCATAATGATGCAGTTTAAAAGAATGCAGCGTAGTTATACATTACTGAATTTATTATTGTTTAGTAATATGAAGTATAAATCTGTATTTAATCGTCCTGGAGTTTTTTATGGACAATGTTCAGAAATCTGTGGAGCTAACCACAGATTTATACCTATTGTAGTTGAATCTACTGCCGCTAATGATTTTATCAACTGAATCTATAGTATACAGGAAGAATAACATCAGATGACTGAAAAGCAAGTAATGACTGAAGATTCCGTATTCTTCAGGTGAAAGCTGATTGGGATGCCAATATTGATCGTGCATAATCGCTTCTGATGTTTATAAAACTTAACCTCGTACGCTCAGAACACTCGTAAGCAATTTTAAAGCAGTGTGGATACCTCACGGAGTAGTTCCCTATTCTGTTGAAATGAAACACAACCGAAGCAAATATAAGGAAATGACGAGAGACAAATCATCGGGCATTGTTTCGCGATACCTAAGAAGGAAACACCAAAGCGTAATCAGTTAGCGTAACCAGCGTACCTAACACTTATAAGGACTTCCTATTTATGTAAGTATAGATGTTAACCAATAAAAAGGAATATATAAAAATAATTAACTACACAAAATGTATTTAAATAAATTGTGTGCTTTAATGTGATCTACACTTTTTCTGAAATAAACTCTGCCTGTCTCCTACGGCTTCCCAGTAAAGCAAGTCATCCAGAATGATGAGAGCTTCAGAAGCTATTCCCATAAAATTCAAGATATACATTTATTTGTCGTCTAAGCACCATCTAACTTTCGATGCAAGTGTTTATTAATGTTGAAACCTAATAACGATTTTTTGTTACAATATTTAGTCAATAAAACTGAGTCGTGTTGATAACGACAGATTGATTATTGATGATAGTCAAGAGGGATATCTGAATTACCTTGTAATCCTTTGTTGTATCCCTTACCCCAAATGGTCCAAAGTAAAAATAAATTTTTCACTCAGCTATATTGTTTTTGTGTTTTTCTTGATAAGAAGTATTGAACATTTATTTGCTTTGTGTAAATATAATTTTTTATCAAAGAGTCTAATAAGTGGAGACTATATTGTGTACTTGCTAGTGTGTTCCAATATGGTAATCAGCACTTTAGTATGGATTTGTATTCCTAATCCTAACTTACTTTTCTTTTAAGTGTTTCTCCACTCTTCAGCAGTTGCCCTGTCGATTCTTCCCGATTTAACAAGTCCTCCTCTTCGAAACATCGATCGCTCATCATGTGAATCTATCCTCTCCACATGGTCTTGGTCTGCCCCGCTTCCTTTTTCCACATGACGACCATTCTAAAAAGTCTTATGCCACCTACTATCCTACATTCTTTTGAAGTGTCCAAACCATTGAAGACCTCGCCTTCCAATTCTCTCCAAAACTAATTCCTCCATATCCATCCTCTATCTCATCTTTTGATTTCTCCTTCTTTCCAATCTTGATACTTTACTACTACACCTTTCTCCATCCATTTCCACTGCCAGGATCTCAGATTTTTGTCCCTCTACCGAAGTCCACGCCTCAGCAGCATAGGTAATTATTTTTTTCCTTCACAGTCTTCAAAATTCACTTCTCTGTATAATTCACCTTGGTTCTGCTCAATAAACCACCATTCAACACTCTTATAGCACTCCGTGCTTGTTATAGACCTTCTAACTCAAAATCCGGTAACGTAAACACACCCCTGGTATCTCCAATCCCCGTTCATTTTTCGTTACGCACAATGCATTGTTTTTCGATACACTGTTCTAATAACCGATTGATTCTCTCGCATCATTCAAATCCTATACTTAATAGCTCGCATCTTGCATTGCATTCTTTCGATGTATGCACCGAATTCCCTAAACATACCGTAGTTTGTCGTTTCCCTCTCCAGAGACCGTTCAGAGAAATGTTTCTCGTGATAAGGCACAGTTTCCGTGCTGCAACTCCATCCAAAATTGGAAGAGTTTATACGGTTAAGACGACCACAGTCTTCATGCCGTACCTTAACTCATGTAACTTAACATCAAAGCCTTTGAGCTTTGAGACAGTACATGTCTTGTCCCGGGGCAAAGAATTATTCAGTAGGAAAATATACATCGTAGCTAATAATATAAACTATATCAAGAGAGAAAATATAAATGTACAGTGAAAATGGGAAGGATAGAAGGACTTTAAACATGTATAAGTCACGAGCTCGGAGTACAAAATACCGTTACGTCCGTGCATTGAACCGAAAGGATGCATGGACCCTGCCAAAATGGACATAACGGCACAGCAAGCAATGCTCTCCGCTGGTCAAGGGGACACTTTCTGAGGCACTTGACGATGAACCTCCGCACGACTAAGATGTGATTTTTAGAGTCCGTGGTGGAGCGGAACAGGCTACCTGCGAAAGAGAGGGAAATAGTGGTTTTTATATTGGCCAGAATACAAAAACATATCACTGCATCATACTAATAAATAAAAATAGTCGCGGGCGGGTAAAGTACAACTTCTTAGCAGAAAATTAAGAAGTACACGCGTGCGTTCTACGGCAGAAAGGGCCGAGCTAAATTAATAAACCACTTGTGTCTCACCACAACCTGAAAGAGTTTCCATGCTAATAAAAATCCTAAGCTAGGCCACCCACAAATCCACACCATTCCCTATACCAATAACCCGCACCTGGGATACGAACTCGCAACCATTTACCGCCCCAGCTTAATATAGACATATGTTCCCAATTGCTCCTGATTTTCTGTTTTCCAAAGCTTAGATTTTCCGTACACGGCATTCTGATAAAACCATATATTTTGTGCAGCAATACTAGAGGCATATATCGAATTCTCCTCCATTTCTTTCTACTTACAATTTATTCCACCTTCCTTCCATTCTAACAGTCGGTTACCCACACAAATTCTCTAAATTGTTCAATTTGTCACATTATTGAAACACAAATTAAAAATTATGTGATAAATAACGATAAACAAATCATACATTGAAAGACAAAATAAAACATGTATGTTGTATTCACATAACTTTCTGTACCTGTTCTGCAAACAAGCTTCTTACTACTTCATGGTATTCGAGATAAAAATTTGAGAATAGTTTTATTAATTAGTTGCTAATAAGTAGACGGGAACTAAGGGAATACACTACGCTAAAGCTATAGCCAAATATTATAAACGTTGTCGCTATACGTTGTCATTAAAATCCAGCTGTCTTGGCATGGTTAGGAGTAAAAAAAAAAAAAAAAAAAAAAAAAAAAAAAGACAAATAAAACGGAACCGGACGTCTTCTTTCTGTTTAAAAGAAGTTTAATTATTTTGAAATAAAAACAAATAGCAATGAATACCTCGGAAACGGTTAGCTGCAGGACAAAAATGTATAAGACAAATTATATGTTTTGAGATCTACATTTGTATATAAAAAGTTTTGTCCATCTCTTAAGGTTCATCAGTTATGAAAAGGTAATTTAATATAAAGAGAATTCCTCGGGTTGTTCCAGGAATTTCGAGAATACGTTTTATTTGTCATATAAACGTCGTTAATATACGGTAATTTTATTAAAAAGTGCTTGAACCATTTTTGAGAAAATCAAAAATGTCGAAACTTTTTCCATTTAAAGGATAGGTTGGGGTGGGCGAATGTTTTTAAAATATTCATGTCGTATCCTTGGGAGATATGAAACTTAAATGCCAAGTTTGATATTTAACGGAATTTTTGCTTTTGAGCTCTGCTCCCTACAGACGCCGCGCACCCATGCACACCGACCGTTTTCTGAAAATTCAGAGGGTCTTAAAGCACATTTTTTCGGTGTAGCCTCGGTATCGAACTTTGGGTGCAATAAACTACCTTCTCTTCCTACTAAGTGCACTGTACATACATGGTTAAGAAAGATGTAGATGGTAGAGGAAATAAAAGACTAAATCTGGTACAGATATAATTTATATGTCGATGAAACATATAATTTATGTCAAATAACTGTTTAGTTAATCATGTTCGAGATATTACTTATTTGTTTCAATGCCCCCTTACATATACGTGTCTAAAATGGGAATGCATTATTCGTTTTTCTTTGTGCTGGCCAAGCAAAGGGCAATGAAGAAATGCACTTAACGACCAGCTCTTTAAAGATTTAGTTATTGTGTAAGCTCTCTGCTAGGATGGTTAATCATCTACTACGAATTAGTTTACTTCATTCACCTTTTGTTTATTTTCCTTCTCATCTTTCAAGCATGCACCTGCCGGTGGCGTTCCGGACAGATGGCGCGGAATGCTTCTTCAAAAGAAACAGCATTTCTCGTATGGGACATTCATCTTTCTGGCCAGGTAGCTAGCCGGAGGAAGTGTTTTTGAGCCTATCATTTGCGCCTTAACGCCTCATAGTTCTTTTACTTCAGCCACAATATATACCTACAAATGTAGATGGCAATACCCAAGTTATCCCTCTTCTTTACCTATAAATGGCGAAGATCACTATCCACAAATTATATTTTCAGTTTATATGCGGTTTTATTAATTAGAGTTTTCTCCTTAATCATGTTTAATTATTATAGATAAAATACTTATATTTAAGAACATTTCTGTAAATGTAGTTACAATTTTACATTGAATTGTGTATCTCTTCACTTTAGAAACATAACTCCTACACGCGAGATATCAAATTAACCTCATTGACTTGGGAAAGTATTTATACATTATTGGCAACATTGTTATGTGTGGCAGCTTTCGATATGCTCAGTTCACGTGGTTTCTTTGTTTTCAAACCTATGGATTTCTTTTTCATTTTTTTTCTATGACAACTTTTTCCTGTGAATGACATATTTATTGTGAATGAATATTTATCATAAATGACCCGGTATCTAGTACACTGTTAGAAATAGTTAAATCAAATTTTGGAATGATAAAGGTGGTTCTAGTTTGGTGCTAATAAAATGTATAGTTAGGTTTTTAAACAAAAATTGTTATTATATTTGGCGAGAAAACATTTTTAATGAAAAAAACCCATACCTCCACTAATAATATAGAAATATATCAGTGAACTGGAAAGACGTGTATCGCTATACCGTAATAATGTCTAGCTACTATATTAACTACCTTATGAGCTATTTTTATGAATTTAGCACATTTAACCTTGGCTAATAGATATGAACAGGGCATTTAACAGCATTTTACATTCGTGCGCATGCTACCGAATTTAGCCACTTCAAATTTTTTTTCCTCTGCTACCTTTTTTAAGGAGAAGTACTGTTTCCTGTCTGGATTTCACTGTAAATAATTCCTCCCCCCCAAAGAAAAGATTTTTTATAAAAGTAATTGTATGCGAGTATCAGTGAACTTCATAACCCGAAAACGAAATTTAGTTAAACAGCAAACCCAGAATTTAAACTCTAAAGACTCCACGAAGATTTGGAACAAACTCCTGCAGCCCAAACTTACGTCTATATGGAACACTTTTCGTTGGTTTATACTTTCTCAAAAATTGATCAACAAAGTTTTATTAAAATAGCAAATGTTTAATTTAAATTTTTTGGATAATAACAGCTTCTTCATTCTTCGTTTCTTTAATTGTTACACCGCAAGAGATGCACAAAATTACATTATACAAAAATTGTATACCTCGTTGAAGCACACAATTTGTCAATGTTTTTGTAGCATTAAGTACCTCAGAGATTTTTTTATTGGTTTAAATTCCCAGATATTTTATGCTTTGCTCAAGAAGAACACCACTTCGTTTCTTTGTTTATCTCTTTTTTTTCATGGAAAGCAAAAGGACTTCAAAGTGTTCAGATAGTGTCAAACTTTGAAAGGATTTGTCTATCGTTTTTTTAATTGTTTCATTTGTATAGCAGTTTTTCAACTCAATGGTCATATTTTGGGCCTTTGAGTTTAAGTTTTTCCCGCTGAACTGCATAACTTTCTAATGTTTATTTTCAGTAATTTTAGAAAAATAATGATTTAACTAAGTTAAAAAACTCGAAAAAATATAGAACCGACAATAGAAAATGGTGCTTAATTAAATTAAAATAACTGTAGGTTAGTAAAACAAATACGTAAGAAAACAGTAAATGTATCTCCTGAATGGCTTGACTGTTGCTATTTTATGATAATCCAAAGAGTTCACGTAATATGAATTCCTAAAGTTCAGTCAACATACACATTCGCTCCCACATTTATACTTCCAGTCTTTGAGGGGGGGGGTAGGAGATGATTCTGACTAAAATTAAATTCCCTTTCCAGTCTGGAATCGAACCCAAGACCTCTGGGTAGGAATTCAGAAGGCTCACCCTTCAAACTTTAACAGAGGAGGTTCCTATAGCTTAATCTTTGTCTGCATTAACACGATAAAGCTGGAAGTTTTTGTAAGAACAGTCTGTAGAACGGTAGTAGAGAATACCATATGAATGCACTGTCTCAGGTGTTTACTTTAACATTACATCTACTACATTATTTGCTATATAAAAGTATTTCTATTCCATAATGAATCACAGCTGCTGTGCAATAAATGAATACAGAAGAAATTGAAATATATTTTTATTTCCGAACGCTCTTTAAGTGCTGCGGTTCTTAATGTCCCATTAATATTGGGCATAAAAGACCGCTAAATTTTGTTCAGAGCCCTCTTTATCAGGCTTTAAATTCTTTTAAGTGCGGTAAATTGACGACACGGAACCACCCTTCCGAAGGAAGTTTATACTAAGGATTTTTACGCTAGGCCGCGCCATGCCCGAGAGGTTAGGCTCGGGTTCGGTATCAAGCGCCCGCATTTGGGATTTGTAGTGGACAAAGTGGCAAAGATGAGGTTTTCTCCAGGTTCTCCGGTTTCCCTGCCATTATATTCCACTGGTGCTTCATCTTCATTCCATGTGTCATCAGTGTTATCGCTATAGTAGTAAAAGCGGGCGTTAATTGAAAATACGCTAACATAACTCATTTGTCCTCCACTAGTATGCTACCGCTAGACCACGGAGCACGACTCACTAAAACAAGCGAATATCTAGAAACCCGCTTTTTCATCTCTTTCTAACCTAAATCATTTATCACTTTTCTTTCGACAATCTAAAGCAATTTAGCTTTCTATTTGTGACACATTGGAGATCGAGTTCCCTGAACGCTTTTATCGCGGGTGTGACAAATGCTTCAGTCAATGTGATGGCCATTTCGAAAACAGGACATTGCTGACACCTTAAATGTGTTCTCGTGTTCCAACAACGACGCGATTCTTTTCTTGTAACAAAGTTTAATATTTGGTTTCAACTAGCAACCCTTCGCGCACGTACTTTCGGAGTTTTTTGTCTTCGTGCCGCGAAAAGGAATCAACCTCTTGCCCTTTCACGGCAGGCAAAGCATTAAACGTCCATTAGTGCCAAATCTACCCAGATTCCGAATTCCGGATACTATTTCTGTCACCGGTAATCCTGTCGGAGTCAACCGGATCGAGCGAATGGCCGTTCTGCGCGGGGAATGCGTAATCAAGTTAGCGTAACACCGTCCTAAGTGTTTGTTCAGGACTTCCTCGGAGAATTTGATTTTCTTGTGTGGGTGGAAAGAGTAAGCTCAACAAACCCTGTTTTATTTACTCACTCTGCTCCATATGGTAAATACATAGTAAATCTTTCTGTGTTTTATTCATATAGTTTTCTTTACTCGTTTTTCTACAAACTATTCTTACAAAAGAAATATTATCTAACTCCTGTCCTACACTTGTGAAAACCAATGAAATTAACACTAGTTGGCTAAACTACGAACCCCGGGACTTAGTACTTATGACATTGTAAGTTGATATTGGGGTAAGTCATCTTAAAATGATTTGAGATGACCTTGTGGTTTACCGTTAAATATGCGAGTCAGTTGAGGAACCAATGGCGCCTCCTGGATGTTGCCATGATAGCTCAGTGATAAAGCAATAAAATTGGCTAGAGACTGGAAGATCTGTGTTCAAATACTGGCTATGATATTGCATTCTTCATGATTCTACGTAACCAACTTCAGTCATACAAACGGCTTGTGTGAAAAATAATTAAATTTTGCTTACAAAATTTTATAAAAACCTTGAAAGCCAGAGTTGTTGCTCTCTCTATTGAATACATGGTACTTAGAGAAGGTATTACAGTCCATCCAAAAATTTGATACCGAGGTTTCACCGGAAACACACGTTTTAATGTGCCCTGTATCCACAACATATTTTAGAAAACTGCATTTTCCAAGGATGCGACACTAAGATTTTGAGGGAAATCCCCCACCCCAAACTATCCTCTACATAGAAATAATCGAAAATTGTGACTTTCTCAACAACGGCTCTAAAGAGTTTGATTAAAATAGTGTATCTAAAATATATTTACATGAAAAATAAAATGTATATCTTGAATTTTCTGGTAACAGCTTCTGAAGAGTTCTTTATTCTGGATGAATTTTGCATAACTGGTAAACCCTAAGAGACAGACAAAAGCTTATTCAATAAAAAAATATAGATCTTATTAAAACACACAATTTATGTTATATTCATTTTTGCGGAAGTTGAACATTTTTGAGATATTCCTTGTTATTGGTTTTAGTTTTAAAAATACTTCAGCTTTTCACAAACGGGAATTTGTCAACTCCTGGCAATGCTAAGTAGCTGATTTTATCCACATGCAACCAGATTTTAAAAGAATAACTATCGCATTAGCCTAGTGTTTAGCATGATGTATATAAAAGAATAATCAATCTTTTGTAATAAAAGTTTGTATTTCAAATAGCTTGAAAAACTTATGTGGTGGATATACTTTTTTTGGATCAATGAATCCCAAAACGTGCACTTCCACAATGAATTTTTTGGTGAAATACAATACCTTATCTACATATATACACAGTACTGTAGGACAAGTAAAAAAATTAAAACATGATATTACTTTCACATATGCTCTGTATCTATTCTGCCAACATATTCCCATAAGATCTTGTTATTCTTTCTGCTTCAGGCTAAAAACATTAGATGAAACAGTTTTATCAGATATTGCCTTGTAGATACAATGGGAATAAGGGAATGCACTAGGTTATGGCAATGGTTACCAGTGCCATTTTTTTCAACCTCCGATAGACTATAAATAAAAGACAAGTTCATAGAAAACAATTATTTTGTTACTAAAAGTTTTATACACTTATGGTTACTTTTCTACATAATCACCGAAAAGATTTGAGACATTTATCGTACCTGTGCACAGGCTTTGCAATACCCGCTTCAAAAAATGTAGTCGCCAATGATATCAGATGAAAATCACTGGTTGCGAATGATCGAAAATGTCCCATTGAAATTGTTCAAGGAGCCGATGGGTTGTGCCAGCAGTGTGTGGACGAGCGCTGTCATGGATCAACACAATTCCCTAAGTCAGCATTCCTCTTCGTTTGTTTTGAATAGCTCTCCGCAAACGTCGTAAAGTACGAAGATCTTTAAAACAACGTCAATGCTCACTTGAAATCATTGGCGGGCAACATTTTTTGAAGCAGGTATTGCAAAGCTTGTGCACAGGTACGACAAATGTCTCAATATGTTCAACGCTGGAGCACTGCAACCGGTGTGAACTGGTCTGCCTAACGATTCGTCATCATCTGCTGCGGCTTCCATTGTCCAGAAACCTCAATCACTTCCGACTGCAATAGACCCGTAAACATCGTCACAGGTGCGCTGAGCGATAAAATGCATATTTTCGAATGAGACCTGCGTCGACTGTCATGCAGTAATGCCTCATACGTGTCAGGCTATACCGTAGTGAGGTCTGCATTGTTGAGCAGTACAGAGTACAAATGCTAGGTGTGATCATACCTCGCACGAATTAAGGGT
Organism: Hymenopus coronatus; assembly: GCA_030762935.1. NCBI lineage: Eukaryota > Metazoa > Arthropoda > Insecta > Mantodea > Hymenopodidae > Hymenopus > Hymenopus coronatus. The sequence continues at coordinate 53,760,853 of CM060887.1, read as the reverse complement.
ACCTTGAACAGCAACCAATACGGAGGAAAATTGTAGAGCATGATGTATTCCCTTTGCTTCAGGCATCTGCACAGGCAGCATCTCAGCAGGACAACACCCTGCCACATATTACGAGGAATGTGCAAGCTTTCTTCGAAGGTCGAGGGGTACAATTGCTTCTTTGGCCTCCACGTTCGCCTGACATATCGCCCTCCAAAATTTCTGGAATATAACGGAATTGTGGGATCGCAGACAAGCTGCATGTAGGGAGATCACCTAGAACATATTCAGTACCTTTTTGATTGCATGACATTAGTGAACAGCAGCTCTAATTGCAGCGCGTGGAGGCTTCACCAAATACTAAATATTCTGGTTCAAAAAATATGTAGCTAATCTGATATTAAATTCATTGCATTCATGCGTTTCCTTCTTGGTATTGCAATCGCTGGTCAGCATGAATAAGTTTCAGAGAGAGATTCATATATAAATATTAAGAACCATTTCTCTATTACCTCACACATCGCTTGTGAATTTTAAAAATGGAATATTTGCAATATAAATATTTATAAAAGTTATACTACTGCACAATAATATTAATTCTACAATACATAGGTTTAATGAGCTGTTGGTTAAATGTTACTCGAATTATTGCCAAAAGATTACTGCTACAGCTAATTTTTCAAGACTTATCTGTACACTGTTGTGTATTGAATTGTCTCCACCTTCTTGTTTAACACAATAGTTTTTTTCTGAGTTACAGTTTATAGTTATTTGTCGTAGTTTTAAGTTTGGAAATAGCTGCAGCATTGTGACCAGTTATTGGAGATGCTATATCAGAGCATCTTCACAGTTTTCTCACTCGATGTGAACAATTCATGTAGAATATTGAATATTGCAAATTGTTTTGTGTTGGCTGATAGTTGTTTGCAAAAAAATAACTAACTCAAAGGAATAAATTCCAACTATCAATATCCCACTCAGCGATGTCATATCATCTAATTGTAGGATGAGTTTATTATAGTGTTGTGAAAGATATATGTCTTCAGGTGCTCAGTGTTCATATTGCTGTTTCGTATAACAATGGTGTTATTTGAAAAAGTAATGTTGGAGACTATTTAACAGTTTTTTTTTTACTTTCTCTATACGCACTATGTACATAGTGTACAGAGAAGGTATTGCACTCAACCCAAAATTTCGATACCAAGATTTCAACGGAAATAGACGTTTTAGGGTCCCATGTATCCAAAAAAGCATTTTCACAAAAAGGTCCGTGTGTGTGTGTATCTGTCCGTGTGTCTGTGAACACGATAACTCAAAAACGAAAAGTCGGTAAAATATCAAACTTGGTATTTAAGTTTAGTATTTTCCAGGGATGCGACACAAAGATTTTGAAAAAAATCCCCCCACCCCAAGCTACCCTTTACATGGAACTTTTTTCGAAAATGTTGATTTTCTTAAAAATGGCTCTAACGATTTTGATGAAAATGTCATATATTAAATATATTTATCTGACAAATAAAATATATATCTTGAATTTTCTGGGAATAGCCTCTGAAGACTACTTTAATTTGGATGAATTTTACAGAATTTTGAATAACTGCTAAACCGTAAGAGATGGACAAAACCCTAATACACGAAAAATGTAGAGCAGGTTAAAACACACAATTTATGTTATATACATTTTTTTTCCTGGAGTCAACGTTTTTTAATCATTCCTTGTTTTTTTTTGTTTCTGCTATGAAGACATACATTTCTCATATAGGAATTTGTCAACTGCTTCCATACAAACAAAGGAACTTCAGTGACATAGCAACCAGCAAGGAACAAAGCAAACATAGCAACAAGGAACCAAGTAATAAGACTATTTCTGCTATTTTAGTCTGATTAACATGAAGTAAATAGATGCATAAGCTTTTTCAGAGTAATTTGTTACTGAAATGTAAAGAAGGTCATGTGAATGGTACACATCAGATTTTTTATCTGTATTTTACATGCTTGTTATGTTGAAGTAGTATAATTCTTTGGAAAATGCTTCTGTTTTCTCTGCTGGAGTGGAGAACCTCTTATTACCAGATATTTCTTCTCTGAATTTCAATATTTCTTTCGTTTCCTTCCATAAAGATCTATTCCGTGTGGCAAGAACCTTTATTTGATTTTCAAGAGTACTTTTACGTTGCGGTAAGAAAACACCAAAAATAACTTCCAATAAAGCCTTCAATGTTTTTCTAACGTGGTTCTTTAAATGCGCTCTTATAAGAAATTTTGTGTTGAGAGCATTAAGTTTGCTGTCAAACTTTTCTGCAGTACCTTTTTAATCTGATCAAGTTTTTGAATATATTTTGTAAATTTGTGAGTATCTACATACTTCAAAACAGCCGCTTGCTAGGATAGCATAATGTTGGATATTTCGAGTAATATAATTGCCAACTACTATTATACGTAAGTTCACATGTCATGCAAAATTAATTCTTCTGTAGAAGTTTTATTGTACCTAGGGTAAAATAGACCTCTATAATGTACTTATTATATGCCTGAAGAACCTAAAATTGCTGATTATCATAAACAGAAACCATTAAATAATAATGATTCATTTTATATTTTGAAATATCTGATGTGTTCCATTTATAAGACTTTATTTTCAAACTATTGTTACAAACAATAATACTAATTTATCTACATCATGGGAATCGACTATTTTCATAAAATTAAACACACATATTTTTACTTTCACTATACGAACTATGTACATAGTGTGTAGAGAAGGTATTGTATTGTATCCAAAAAATCGATACCGAGATTTCACCGGAAATACATGTTTTGAGACTCCCTGAATGCAAAAAAAAAAAAGCATTTTTAGAAAAATGTCTGTGTGTATGTCTGTCTGTCCGTCTGTCTGTCTGTGTGTCTCTGGTCAGCATAGCTCAAAAACAAAAAGACCGTTAAATACCAAACTTCGTATTTAAGTTCAGTATCTTCCAAGGATGCGACACGATTTTCAAGAAAATCCCCCACCCCAAACTACCCTTTACATGGAAAAATTTTCGAAAATTTTGATTTTCTTAAAAATATCTTAACGATTTTGATTAAAATATCCTATATTAAAGATATTTACCTGACATATGAAATGTATATCTTTAAAATTCTGGGTATAGCCTCTGAAGACTACTATATTCTGGATGAGTTTTACGGAGTTGTGCAAAACTGCTAAACCGTAAGAGATGGACAAACACTTACTGTACAGAAAATGTAGCTCGCGATAAAACCTACAATTTATGTCAGTTACATTTTTTTCGTGGAGTTCATCATTTTTAATATATTCTTAGTTTTTCGTTTCTGCTTTGAAAAACATAATTTTCTCATACAGGAATTTGTTAACTCCTGTCCATACAATCAAAGGAACTTCAGTTACATAGCAACCAGGTTTTGGCTATAATTTTAACCTATGGTACTCCCTCATTTTGCCTCTAGTTACAAGGAAGCAAATAATAAGACTATTTCTGCTAATATTTCTCGATTAGCATTAAATAAAACAAAGCAGAAGCTTTGCAACTAAAACTTGTTGCAGAGATGTAGAGAAGTCATGTGAATGGAACACATCAGATTTTTTAATTGGTCATGTAAATGATTTTAATATACGGCATTTTAATTAAAATTATTAGAGCCATTTTGAGAAAGACAGACTTTTCAAAAAAACTGCCAGTTAACACTTTTGAGATCCACTGAAACCATAAAACCGTTTTTGGGAAAAAGGTGCATGTGTACAGTGTAGTATGTATATGTGTACCTTTGGGCAGCATAACTCAAAAACGAAAAGCCCGTTAAATACCAAACATGGTATTTTAGTTTACTGCCTCTTAAGGATCCAACACTAAGATTTTCAAGCAAATCAAGTAACTATATTTTAAATGAGAAAATGTTAGAAAGTTTCTACTGTCCCAAAAATGGCTATTTAAATGGCAAATAAAATAAATACCTTGAAACTCCTATTAATTACTTGTGATAACCCGTTAATTTTGCAGAACTTAAACATTTTAAGAGACGACAGAGGATGAGAGAAAAAGAGAGAGGGGGACAACTGTAGATCTCATCAAAACACGCCGCAGTTCCCCAATTTTGGGCCCCCTGTTATGTAAGATTATACTTCATATTAGATACAGTATAAAAAAGTGTAATTCCGAAGTATACTTTTAATTTTATTGTACATCCATTATTAAATATAATTCATCATTACTCTCATAATAGAGGTATTTTAAATTTGTAAATGCGGTATTAATAACAATATGATGTTCATGGCATTCCTCATGGTATTTTTGTCTATCTCTTTCGGTTTACGAGATATAAAAGTGTTTCAGAATTTCAAGGACTTCGGAGGCTATTCTCAGGAAATTGGAGTTTAATTCTTTTTTGTAATGCAAACATCTTTAATATACGGTATTTTAATTAAATATCCCCAGAGCCATTCTTGAGATTAAGAACATTTTCGAAAAATTTTCCATGTGGCGTAGTCTGTGGTTGAGGAATTTTCCTGAAAATCTTCATTACGTGAGATATTGAGCTTAAATACTAAGTTTGGTGTTGAACAGACTTTATATTTTTGAGTTATGCCTTCCACACACAGACATACGGACAGACAGACACGCACAGTCACACTGACTTTTTTCTAAAACAGTTTTTTTTTCAGGTGGTCTCAAAATATATATTTCCTGTGAAATCTCAGTATCGAAATTTGGAATACAATACCTTCTCTATCTACTATGTACGTTTTATATATGCATTGGAGAAAATAAAAAAGGTCCAGAGTTAATATTACTGCTGTACTTAAAAAATAATTGCATATATATATATATATATATATATATATATATAATAATAATAAAACTAATATCAACAAGGAAAGAGTTTATATTTCTCAATAAACCACTATGCATAAATGATGTCAGTGTTCCTATAATACATACCTCTAAATTCTGTTAAAGTTTGTATAGCATTTTAAATATTTCTTAACTACATTTAACTAAATTTGAAGGGACCGGCATAAAAATAAATACAAATCTGAAGTGTTCCATTCACATGACTTTATCTAACTATTCTGCAACAGATTATCCTTACAAAAGCTGACCCTTCTCTCTACTTTGTGATACACAAGATGAACAGAAGGTGGCAGAAGTGGTCGTATTATTTAATTCCTTTATAAGAAGAAGAGAACTAAGGAAATACATTAAGCTAAAGCCATAGTCTGATTGAAATTCGTTTCCTTGCATGGCCAGGAATCGACATATTCCCGTATGAGAAAAGTTTTAAATAATAGGGCTATCTTTTCTTTTTGTTATACTTTTTGGTGCAAATCATGCAAGCTTCATAATATATGTCTAGTATTTCCTAATTTCAAGGATGCTTAGGATGTTAAGTTTGGTATGCCACCCCTGATGAAACATGTGTTCCTTGGCTAAGGTCTTGGACTGTCCCCTTCTTCATTGCTTTGTAATCCAGAAACATCTCTTTCAAAACCATAAAATCTGTGAATGTAACAGCATCTCAAAAACCTTACCATCCAAATCATTTTTTTCGCAATTCAAGCTGCTCAGTGAATCTGACTATTGAACAAGTTGGTATCCTCTGTAAAAGGCAACCTTCAATGTACTTTTCAACTACTTTATTATATTCTTTAAATATTTCAATGTAGCACAATTTGTTCTCCTCTTTATCCTCAAATTCATGCAAATATTTTTTCATAAAACCATTCAGTAATTCTTAAAATTGGGGTTCCATCAATATGTCCTCTATGATGCCCACTACTGAGTCAAAATTTAAGTCATCAGAATTTTAATGGCTGCATACAACATCCGTCATTTCCTCGTCCATTGCAATTGTACAATCTCCCTCATGGGCACTAAACTCCATTTTTAAATAAGTTGAGGTATTCTGGTTTTTGTTAAATATGAAGAAATCCAAAAAGTAACGAGCGATTTTGAATAACTGAATAATAAGGAAAGATATGAACACAAAATTTCATTTACAAAATTATAGTACCTTGTTCTATTTCTCAACGTAATCTCCATTCTGTCAAGACATTTATTGTCACGTGGTACTAGTTTTTAAATGAGGATGTTATAGTTTCTACCGCCAAAGAGCTTATACGTTTTTGGAATGTACAAAATGTTCAGCCGATCAAATTTTATAGGAATATAATACAAGTGCATGCTGGTATGGCAATGAATGGGTCTCAGTTGAGAACACGGAGTATATTTCACAAATAATCGTGTGTGCGACGAAGACCGAAATGAAAATGCATCAATCATTTTGGAAGAGTTGAAAGCAAGTTCATAAAAGAATTCAGAAAAACCGGTGTTTCACTTTGTCACGCATATAATATCCTTCAAAGTTATAAATAAAGAAAATTTATCTTTATACTGAGAATAAATATTATTAATGATATAAATATTAACAAAAAAACCTAATAAAACATAAAGATAAATATATCATAACCAATCAATGATTTCAAGCTAATAATTTAAAATTTTATTTAATTATTTTTTTGGTTATGTTAATTGTTTAGGTAGAAAAGATTTCCCAACGCTCAAAGGGGCAGCAACATCTTTGCTTAGGTCTTTGATGGTGAAAGAGTATCAATCTGCGTTGAAAAACTGGTACCATTTAACAATAAATACCTTGAAAGCAATGACGATCACGTTGAGAAATAGAGTAAAATACTGTAACTTTATAAATAATGTTTTGTGTTTATATATTTTGTTATTACTTAGTCATGCCAAATGATTCGCTGCTTTTTGGATGGCTCTCTTGTTTTAAAACTGAAACCAATAACAATGAATATCTCGGAAATGTTCAATTCCACGAAAAAGGGTATATGACGTATATTGTGTATTTCAACCAGATCTATATTGTTAGTGTAGTAAGTACTTATTTATCTCTTACGATTTACTAGTTATGAATAAAGAGCTTTTCAGAGGCTGTTCCCAAAAATTTAAGATAGACATTTTATTTTTAAAGTAAATATTTTTAATACGAGACGGTACTTTAATCAAAATCGTTATTGCCATTTTTTACAAAAGCAAACGGTCAATTTTTTTTCCACGTAAAGAATAGTTTGTGGTAATGTTCATGCTGTATCCGTGTAAAGTTACTAAATATAGTAACTTTACGATGCGACTTTTTTCTAAAAAAAGAATTGTAATACAGGGCACCCTAAAACATGTATTTCCGGTGAAATTTCGGTATCGAATTTTTGGGTGGAATGCAATACCTTCTCTAACTACAATATACATTGTACATGTGTAACGGAGAAATCAAAAGAGTTTTAGTTGATAGATTAGACATTATAACGTTCCGTAAACCATAAATCATGTCCGCTATGTATTATTGAAAGTTATGAGGGGTATTTTAAAATAGGATGATTCTGATTCAATTCCATATATGCATGTAAAACAGCAGTACGTTTCAACTTGTGATCTTTTTTAAATTAAACTATAACTTTGCTATTCTTATAAACCTATTTTTATTGGCATCTGTTATTCCTGAATACATTTTTGCCCGGAAACGTCTCGCAAATCATGGTTTGTGTTGGCCCCATAATTCTCAATAAGAGCGCATCGCTGCGTTTCTCTGAAACTAGCTGATACCTACAACATCATATTTATGCCATCATGTATATTTTAACAGCCTTAGGTCGATGTATCGTATCGTACATGTCGACCTTTCTGTGGCTCCGCTTACAGATGGAGCTATTTTCTTCCTTTCCATTTCCTGTTCCGAACAAATTGCTCGTTTTTACGGCTTTTCCGTTCCAGATAGCAGAACACATAAAGCACGAATCAAAATATGCACCCTCAAGAACCAGATTTTAAGAAGTTTCGAAGGATGGTATTCTACCATGGTGTTTTATACGTAAAGGAAGTACTTTTATTTTTCTTCACACTTCTTTTATCTGATTTTGTTACCTACAAACGTATTCTTGCATTTATTTACCTTTTGCTTTATTTTATGTCAGACCTGTTCACAAATTGTCCTTTGTTTGCCACTTCTTTGTATTTTATGTGCACTACATACTTATTTCTTTAACCGCCAGTGGTACTGACATCACCTCTTGCTTATTTTATTGTTTTTTTTTTTTACGCCAGTTATTTTGTAGTTGGTTCTCCGGATATTCTTCTTATTTTACATTTTGGTTTATGATTTCCTCCTGTTCTTTCTGCTTTCCTCAAGTTCCCTAGCTTTCCAGTTGACTCATGCAAAACGAATAATACCGCTCCGCAATAAGACGTAGGTCTCGCATACAGAAAAGCTAGATTCCTTTCGGGGTGGCCATTTTGACATCAGGTTCTAAGGTAAATTTTCCAGGCTGGTAAGGGTAAGATGGCGTGGTTCATCTATTTTTCTATGCATTTTCTCTCTCATTATTTCCTTTCATCTATCACCGAGCGGGAAGCTAAGGCGGTAACAAGGTTCGTTTTCGCGAGTTCCGGGCCCCATTGGTTTTTCGAAGTTTGTCTGAGTCGGTAGGCAAATTCTGGAATAGCTGGGAGTCCATCTGGTATGCTTGCAGGACCATTATTTCAGCACCAGTCTTCGGAGTATCGGACAAAGTTTTTTTTTGGGTATGGCCCGAGTGGCGTTGGTGCATTTCAATTTGATAAATTTAGAGACAGTATTCACTTGTGATCTTCGTTTTCCCTATCTCCTCCCTCATCTCTCCTTACCAGAGGTCACATAAGGGCTTCATTGGTCTACCTGCGCTGCTCTGCACCAGTGGATTGAGTCCGAACCGCATTAATTATCTCATCTGTTTGAAGATTACATTATTAGGCAAGGGCGATCTGTGCGTTAAAGCAGGATGGTAAAGTTTGCGCTGTATAAAGAGTTTTGCCTGGTACTTGGATGGCCATTTCCTGTTTGGCGCTTGTTCTCAGTATCCCTTCTTAATGTAGTCGGCGTCAGGACTGGTATCACTCTGGAATAGTTAGAGACTCCTTCTTTGCTAGCGTACTTTGCCGTCTGGATCTGGTCACCATTTGCCATAAAATATCATACATAAGTCAAAATATAATAATAATAATCATAGAAAGTGAATGCCATATCTATCTTTGGAGTTCTCAGAAGAACCTCGGTTTGCTATGTAGTGGGTGCAACCTGTAAGCAACCTTTTTTTTTTTTTTTTTTGACAATCAATAGATCAATAACAAACAAATATTTTCCTAGTCCACCTGGGTAATCGGCCTCAAATTCATCAGGTTGCCTCTTGGTATCTTGTTTAGGGATAACGCTTCTTTTCGAGTTTTCCTTTAGTCGAATAACTTTAAGTTCCATGGATACCAAGATCATTTAAACATTATTTCATCAATTTCATTCATTGTCCATTATGTAAATCTAGTTAAAGGACAATAAGTATAATAAATAAATAAAAAACAAGCATACTTTGCTGGTTAATATTGTCGGCAGCATTCTCAAACTAAGCGAGATTGTTTTATTCTGCTCTTAGTTAAGTCTCATAGTACAGAAAAATCAAAAACATTCCACTAATTATAATAAGCATATTAGAAAACAAAAGACCGATGAAATAATCTACAAACGTACTGGTTCTAGAAATATAGCCCCAATTTGACTGTTTCAATTGCCGATGCAAATCAGTGGAAGAAAACCGAAAAAGTACCTTCATAATTAGGATCCCCTAAAGTGATTTACAAATATTTGGAGCGAAATATACTTCAAAAGTTTACATGCCTAATCTGTTTTTACTAAGACTTAATTTGCCTATGTGTTACTATTCAAGGCATCGCCAACTAGCAGGACGCTCAACTTGTAGGTCATTAGCAAGTTGAGCACCCTTAAACACCAATCATTATCATCATCACCAACTAGCGGACCTTCATCCGTTCTTTGCCAATGACCAATTCTACAAATCAGGTGACCTAATTGCCTCGTATTTTACGTTTGAAGATATCTCTTGATGCGTTAAAACGGCTGAAAAATTCAACTGAGCTATTTCATGTTAAAACCCGCTATTGGAGAACTGGGTGAGTGCGACCGTCGTTTTCTCCCTTGCAACGCGCGAACAGTTCGCAGTCTCCGCAGTCTTTCGCTAGTACTCCATTCACAGGTTTAACTTGAAATAGCACCTTTGAGTTCTGCAACTCTTTAAATGCACCAATGGATATCTGCCACGTCAAATACAGGGCAGTTGGTCCAACTGTTATATTGAAGAAAAACGTACCTGTTTTCTACCAAAGGCCACCATTCTCTACAAACCCAGCCAATTTGGAAATACGTTCTTCCCTTCTTCAATGTTGCTCTCCCTCAAGTATAAAATACTTATCTTTATATTATAGATAATTTTGAATTATTTTTGGTTCTAAATCTTTCTGTACATGGCATCCTCTTCAGTATGTTTAGCAAGCAGTTTCTTCTATTGCACCAGTATCATGTAGTTTTTCACATTGTTTGTGCTATCCAACGTTGTAACTATTTCTTAAACCAAACCTGTTACCTACATAACAAATTCGGCAGATCCTTGGTCTGACTTATTGTCGACCTCCCACACTACACTTTTTGGGTTTTCCTGGTCGGTAGACGTATACTGGGAAGATTTATATACTATGACTTTCATTTCCATCAGTTCCTTGTCATTCCTTTCCTTCTCAAATGTCAATTGTGCTTAAAGTTTCGTAGTTTAGGGCGCAGCCGAATAGATGGCATGGATTGCTGCTCAAGTGTTCAATTTTGAATTACGGTAAGGCTTCCTGGCTATGATGTAAAACGATCTAAAATGAGAGGCGAATGTAACTTTAAAATTTGAAGTTTAATTTAGCAGAAGAGTTAATGCTACTATGCATGTGTGCATACACATCACACAGAATATAGAAGTTACATAGAGCCGGCTGGATTATAGTGGCTTTCCTCCGGACGAGGGATTTTTCCCCGCTGGGAGATCTGGATCGCAGTGTACTCAGCCTCGTGAGGTCCCTAGGGGGTCAAGGAGCTACTAATTGGAGAAGTAGCGACTTTAGGTCGTAATGACCGCATTAACTGGCCGGGGGGATCGAAGTGCTGACTCGTTTCACCCCAATAGGCCGGTCCCCATGGCCACGCTCGCTAAAGCGTCTCGCTTTGGTGCTTCGTGGGCAGGGGATCGTGGGTTCGAGTCCCGCCTTGGACATGGATGTTATATGTTTGTATAATGTGTATATGTTTGTAAAAGAAACAGTAAAACCAGTAAACCAGTAATCAGTAAAACCTACGGGAGGAAATGTAAATAGCGATACAGTACCGGAGTCCTGATCAGACTCCGTTAATGTTTTATTAAAAAAAAAAAAAATACTGCACCCCATCCATGACGTCTGTAATGGACCGAGATGGGGGACGCAGCGGCCAGGTGGTAGGCCAAGGCTTTTAGTGAGCTGTGCCACGGAGTTGTTCCTCCGGTCGAGGACCATTTCACACGTCACTGGAGTTTCTGAGTTTCGTTTAGGGACAACAAAATAATTAGCATACATTCTGAATAAAGTGCTGCACTTTTTTTACTAGTGATAAAATACAAAATTATTATTTTAATTAAAAGATAAGTGTTTATGCAAATGCAAGTTTGCGGATTCGACTGTGATAATAAAATACAAAATTGTTATTTTTATTAAAAGAGAAGTATTTATGCGAACGCAAGTTTGCGGATCAAAATAGAAGGATACAATAGTCGTAAATTGTATTGCAACACAATGAGTATAAATCTCTAATCTAAACTGTTCTAGGCAACGATAAAATTATTCCTTCTTTCACATACTAAAATAATATAAATATCACATAGCAGGATGGCATGTTTTTAACTATTTCAAGAACTCTGTTTGTGTATTATATGTAAATTTCGATTTGTTCACGTAAATATATGATTTAAATATATGCTAACCAAATTTTATTGCAACTTTTAGCGTACAGTGCGGACTATTTCAAATCTGCCGGCCTTATACCAGGTCGCGCGGTGCACATTATCTCGGGAGATGCGGGCGCACTCTCGAAGGATATGAAAACATATATGAAATGAATGGCGGTGATTTGGCCTCCGATACCATATATTAATAATGCGCCACTAAGTAATATGCTGACAAGATGGTAATGTTTCTGAATATTTAGATAATTCTGAAAGATCTTTTGAAGCACTGTATTTGTAATTTCACGGATCACTCGTCCAATTTCCTCCTCAGTATTTTGAAGAGTGTGTGGGCTGTATATATATATATATATATATATATATATATATATATATATATATATATATACTTTCTGTTTTAAATTCTTCCATTCACGTGACTCTCTACCCACATCTATTCTTAGAAAGCTGATTTTCTGTTTACATTAAGTTAATTGACATAACCACTTTCAGCATCATTTTCATTACATATTTAGTTTTACATACAACCATAAATATAAATCGCATTATTCGTTGCTTGGCACGGTACCACAACTTTGAAATCCATAGGATCTCAACAAGACTTAGAATGACATGAATGGCCGGTCAGTGGAGATAAATTTTCTTCCCGTGAGGTAGGTTCTGTCCAGTAAACACGTGTAGTACGGCCCGATAGAATGCCGGTAGTTTGAAATGGTCGGCACTGTAGTTAGTAATGTTTGGCTAATTAACAGGTGGTCCTACTGCCCCGTATTTGTCGTTGTACAGATATCCCTTCGTGCGTTAAAAGGGTTGCATAACTCAACGTGCCTATTCCAAGTTAAAACCGGCCAATAGTGAATTGGGTAAAGCAGGCCGTACTCATTGAGAGGGATGAAATTAATGTAGTTCATTCATTTCCCCAATTACCAGTTTTAACTTTAAATTGCTCCGTTGAGTTCTGCAACTTTTAAACGCAGAAGGAATATCTGCAGTCGACAAATACTGGGTAGTTAGACCAGCTGGTATTCTTTTTTACTTTCTGCTCAGATACTATGTACATAGTCTACAGAGAAGGTATTGCATTCCACCTAAAATTGCTACACCAAGATTTCATCGGAAATAGACGTTTTAGGTTCCCCTCTATGCAAAAAAAAAGCAACAACACATTTTTACTTTCTCTATACGCACTATGTACACAGTGCATAGAGAAGGTATTGCACTCCACTAAAAATTCGATACCGAGACTTCACCGAAAATATATGTTTTAGGGTCCCTTTTATTTAAAAAAAGCATTTTCGGACAAACATCCGTGTGAGTGTGTGTGTGTCCGTGCGTCTGTGAACACGATAACTCAAAAACGAAAAGTCGGTAAAATATCAAAAATAAGTTTATTATCCTCCAGAGATGGTCGTCTCCTTAGCGCGGTGGTAGCGCAGCTGCCTACCAAGCGGGAGACCTGGGTTCGATCCCCAGTACCGGCGTGGGGATTTTCCCCCGCTGGGAGACCTGGCCCGGGGTTCACTCAGCCTCGTGAAGTCCCTGGGGGGCCAATTGAGGCGCTACTTGATGGAGAAGTAGCGGCTCCAGGTCGTGAGGACCGCATTAACCGGCCGGGAGGGGCTCGAGGCACTGACCACGTCTCACCCTCCAATACTGCACCCCATCCATGACGTCTGTAGTGGACCGAGATGGGGGACGCAGCGGCCGGGCGGTAGGCCAAGGCTCCCCGTGAGCTGTCGTGCCATGCAGTTAGTTATCCTCCAGGGATGAGACACGAAGATTTTGAGAAAAATCCCCCCACCCCCAGCTATCCTTTACATGGAACCTTTTTCGAAAATTTTGATTTTCTCAAAACTGACTAACGATTTTGATTAAAATATGTTATATGAAAGATATTTAGCTGACAAATAAAATGTATATCATAAATTTTCTGGGAATAGCCTATGAAGAATTCTTTATTCTGGATGAATTTTACGGATTTTGAATAACTGCTAAACCATAGAAGTTGGACAAAATCTTTCTACACGAAAATTTAGAGGACGTTAAACCATACAAGTTATGTTATATACATTTTTTTTCGTTGAGTTCATCGTTTTTTAGACATTCCTTGTGTTTGTTTCTGCTTTGAAAAACTTATACTTTTTTCATACAGGAATTTATCAACTGTTATTCATACGTACACAGGAACTTCTGTGATATAGCAATCAGCTTTTGACTATCTTTTTAACCTATGAAACTCCCTTATTTAGCTTCTACTTACAAGGAAGCAAGTAATAAGACTTTTCTGCTATTTTTTTCTGATTAGCAAGGAAGTAAATAGAAGTATAATCTTTTAAAGAATAATTTGTTGCAGAGATGAAGAGAACGTCTTGTGAATGGTACATATTAGATTTTTAGAAAAAGGTCCGTGTGTGTCCGTGTGTCCGCTTGTGTGTGAACACGATAACTCAAAAACGATAAGCCGTAAAATACCAAACTTTGTATTTAATTTTGGTATCTTACAAGGACGCAACACGAAGACTTTGAAGGGAATCCTCCACCTGCAGCTACTCTTTACTTGGAACATTTTTCGAAAATTTGGATTTTCTCATAAATGGCTCTAACGATTTTGATTAAAATATCGTATATTAAAAATATTTATCTGATAAATAAAGTGTAAATCTTGAATTTTCTGGAAATAGCCTCTGAAGACTTCTTTATTCTGAATAAATTTTGCGGAACTAATAAACCATAAGAGATAGACAAAAACGTATGACCAAAGGCTAGATCTCGATAGAACTCATAATTTGGCATATACTTTTTTTTCGCGGAGTTGGCCGTTTTAGAAATATTGCTTGATATTAATTTCAGTTTTAAAATACTTTTAAATACCTTTCTCATACGGGGACTTGCCAACTCCTGGCCACGCAAACAAACGGATTTCGATCCAATAACATCCATATTTTAAGAAATATGACTATTGGTTTAGGTTAGTGTAATTTTTTTCCTTCTAATTACAAGGAATTAAATAATAAGGCCGTTTCTGCTAACGTTTCAGCATGAAATAAATTGAAGAACAATCTTATTAACAATAATGTGTACAGATATGTAGAGAAAGGGATGAGAATGGAACACATAAGATTTTTTATTTACAGGACTTTCCACTAATTTTGTAGCCTAGAAATAAAATTATGTTGTGAAATCTTGGTGAACTTCTAGCTTGATGCTTGGAAATGCTAACGATCCTAATGCTAGCTATTTGTAAACTGGCTGTTTCTTACGTGGATTTTCCAAATAAGATTCCTTGTACCACCACTTTTACCGTTGTAATCGGATTTGAATTAAGGAGCAAAATGTTGCCGGAGTTTTCTCTGGCGTTAGCATCCTAATCCTCTCTCTTGCGGTGTTACTAAAAAGCTCCGGGGACAACAGAAGACTGCTCAGGTAAATTACATTTCTCTTTGTTGATTTGTGCAAACGAGCGCTCCATCTTGGAGAAAAGAATCCTCCTTTCCCTTTTTATTTTTCTGATACTCTCCATTTCCATCGATATCCTTTTCCTTCCACTTCTTTTCACCTCGAAATCAAGGAAAGAATTCAATTTGCGGCTGGAGATGGAGGAGAATCGAACAATAGAGAGCTGTTCCATCACCCATTGCGTGTGAGAGACGGATGGTGTCAGACGTTTCATTCCTCCAAGTAAGTAATGATGCTAGACAAACACATATCAATCTCTGTCTAGTTCCTCTTTCCATACTGTGATAGTCATCACTCCACTTTCCATTCAGCATTTCTTAAGGACTGTTGTTCTTCCCCTAATGTCGAATTTTACAAGTTGGTCTAGAGAGCAATGCGCGGTTGTTCACCGTTTCAACAGTTATCATGAAACTTTCCTCCAGCTTGTTCAGTATATAAGCTCAGCCGTAAGGTCATACAGGTAGTCTGCGAGAGCAGGGGGAATATTTTCACGTCAATAAAGTATTTGCCAATTGGATAAATAGAGACAGACTGAAAATGATTTGATTTGATCCAAGGATCTCCTGGTCTGTAGCTGTTTGGTCTGCCACTGAGCTACCATGGTAAAATGCCAGCACATCTTAAATTTCTCAACAAAGTCGCATGTTAACCGGTACACCACAGGGTGATCTCAAATTATTTGTATCCATGGATCTCCTGGTCTGTAGCCGGTTGGTTTACCACTGACCTACCATGGCAACATGCCGGCACAGAACGAAATTCCTCAAATAACTCGCATGGTTCCCGGTAAACCACAGGTGATCTCAAATTATTTTGAACAATAGATCTCGGTTGTTCCACCACTGAGCTATCATGGCAGCATGTCGCACGGCATTAAACTTCTTAATTGACTGCGCGTTTCCCGGTAAAGCACAAGGTGATCTCAAATTATTTTGAGATGACAAACCCCAATGGCAACATACATTGCGTGTGAGAGAGGGATGGTATCAGACACATATCAATCGCTGTCTGGTACCTCTTTGCATACTGTGTTAGTCATCACTCCACTTTCCATTCAACATTTCTTAAGGACTGCTGTGAAAAACAACAATTTTACAAGTTGCTCTAGAGCGAATTGTGCGATTATTCAAAGTTTCAACAGTTATGGAACTTCTCTCTAGCTTGTTGCGTATTTAAGTTCAGCCGTAAGTATTGTAGATGGTCTGCGAGAGCAGGGAGAATATTTTCACGTTAATAGAGTATTTGGCAATATTGGACAAGTAGAGACAGAATGAAAAATTCAATGCCATAGTCCGGATTTGATCCACGGATCTCCGGCTTTCTAGGCAGATGTCCTAAGCATGAGCTATCATGGCAACATGCCGGCACAGCATTAAATTCCACAACTGATTCGCATATTTCCCGGTAAACCAGAAGGTGATCACAAATTATTTTAAGATAACCTACCCCAAAGGCTACTTTCAATATAGTAAGTATTTTAAGTCAATTAGTGTTAATTTAATTTGTTATTTAGGTCATTTAGCGTAAAATTGACGCTAGTTGACCATAAAAGTTGGTCCCCTGTAACAATATGTACGTCTTTGGAAGCCCCACCATTGTATTTCTTGAGCATTTGGTTGCACCAATCGATACAGTATCCTTTTCAGATTGTTTATAATTATGTAGGGTCCAACGTGAGCAAACTTTTTCAGGCTAAATAATCATACAATATTTTATATGTTCTGTTGGAACTAATATCTAGGGTGGCCTCTACCTCGCAGTATGTGATATGTCGAGCTTGCTGTACTAGGTTTTTCCAAGCATTAATGTTTCTGGCACAACTTATTTTGGACGACCTTCACAAATAACGTCAGTAAGCGACCGCGGCCACGATTAAACTCGTTATACCAGCATTTCATAGTGGAAAAGAATGAAGCTTCATTGCCAGATGTAATGCTAATTTGGCTGAAAATCCACTGGAAAGTCATAATAAATCATGACGCGAACATTTTCACGAGATATTAATTCCGACTTTTCACTGATACTCAATTTTAAAGTCACTATAAACAACACAAATGATGCTCCATTGGCAAAATATTTGAAGTAGGTTAAGGTCAAAACTGTCAAACCTTCCAGTGGAAAAAGCAGATGGCACACAATGTTGCCGAGGCTCAAGATATAAGTAATGACCTTAGTAAAAGGACAATATCAGCACTACTTTACATTAACATAGTGTTCGACAAGCTGAAAAAATATTATCACAATGAATATAAAAACGAGCGGGATAGCTCAGGCAGTAACATCTGTGAGCCACATTAGAGGGGTCTGGACTTAATCCTTGAGGACGACCAATCTGGCTGAAGTTTTTCGTGGTTTTCTTGTATAAGTACCGGATTGTGCATTGAATATAGCAATCCAGCGTCGTCTGCTTGTCACGAAGAAAAATAATATGGGCATGGAACCTTGAAGGATGGCTGTAATTTTCTAAGTACAGACGGCTTCATCTTAGGGAAAAAAATATTCTGAACGTTAATAGCAATTTTCCTTCAATACCCTTATATTTTTGGTCAGTGTTTAGTATAGGTAGATGTTAACAATGACTCATGTGTTTGAGTGGCCTCTATACTGCCAGGTGTTGCTTTGTATAGTTTGATATGTTCAAAGGCGTGTTTTCTTGTGCTTTTTTCGAATTACATTTCAAATATTTCTTGTATGTATTAAATTATTGTTGAAATTATCGTGCCATGATTGTTTTTCGAGTTAATATAAGTCATTTAAAAATAAAAGAAACCTTAATATGCACTACAGAGAGTCTAGAACTCATGATTTGTTAGCTATTCACCACATCAAGCCGGTTATAAACTTTCCTAAATACAAATCATTACAAAATATGTTTGGCGTGCAAGAAAGGCACGGCATTTTACCGCTACCATGCAATTTCCAAAGTGATATAAAGATTGAAAACTGCTAAATTAGCACCTGAATTATAGGAAACATCGGTTTATTTACACACTCCCTAGCCTAAGTCTAACGGAGCGCACCTGAGCGCTCGCGTGGTTTATTGAGATGTGTTGCAGCTCTGCAATGGATTGCTTAGCAAAAGAAAACTGTCAAAGCAAACAAAGTACGTTTGGTGTATTTGAATATAAACTGAGTGTGCTTTATTGACAGGTAAAGACTGCAAGGTACCTGAGCCATTTTTAAAACTTCGTAGTAGCACATTATGTTAAAGTTTATATTACTTTTTTAATGCTGGGACGACTGTGGAGTGGTAATGATATTTGAAATGCCCGCTGGAAAAATAAGAACATTTATGTAATACCTTAAAACGGATTTATGCTGACAAGGAATAGGCAATTTATAGACATTGTCTTCCAGGATATCTAAGGACCCATTTTGATCAACTTTAGGGTAGGATAGGAATATCATCGGAGGGGACTCGGCACCGAACCTGAGATTATTGTACTTACGCCTCCTGACGGGGTCGAGGGATGAGGTGAGAGGAACAATGACGATGGCACGGCAATAGCAGCCACCAACCCATATAGGGTTCCAACGCCTCCGCCAGATAGGCAGTGAGCAGTCGAAATCGAGGGATGAAATTGACTCTTTGAGTATCTTTTTTTTTTTCTGTCACGCCGCTGCAAACACCATCGCTGATACATCCAAACCTGAAAGAAACCAGGGTATAAAGGATCAATGAATTGATCATGGAGGGACTGCATTGACCTGACAACTAAAGTGTGACAGATGCCTCAAGGAATTCCCGTGGACATTTCGATAAGACCGGACCCCCTTACTCCTGCAAAAACGAAAATGGATATACCAGCCCCGCGCGCCAATCTCATAAGGGGATGACTACCGTAAACCTTGGTGGGGGAGGCATTTACTAGCTCCTGACTACTAAGCTCTCCAGGTTAGTGCCGGAGAATATTGAGGCGTCTCTCAATACCCTTAGGCATCACCGCCCAGATGTACTCACTCTCCCATGAGTTTCGCGAACCACTGTCCCACCGGATCAACCCAATCCGAACAGCTGCCTTTTGAAGGGGATCAGATGTTCAGCTCGACGTTATTATAGTAACTGGAAGCCCCGCGGAGCCCCGGTGTTCGTAGGTTACTTTTTTTTTCATTTGCACAGCCCCCTTTAACTTCAATGGTCAAATTGGGGGATTTGATTTGTGAAAGAATTATATTACTAAACACACGCACAGTCACTCTCACATTCAAACTTTCAGACTCTGTGGAGGATAGGCTGTTTTTAATTGAAGGAAGAGAAGTTCTTTTATCATAGTGTAATAATTTATTGCATTAAATACAATTAATATTATTAATACTCCATAAATTATTATTCATCGTTTATCTCTTAGATTATATATTGGTACCAAATTGAAATCTCGCGACTGCATCGAAGCAGCTGAAAAGGTCGGAAGACAGAAACCCCCGAAAAACCCATTGTCAGGCAGGTCGCCCACGAGAGTGAATCCGTAATCTCCCGGATATGGGCTACAAACGAAATCATCTAAGCTATTCTGCTCTGCAATTACTGTAAAAGGTGACTGAAATAAAGTGGTAATTGTCTGTATGTCAAAGAATGATGTAGGTTAATAAACACAATACTCCGGAATTTACGCACCTAGTAGGTATGTCTTTCTTTACGTCGCGTCCAACCGGCCTGCTCCAACCCGCTTTCTCGGCGGAAGCATGCCGCGTACACGGTGTGTATGGTTAATATTTAACGTTTTAACATAATTGACTGATGGAAGACGCACCCATTCTTCAAGGAATAATTGAAGACCCATCTCCGGGGTAACATGGAGAAATTCCTCAGCGGCCAAAAGGGCGGCAGATAAGGCAACCCTCTACTTGGGGCTAATACAGGCAGGAGCTTTGTTGAGATGCTCAAAAGAGGCAGCCCCTCTCTTAATTTACCTTCTAAAACGTTGGTAGCGTATCCAAAGAGCACCACAATTACTCAGAAGCATCGAAGTGAAAGTCGGACAGATTCACATGGTAATGACCAAGTTAAATTGTACAAAACCATGTTAGTACCAACTCTGATATACGGATCAGAAAGATGGACATTAACAAAAAGATATAGTACTAGAATACAGATATCAGAAATGAAATTCGTAAGAGTATTAGCTGGATACACCAAAATGGATAGAAAACGCAGTCAAGATATCTTGAAAGAATTAAAAGTAGAAGAAATAAATAATATAATCACAAACAATAGAGAGTGGGAAAAATACATTTAAAGAATGAATAATAATAATAATAAAATAGCCATAAATTTCAAAATTAAGATAAAAGAAACCAAGGAAGACCGAAAAAAAGATAGGCAGATCAACTTAGTGCCTGAAAGGATTGAAAAGTCCAAAACCGTGAAGAAGAAGAAGACATCATTGAAAATTACTTTCGAGTCACACTGTATGAGCAAAATAAATTTGTATCTGTTTAATGGTTCAGACAAAATTGCAATGCTCATTATGGAAGAAACTCCAAACTAAGTGGTCATAAATCCCAACCGTAAAATCACAGCAGTGTCTTTGATATACATAAAAGAAACAGAAGCACGAACTGTATATAATGAGCCTATAAATGGGCGAGAAAAGGGCTATAAGAGTCTTACAGTGTGAGAAAGATATTAAAACTCCGGAAATTAAAGCCTCAGTTCAGCACATGACCTCAATTAAGATATGCGTAGGCATTCGCGTAAGGCTTTGCCTTCTTGCTCGCCTACGAAAGGAACTCGCAAGTTCAAAGGACAAAGAACTTACGCACCCTCATCTTCTGGAAGAGATTTATAAAAGCTTAAACAAAAGACGACATACGAGTAGATGAGTAAGCCCTTCTGGCTTATCTATACTTCTTGGCTGCTGCGTAAACAAACTTCAAACACATACTTCAGAGAACGAGCAACTAACGAGAATTTTCCCTAACGATTAGCATCTTATAGTTCCATATGTCTTAAGTTAATTGCCTTTTTTCATAGAGAAGCTTCAGAGTATAATTTCCATAAGACATCTTATTAATTGTTTCAACAAAGAAAACGATTTTGAAACTCCTTTATTCCAAACCAAAATTGTTACACTGAAAACAATTATTGATGAGGGGTAAATTAAGTAAAATTAAACAAAAGCCTTTCCGCCGCCCCCTCCCAAAAAACCCAAAATTCACTTAAAAATCTGATATACCACATTCACATAAATTTCTCTAGCTGCTCTAAAAACTAACTTATTACAAAAGATAAGACTTCATGCTAATAAAGAGAAACGTTAGCAGAACGTTCTTATTACTTAGTTCCTTATAAGCAGAATGAAACTTAAGGAATGCACTATGCTAAAGAGATAGTAATTTTTTTTAAAAATGTCGTTATGCAATTGTCATTGAAAATTGCTTTTTATTTGGCTAGAAGTAAAGCAACAGAAAAACGGATACTTCCTGTGTGAGGCAAGTATAAATACTTTAACATAGAAAACAATAAACAGGAATATCTCGGAACCGGTTATCTCTACAACAAAAACGTCTATCTGCTTGCCTGTGGCCAGCAAAGTTCAAAAACGAAAAGAGCGTTAAATACCGAACTTGGTATTTAAGTTTGGTATATTCCAAGGATGTGACAAGAAGATTTTCAAGAAAATCCCCCCCCCACAAATTACCCTTTACATGGAAAAAGTTTCAAAAAATGTTATTTTCTAAAAAATGGTTCTAACGATTTTATCAAAATCCCGTATATTAAAGATATGTACATCCCAAATAAAATGTAGATATTGAATTTTCTGGGAACAGCAACTGAAGATCTCTTTATTCTGGATGAATTCTGCTGAACCGTAAGACATAGACAAAACTTAGTACACAAAAAATGTGGATCTCGCCAAAACACAGTTTATTCCCTTTAAGTTTATGTTGTGGAGGTAATCGTTCCCGAGATATCTCTTGTTATTGGTTTCAATTTGTAAAGTGCTTATATTTTTCTCAGGCTGAAAATAACCGTTTATCTTTTGTTCTACACCTGGCCGAGCAAAGAAGCGACTTGGACTGACAATCGCATAACGACAGCTTTTAAGACATCTGAATATCACTTTAGCATACTGCATTCTTTTAAATCCCTTCTACTTTATAAGGAAGTAATAAAAACATTCTGCAAATGTTTATTTTGATTAGCGTAGTGTAGAAAGAAGAGCAAGCTTCTTTAAGAAGTAAAATCTCGGTATTGAATTGTTGATGAAATGCAATAATTTTCTATCCACTAGGTACACAGTATGAGAAAAAAAATAAAAATAGCTATTTTCATTGCCATTGGTTCATTTAATTATTTTAAGGGGAGGCGAAATGCCCATTTTGCCAGTGTTTAAGTTTGGCCCATTATCTCAGCAACTACTTAATATATTGAGTTAAAACTTTCAAGTTATATTCAACAATACTTTTACTGTCATTTGATGAAAAATAGAATACTTCTGTTGAGTAGGAAAGCTATGATTTTTTAAATAAATCTCTAAAAATGTTATTGAACAACTTACTTATAAAAATTACTATTCCATGTACATAAAAACGTTTTCGTTAAAATAAAGCCTATTTAGTGGTAAATGTTTGGTAAAACTTCCAGCACTTAATGTCCATTACTTTCTAATAATTTGTATCGAAAATTTTACTTCTTCAGAAATTGCTTTAAAACAATATTAAACAAAACTCTAATTTGACTTTCTCTACAAATCTGCAGTAAATTATTGTTAAAAAAAACTTATGCTTCTATTTACTTAATTTTAATCGAGAGAAAGTAGCACTAATAGTATTATTACTTGCTTCCTTGTAAGTAGGAGGGAAATAAGGGAGTACTATAATCTAAACTGATAATTAAAACGCTGGTTGCTAGTTGTGTGTTAAGCTCTTACGGTTTAGCTTTTATGTAAAACTCCGTAAAATTCATCCAGAATAAAGTAGTCTTCAAAGCTATTCCCAGAAATTTCAAAGTGTAAATTTTATTTGTCACAAAAATAGCTTTAATATCTGACATTTTAATCAAATTCGTTACAGCCATTTCTGAGAAAATCAAAATTCTCGAAAAAAGTTCCATGTAAAGGGCAGTTGGGGGTATGGGGATTTTCTTGAAAATCTTCGTGTCGCATCCTTGGAAGATAACAAACTTAAATACGAAGTTTGGTATTTAATTGTCTTTCCGTTTTTGAGCCATACTGTCCATAGACACACAATAACACACACACAAGAACAGGCACACATACGGATCTTTTTGTATAAATGCTTTTTTTGATTCAGGGGGGCACAACACATGTATTTCCGGTGAATATTGGTATAGAATTTATGTGTGGAATGCAATACCTTCTCTATTCACTAAGTACATAGTACGTATAGAGAAAGTAAAAATGTAACCTAACTTTTCAAATACAGTTTCGCTGTACTTCGAAACTCTTGCATGAAGAAAATATGAGCGGAATGCCAATGCTGAGAAAAGCTAAAGAAAAACTTTCCAATCAAAATAAAAAAAAAGATATCTTCTTTAACACTAATATTCACAAACTTATTTATGTTTTACCAAGTGATTGTACCAGAATGTTTTAAAAAACGACTACGCAGGATTATTTTCAACGATAGTTTTAAACTATTTATACTAAGCGTACCTTTATAAAAGTTACAGCAAAATGAGCAGGAGATTTCAAATATTAATGCAACTAAAACATAAAACTCCAATGTGTTTTATTAACATGACTGTCTCTACATCTCTTCAGAAAATTATTGTTAAAAAGCTTATGCTTCTGTTTACTTTATGCTAATCGAGAAAAAAGTTAGCAGAAATAGTTTTATTACTTGCTTCCTTGTAAGTAGAAACGAAATGAGGGAGTAGCATAGGCTAAGAAGATGGTCAAAATTTGATTGTTATCTGACTGAAGTTCCATTTTTGTATTCACACGAATTAACACATTCCTGTATGAGAACAGTATAAGTTTTTTAAAGCTGAAACCACAAACAAGGAATATCTAAAAAACGATCAACTCCATGAACAAAATAGCTATATAATATAAAGTTGTGTTTTAACGTGCTTTAAGTTTTTTGTAGTTAGATTTTGTCCATCTCTTACGGTTTAGCAGTTATGCAAAATTCCGTAAAATTCATACAGAATAAAGTAGTCTTCTAAGGCTATTCCTTGAAAATTCAAGACCAACATTTAATTTGTCCGGTAAAGATTTTTAATATACAATATTTTAAGCAAAATCGTTAGCGCCATTTTTGAGATAGTCGACATTTTCGAAAAAACTTCCATGTAAAGGGTAGTTTGGGGTGGGGGGATTTTTCTCAAAATCTTCTTTACGCATCCCTTGAAGATACTTAACATAAATACCAAGTTTGGTATTTAACGGTCTTTTGGTGTTTCAGCTATGCTGTCCACAGACTGACACACAGAGCTTTTTCTAAAAATATTTTTTTTTGTACTCATGAGATAAGTTTCCGGTAAAATGACATGCAACACTTCTCTTTCTACTATGTACATAGTACAGCAGATAAGATAAAAATTGCTATTTTTCACTGTCATTGGTTCATTTCATTATATTAAATGTTTTTCGAGAAACTAAAAATCAAAGTGGACACTTAAACAGTAGTAAAAATCTTGACATATGACTTCCCGGTGTCCTTAAGTTCAGTTTTAACACTTCCTTTGCCTGAGGTTTTGGTTTGTGAAGGGAAATGTGTGTTGCGAACTACAATGTAAATAATTTGTACGACTTTATTCGTATTGTTGGAGGTGAGAGCCGGGAGTTGAGTTAGTGACCTTTTAGCACGCAGCGCATTACGCTCGCTGTTGCTAGACAGAGTGCGAAGCGAGAGTTATTGCCTAAACCCACAGCAGTGTGCTTGGATATTGCGTTCTGTTGCCAGTTCATTTTGTGCATCAGCTGGTTCATAAGAGTAAAGCAACTGAACTGCCTGTGAACGCCAAAGTTCAGTGAAAGTAGATAATATAAGATTTTAGCAACTAGTACCATGATTCCTATACATATATCGATCTAAGTTTGCTTAATTTATCGTTGAGAGTTTAGTCGAGAGAAACTTTACCTACCGGAATGCTTTGCCATACAATATTATTATTTTTACTTTCTCTATACGTTCTATGTACATAGTGTATAGAGAAGGTATTGCAATGCACCCAAAAATTCGATATCGAGATTTCACCGGACATACATGTTTTGAGACCTCCTGAATCCAAAAACAGCATTTTTAGAAAAATGTCCGTGTGTGTGTGTCTCTGGGTAGTATAGCTCAAAAACGAAAAGACCGTTAACTACCAAACTTGGTATTTGGGTTTATTATCTTCCAAGGATGCGACATGAAGATTTTCCAGAAAATCCCCCCACTCCCAACTGACCTTTACATGGAACTTTTTTCGAAAAGTTTTATTTTCCAAGAAATTGCCGTAACGATTTTGATTAAAATATCGTATGTAAAATATATGTATCTGACAAATAAAATTTATATCTTGAAATTTCTGGGAATAGTCTCTGAAGACTACATTATTCTGGATGAATTTTACGGATTTTTGGATGACTGCTGAATCATAGGAGATGGAAAGAAAACTAATACACTGAAAATGTAGAGCAAATTAAAACACACAATTTATGTTGTATACATTTTTTTCGTGGAGTTGAACGTTTTTAACATATTCCTTGTTTTTTGTTTCAGCTGTGAAAAATATAGTCTTCTCATACAGGAATTTGTTAACTCCTGTCCATACAAATAAAGGAACTTCAGTCACATAGCAACCAGCTTTAGACTATCACTTTAACCTATCGTACTCCCTTATTTCACTTCTACTTACAAGGAAGCAAGTAATAAGACTATTTTGCTAATGCATTCTCAATTAGCATAAAGTGAATAGAAGCCTAAGATTTTTAACAATATTTTTTGCAGAGATGGAACGAAAGTCAAATAAATGGAACACATCAGATTTTTTGTTATTGTTTCATTTATATAGCCCGCTTTAAATATCGTGAGCTTTGCATTAGAAGCAACTTGTCTGTAGGTTCTTTACATTGGGCTTAAATCGCTTTATTTTCCTCAAACACTCACTCACACACACACACACACACACACACACACACACACACACACGCTTTCACTCTCACATACATACTCCCAAACTCTGTGAGGGATATTGAATAATAATTCCCCGCCCCAGCCAGGAATCGAACTCGGGAGAAGTCTTGCACAGCAGTTGAAAAACTCCTGTATGAGAAAAGTATGTTTTTCAAAGCTGAAACCAAAACAAGGAATATCTAAAAGCAATCAACTCCACGAAAAAAATGTAGGTGTATTACATAAATTGTGTGTTTTATCGTGCTCTACATTTTCTGCATGTCAAGTTTTTTGTCCATCTCTTACGGTTTAGCAGTTATTCAAAATCCCGTAAAATTCATCCAGAATAAAGTAGTCTTTAGGGCCATTCCCAGAAAACTCAAAATATACAGTTTATTTGTCAGGTAAATACCTTTAATATACATATTTTAATCAAAATCTTTAGAGCCATTTTTGAGAAAATCAACATTCTCGAAAAAAAGGTCTATTTAAGGTCAGTTGGGGGTGGGGAATTTTTTTGGAAATCTTCCTGTTGCATCCTTGGAAGATATCAAACCTAAATACCAAACTTTACGTTCTTAAGCTATGCTGCCCAAAGACACACACACGGACATTTTTCTGAAAAGGCCTTTTTTGGATTCAGGGGGTCTCAAAATAGCCGGTCCCCATGGCGGCGCGCACAGGCGTCTCACTTTGGTGTTCCGTAGAGCAGGGGATCATGGGTTTGAGACCCGCCTTGGGCATGGGTGTTATATTTTTATGTATGTGTGTGTAAAAGAAGAAAACAGCAATTCAGTAATCATACAGCAAACAAAGTAAAAAAATTAGGTAAATAAAAGTAGGGTATACAGCGTCGGAGTCCTGACCAGACTCTGGAATTATATTTAAAAAACCAACAAAACAACATTTATTTCCGGTGAACTCTCGGTATCGAATTTTGAATGCATTACAATACCTTCTCTATACACTGTGTACATAGTACGTGTAGAGAAAGTAAAAACAAATTATTTAAATTATCATATAAATATGTAATACCCTCTACTTAACTTAATAGTTAATAAACACAATTTTTAATTTATTCCAATTAATAAAATAATCAGGCTATGACATTGAATTTTTCAGTCTAAGTCCACTTATCCAATTTTGCAGGTGTTACTTTACACTAATTAACTAAATCAGAAAACTGTTGGTGGGTCAATTCAGAACAAGCAATACAAGGTTTTTAGTGGTCTTAGTTTATTTCCTGATCTAAACAACATTGCCAAAATTGGCAATAGTTGACAAATTTCCGTAAGTGTAAGTATTTTAAAACTGAAATCAAGGAATATATAAAAATGGCCTACTCAATGAAAAATTGCATATGACGTAGTTCATATGTTTTAAGAAGATCTCCTTCAGAGGCTATTTCCAAAAATTCCAGGATATAGTCATTTAAATATCTTTAATATACGAAGTATTTTAATCAAAATTGTTTAAATTTGTTCCATGTAAAGGGTAGTTTGGGTTGTGGAGATTTCTCTCAAAGTCTTCGTGTCAAAAATTTGTAAGATACTAAACTTAAATAATAAGGTTGGCATTTTATCGTCCATTGTCGTGTTCACAGACACTGGACAGTTTTGTAATTTCTTTTTGGATACGTCCCTGTATCGTGTATTTCCGGTGTAATCTCTGTATCTAATTTATGGGTGGAGTGCAATACCTTCTCTACTTCAGTTCCATGTACTAGGGACGGTAAAACTACAGTTCCTTTATCTTACCTTTTTTGTAGCATGCGATTGTTTCTTGGTTTAAATATTAATTTGAGAAGAAAGAGTCATACCAATTTATCTTGAAAATCCCTGTATTTCCTTATTGCATCAGATTATAGTAACTGAGCAGTTAAATATAACAGCAGCGATTATAAATTATTTTTGCTTAACTTTTGAAAAAATCTTATATGTTCCATTCACATGACTTTCTCTACATCTATGCAACAAATTATTGTTAAAAAGCTTATGTTTTATTTACTTCATGCGATTCGAGAAAAGTTTTTCAAAGCTGAAACCAATTACAAGGAATATCTCAAAAACGATCAGCTACACGTAAACGATGTATATAGTCTAAATTGTGTGCTTTAACGTGCTCTACATTTTTTGTGTGTTAAGTTTTTGTCCATCTCTTACGGTTTAGCAGTTATGCAAAATTCCGTAAAATTCATCTTGAATAAAGTACTCTTCCGAGACCATTCCCTGAAAGTTTGAGATGTACATTTTATTTGTCATTTACATATCTTTAATATACGATATTTTAATAAAAATCGTTGGAGTCATTTTTGAGAGCATCAACATTTTCGAAAAAAAATCCATGTAAAGTGTAGTTGGGAGTGTGGTGATTTTCTTGAAAATCTTCGTGTCGCATTCTTGGAAGATACCAAACCTAAATACCAAGTTTGGTTTTTAACGGACTCTTTGTTTTTGAGATATGCTGCACACACACATACCGCACATTTTTCTAATACTGCTTTTTTTTTTAATTCAGGGGGTAACAAAACATGTATGTGAAATCTCGGTATCGAGTTTTAAGGTGCATTACAATACCTTCTCTGTACACTATGTACATAGTACGAGTAGAGAAAGTAAAACTCCCTCGTTTATAGCAGTTATTGGCATGTGTTTTTACGTCCTTTGCAAAGCTTTAGTCTGATGAAATTGCGTAACACTACAACTGTTTTTATGTAACACGTTGACATATATATCATTTTCGTATGGCGTGTTTGGTGCGAGAATGCGGCCAACTGGAGCATTTATCGCATTGTGGAAATAGTTTACTCTAGAGAATCTGCTTTATGGCAGGGCCAGAGAATATTAATGACAGAGAACAGAGTGTAAGTTATTTCAGAGCAGACTATTAGTGAGCTCTGAACTATATTCCCACGTTTTTTAACGTTGCAATGTAATACTATATACGCATTAAAAGGAACCGGCATTAAAAACAATAACCAATAGGCTCTTTAGTTGTTTAATACAGTACAGATAGTTTTACTTCCTCTAGCATGTTTGATGTCCCCCTCCATGGTGTAATGGTTACCATGCTAACTTCATATATCCAAGGTCGCGGGTTCAAACCCGGCGGAGGACGATGGATTTTTTCGGGCATAAAAATTCTTAGCGTAGCTTCTTTCAGAAGGAAGTAAAGCCGCGGGTCCCGTATCGTTGATTTACGGCACGTAAAATAACCTCAAGACTGATAAGAGAGGCCTCAGCAAAATTAAGCGGTCTTTCATGCCCAGTATAGAATGGGACACTGAGAACCACAGCAGTTAAAGAGCGTCCACAAATAAAGAGCGCCATTTAGCATGCATGTATATAAATTGTACATAGTAACAGGAGGAACTCAGTCCCAAAATCGATGCGAGTTTTCATCGGAAGTGTATGTTTTGAGGTGCCATTAATCGAACAAACACCTTTTTTTATTTTTTTTTTCTAAAATAATATTTTTTATTAAAATACCGTGGTTATATTAAACATGTTTACAGTCACAAATAAAATGTATATTTAGATTTTTCTGGGAATATCCTCTGAAGATCTTTTCATTCTGGAAGAACTTTGCAAAATGTTGCGTAGTGGTTAAACAGTAAAAGATAGACACAAGCTTAATACACAAAAAATTTAGATCTCGTTAAAGCACATAATTTAGTAATGCACGCTTTTTTCTTGTTAATTTTACTCTTTTTGAGATCTCTCTTGTTATTTGTTTCAGTTTTAAACGACCTAACTTTTCTCAAAGGAGACCGTGCAAAGCGAGGCGAACCTCGAGTGTTTCACATAGAGATCAGATTTTAAAAGATTCAACTATTGCTTTAGCATAATCTACTCCTTTGTTTCCCTTGTATTTATAATGAAGTAAGTGAGAAGACCAATTTTTCTAATGTTTATCTCGATTGCCATGATGTAGATACAAAAGTAATGTTTTGTAAGATTGGTTTGTATTTGGAACCGCAAGAGGAAGTCTTCTGAATGGAACACATGAGATTTTTGTATCGGAGTTTGAGGACTCAGTATGTGATGATTTAGTATTCAAGTTTTTTTGTTATTTTCTAACGTTATTTGTTGAGCAAAATTTAGCAATTTTTTAAGGATGGCTATTATTTCCTATCTCACACGTTGGGTTGTTTACGTAACAGCTTACACGGTTGAGTCTTCTATACTCTCTGCCCTTTGCCTTGTCCGACTATAGGTGCTATGATGTATTTAAACAAAGCAGACATAACGCAAGAGAGTTCAAACACATTACCGTTTTCGAGATATTCCTTGCTATTGGTTTAAGTTTTAAACTAGTTAACTTTTTTTTCAAACGGAACCGTGCAAACGAACCGAACTTCAATTGTTTCATATAACGACAAGCCTTAAATTTTTTTTAGCCTATTGTACTTTTATTTCCCTTCTACTTACAAGAAGGCAGGTAATAAGACAATTCTGCTAATGTTTATCTCGATTAGCATGTTGTAGATAAAAGAATAATCATTAGTATATAAAAAGTTATGCGAATGGACACATCTGATTTTTTCTTTAAAATCTTATGTATTTAAGCATATCTGCTTTATTTTTAGAGAAACTTGGAACTACCATTTTATTTTCTCTACACGTACTATATGCATAGTGTATGGAGAAGTTATTGCATTTCACCAAAATACTCGATACCGAGATTTCACCTTTTTAAAAAAAGCATTTTAGAAAAAGATCCGTGTGTGTATCCATGTGTCCGTGGATACGATGACTCAAAAACGAAAAGTCGGTAAAACACCAGACCTGTTATTTAAGTTACATTCTTTCAAGGATACGACACGAAGATTTTGAGGAAAATTCCCCCCACCCCAAACTACCCTTTACATGGAAAAGAATCGAAAATTTTTACTTTCTCAAAAATGGCCCTAACGATTTTGATTAAAATACTGTGTATTAAAGATATTTACATGTCAAATACACTATATGTCTTGGAATTTTTGGGGGAAAATTCTGGATGAATTTTGCTGGATTTTGCATAATTAGCAAACCGTAAAGTATAGACAATAGCTTAGTGCATAAAAAATTACGATCTCGTTAAAACACATAATTTATATGAAATATGTTTTTCTTTCGTGGAGTTCACCATTTTTGAGATATTCCTTGTTATTGGTTTTAGTTTTAAAATATTTATACTTTTCTCATACGCAAACTTAACAACTCCTGGTTACGCAAAGAAACAGATTTCAATCACATAGCTTTTAAAACATTTGTCTGTCGATTTAGCTTAGTAAATTCCCTTGTCTCCCTTCTACTTATAAGGAACTAAGTAATAAGGCCGTTTCTGCTAATGTTTGTCTCGAGTAGTATAAAGTAGGTAGTAGAATAAGTTTATTAACAATAATTAGGAACGGAAATGTAGAGAAAGTCATGTTTCATATTTTGCCTCCATGAGAGGTTTAGCAAATACATCATGTGCTTCAGCAAAGAGAAACAAGTGAAAGGCAGGCGTGGCCACGCCCTCTTGTGTATTTAGTGGAGCTACCGAAAATGAGTGGTACGCTCAACCAAAACGAGCGCCTGACAACTAACCACGGTCAGCTAAAGTGCGGTAAACCTTTGTGCACCGCTGTGTGATGATTATCCTGGTCAAATTCTTAACGCGGTAAGGTGTACTGGTGTTTGTGTAAAGGAATTTGTGTCTTAAATTTGTTCATAGTGAGGCCCGCTCTTCTGCTCTTGGAACTGTGTTTTGTTTTAAAAATATCACTGTTGCTTTAGTAGAATTTGAATTTTTATCGTAGCTAAATAGTCATGATGACCTGCTGAATAGTGCGCAAGGTGGTAGTGGAGAGTAGGAGAGTTCGGCAAGGATAAATTACCGCTTTCGCTAACTTATTTCTACACATTGCCATGGATACAACCGTGACCATGAAGCTGAAATACAAGAACTACCAAGCTTGTAGCGGTGCCTCTCAGAGCTGAGTGTTAGTTATTCTGCAACTGAATGTCATTGTGGATGTGACAGCAACTTTCGGGGTTACAATTTGTCACGTATGACTGTTTCTTTTCGCTGTCATTTTGTTAGTAGATAATTGTTGTATCAACGTACCTAGAAACCCTTTTATAAGATATTGTCTCGAAAACATCTGACCTTAAAGGAAGGCCCAAAGGAATTCATATACGCAGCTTCAATAATGAAGCGTTTCAGATGGAAAATATCAATGCTCGATCAAGTATTCCATTCCTCTGCAATGAACTCGTCAGTTTGCAGACATATGCTTTTACGTTTACTTGGTAATGTTCTGGTAGGCATTGTTTTGACCGCTAGATCGCGCAATATGAGCCCACTGACTAGCACTTACGCCATTATTTCAAATTCAGTCGCTATAAACTCCGAATAAATTTGGGCCCTCGATATATCATTTTAGCTGCAGCGAAGTGTTTTAAGGGGACAATGTACTCAGGAATTAGCAAATATATTTTTTTTTCTTTTAAGCACCCATAAAATCTCCATTACTACCAGTTTAAGAATGTATTTATTTTGGGGGGTTAAAAAGCTTTTAAGGCATTTAAATATTATTTAAATTCTAAATTACATTTATTTAAAGCTATCATTCAACGCCTCTTTTAAGAACATTTGTATCTCAAATTAGTTTTCTCAAAACAACATTATTGGATACTTATATACTTTTTTCTCAGAAAGTATGAGAGGCAGAGAGAGAGAGAGAGAGAGAGAGAGAGAGAGAGAGAGCTGAAGTTTCAGTATGTGTGTACGACACATGGCTAAGTTTTATGAACCACAATAATAACTGTATAATATTAGCGTCATTTAGTAACGTATAGCATTGCACATTTTCCATATTTTTAATTTTTTACTTTGAAACTAACGTTTGTTTTTTTTATAATTTCTAGTGAACTGATTTAAATAACTAAATATTTCAGGTTCAGAAAATAGCTGATTATACTAAGAATAAGCATACACATATTTGATGTCTAGTGCAAGTAATGTTAGAGTAAAAGGTACTTGAAGTCATATGCTTTAAGAGTAAATTTGATTATTTTTGTGTTAAATGAAATACTTTTTACAGACTAAATGATACAACCTATCAATGTAAACAGCCACTTAGAATAATTACCGTGATATATAGAATAACTGATATAAAACGCAGTAAAAACCATTGAGAATTTTAGGAGCAGTGGTAATTTACCACACTTAGGGTGTAATTTCCACAAGTTCATCTTATCTTGTCACCATAAGAGCAATAATTAGTATGACTGCTTATGAAGATATGGAAATTGCACCTTAAGTAAGTAATAATTTATCCATGCCGAACTCACCTGCTCGCCACTACCACCTTGCGCCCTATTCAGCAGGTGGATTTATGGCCATCCACAATAATAAACAAAATGATATTCCTTTCTGCTTCACACAGGTTTCGAAGAATACTCTGTTATAAATTGAAAGCTTTTCAGGAAGACCTGAAGAGATAAATTGGAGCTATTAAAATTGCATGGGCACTGAGTGTAGAGCAGATCGAAGTAGACATACCACAACTGAGCCGATAGACTGACGCTGTTGAAAATTTTAATTAGTACGGCACCTAATAAAGGCAGCGCGATATTAAAAATACAAGCGCTGAAACCGCGGCTGTTGTCTTGTGGTTCCCTGCGGCAGGTGGGACAAACGTCCAACCAGCGACTCCTAAAAAAACACTCCTCTCAAACACAAAAGAAACAAAAGCCGGATTCTGGTAATATAATCCCTCTAGTATCCTCTACTGTGTTACTGTATACTTCTCACTTGCCCCTAGTGTTTCTTTCTCTTCTCCATTACTTTCATTGTTTTTCTTTTCTTTTAGTTAGAACCACATATACACGCTTTGTTTTGTTTTTTGTTTTTTTTTTCAGGCAGGTTACTTGTAAAAGTAAACAGGTTATCTTTGTTCCAGAAAGAAGTAAGGTAAGGATCTCCTGAGAAGTACCAGAGTCTTGTTAACAAGTGTGTGAAACTTCATGTTTTATCTTAAACATTCTCACAAAGGAAATACACGTCCCCTGTCCCAAAATTATAACTGTCTGACGCAGTTTTAGCATCGCAGCAAAATTAAACTCTCGGCTACATAAAACTAAACTTTGGCTAAAACTTCTCAGGGACCGAAAGGGATGTGTAAAATTGTAAAAAAAACTGACGTTCTTGGGTCTATACAAGATATTTCATAAATGAATGCAATGAAAATAATGCCAACATTGACTTATTTTTAACAAGATTCTTGGACACATCAAATCTATTATTTTAAAGCAAAATGTTACAAAAATTAAAATTTTATAGTCACTGTAGCGAGTGTGTGTTACTGATAAGCATTTAAAATTAATAAAATACTTTTCATATTTTTCTGACCTATTTGCATAAACAACTTAATTTCTCTTCTAGAAAAGGTTTGCGTAAAATTTAATTTTGGATTTGTTTGACATAACCTTTTTTGTGAAAAGTTATCTGTGACATCAATTTAAAATAAAACATTTTAAGGGATACGGAAGGGATTGAAATAAATGTCAATAGAAGGTGATAGACGTGTGTACCAAGTACATATATAAATATATAATTTGTGATGAAATCTCTTCGTCAAATAAATAATTTTAGGTCCCATGAGTCAAAAAAAAAAAAACAGCAAAAATATCCGTGGGTGTGTCTGTGGACAGTGTAGCTCAAAAACGAAGAAATCGTTAAGTACCAAACTTGTTTAGTATCTTCCAAGGATGAATCACGAAGATTTTCAAGAAAATCCCTCGCCACAAAATACCCTCTACATGAAAAAAAAAGTTTGAAAATGATGAGTTTCTCAAAAATGGCTAAAAATATTTTCATTAAAAACCGCGTATTAAAGATATTTGCATCAAAAATGAAATGTATATGTTTAACTTTCTGGGAAGAGTCTTTCTACTACAATTGAAAATATATAGTAGGTAGAGAAGACATTCTATTTCACCCAAAAGCATCATACAGAGATTTCACCGGAAGTACATCTTTTAAGCACACCCAAATAAAAAAATATATGTTTAGAAAAATGTGTGTATATTATGTGTGTGTTTGTGGAAAACAAAATTAAAAATGAAAAGTACTTAAATTTAGTATCTTCCAAGCATGCGGCACGAATATTTAAAAATATCCTCCACCTCAAGCTACTCTTTAGATGGATGGTGTTTTGAAATTTTGGATTTTCTAAATCATATCTGTAACCATTTTTATTAAAAAGCTGTATGGAAAACAAAATGTACACCCTAAATCTCTTGCGAGTAGCCTCTGAGGTCCTCTTCATTCTTAATGATTTTTGCATAACCGGTAAACTGTAAGAGATAGACAAAAACTTAGAGCACAAAAAATTAGTTCTCGTTAAAACGCATTATTTGTCATATACAGATTTTCCTTACATCTATTCATTTCAGAAATATTCGCTATTGCTGCTTTTAATTTTAAAATACAAAAACGTTTGTCAAGAAGTAAGACATCATTCGTTTCATACTTATTTTAACTCCTGGACTTGTAAAGAAAAGTTACCTTTAATGACATTCGCGTAACGACAGGTTTCAAAAGGTTTGAATGTCACTTTAGTATAGTATTCCATTATTTGTATTGTAAGGAACTAAGTAATATAACTGTTTCTGTTATTATTTAACTTGATAAACATTCTAAGATAAAGAAATCAGCTCTTGTAGGATCATTTGTAATACAGATAAAGAAAGGCATGTAAATGAAGTAGATAAGAATTTTTTTTTAGTTTTTCCGTTACACAAATAGGTAGAGAAGTATTATGATAAGAGCCAATAACCAAAGTGAAGCATTCATGTTGTACAAACTTAGACATCTATTACTGACAACTGTTCCACTGCTTTTGATAATGATGACCTGGACGCGTTTCGACAATCTTGATTGTCATTCTTCAGCAGGTTTGCAGACGTCTGAGATATATCTGTCCGTCCGAGATTTGGTAGATCCGTGTTGAGTCTAGGTGAAGTTGCTCTGTACCTATTCTGGTAAGGTCTTAACCGCAGGGATGAAGGATAGTTTAGATTTGGTGATTTATAATGAAGTTTCGGGAGTTGACATTATGGAGATAGGCTCCTCAACGGTTGTTTTTTCAGAAGCAGCGATCCTTTTCCCCTAATCCGCTGGTGTTTAGTTTATTTAAATTTGTTTATCTTGGAGTTAAATTTTGACTGACCACTCCCAGCTAATTTGCTACATCAAGGGGTGCCCGTAAGGCATGATGGGAACCTGGTACTGCCTGTATCGGCGTTCAGTTGGTAAGTAGTCCCCTAGCAGTTGGAGAAGTGCGTTCTCATGTTCTCCCAATCTGGCGTAGAAATTTTGAGCCCGGCGACTAATTACATCCTCCATGTATGGGAAGGCCGAATCTTCATTTAGTAATCTCACTGGGAAAATTCGACATACAGAATACATATATTGACCAGCGTCCTTTTTTCTGTATCCGCTATAACCAGAAAAGTCAGAAGTCTGCTGCCATGCTCCACACTTCACAGGCATAGAGCATCTCAGGGACTAAGATCGCTTTGAAAAGACAACTAGAACAGGGTAAAGGGCGGTCTCTGCCCCCCTCGCCCCGCACGTGTTCACGAAAAGTTAGCCCCTGTCAAGAGTGATGCCTAGGTTTCGGATGGGATTTCGCCACTCTGTGCTTTGGCCGTGGTACGAAAAATGGTATATCTACCGGGGGGGGGGGGCTATTTCTGGTGTGCTTCTTCGACTTCTAATATAGGTACCGCTCTGATTAAAGCGACATCAGGTAATAGTGGTTGCCTTCTACAGACGCGACCTTGGCCGACCTCTGTTGGAACAACTCGGAAATATTTGCTAATTTTAAGTTTTTAGCTTCAATTTCAAAGTGTATTAATTTTAAAATGACGTCTACTGGTAGTATTTAAAAATGTTCACATTATTGCTGTTACTAACGGATTAAGATTTTTTCCCAGATATCTAACTCTGATGGACTATTGATGGCGTTTAACAATTTTATGTTTTGTCCAATTTCATGATTAGAATTTCAAAAACGGATGTGTTATAGCTGGTTTTTTCAACTGTTTAGACTTAATTATTTTAAACTTGTCTTTAAATTTATTTTGGTTTCACAAACTGAACTTTTACACAATAATTACAACTTATCTGATAAATTCCAGATTGATTTAACATATCTATAATTTTATTAAGTGGCTTATTTAAAATATTTGTCAAATTATATCTGTTGCTAGGAGCCAAGATTATGTTATATTTCTCGAACACATTTTTGAAATCTGGAAGTAATTTTGGATCATAATTTAATTGGTTTTTATATTTTTTCTTCATGTTTATTAAATATAGTGTAAATTAACTGACTATTAAATATATTTACTTTTGCTACTTCAATGATATAATGTAATTCTTTTTTTATATTTCTCTCTCGTTAAAGGTATATTAATTAATATATACATTAAACTTTGGAAAACTAGGTGTTAGTGATCTTTTGGACTACACTTATTATTTCTATGTAGTTGTCTACATGAGTAGCTTTCTGTAAATCCCAAATTGTAGCACTTGTTATTTATAAACATCTTTATATCCAAAAATGGAAGCATATATTATTTTTTTTAGATTTCCATAGAAAATTTAATTTTTTCGTCCTGAAAATTTAAAATATTCAAGCTATAATATCATCCACATTATAGATGTGGATATATTATTGAATATTTCAGGATATTATTTGGTAATTTTAATTTCCAAACAACTCAGAAGGTAGAGAAGCAACCTAAATAAAGGCGGTCTATAATCTGCGCATAAGACAATGTACCATAACGTTTATATCGCCTTAATTTGGTCCATATGCTGTGGTATATGTGGATCTGCTGCTCTGGCCCAGAACACAGGATCCAGCGCATACAGTAGCGTTCCCTGCGTCTTATGATCAACGCTCCTTGGTATGTGCGCAAAAGCCTCTGCACGCTGATAAAAGTCCGCTGAAGGTGATAATTTTACTCCGCTTTGAGACAGTACGTAGTGTCACGAGATTAAAAGGTCTCTAAGAGGTAGATATAAATTACATCAATATAATATATAAATTTTATTAAGAGGGGACAAATATACAATGGAAAGGGCCGGGCAGAGATGTTGTGAAACACGACTAAAAGCACAAAGACCTAAGTTACCATGAGCTGGCAAACGACCCAGGTGGTAGTGTACCGTTAAGGGCAGCACAATAAACCAAAGGGGTTGGAAGTTCTAATGCTCGAGAGTGGACATAAATAAGCAAATACAAACTGTTTTCTTGTTGGTCGAGCGACGCGATTTCACTTACTATGGAAGACTCGTTGGGTTAAGACGTGATATTTGAGACTGCGGTGGAAACGAAAGGGCTAAATATGGCCGCGATAGTAACTGTGTTTATTTAATACACCAGAAGACTGTCACAAGTAATAAGAGATGACGCGGTCGCGTAAAGAGTGGATAGAGAGGGTACATTTTAAAATAAATGAGTGCGTATTCGACGGCGGAAAATATCGAAGAAAACAAATAAACGAGTTCACAAATAAACGTGAACACAAAGAAAAGCACTTGTGAATTATCATACCTGAGAAAGATTACATGCCGACACATGCTTAGCTAGGGCAACCACTTCCCCACGCCATTCCATAATCTCCTAAATATATACGAGGTATTTGAACCCAGAATTGGTACATGTCTGCGCTCCGCAATCCTTTTCTCCGCCATATTTATGTTTCTCTTGAACATCTACAGTACAGACTGAAATGCCGTTGTCATTCGATTTGGCATCTGATTTTCTATGCTTAGTTTTCTATACTTTACTGTGTACTACTTTTGGGGGCTATCGCTCGATGGTACGCGTTAGATTGCTGTTATGTGTCTAGATTAGGTCAACTATAATGCACCTAATTATACAGAAGAATTTTCTTTAAATATAACAGATTTAATATTTTACATTCACATGAATTCCTCTATTCTATAACATATCACTCTTAAAATAACTAATTCATAGTAATGGAAATAATACTAACAGAAAACATTTTATTTCTCGTAAGTAGAAGGGAAATAAATGAATACACTAGACTAAACCAACAGCCAAAGCCTTTAAAACCTGGTCGCTATGTAATGCAATTTAATTTATATTCTCTTTGCAGTATCGGGAGGAAAAAACTAATAAAGATTTCACATTTGAGAAAATCTAAGCAACTAATTATTATTCTTACAAAAGCTTATTTATTTTATTCGAAATAATACTGACTGAAAAAGTTACTTTAGTTTCTCATAATTAGAAGGGGAATAAGGGAATACATTGGAATAAACCAACAGTCAAATCTTTTAAAACCTGGTCGCTATGTGATGCAATTGCGATTTTCTTTGCACTATTAGGATGATAACGACTTTGCATTTGAGAATAAGATGAACATTTTAAATGTTAAAACCAATAACAAGGAATAATTCTATATGATTAACTCTACATGTGTGACATACAATATGTTTGAAGAGGTTTAAATTCTTTGTGCCGAAAAGTTTTGTCTATTTCTTACAGTGCATCAGTCATGCGAACGTCACCTAAATGAAAATGACTTCAGGGGCTATTTCCAGAACATCAAGACATACATTGTATTTATGATTAAAATATGTTTAATATAGAATATTTTAATCAGAATCGTTAGCCAACTTTACAGAAATCTTCTACGCAATGGTTAGTTGCGGAGATTTTCCTGAAAATCTTCATATCGTATTCTTGGAAGATACTAAACTCATATACTAAGTTTGGTAATTTACATTTTTAATTATGCTGCACACACAGACACATACAGACCTTATTCTAAAATACTTGTCTGTTTTCAAGTGTTCTCAAAACATGTGTTTCCGGTGAAATCAGTATGAATTTTTGGGTGGAATACCACAACTGCTCTGCTCACGATGTATGTACATAGTTCTTGTTAGAGAAGGTGAAAAGTTAGTTAAGTTAAAAAGACAATACCAGCATTTTATATCTGCTTATACACTCAAACCAGCTTAGTGTACATGAAACACAGGGTATAGCACTTCATAAACCTTCGTAAAGGATAAGCTGTTAATGTTAAAGGAAACTAATGGGTGCTGTCTTAGTTTAAACTCGTAATAAACTAGTTACGTGGAAGTAGTAAAGCCAGAGGCTATAGCTTAATTTTACGTGATGTCGTAGGTACCCTATTGAGAAACAAACTTTATGGTGCCGTGGTGTTTATCAGTCCTAGTCCCGTATCATTTCCTTCTCAAGGCCTTCATCTTTATGGCCCTCTAGTAAGCAAAGCAGCTCTGAAAATGGAATTATCGCAGGATCAAAGGACCCAACCATGTTTTCCACTCCGAAACATGTATAAGAGTTCCTTCTGCCTAGCGAAACGGGACAATATCCGCAGCTCTGCTGCGTAGATCTTCAGAATTTTGTCGGTTTTCCTTCGTTACTTGTACACGGATGCTTTGTTGACTCCTTGAATCACTCCGTCGTTCTGGAGAAGTGGATGTGGATTCTTGGTGACGAGAATTTCACGAAGGGAACCTTAGACCGGAAGTTTCCTTATTTCAAAGCACAATTTGTGGAACGTTTGGGCAGAAAATTACATGTCTAGTACGTTGTAACGTTCTCCACGATGTATATAAAAAATTCGCTACCGAAATTTCACATGTCTGTGGGTCACTCAAATCCATTAAGGGCATTCTTATAAAGAGCTCCGTGTAAAAGACAGAGAGGGAGAAAGAAAGAGTGTGTGTGTATGTTTTTTTTTTTTTTTTTTTTTTTTTTTTTTTGGTAATGTTTAACGCCTGCTTATGGCGCCGAGGCAATGATACTAGTGATAAATGGAATGAGGTAAATCACCGGTGGAATGCAATGGCGGGGAAAACCGCAGAACCCAGAAAATCCCGTACCTGCGCCGCTTTGTCCACCACAAATCTCACATGCAGTCGCTTGGGATCAAACTCGGATCATCTAGATGAAAGGCCAGTGGTTTAACCACTCGACCATGACGTGGCCCGTGTATGTGTGTGTGTGTGTGTGTGTGTGTGTGTGTGTGTGTGTGTGTGTGTGTGTGTGTGTGTGTGAACAGCGTAACTCGAAAATGAAAACTTAGTTAAATACCAACATTTATACCAGGTGCCTAGTGTCTAGGTGTTAGTGCCTAGTATTTGATGTTCTTCATACGTTAAAAGAGTTGTAAAACTCAATGGGGCTATTTATATCTGAATAAAGGTATAAATAGTAATACAAAAATCCATTGAGTTCTGCAACTCTTAAAGCAAGAAGGAATATTTGCACAAGACAAATACGGAGTATATTTCTTACAGTTATCATTTATGCTAAAGCAGTCCAGAATAAAATTGGCTCCAGATGCTATTCCAAGAAAATTTAAAATATGCATTTTATTTGTGATAAATATATCTTAGGCATATGGTATTTTAATCAAAATCTCTAGAGGCATTTTTGAGAAAATTAATATTTTCGAAAACTTTTTCATGTAAAAAGTTAAAAGATGCCCAACTTGACTACAATCAGTGATATTTAGCGGTCTTTTCGTTTATTAGTTTGCTGTTCACAGGCACACACGCGGACATCTTTTGTTTTTAGAGGAGCTGATACTACATATATTTCCCTTAAAATCTAGACATGGAACTTTTGTGTGGAATACAATATCTTCTGTACCTACTATGCCTACTATCCACATAGTACATAGAGATATTAAATAGGGTTGTGCATGCAGTCAATAATTTATAAACTATCTACGAGTCTGTTATTACAAGAAGTATATAGCTATAGCCCCCAGTAACTTATTTTCAGTGATATTATGTAAATTTTGTGCCATTGAATTTGCCATTGTTTTGTGAAATAATTGTTACTTCCACACTGGCCTTTTATGGTATAGGAGTTGGAAAGATAGTCGGGCTGGAAAATTCCTGCCTTAGCATTGAATTTTTCAGGCTGACTCTAGCTTTCAATCATTTGTATTTCTTTGCGACCTTGAACTAACGCAAATTATTTATTTAGGCTTTCAACTTGTTGTTTTCGTAAGTTTAAGTTTAAACTACATTGTCACACTTCACTTTGCCCTGAAGGTCTTAAAATGAGTAGATATACATAACTAACGGCGCGGTTAACTAGGATAGCGGTCGGCTAGTGCTGTACTTGTGACGTCGGAGCAGGCGTACGCCAACAGAGCACTGTTTGAGGAGTAGTGCACATCAAGTAGTGATAAAGGAGTTTAGTGACCTGGCGGATAGTGTTGTACTTCACTGTGTGAAAACTGAACTTATGTAATACCTACTTATTAATGCATTCACCATAGCTGTCAGTTGTCATTTTTTTAAATATAGTTCCGGAGTCTTGTTTTGTATTTCTTTTCCTTTTAATTTTCTTTTTTTAGCTTTTCTTTTCAGTTTCATACAATTCCTGTTTACTTGCCATGTTCTTTTTACTTACACATACACTGATATAACCACATTTACAAACACACATGAACCCGCGATCCCCTGCGCCGCGAAACTCCAAAGCTAGTTTACTTGAGCTACCTCGACCATGGGAACCGGCAATTACAATGTAAAGCGTAACACAGACTAATTAAAAACGCTTAATAAATATAATATAGAGGTGGTAATCATTTGCTATTCAAGAGAGATATGCTACCAAGTTGAGGATGGAATGTTTTTGCTATATTTTCTTCATAATACTCGTATTACAATGAATTAAACTTAATTATAAAATTCGGTTATTTCATTTCTCACTAAAATAATCTAATTCTAAATGATGCAGATTCCAATATGAAATATTTGTGTTTGATTAATTAGATTTTATATTACTTTTGTTAATAATACAGGCACCTGTGGGCGTCGCAAGAGGGGTTGGAGTATATATTATGTTTATTAAGCGCTTTTAATAAGTTTGTCTTATGTTATAATATTGCCTGCCTTATCGTGTTTCAGATAACAGGGGAGAAGGTTCTAGTGGAAAATATGATTTAATAATTAAGCAATTTTAAGTTTCCCATCAAAGGCAACAAACCTTGGCTATGCTACTGGTTTAACAACTGAACACAATCGTGTATAATTGAAAATCATTCTTGGTGTTCTTAAAAGCAGGTTTACTGAGAAAAGAGAGATACCGTTCGGCGGAATGACGTCACAGAGCAGGTAAGCTGCCGATCGCTGAACTAGAAGACCAGGATGTTGCTTACAATTGGCCTTTGAAGTACATTTCAGGGTTATCGAGATCCCCTTGACGTTAGGCTGGGTACATGAGCTGTGCATAGGTAGTTCAATTCATGTTCGAAGACACCGATAAACCGTACACCCTTGTTTCGGATTGCACTGTATTCTTCTAATAACTCTACATTTGATATTTTGTTTCAACATAAAATGTAAATCTTCCAGCTCACAAATTAACGTAATTAGCTGTCGTAATATGCTTCCGTACAAGAGGCTTAATATTGCTGGTTTCTAGTTACTAATATATTTCTTAAAATTTAAGATGTTACTGTTTTATTTTTACATTCATCAATTGCATATACAACAAAAGTTTGGTGCATATGAAGAATAGCCGTTTAGGTTGGTAGGTGAATGGCACCACTCCTCTTCAGCGCCCCCGGCTAAGTGATTTTTTGACGCCCGCTTTCACTACTTGTGGCACCGCAGGCGATGACACTGGTGATACATGGAATGAAGATGGAGCACCGGTGGAATGCAATGGCTGGTTAAACAGGAGAACCCGGAGAATACCCGGCCCTGCGCCGCTGTGTCCACCACAAATCTCACATACGGTCGCTTGGGATCAAACCCAAGTCGTCTAGGTGAGAGGTGAGCGGCTAAACACGCGCATTTTCTTTTAATTTGATTATACTCCACTTGTTGAGAAAAGGAGCAATGGCCTGATTAGCACTCCTTTTCAAATGATGTAAAATGCTAAAATTTGTGGAACTTTCAAGGGAATGGGATGAGCTATCAAGAAAAGTTCTGTTTTATTATGCATGTATTAATATTTACTTCATATAACACGCATTTGGTAGAATCTTGTCAATTTATTACAAATTTAGTTGCTGTAAATTAAAGCATACAAAAGCACTCCCAAAGTATGTTTTCGTTAACCAAACAAACATAAGAGGGAAAACACAAAGACGATTATGGAACTAAAGTAAACTAATGTTATAATAATTATTCCATAACCCTCCATTTCTGCAGGAGGTGGTGTTTACAATCGTGCCACTCTAACCGGAGTTGTACCTACTGCTCACCTTGGCCACGACTTCTTCATAGACCGCTATTTGTTTGTCAGATTCGAACACAAACCAATAGGATATTGGCGGACTCAGAACTGTTGAGGAACACAAATGCTGAAAAGTTCCGCCAACATTAAATAAATAAACATACCAAGAGAC
The DNA here is from genome assembly GCA_030762935.1 of Hymenopus coronatus. Classification (NCBI taxonomy): domain Eukaryota; kingdom Metazoa; phylum Arthropoda; class Insecta; order Mantodea; family Hymenopodidae; genus Hymenopus; species Hymenopus coronatus. The sequence continues at coordinate 53,716,036 of CM060887.1, read as the reverse complement.
ACTAACGGTATCGGCCCATTTTCGTGCACCGAACTGTAGATTAGGCTGTTACAGCTTGGGTGCGCACCAAAAGAGCATCGAGGTACTCACTTCTCACAGGGGTCTGCCTGTAATACAGCTGGGAGTTAAGGGCAAGCTATCGTCACGTCTGAATGAACTGGAATGAAGCGGCATGAAGAATAAGCCTATGAAATACCTTTGCCTATTGACGTATTGGCTATCACTTTATCTATAACGGGGCTCCGAGGTTTGTGGTTGAGTGCGTACGTGTACTCTGACTCATACGAGTAGATTTAGAACAGATTAATGATATTGTCACCGGATGTGGTAACCCACCTTGATCCTGATAATTGCTTAGTGCTGCATACCACTAGTCCAAAAAGTTGATGAACATAAGAATATAGATTTTATAAGAATGTATGATTAAGCCGAAATAAAGAAGTATGCGCAAATAAATGTCCGATACTTTATATATTTCCTAACATCCCTCAACAGCATCCACTACTGTATTAAGATACCGAGATTTCATCTGAAATATATACATTGATGTCACCTAAATCAAAGAAAACCACTTTTACAAAAAGGTCCTTGTGTGTCTGTGAATAACATACTTAAAAATAAAAAAATCGGTAAATACTAACTTGATATTTAAGTATCTTACAAATGTTTTCGAAAAATCCCCTACACAAACTACATCTTATATGTGCAACTTTTAAAATTGTTGGAATTTCTCAAAAATGACTCAGGGAATTTGGATTAAAATGCCAAATATTAAAAATATTTATATGAAAAATATTCTAAATTTTCTGGGAATAACCACTAAAGGCCTCTTTATTTCGACTAATTTTTGTTAACCATAAAATATAAGAGATAAACAAAATGTGACTCTACAAAACATGTACATGTCGTTAAAACACAACTTTATGTCAAAAACATTTGTTTTTTGTGAAGTTAAACAACTTCCGAGATATTACTTCATATTGATTTCTATTTTAAAATACATTTAGGGGAAGGAGGGGTAATGGCGTTCACTTAAGGAAAACTTAGCAGCAAGCTCTCAAAATATAGCTAAACATATGGATTATTGGTGTAACACAGTCATTCAATATTTTTATTTACACAAATGAATAAATTTTATTAAAAAAATCACACTATAGGAATTAAAATTAAATTATAAAACTATGCAATGCGCGCGATTGCCCGATGCTTGAGGGTAATGGCGCTCAGTCTGGGTAGCTCAAAGGTTTCACAAATGACATAATTTTGTGGTTTATCAACTCCTCTACAATCTTTATGGGTCCAACTTGCACAAATGGTGCATCGGAAACAAACTTCACCATTTCGACCAAACTCTCCACACGCCACACAAATATCTTTACTATCGCTCTCCTCACAATCAGGAAATGGATTTGGAGTGATGTCGTCTAGTTCGTCTTCATCGCAAAACTCTTCTTCTTCTGAGCTTTTGTGTTCTTTCTATTTTTTTTTTTTTGCCCTATATGCAGCTGGTGTGATGGACCTCTTTTGTCCTTTCTTAGATTTTGAAGAAGACGCAGCTGAAATTAGATTATTGGTCTGATTCCTTTAGGTTCTGGCTTCTTTAAACTTAAATTGGAATACCTTCCAAGTAAATCGTAGAAGCAATATTTTCCATTCTCTCACTTCTCTTTGCAAAAGTTATTTTTGATCCCAATTTGATTTGCATATACCAAAACAATCTTCCCTGATTCTATCCTATCCGTTATTGTGCTGAAAGTGAATATTGAACTGTTGTGTTCCATGTCTTAAAGAAGCTCTCTAATTTACTGTTCTAAATGCTGCTTCCATTGTTTTTAATAACCATGTTACCTGTCCCTTTTCCTTGGCATCTGTTAATAAATTAATGAATAATATGTAAATATTGTAATAAGATATTATCATCTGGATTATTCAATGAGTTTAATAAACATAAAACGAAGGTATTTTAATTAAGAGCCCAAAAAGTTAATTTTAATAATTAACATTCACAAATATTAAGTTAAAAGTTAATTATAAAATACTTGCTAATTTTAATAATTTATACTTTAGTAATAGGCATTTTAAGAATTAGGAAAATTCATATTAAAATGCTTTATTTTTCTTTATAGAATTTACAAGAAACCTTATAAACATATGGTAAGTAATGCTGCCATTGCCCTCCATGACCATTTTGGAATTCTTTGCCAATAGTGAAGAAATCAAAATACTTTTTAAACTTTGCAATAAATTAATGGAAAGCAATATGCATCCCCTTTCTCAATATGATGACTGTCATGGACAGAGAACAATGTATAATCACATACCTTCACGTTTATACACTCTATAATAAATTCTCGCTGAAAATATTCTTGCAGATTAGAACAAAACTTCTTCCCTCGCATTCACCATTCAACTGCTACGAACTCATTAAGAGTGCCACAAAATGTCAGTAAATCCTGGACAGGTCAAACTCTCAACTAAGCCGAAATACTTGTATGAGCGCCATTACCCTCCGTTCCTTTACCTTACTCAAGCGGAAAGTTGTTATTCGTTTTTCTTTAGTTTTACTTCTGGTTATGCAAAGACAGCTGCATTTCAATGGCATAGCTTAATATCACTGTTAAACTTTAGCTTAGTGTATTTCCGAATTTCTCAACTACTTAGCATAACTAATTAGGCAATTTCTACTATTTTTATCTCGATTAACTGAACTAGACAGACGCAAGTTTTGTAAGTATAATTTGCAGAACAGGTAGAAAAATTATGTGAATGGAAAACATCAGATTTTATTCTGTTAATATCTCGTTATTTTACATAGTTCCTAAAACGATACTGAAAGCTCTTAGTAGGTGTTTCAATATATACTTTCCTACTCAGAGATTAGCACATAGCTCAGCAATCAACGCTTATTAGTGAATCATTAGAGTTCATAGCACTTTCAACAATGACGTCACATTCCACAATCATTCTGCTGGAGAGTGGAAGTCACTTTGCAACTTCTTAACCTCAAAGGTAGACACGAATGCCCTACATCAGACTGTTCTAGCGGAATGGGCGTGATAGAGCAGCAGTGTACTCACGATTTGAAGAGTCTTCTGGCTGCATGCAATACAGTTCGGAATCGAGACAAATTTTCGTCACGCTTGAATTGAATGTTGGAATAAAGTAGCAGGAAACACTTTGATCTTCAGTTAGAACAATATTGACTAACACAGTCCCCCTCCAATTGGGCTTCCAGCTTTATTTCTGCGTGGCTGTACCCTTTACACAGACGGGCAGAGTTGGGACATCACTAACTATATATTTTTAAAGAAAATAGTATGCTTTCAGACAGTTGCAATCCCCATTATTTATCTTCTTAATGTCTGGTGTACTTCTTCAAGTTTCTAAACAATGATTTGTGGTGGATCGTTCTTATATTAATAGTGTTAGATAAAATGTTTATTAAAACGTTATGGTGACATCCCTCGTGCCTAACTGACTCATATAGCTATTAGCTCATTAATTAATTTAATAACCTCAATGATGTATTGAATACAAATATACGAGTACGGCATACAGCTGCAAAAATGTTCCTCGCCTTGAAATTGTAACAAATTTTATTATAGCATATTTTATGTCGTTTATTTCAATATCACATAAGTAAATAATCTGATGTGTTCCGTTCGCATAACTTTCTCTAGTTGTTCCAAATACAAACTATTCTTAAAAAATATTATACTTTTAACTACATTATGCTAATAGGAATAAACTGGTCTTATTACTTTATTCATTGTAGGTAGAGAAGAAACGAGGCAATTCATTATACTAAATCAATAGTGACATATTTTAAAAGCTGGTCGCTATGGAAATAGTTAAGGTTTCAATTCACTTTGCATGGTTCCGTTTGAGAAAAATTAATAAAACTGAAATAAATAACAAGGAATATCTCAAAAACGTGCAACTCTACAAGAAAAGCGTATATGACATAAAACATGTGTTTTAAGAAGGCCAAAAGTTTTTGAGCAATAAGTTTTTGATGGCCTCTTACGTTTAAACATTATGCAAAATCTCCTTCCAGAATGAAGAGGTGTTCGGAGGCTATTCCCCCAAAATTAAAAAAAAAATTATTTGTGATATAAATATTTTTAAAATACGTTATTTTGATACAAGTTGTTAGAGCTATTTTTGAGAAGAACAAAAATTTCAAAAAGCTTTACCATACAAAGGGTATTTTCTAGTGGGGCGAGTTTTTTTTTTAACATCTTCAAGCACATTCTTCAAAGATACATAAACATAAATACCAAGTTTGGTATTTAACGGTCTTTTCGTTTTTGAGTAGTGCTATTCACAGGCACACTTACACACACAGACACACACACTATTCTTCCGGTAAAATCTCGACATCGAAATTGTGGGTAGAATACAATACCTTCTCGAGCTAATATATTCATTGTATGTACATACTGATAGAGAAAGTAAAAATTAGTATCTGTTCAGTATGGATAATAAGATCTCTTAGCGGCAGAAGTAGTTCAGAATTTATTTTGTTTTTCCTTTCTCTGTAGTTACGAAAACACGTATGTATACTCATTTGACAGATGAAATCTGTATGGTAGGAGCATCTGAGCAATGTATTGAAATAGAACCTTCAAAGGTATTGAGAGATGTAAATTGCTATTTTATTCAAAACCATTGAAATTGAAAGCAAGTTCCTCTTGTATCATTGGACAAAAGGACCTATCTCAATTTTACACTAAAAATACATCGGTAAACTCATGAATAACATTCAGTAAATTTCCAAATATTCCACATTCCTGGGGAATTGTAATTGCCAACAGCAAACGTAAGAATAATATATGAAAAATATACTATGTTTTGATATTGTGTAATTCTCTTTAGTAAAAACTGTAAAAAGAAAATATTGAGTCCGTTCTGCCCGCAAGCAACAAATTCGGTACCTACTTTTTTGATGCTCTTACTTGTAGACATATAATTTATGAGCATTGTAAAAATTCTACTATGTGATGTATTTAACTATTTATTGTAGAAAAACTTTTAAACGCATTTGACCATGACTGTCTTACTTTAACCGAAAGATCACCTTATATGAGTAGTACGTCGTTTAAGGTTATAGTCAAAGAAAATGAGCTAATATATTACAAATTTGATGATAAAAAAAATCAGCACAAGTGGTACAAATAGATAATCAATAACAAACGTTTTCTTAAAATTTACTGTAGGAAATACAATTTCAGACCAATAACAATATCGGTTGTGGATTTATTGTAGACCGCATTTGTGGATATTCACACTGGTTTGACGCAAAGATCATGAACCTGGACTTGACCTTCAGCCGTCCCTTTTTACACCTCAACTATCAAATTCAATACAATACCTGTCACCAAATATCCACCTCACCATAGAGGGAAAGGGAAGCTAACACGTCAAAAACAACTTTTTCAGGAAAGAAAACACTTCAATTCTACCAGAGCAAAAGAAAGAAAGGAAGAAAAAGCTAGACAACAAAAATACCCGCCCCTGCGCCGCTTTGTCCACCACAAATCTCACATGCGGTCGCTTTGGATTGAACCCGGGCCGTCTAGGTGAGAGGCGAATGGTGTGACCACTCGGCCACGGCGCGGCCCAAAAATACTTGGGTACAGCAATAATACCTAAAGTCGCAAATTTGCACACTACTAGTTTACCTTCATTAAGGAGACATGTCATTTAAAGTAATCAAATTTTGTATGTTTATATTTGTATTGCATTTTTCTCTGATACTTATTCTATGTGGCCTCTAAATTTTATTTCGAAATATCATCAGAATGACTGCGCATGAACGGTATATGGTGAACAAAGCGGCATCTCTGCAGGTTTTTTTCGTGTTCTCCATTCGTTTCAACAATTAATCCACCCTGAGCTTTCCTTTCATCCATTTCTCAACATCCTCTTCTTCACCCTTATAAAGGTCGTGAGGTGAGAAGTGAACAAACCTTGCGCATAGAGGAAATAGCTTTTCCTTCCCTCCCTCTCTGCTACGGCTGAGAATGGGAATGTAGGCGCCAGCTTGGTGCGAACTGCGCTAGCGCGTACTTCATTCTTCTTCTGCGCATACAAGTTGGCGCAACTTCTCCCACCACCATCCCTTCAGGTGGGACACAACAGCGCAAATTACGATTTTGGTCTCATCTCGTCTCACGAGCTATACTTACGGATCGACTCCCCAATATCTACTGGTTCTTCACTCGTTTCAAATTTCGTCTGTTCCTCAACAGACCTATGGCCCTAAACAATCGTGCATAAGTCAAAAAGCGGAAGTTCTACATACTGATATATATTCCACCAGGAAAGCTTTATATTTCATAAAATGCCTTAAATTGCGTTCCCATAAACCACAAGTAATCATTGTTTTGACAAAGCAGAGAAACTTTTTGCATGCACCAGTTTTCTAAACACAGTCTATGTTACCTTCAAGTTTCATATGGATTTTTCTAAAATGAAGAAAAAAATTGTGATATGAACATAAAAATTTTCCATCTGAAAGTTTTAGTACGTTATCTCCGAGCACTAAGTATCGTACATACATAATAGACATAGAAAGGTATTATATTCCACCAAAAATAGAAATCCGAGATTTCACCAAAATATATGTTTTGAGGACGCTTAAAACAATATAAAAAGCATTTTAGAAAAACGAATGTGTGTATGTACTTGTGGGTGGACAGCAAAGCTCAAAAACGAAAAACCATTAGATATTTAATATCATTTTTGAGCATAAGGCTTTAAATTATATATTTTGTACATCATAATTATGATTTGAAGATCATCCAGCCAATATTATTGTATAATCCCTTATGCTTGTACATACTTTAAATACCAAACTTGGTTGCGAAACGAAGATTTTTATAAAAAATAAAATGTATATTTTGAATTTGTTGCGAATAGCTTCTGAAGTCTTCTAAATTCTGAACTACCTTTGCATTACTTCAAAATTTTAAGAGATAGACAAAAATTTACTATTCAAAACTAATAGATCCTATTAGACACAAAATTTATGTCATATACATTTCATAAAGAGCTAGCTGATTCCGAGATATTCCTTATTCATTTTAAAATGTCCTGTGTTTAGATTTCCCTCAAATGGAAAGTCATTATTCAATTGTTCATCGTACAAACAAAAGAGGATCTCAATTACATCACATCATGACCTGCTTTTAAAAGATTTACTAATCGCAACCTTATTTCCCTTCTACTTAGAACGAATTGAGCAATACAACCATTTCTACACTTAATGATCGTGTAGGGAATCCAAAAATATCTGTAACCAATGTGCACCCAATCGTTCAGTGTGTAGTGTGCAAATAGAAACCAACCTGACTTACACCAGTTTAAACTCAGGTCATGTAGGATTTTAAAGGTCGCACAGACCATGTTTTTTTAAACATGTTTACATGAAAACTTTTATATGCTAAATTTTCTAAGAATAACCTAAGTATTCTTCTTTATTTGAAAGAAGTTTTGAATAATTTAGTATGTCTCCAAAACATTAAACATAAACTCGATTGTATTACCCAAAAAACGTAGTTATCTTGAAGAGCATAATTGATTTAAAATAAATGTTTAATGCTATAAAAGATATACGAGATAGGTGTTGTTATTTCCAAACTGTTCAATGCTTTGTCATTATTTTTAAGACTTGTCAATATTCAGTTGCTTTTTACAATATAATAGAAATAAATAATAGCTTACAGAAGTTTTATGAAAATAAAGATGGTAGTGAGAAAGTAAGCTGTAATTAACGTATGAGATGAGATTTTCCCCCCTTTTTTATGCACAAAAACATCACGCTTTAGGTCATAGAATTAATTTGGCCAAAACCATTGGCAGTATGTATTTTTAATTTCACTATTAGGTTCACAGTACCATGCGCGCACCTTTTCTTGGGCACTCAGCTCGTCTTCATTCGGTAGGTTTCGCGCAACTTCGGAAGCACAGCTCAGCGACAACATTGGGCCATGAAGTACCTATACACTCTATTATAATAGTGTTATAGTTTTTATGCTAAGATTTCATTCCGTCTGTGTATCCCATAGATCCCAGTGCACGTGCATTGTGTTTCGTTTCATAATTTAGCTATCTTGCGGTAAATTAGATGTCATGTTTAACATAATGGCCGAGGGCCTCTTTCTTTGCGGAAAGGTAGGCAAACGACCTCTCTCTTCTTCCCCTCACTACCCCGAAAATCTAGTGCGCAAGAAAAGGTACACGCGTAATAGATAGAGGTCCATTCTACTAAGACATTTGATACCGAGATTTTAGATACATACATTTTGACACCCTTACAATAAAAAAGCATTTCAAGGAAATAGTATGTGTAAGGGATACTAGCTCAGTAATTTCTGAAGATGTCATACGAAGATTAAAAAAAATCGGTTGTGTTATATTCACATGGCTTTCTATACATGTCTGTAACAAATTATTTTTAAAAAGCTTATTCTTCTTCTACTCCATGCAAATCGGATAAACATTAGCAGAAATGGTTTTATTACTTGCTTCCTTGTCAATAGAAGGCAAATAAGGGAGTATACCAGGTTAAAGCGATAGTGAAAGAATTTGAAAGCTGGTTGTCATGTGGTTGAAATCAGTGTTAGTTTTTTTTTTGTTTCTTTTTTGTTTTTTTGTTTTTTTGTTTTGTTTTTTGCATTGCCAGGAGTTGACAAATTCCTGTATGTGAAAAGTTAAAGTATTTAAAAACGGAAACCAATAACAAGGCTATTTCCAAAATGGCCAACTCCACAAAAAATGTATATTACGTAAATAGTGCATTTTATCGAGATCTACATTTTTGTGTAGAAATTTTTTGTCTATCCCACACGGTTTACCAACAATGTAAAAATTCAGCACAATTCATCCAGAACAAAGAGGTCTTTAGAAGCTATTTCCAGAAAATTCAAAATATAAATTTTATTTGTCGTGTAAATACCTTTAAAATTGGGAATTCTAATCAAAATCGTTAGAGCAATGTTTAAGAGAATCAAAATTTACTACATTTTTTACCATGTAAAGAGTTGGGGCATTTTCTTAAAAATCTTCGTGACGCACCCGTAAGAAAGAGATAGAAACTTACTAAACACACCACAAAAAAAAAAAAAAAAAAAAAAAAAAAACCATAGGTCTGATGATAACAAACAATTTATGTCATAGACATCTTTTTCTTAGAGTTGACCATTACCGAAATATCCCTTGTTATTGATTTTAATTCTATAATACTTAACCTTTTCTCATACGCGAATTTATCAACAACTGGCCATTCATCTAACAACAGCTTTAAAATCATATGTCTATCGCTGTGGACTAGTGTACTCCCTTTTTATTTCTAAGAAGTAACTAATACGACCATCTTCTGTTGTTCTTGATTAGCACAAAGTAGAGAGAAGGATAAGGTTTTGTGGAAATGTTTTGTAGCAGAATAGTTAGAGAAATTCATATGAATGGAACACATCATATTGTTTTAAGTTTGAAATACTACGGGATTACAGAAACTTGTAGATATATTTTTCTTTACGTCCTTATAATAACTGAGATAAAAGGCTGAAATACCATATAGTATTGTTTATTATTGTCATATACAAACACAACGGAGCGTTAAACATACAGAATAATCAATAGCACCTAGAACCGCTAGAGGGGACAATAGCTCAAGGCGATCACACCTGTGTGGTTGCTGGTCAGAATACAGACCTGCAAACGCATATACTATGCTAGAGTTGGAAACTCATGTGAATTAGTTATAGTGCTTTAGTGTTAATCGCATAAATTATTAATTTATAACATGTTTAATAAACTCTTCAAATAATATTATTTAGCTATATGCAATTTTGTGTCTCCAAACCAGTAAATCAAACTGAACCTTTCATTTGAATTATTTTTCGTACTCTAACACTACCATATGAATATACAGGCTGTTCCAAAGCGACACCAAACAAAGATAGCAGTCGATAAGCTTACACTTTGACTTGTCCCAAACTTGATGTCACAACTCTCAAACTCTTCTATTTAAAGTTTACGTATGTTTAAAAATTGCACACTTTTGGGATTAGGCAGCGAACGAACAACGGTTGTCTTACGACACGTAAACAACCTCAGAATGTGGTATCCGAAACGCATAGCAAAACCCATGTGCTCGCTTCCCATTACTAAGGTGACCAGTGCCGTGCCGGCGTGTCTATCAAACCACCCCTACACCACGCGACTGGGACCCAGTGGTTTATGCTAATGGCTGGCTGGTTTTGATATTTAACTCTATGCTGATTAGTTTAGCATAAACCACTACCTCATGAGTCCAATGAGAGTATTGCTATTGTAACAGTCTCTACCTGCACTTTCGTAATGTCTAATCTGTTCGTTGTCCTGGTTTTCTGTAGATTTTGCAAGTTTCTATTTTAAGTTGGAAATGGAAGAAGTTTACTGCAGAATCCATATTAAATACCTAGTTTTTTGCTTTCTCTACATGTTATAAGCACGTAGTTTATAGAGAGGATATTGCATTGCACCCAAAAATTTGATACCGAGATTTCACTGGAAATGCATATTTTAAGGACCCCTGTATTGCAGTGTTATCGTTTGCACCACATCTGGGACGCCTTATGCGGTGAGCTCAGACGTTGGGTGCCTTGTGCGGTGGCCTTATCCCCACACTCAAAAACACCAAATGCTGAGTTCTCTGCTTCGACCTCAGATTGAAGACGTTGGCAAGACTCACTCCACTACCTATGAGTAGACCCACGTACCTGGCGAGGTGAGTCTTTTACCGTTGAATATTGCCTTGGTGTTACTCAGCCTGCACGATGATTGACTCTCTCGGGGTGGTGCAGCTAATGGAAGTAGTTCGGAGAGTGATCTTATAATAATTAAAACTTACGTAACTTTCCTGGAGTTTATTTCTTACTAGGAGAAGCGAGATAAGCACTTTTGCTTTACAATTGTGCTAACTTGTACACTTGTTATGAACTTTAACACTTGGCTGATCACACGTAAATATAGTTCCTTCTTCGTCCTTAATTCTGCGTTATACAATATACTTTAACACACGTCACTAACTTTAAAGATACCTAGAGCACTGGAGACTACTAAGCTTTCGTTACACGCTACACTGTTTAACTTTGTGTGAAGAAGATACGTTCAGCCCGACAACCGACAGCATGACAGAGACAGACAGATATCAACAGACTGCAACAGACAGCAAAACAGACAGCCCCGATGTGCCTTCTTGGACTCTTTATATACTAAAAATACCGTCATGGTGGCCTCTTTCTGATTGGTCAGAAAGGCAGCGCGATTGACGTAAATATTACCAAAGAGTAAATTTTCTCTTCCCAGGGTGCACTGCAAACCTCACTCTTATACAATGAAGAATTACCGTTTTCCGAATTTTAAGGTTTATCCCCGTTGTATCGTGATTGTCCGTGACTGGACAAAAGAAACCTTTCTAACAAACGCACTTCTCACCCTTTTCTACTATCTTGGCGTCAGTTTTATATTTCTTCTCCAGCTGAAGTTACTCTGTTAAATACATTAAATTGCACTCTTTTAGCTTTACGCTGATTAATAATTAATAACTAATAATAGTTTTGATAGGGAAGCTAACTAACGGTCTCAGTATAAAAAAAAAAGCATTCCTAGAAAAAAGGTCCGTTTATGTGTGTGTCCGTGAACACGATAACTCAAAATGGAAAAGTCGGTAAAATACCAAACTTGGTATTTAAGTTTATTATCTTCCAAGAATGCGACAGGAAGATTTTCAGGAAAATCCCCCCATCACAATCTACCCTTTACATGGAACAACTTTTGCAATTTCTTATTTTCTCAAAACCGGCTCTAACGATTTGGATTAAATTGCCGTATATTAAAGATATTTATATGACAACTAAAATGTAGGTCTTAAATTTTCGGGGACAGTCTCTAAAGACCTCTTTATTCTGACTGAATTTTGCTGAAGCTTACGTAACTTCTAAACCGTAAGACATAGACAAAAACGTATTACACAAAAAATGTAGATCAAGTTAAAAATACAAAACTTATTTTATATACTTTTTTCGTGCAATTGACAATTTCTAAGATACTTCTTGTTATTCGTTTCAGATTTAAAATACTTAGAAATTTCCCTGTGAGAAAAGTATAAACTCCTGGGCTAGCACAGAGACGGACTTCAACCACATGACAACCGGCTTTTAAAGGATTTGACTATCGTTTAACCTAGAGTATTCGCTTATTTTTCCTTATACTTACAAGGAAGTAAGTAATTAAGACTTTGTTTATCTCGGTTATGATAAGGTAGAAAGAAGAATATGCTTTTTAGCAATAATTTTTTGTAGCAATGTAGAGAAAGTTATGTGAATGGAACATATCAGATTTTTAAGTGACTTATTTTAACACAGCACTTCAGCATAAACAATACTTGAAGTTCACCACCTTGTGGTATGAGTAGTAAAATTGTTGGTGCTGTGTAAGGTTATTTGCATGTAAAAGAACCCATACTTTGAAGAAAAGCGGTAGCTTTAAATATTTTGAATTATCAGGTTACACACATTTCATTGTGAATGGCAGTCACTTCACAGTTTATGACACTATGCAAGGAGAACCTGATAAACGTGAACAAGGAAAAACCAAACCCTATGATCCCTAGTTTGGTAGACGAATATATTCCAGTCCAACAATAATATAGGCACAAATGTTTCCACAATGTAATCAAAAAATATATTAGGTTATTCTTATTCCGCTGTTGGCTCGTGAAATGTATGATTTTTAAAAGGTAATCGCCGCAACAAATTATTGTTAAAAAGCTTATTCTTCTATTTCTTTCATGCTAATCGAGGAAAAATTAGTAGAAATAGACTTATTACTTGCTTCCTTGTAAGCAGAAGCGAAATTAGGGAGTACCATAGGTTAAAGTGATAGTCAAAAGCTGGTTGCTATGTGACGGAACTTCCATTGTTTGCATGGACACGAGTTGACAAATTCCTATATGAGAAAAGTTTTCTAAAGCTGAAACCAAAAGAAGGAATATCTTAAAAATGACCAACTCCACGTAAAAAATGTATATTACCTAAATTGTGTTCTTTAACGTAGTCTACATATTTTGGGTGGTAAGTTTTAGTCCATTTCTTTCGCTTAGCGGTTATGCAAAATTCCGTAAAATTCATCCAGAATAAAGTAGCCTTCAGAGGCTATTCCCAGAAAAAATAGATTTTTATTGTCAGATAACAATCTTTAATATATGATATTTTAATCAAAATCGTTAGTCATTTTTAGAACATTTTTGAAAAAAGTTCCATGTAAAGGGTAGTTTGGGGTGGGAGGATTTTCTTGAAAATTTTCCTGTCGCATCCCTGGAAGGTACCAAACCTAAATACCAAGTTTGAATTTTAACGGACTTTTCGTTTTTGAGACACACACACACAGACACATACACGGACATTTTTCTAATTTTTTTTTATTCAGGGGATATCAAAACATGTAATTCCGTTGAAAACTCTGTATCGAATTTTTGGGTGCATTACAATACCTTCTCTATACACTATGTGCATAGTACGTATAGAGAAAGTAAAAAGACACTGGCCGGCTTACCAACTCCTCAAAGCCCTCTTTCACGACAGGCTTTCTGTCCATTAGTTACCACGTATTGATTAACACAGTATATACGTATGTAAACGTTATTTTAAGTAAACATCTGCATGGATGATTTATTCCTGGATTACTGCAGTCTGAAGTGTAACTCCAGATTTATTTGTACACAAACTGATATCCAATGTTTTGCCTCCAAACACTTACAAAATAGTAAACGTAGCATAGAGCAGCGGTTTCTAGGGAGAGTATAAACTCCTGAAGGGGTTATTACAGAAGTTCCTTACCTTGACTCCTGATATCCCCACGGGAAATTGCTAGCAGGCCCCGGAAATTGGAAGATGCTACAGAGATGTGCTTGAAATTTCAACTTACCTGTAAGAGAGAGAGAGAGAAAGAGAAACAAGAATTAAAACCGCAAGAAAGAAATGAGGCTTTGTAGATAGAACGCTTTATCTGCCTTCCTATTACTGCAGCATGAACTTTACCATCCAGGGTGTTGCTTTCGCATTATGAAGAATAAAGTTTGTGGGTTCTCTAACGTGTTTTGGAATACAAACCTTCTTAATTGGAACTGAAAAAATGTGTATAACCTTACGGGAATTTTTTATACTCATTAAGGATTAATGGGTAGGTATTACTTACATAATTTATTTTTCGTAGAACAAGTTAATTTTCCATTCGTTTTTCTTTAAAATAGACTGGTAGTCAAAAAATTGACGATCACATTTTTATGGTAAATAACTTCTTAAATGCTTTAAGCATCTAAATAGAGTCAACAATTAGCTCCTCTTTCCTTACTTCGGACTCTACAGTCATTCACTCTGGAATACACCTGTTTCCTGGCATACTGTATCATAAAACAGGTTATTTTCCAAAACTACAGTTTCACGTCTTCAAAATGTTCCACACATCTCAGTTTTGCTTTCAATACAACTAGAGTTTGTCATAATGTGCATAAGTAATTTCTATCATATTAAAAAATAAAAAATAAATCTAATACCAATAGTATTGTTAAAGTTATATTATATAAAAAATAGTTAATTATAGACATTAAAGTCTCTAAGCTTTTTTTAAAAAATTGTAGTAATTCAGTAATCAAGGGTATTTAAATATCACTGTTTAAAGCTTTTGTGTAAGACCCGAGCTAAAGAAATGGAATTTTGTGGAATAAAATTATCCTAAAAGTATTATAAACAACCGAATGTTTTGGAATACTGCTAAAACTCGAACATGCCAAATAATTTCTCAAATGTGGAATATTTTAGTTTTGAAAATATGTTTGCACAATAACACTTATGAAATAATTTATATAATTAATATTATATGATATAATCAATATTATATAATTAAATGAAGCTTAATGAAAATTGCAATTTTCCGAAAAATCTAGATGGAAATAGAGAAATTTGTAATTTCACTCCGTTTCTCCTCTCGGGCCCAATCCCTTGGTATAGGCTAAATTTAAAAAGTTTGTTTTCTTGTTTATCCTTGTGGATTAACACAAGTATAATATTTTAAATGTAATCTCCATAAAACACAAGAAGTGCTTTTAAATCCAATTACAATTTATTGAGATTATACTATGTCATTCACCCTTTATAAAGCGATCCAATTTATCAATCAGTGTTAAAATCCTGTAACGCTTTTTGCCTCGTTTGTTTTACTTAAAGTAATTTTTCCCTACTTGACATTTTTATTACTTCAGGACGCTCTATGTAAAAACGGTTCAACGTAGAAAATTTATGTTTTAACGATGATTAATATTGAAACTGTCATTTATATTAAATACAATACTTTGAGTTTGAAAAATAAAAAATTTAGATGTTTTTTAGACTTGGAAAAAGCAGGGTAATTACTCTAATGAATAATGACAATTTTTTTATACTTGGTATTAGGTATATAGAATATCATTGTCAAATTTGACCTTAAGCAGATTAGTTCAGGAACTCAGCATACTTTGCAAATTTATATAATAAAATAATTTTTTTTATCCAAATCGAACTCAACTGTTTTGTATTACAAGTCAGTTCTTACCTTTTTACTACTAGTTTTAGAAAGTATCGTGTTTAATCCAGAAACAAATGATTAGATTTCATGGAAATACAAATTTTGAGATGCACTAAGCCTCACAGAGCAAACTAAAAAACGAAAAGCCTGACGCATAGCTTGATAATTAACAAGTGACACTCTCACATTGATGGCTTATATTGAGCAATGATTTTTCAATGAAAATACATCTATAAATACATGGAGTCTCTACTAACCGAAATGCAAATTTTAAAAGTGTACGTTGTAACGGCTGAATTCCGCTCAACGATCAGCTGCATAGTATTATGTTAGACGCTATATGCACTCGCATCCAGTGAGCTATAACTATATCTAGCTGGAATGCACTAAAGATAATTTACAACCAAGGTTCTGAGTAACTAAGAGAATATCGGCCGCAATTAGATTTCATTTATTTCCCAGTAATGAAAATCCCCAGGAAAAGAACTGAAGAGATAAAAAATTGCACATTTTTATGAATTCTCTCGTGAATCGCTTTATACACCAATATTTAGTGATTTATTATAAACAGTAAATAGTGTAGTTCTTGTTAAGATTGACTCAGTGGATACTTTTATTTTCGAATTAACTACTTTGAATAAAACAGTCTCAAGTCTAACTGTGACATCAATGTGAAATGGTCCCTTGTAAGGAAAGTGCTTTCCAAGGATGCGAGATGAGATTTCAATGACATTTCCTATATTAAATCGCCCTCTAAAATGAATTATTTTAATTAATATTAAAGTTTTGAGTTTGCAAGGGTCACTAGATAGGTAGTGAGACAGTACATAAGAATATTTATAGAAATGTTTTGTTTATCCCAGTTTTTGGCACTATATGCAGCGTTCCATCCTCTTGAACCACTTCTGGAAGCAACCACGCCACTTGATAACTCATCTTCGTATGATGCAAGGGCTACCTCAGAGCTAGAAAATCGGTGACCTCGAAGCCGGTTCTTCACTGTAGGGAACAGAAATTACATGATGACAGTTCGGGACTATAGGGTGGATGAGCCAATAGCTTGCCTCAGTTCCATGCAGAAACTCTATTCTTATATAAGTCGTGTGAGCTGATGCATTGCCACTTAGTCCAATCTTTCGACGTGTAGGAGGACATAACATATGCACACAAAGCAATATAAAAGTGGAATTGTACATAATATTATAATTGTAAAGAAAGCAATATTAAAACAGTTGAGAATATTCAGAGGTAAAAATATATATAAAACCGAGCAGTAACTCAGGTAATTAAGACAGAGGCGAGCTAGCTTAATTCCAGGCAACAATCCACCAACCACCACTTTGTAATGAGCACAGGTTTAGACTAAATAATGTAAAATAGAAAAGGAAAGGGATAGAAATGAGTGAGATAAAAGTAGTGACTTGTCTTCCAGGAAGTATACGGACTTGGAAAAATAGACGAGGAAGATGGAAGTTAGAGTGGGAGGGAAACATTGGGTTTTCCCAGACGCATCATGTGGACTCGATGCTGACAAAACTTGAGATTCTCCCTCAAGCAAAATCAAATTGTCTATAATTCGTTTCAGCAAGACAAGAAACAAATCAAACATTACATAAAAGCAACCATAAAAATAAAAATCTAATTCCCATTTGATAATAAAAAAATCTAATAATGAATATCTTCTAATTAAAAAATTAAAAGGTAATAAAATTTGTTACAAAAATCCCTCATAATGTATTCTCTTAGTATGTAAAGTGATGCTAACAAGTGATACTACTAAAAGATGCTACCAAGGGACCAATCAAACATGCTGTTACATTTTATGGTGCTAAGGTTGGCATCGCCCAGTGGCAGTATAAAAGAGAGAGCATATCTCATACTGACTTACTAACTAACCTACTCTGATTTATGTTGTGAGCATAACGTGTACACGTCTACGTATTTAAATGGTGGAGGAACGAAATACTGATGGATAAATTAGATTCCCTGTAAAATTATTGAATTGGTGTGAACGTTATTAATATTGAAAGGAAACAAGCCAGCCGCCCGTCAAACCTTTTCAATAAATTCAAATATTAAGGGAAATGCAGTGTTGTTCAATATTTAACTCACCCACAAAGCATCCTGAGATCCTGAGATATAATTAGCTAGGCAACATTCGCCGAGCAGAGGATAGTGGAGAGCAACCATTTAGTTCCCGCTACAGACGCTTTTCTTGAATGTTTTAATCACATTTGGAGGGAAACTTCTGTGTACCATTTCGCAGTAACACTATTCTGAACACAACTTTTGCAAAGTGATATTTGTAGAAAAGAGAGAAGCAACACTTTTTTACACTACCTTGTGGATGGTAAATTAGTAACCAAGGCTCGTCTTGTTCAGAGTATTGTTTGGGGATAAAATGCTTAGTCGTTGTGTACCAGAACTCATTTGTTTAGACACCGAAGAATACAAAAAGGCTGTTCTACTAGATTGTAATAACGCTTTTCTTTCACCGCTAAAGATGCTCCTTTGGCTCCACCCAACCAGTATCAGTTATTTATGTGACTGGCCTGAGAAATATCAACAGACACCAAAATAAACACAAAGACAAACAAAAATCGAAAGAAAAACCGAAGAACTGAACAATGCTATAATCCATGTTAATCAAGGAGTGACATGGCTACCGCCTCTATGAAAGAGACTTGTTACGATTGGTGCAAAAGAGGGGATTAAAAAACGCTAAACCAATACGACATAATTTGGCCTTATGTGGAAAACAGTAATCTGTGTAATCGGAACATCAGCTACGGTTCTTGTACGAAACATTTCATAAGCTCGTACTTCATTTTCTGCGGGTAACTTGCTAATTTCTGGTCGCAGGTTCATACCCGGCTGAGGGCGATGGACTTGTTCGGGCGTAAAAACTCTTAGTATAGCTACTTTTGAAGCGAAGAAAAGCCGTTGGTGTCGTGTGGTAGATTTACGGACGTAAAAGAACATCCGAGCAAAATTAAGCGGTCTTTCACGCCCAATATAGACTGGGATACTTAAGAACCGCAGCAGTTAAAGGGCGTTCATAAATAAAACAGAGTTGCTATTTATTTTCATCTGCGACATGCAGAGCAAGACAAACATTTGTTCACGTTTATTTCTATTTACATTGCTTGTACTTTTTTGCGTCAAATAATGTACATAGCAGCGGTAAAATTGAAAGATGTTAAAGAAAATGATAACTTAAAAGTTTTTTTCTTTAGCCCGTATGTACATACAATGTGCATAGTAGATAGAGGTGTTGTATTCCACCCAAAAATTCTATCTGGAAATTTCAAGGGAAATATATGTTTTGAGTCCCCTGAGTCCAAAAAAAGCATCTTTAGAAAAATATCCGCTGTGTATGTGTGCGTGCGTTTAATACCAAACTGAGTTTTTAAATTAAGCATCTTTCAAGAATACAACACGAAGATTTTAAAGAAAATTGCCCCTCCAAAAAGTACCCTTTACATGGATTATTTTTTTGGAATATTTAATTTTCTGAAAAATGGCTCTAACGATTTTGATTAAAATACCGTATATTATACACATTTATATTAGATATAGATGTTTATTGTGAAATTTTGGGAAAAGCCTCTGATCATCTCTTTATTTTGGATGAGTTTTTCATAACGTTAAACTGTAAGGGATGCACCAAATCTAGTATAAATGTAGTTCCCGTTAAAACGCATAATTTATGTCATATACATTTTTCTTGTAGAGTTAACCGTTTTCAAGATATTCCTTGTTATGGGTTTTTATTTTAAAACTACTTAACTTTTCTCAACAAAGCCCATGCAAAGCGAATCGAACCTCAATTGTTTCACTTAGCAACCAGGCTTTGAAATATTTGAGTATCGTTTTAGCCTTATTTGCCTTCCACTTTCAAGAAAGCAAGTAATAATATCAGTTTTATTAATGTTTATCTCGATTAGCATGATGTAAATAAAACAGTAACCTTTGGTAAGAATACTTTGTATATGGAAGACATCAGATTTTTGTGGAATATTTTAGAGAAATTAACAAGCCTTAATGAATAATACTTTTAGAAGAGCGTAGCAAGACATAAAATCGCAAGGATAACAGAGAAAGTGGACATATCTTGCGTCAGCCAGATGGCAATGTCAGTTTGATATTAAAGCTGTATCCCGAGAGAGGAAAAGAGTTCGTAGAAAGGGAATCTTCCACAGAAGTTCCGCTTGGTGTGAGAAGAAGGGCTTTAGGTGTACAGCTCTTGAAGCGGAATCCAACGAAAGAGTTTTTTTCAAAATACAAGTTGTATAGCTACATTTGCCGGCAGTTTAGATCTTAAGGGATATATTGTTGCTCTACTTTTTCGTAGCAATGTGCGATGGTCTCGCCTACTTCTGGTTCTTTGGTTATTTTACTTTCTCTAGCCCGCATGTAAAATGTACATAGTAAATATAGAATGATTGTATTCTACCAAATTCGAAACTGATATTTTACTGGAAATACGTTTTGAAGTCCCCGAAGCCCTAAATAAACATTTTTAGAAAACGGAACGTGTGTGTCTGTGTCTGTGTGTGTACAGCATAGCTCAAAATTAAAAATTATTCTAAGGATGTAACAAGAAAATCTCCCACCCCAAACTACCCTTTTCATGGAAAACTTTTGCAACATTTGTTTTTTTTTAAATGACTTTAGCGATTTTGATTAAAATACGTTTATTAAAAATATTTATATCACATATAAAATGTATGTCTTGAATTTTCTGGGAATAGTTTCTAACGACCTGACTAAGATCTTGTTAAACACACAATTTATATCACATACATTTTTGTTGCAGAGTTGACCATTTCCAAGATATTCCTTGTTATTGGTTTCAGTTTTAAACCACACATCTTCTCAAACGTAGACACCTTTCGTTTCATATCTCTTTTGTTTTTCTAGAAATACAAAATGAACCGAACTTCTGTTGTTCAAATGTCGATCAGGTTTTAAAAGGTTTGGCTATCACTATTCCCTTCTGCTTATAAGGAACTTAGTAGTAAGAACAATTTGTGTTAATATCTATCTCGTTTAGCATGATGAAGATAGAAGAATAATCTTTTGTAAGAACGTTTGTTGTTTGCAGAACAGGTAGAGAAAGCTTTGTAAATGCAGCACAGCTGATTTTTGTAGTAATTTACGACGATCACTTCTACTCCTCGTTATCTGTGATAATGTTTATGTATTATTTATTATTATTATTATTATTATTATTATTATTATTATTATTGTTTACGTTGTCATATGTTATTCATATTTACTCAGGTTAATTGGAGCATGTATCTCTTTACAGGGTATGAACGATAAAAGAACTATTTCAGAGATAACCCATTTATAACTTTTAGTTTGAGTATTTTATTTAAACCACTACCGCGAATATTCACATCTTACATACACTTTATAATTCTCTGAGATTCTAGATGAAACTATATTATGTACACACGTAAACTTACAAATGAAACTTACGCAATTAAAATGAAGTGAGACGAACTAACATACAGGAAATGAGGACGAACTTTGAGTAGAATATATATCGAACACCCTTGTTCTGCATAAGCATTAAAGCCGTACACTAATTGGCTTGTTTTTCTTGTGCCCAGTAGCGTCACTTTTTATGAGCCAATAGAAACTACCCTACTATTTTGCTAAGGCTACTAACGCTCAGTAACTTTCATAATCTCATTAACCTTTAGCTCAAGCACATTCTATTGTACTTCCAAAAAACCTTGCGAAATATTTCTTTTTGGTAATATCATGTAATAATATAATCTCATTTCTGTATCACATATATTTATTTACACTATGTTGCTTATTAATTAATTACATCTGTTTGCATTCATTAGCACTATCTAAAACATATTTTACTTATCGTTTGTTCAAAGTGATGAATATTCTTAAGTGGTTCTACTATTGTAAATGGAATTTACTTACAGGTAAAGTTTTTTGCAGTATACACACACACATTCAAACACACACACACAAAAACACACATACAGGGTTGGAGGTGAATAAGTACAAATAGTTTGATATTAAATGGGAAACAATGCATAAACACTTAACTATATCTCGGTTTGTCCACTTACTAATAGCATACCTACCGAACGTCTAAGCAAGGGGATAATAGACGTTCTAAAATCAGTTTTTAAGTATTTCGTTGAATAATTATTAAATACTAAACAGAAAAAATGTCCAAAATTACTTAAACAACCCACTACTACCTTAACACGATGCGACAGACCCTTCCGCATTCCTAACGTAGGAAAATGTTCAACTTCCTTAAGCAAGAGACAGAGGTGGCTTAACTCAAAGTGAAATTGTTGGAAAACTATCACATACCGCACCGGTAACGAGAACTGATATGATGACTGACGAATATCAAAATTAATTCTTTTAAATAATACACAATGAATAACTTTATAATATAAGTAATAACAATAATAACAATTTATTGAGAACAAGACACTTCAATCGCACCAATGATAAGGGTCGCCACTGATAATCCATCTCCAATCCTCAAAAGGACTTTCGGAGGTTGCAGTTATTGAATTTTTCTGCTGGTTATTGTGGAATACTTTTGGTTTTTAAATTTACAATTGTATAAATTAGAGAACTAAGCTTTATACATAACGGCTGTGTGTATTATATAATTAACCTGATGGTGCTCCATTCACAGGACTTTCTTCTATCTGCTCCATAAACAAAATGTTCTTACTTAAGATTATAATTTTAGTTAGATCATGCTATTCGAGATAAACAAAAACTGAATTGGTCTTATTATTTTGTCCTTTTAACTAGAGGTTAAATAAGGATATACATTAGGCTAAAGTGTTTAAATGCTGGTCGCTATGTCAAACAATTAAAATTCGGTTCTCTTTGCATAGCCCGGAGTAAGACAAAAGATAATTAAAATGAAAAATATTCAAGCAGTTAAAAGTCGAAACCAGAAGCACAGGATAATTAAAAAAACGGTTTGCTTTATAAAAATATATGTGACATAGTGTATTTTAGCAACATCGAAACTTCTTGTGCAGAAGGAAAGTTTTTGTCTATTACGGTTTACAACATTACATAAAAGTCACCAGAAAGAGGAGGCCTTCTCAGGCTGTTCCCAGAAAATTCAAGATATATATTTGATGTGTCATAAAAATATATTTAACATATGTTATTTTAATGAAAATCATTAGTTATGTTTCAGAACAAAAAAAAAGTTTGAAGTATTTTCCATGTAAAGGATATTTGGATTGGGCGCATTTTCTTGAAAATATCCGTGGTGTAGCTTTGGAATAAGCTGAAACTAAAAAGCTTGATATTTAAACAAATTTTCGTTTTTGAGATACGATGTCCACACACACACATACACAACACACTCACTCACACACACACACACACACACACGCACACACACACACACACACGGACACCCCCACAAACGGGCGGTTGAAAGTTTTCTAAACATATTATATGTTCCATTCACATAACCTTATCTCTGAAACAAATTATTGTCAAAGCTTATTATTCTGTCTACTTCATGCTAATCAAGATGAACATTAGCAGAAATGGCCTTATTAATTGCTTCTTGTAAGTAGAAGGGAAATAAGGCAGTACATTAGGCTAAAGCAATAGTCAAATATTTTAAAAGCTGGTCGCTATGTTATTGAAATTAGTTTATTTACATAATCAGGAGTTGAAAATTCCCGTATGAGGAAAGTTTAGGTATTTTAAAACTGAAACCAATAACAAGAATTATCTTGGAAATCCTCAACTCTGTAAAGAATGCATTTTACATCTTTTTTTTTTTTTTTTTTTGATTTAAGGAAGTCTACAGCTTTTTCTTATAAGTTTCTGTCTATCTCTTAAGTACATCAGTTATGGAAAGGTCATGCGAATAAAGCGGTTTTCAGATGTTATTCCCAGAAAATCCAAGACATTCATTTTATTTGTTACGTAATTATCTTTAATATACCGTATTTTAACCAAAACCGTTAGAGACATTTTTGATGAAATAAAAATTCTTAACATTTTCTCGTTGTTAAAGTAAGTTTGGAGTGAGGATTTTTCTATAACCTTCATGTCACATCCATGGAAAACACTAAACTTAAATACCAAGTTTTGTATTTTACCGACTTTTCGTTTATGAGTCCTCGTGTTCACCGACATTCCAACTTACAGAAATGGACCTTTTTCTAAAAATTCTTTTTAATACAGAGACTCTAAAACGTGGATTTCCGGTGAAATCTCGGAATCGAATTTTGGGTGGAGTACAATCATTTTCTACCTATTTACTGAGTAGAGAGAGTAAAAAGAAAATAAAAATGAAACAAAATATATTAGTTGTTAACGACACCGTCAATTGCCACGATCATATCAGCGTCGTCGATATACCGTAATTTTATCCTACAGAAGTTATTTAACATGCCAGTAAAGTAATTCAAGATGACGCTGTCACTTTTAAGCACACGTAAAACCACTTGTCTAGACTAGATTTGAACTCGCGATCTTGAGAACAGAAGAACAGTATATAACCACCTGAGTCACCCACTCTGTTATGTGTGTGTGTGCGCGTGTGTGTCAGAAATGGAACTTGGGTTACAACCATATCACACATCTAACGTCGTGGAGGCTGTGGGTCGCATTGGAGTAAATTAATATTAGACACACATTCAACAATTGGCATTCGCCTTCAGACTGTGAGTGATAGGAAATATTTTTCCCAATTCCTCTGGAGAAACCAAAGGAGGTATATGTCAATACTACCAAATTATACTTATATCACTAAAATCCTTTGCAACAGATGCCTCTCACTACCATATATCCAAGTCCACGGTTCAGGTTTTCTATTGCCATTTTCCCGTAAATGCATCCACGAAGAAGCAAAATACCATCCCAACACTAGCATACCTTGTAGTGGAGGTGGCGCATTGCAATCTTCACATACCAACGCAGAAAAAGCCGCAGGGAGTAGAGTCGTGTGACCTGGTTGGCCAAATGCGAAATGTTGACAGTAGCACGTCTAATAAAGCGGTGAGGTAGAGGTTTAGTGCAGAAAAGCGGTAGAACCATTTTTGTTTGGAATGTAGCTCACGTCTGGAATTGGCCTTTGCTGCCTGAATTCACGTCTGAATTTCTTTCTACTAATTATTTAGCATTTCATCAACTTGCAATAAAAACTGAAATGAAATGGCGTTTTTTTATTTATGGACGATCATTAACTGCTGTGGTTTTCAGCATCCTAATCTACACTTTGCATAAAAAAGCGCTTAATTTTGCTCAAAGGTCTCTTTATCAGGTTTGAGGTTCTTTTACGTGCCGTAAATCTACGACACGGGACCAACGACTTTACTTCCCATCCGAAGGAAGCCATGCTAACGATTTTTACGCGACTAATAAAACCTTACTTGAGCAAAACAAAAGTAATATGACATATATAGATGCAAGTTTTACTCACGAATACGATATATACGCTTATATAATTAAAATGTTGTTAGAATCTATACAAACAGTTTATTCATTTAATATTTCTCTATGCTATTTTATAAATGCCAAGCACTGTATAATAATTCTTTTGTGAGGTTTACGTTATTGTTACGAATTTTATATAGTACTTGAATAAATGTAGAAACTACCAGATGGCCCAACTGCCCCGTATTTGTAGTATGCAGGTATCCTTTCGTGCGTTTAAAGAGTTGCAGAACTCAGTGGCTTTATTTCAGGTTAACACCCGTCAGTAATGCTACATTCACAAGAGATGCAAGTGCAGGCGTAACGAGAGCTCAAGAATTTGGATTCATATTATTTAATGTAAGCATTCCCATAGAAATACGCAAGAAACATGCAATGCAACGCAAGAGTTTGCAAACTCCAAACTTTGTCCTTGCGTTGCGTGCAAAGAGGAGGAATTCTGCTTCTTTTCTCCATGCATTCCCTATGAATTCAACAACAAACGACCGCACTGCAAGATTTTTTATCTGCTGTTCATGCATGCTCTTTTTGTGCAGTGCCATGCCATCACTAATTTCCCTCAAAAGGTTATGAAATTTTCCTTCGATTTCCTGCTTCGATTTAATGGATGCAACTATCATCAACGTCTACATTTCTTGGGTTTCATAAATCGAAGGCGCAGAGTGACAATTACTAGTTCATTAAAGTGCAGTTTTATCACTTTTTAGGAGGCTCTATGCTTGTACTTTTTTCAATAATTTTGAATGTACAGTTATTGTGACGTCACTGCGGCGAGCTTCAGCTGTTGGTATGTAAGTTTTATAATATATTTATTTTTAAAATATTAGGTGAATTTTCTTATGTGATATTTTTGGGTATATTGGAAGATACCCGTATTATACACATCTGTCGCTGTTTCTTATGTGGTGCCAGTATGTCACTGTCGAGTTGGTCTACCTCGGTCAAGGATTAGCACCCGTGAAATACAAATGTGTACACATCTATGAAGAGTCCATTGTTGCGCCGGCTAAGCTAGTTCCTGTAGAACACAAGTTGTCTCTTACTCAGGGGAGAAAAGAATAACTTAAGATATGTAACACGGGGTAGACTCAAGAAAAGAGATATTTCTCTTAATTTCACTAAATGAATACTTTTATTCTTCTTTGTTGCTAGCTGAGGCACTAATCCTACGAGCGACTGGGCCGCGCCGTGGCCGAGTGGTTAGACCACTAGCCTCTCACCTAGACGGCCGGGGTTCGATCCCAAGCGACCGCATGTGAGATTTGTGGTGGACAAAGCGGCGCTGGGGCGGGTTTTCTCCGGGTACTCCGGTTTCCCCCGCCATCGCATTCCACTGATGCTCCATCATTCATGTATCATCAGTGCCACCGCCTGCGGTGCCATTAGTAGTTAAAGCGGGCGTTAAACACTACCTACGAGCGACTCCCGACATATACATTCTTGAACATGATGACATAATTACACTTCGTGCTAATGTCCGCTATTGCTGAGTTCTTGCTGCCGACGGTCATTGCACAGAATGCATTGCAACAGCAACATTAATAAGAGTAACAGTTGCAGTAACAGTTACATTAAGTAACATTTACGATAAGAATTGCCGTCAGAGTAATATTTACCATAAGAATTCACAATAACAAGCAACAACAATAACCTGGTTTCTTGTACACGCATCGCTTAGACACCTAAAACCTCCAATATTACACTCCTTCCTGATTGGCTAAAAAGAAGCGCGAAAAATAGCGTTGTCACGTGACTAAACTTGGTAATTTCTTTCTATTTCACCCACCTGATCATTTTTATAATGAGAAAGTCCCGCTTTCCAGAATATTCGGGGATAAACCTTCCTTTAACCTTCAGCCTCTTACTTGTGTCTCTGATGCTCTAAAAATCTTTCTCTACAAGGACAATTGTGTCTCTAGCATTAACAAAGCAAATAACCTTGGCGAGCATAATAGAAGCTTCTACACCCTAAGGCTCTGCGTTCTACTGAAGCAGATATTACTTATATTAAACCTATACAAAACTAATAAGATACACAGTGGGCTAATATACTGTCGCGCATATTACGTATCTAGAAACCCACGCTAAATTCTTGCGTTACGCTTACGCTTACATTGTGACGCTTGCGCCTATGTTGCGTTACGTCTGCGCTTGCATCCCATTGCGAATGTAGCTTAGGGAACTGGCCGGAGAGACCTTCGTTTATCCCTCCCAAAGAGCTCTCCCGCTTACCGTCTCCGCTAATAACACTCCACTGGATCTTAAAAAAATCCTTCTCTATATCCCTGCAACAAATTATTCTTAAAAAGCTTATACTTCTATTTACTTGATGCTTAATCAGAAAAAATGAGCAGAAATAGTCCTCTTATTACTTACTTCCTTGTAAGTAGAAGCGAAATAAGGTTAAAATGGTAATCAAAAGCTGGTTTTTATGTCAATGAAGTTCCTTTGCTTATATGGATAAGAGTTGACAAATTCCTATATGAGAAAAGTATGTTTTTCATAGCAGAAAACAAAAATAAGGAATGTCTCGAACACGACGAAGTCACAAAAAAAATGTACTTAACATAAATTGTTTGTTTTAACGTGCTCTACAGTTTTTGAGGAGTAAGGTTTTGTCCATCTCTTACGGTTTAGCAGTTATTCAAAATTCAGTAAAATTCATCCAGAATAAACTACTCTTCAGAGGCTATTCCCAGTAAATTCAAGATATACATTTTATTTGTCGGGTAAATATATTTAGTATACGAAATTTTAATCAAAATCGTTAGAGCCATTTTTGAGAAAATCAAAATTATTTAAAAAAGTTCCATGTAAAGGATAGTTGGGGTGGGGGGATTTTTCTCAAAATCTTCGTGTTGCATCCCTGGAAGATACTAAACTTAAATACCAAGCTTGGTATTTTACCGACTTTTCGTTTTAGAGTTATCGTGTTCACAGTCACACGGACACACTGACACACGGACACACAGACACACGGACACACACACACACACACACACACACACACAGGGACATTTTTGTGAAAATACTTTTTTTCAATATTGGGGACCCTAGAGATTTCACAGGAAATATACGTTTTAGGGTCCCCTGTATTCAAAAATAGTATTTTCAGAAAAAAAGTCCGTGTGTGTGTGTCCGTATGTCCGTGTGTCATTGAACACTATAACTCAAAACCAAAAGTCGGTAAAATACCAAACTTGGTATTTAAGTTTAATATCTTCCAGGGATGCAAAACGAAGATTTTGAGAAAAATCCCCCCACCCAAAACTACCCTTTACATGGATTTTTTTTTCGAAAATTTTAATTTTCTAAGAAATAGCTCTAACGATTTTAATTAAAATATCGTATATTAAAGATATATACCTGACAAATAAAATGTATATCTTAAATTTTCCGGGAATAGCCTCTGAAGACTACTTTATACTGGGTCAATTTTACGGAATTTTGCATAACTGCTGAACCGTAAGAGATGGACAAAAACTTACCACACAGCAAATGTAGAGTACCTTAAAGCACACAATTTATGTTATATAAATTTTTTTCGTGGAGTTGATTGTTTTTGAGATATTCCTTGTTTTTTTTTTCAGCTATAAAGTCTTATACTTTTCTTATACAGGGCTTTGTGAACTCGTGTCCATACAAAGAAAGGAACGTCAGTCGCAGCTTTTAACAATCACTTTAATCTATGGTACCCCCTTATTTCGCTTCTACTAGCAAGGAAGCAAGTAACAAGGCTATTTCTGCTAATTTTTGCTCCATTAGATAAGTAAATAGAATAATTTGTTGCAGTGTTGTAGAGAAAATCATGTAAATGGAATACATCAGATTTGTTTAAATGTTCCATATAACGGGTAGGTTGTTGAGGGGAACATTCTTCATCATTTTGCATAGCAGCCTTTGAAGATGTTGAAGCTAAATATAAAATCAGTATTTGGGCGACTTTGTGTTTGAGCTTGTTGTTCGCATTACACGAAAAACACTCACATCAGTACATGAAGACGATCTGTCTCTAAAAATGGTTTTCGAATTCAAGAGGCCTCGAAACATCTATATTGGTGAAATCTCCATATGAGTTTTTTTGATGGAATGTAATGGAATAATTCACCTATATATTATACCTAATAGAGAAAATTGAAATTATAATTATGTTTTAACACACATTAGTAATTAATATAACATAATCTACACAGTAGACGATCTCAAATAAAACTGTTAATTATTACTGGCAATGAATATAGCCCTAAAGTCAACTAATGACAAAATGGCGACTTTATTTACTTCTCTTAACTGTGTTCAACTTGGTCGATTAACTATCTCATAATATTTGAGTGCTATGTCATGTCATATAAAACAGGTAAATTGATCAGTGAAAAGGTAAAGAAAGATTGTGCATGAAACAGTGATAATTGGAGATAAAAGTTCCTTTTATATAAGTACAATACATTTTATGTTATTACATTTTATTCATTTATTAATGGATTATGGATGTATATATGTCAGAAGTTGTGTATTTGAAAGAAATCTATATTTTTGGTCTTGTAAGTTTTCGTCTATCTGTTAATTTGTAGCAGAATAGGTACAGAGGTCTTCTGAATGTAACACGTTAGATTTTTAGTTTCCTTCCGATATTTATTACAATGTGAAGCTCTCTCAGTAAAACGCGCCTAAGTATTAGAGCACAAAAAATGCTGTAACCGGAATGTGCGAGATGCACACCAAGGACAATGTAGAACATTTGTCTTTCTTCTGGATCTAAGCGGAATTATATTCAATGGTTTGGCCCTCCGCCCTCTTGTCAGAGTGCCAGCGAAGTCTCGCAGATTCATAACGCAATCCACCCCTCGTTCTTCCAGCGCTCCAACCTTTAACTTGGTTTTACCAGAAGCAGAAACAATTCCCGCAAGAATTGGAATTGTTTTCGGTAATTTTAAATCGTTTCTCTTCACCCCTGGGTTTGGATGTAATAAGATTTCCTTGTTTATTGCTAACGTAATTCCGTACTCCACATCGATACCTACCGAGTTTTCCATTTGCGGGTCGGAGATTTCTGCCCCAACGGAATGAGTACTATTGAATAAATCTTCTGTGTTTCTTGCTCTTAAGGGAATATCTTAAATCTCTTGCTTTCCATTTCGTTTTATCGTACCTGCACCCCAGTTGAGCTTCCTATGAGTAACTTTTGTAGAGTCTTGTAGCTCTATGACCCGAAAGTCTATGCTATTTTTACTTTATCTACTTCTTACATAGATAGAGGTATTACATTCCACCCAAAACTTCGATACCAAGATTTTAATAGATATTTTCGGGGTCCCTTTAGTTAAAACCTTTTTAAAAAAGCTCCATGTTTGTATGTTTTTGTGTTCATAAGTCTATGAATAGAAAAACTTACACATTAAAAGTCGGTCAAATACTGAGACTTTATTTTTAAGTACATCTTCTTCCAAAGATGGCACACAAAAGTATTCAATGAAATCTCCCCATTTAAAATTAACTCTTTATAGCAGCACAGTAGGATACGCGACCATTATTAACAAGATGTGTATGTCACCAAAGTAAGGACACAATAGACAATGCTAGATGTAGAAAAGAAAGGATTTGCGTTTATAACCATTCCATTACTTCGCATAACGGCATGAACCAATGCTTGACACGGAATGGCATTAATTAATGCGCTTTCCCCTCTGCTCTTTAATTGTACATGCTTTTTCTGACCTGTTAGGGAGAGGTGGGTGAGTTACTTTCAGCTTCTAGATGTACTATAGTCATCAATTTATGTCTTTTTTGAAATAGAATCAGAAGTTTGAGTAAAATCCTTGTTGCTAAATTACTTTACCTTTTAAGCAGTTAAATAACATGATACTGATAATAACAATGCATGTTTTCTTTATACTTTGAAGTAATAAGTTATTATTATTTATTTACTTTATTATTAATATTATTATTGAAACATGAGTGATATGAACTTGTAATAAAAAGTGACGTTATTAATATTATCATGCTTAATTTTAACTTAACACCTTTCCCTACTAAGTAGCCTGTTAAGGTTTGGAGCCGAACATAGCCAGCACTTTTGTATTATTACTCTTAACAAATATTTTCGAAGGACGTAAATAAATTGCCACAAGTGACTAAAATTACATAAAAGAAGAGGCAATACAGCAATACAGAACTCCTCTTTCCTATATGGTGCACTTTTCCCACTCTTAAGCGTATATGTATATGTATGCACAATTTCTACTAGGGCATAGGCATCAATGACTAGGAGTAGAAATATACTCTAATAATTTCTTCACATGGACAACTAACGGTCAGTATTTAACTTTTCTAATTTCACACACCATCATCTGACCATGACCCTCAATTTTTGTCACTACTTAGCAGTTAGCTGTGCTGTTTGTGAACCCCACAATTGCTTTCATAATTCGGCTCCAAACCATAACAGGCTTCTTCCTTCATTCTCATCCTTACGTTTCTACTACATAAGTTCATAATGGCGAGGCTTGGTCAATTAGAGTAGTGTTGGATTCTCTCCATGATATAATTTATTGTAGCTCAGACAAGAATGATCCTGTTGTAAATAACAAGGTGAAGTAGACTCAACCCACCACATGTTTAAGGTACAAGTGTCCAAATAAGTTTAGCAACACAGCGGTAGCAGCACTCACTTCTTACTGTAACAAGACATTGACAATAACTTATTGAACCTATTTGTTACAAACATCGTGTAGTAACATAATGAATACACTTCACGGTTTCATTCTTAAGCGTTCGGCAACGGTGGTGTACCAGGCTGATAAGCCCCAGGTCTCACACAGATATGGCGCCACTACGCCAGTTAGACGATAGCATCATATAGTTTAGCTCTAGACTAGCTTGTATCCATAGTTACAGGTCAATAGCTTGTTTAGTTTTCCAAGGACAGCATTTTAAAAAGACAACTTTAGAGTTTCACGAAAATGGAGGATTTGGAAAAACGAGTAGAGATTAAATTCTTTCATTTGAAAGGCTTATTGCCTAAATAAATTAAGGAGGAAATGGACAATACATTGAAAGACTCTGACCCTTCATATTTAATGATTAATGGTAGGTTGCACAGTTTAAAATGGGACGTACGAGCACTAGCGATGAGCCTCGCTCTGGATGCCCTGTAGAAGTGGCAGCTCCAGAGATCATTGTAAAAAAGCACCGTTTACTACTGGAAGACCGCATATTGCAGTTGTTTAATATAGCAAAGGCTGTACCATATCAAAAGAACACGCAGGTAATATTTTAAGTAATGTTTTGGGCTTTCACAAGGTCTGTGTAAGATGGGTGCCGCGTTTGTTGACACCTGATCAAAAACTGTTTCTTTTAAGAGTGTGGAGTTCTACCCTAAAACTCCAGTGAATTTTTGAGACGGCTTATTACCATGGATAAAACTTGGATACGTCACTACACTTCAGAAAGTAAATCGCAGTCAAAACAGTGGATTGCGCCAGGTGAACCAACTCCAAAAAAAGGCAAAGTCAATTTTGTCAGCTAACAAGGTTATGGCGAGTGTTTTCTGGGATACACAGGGAATTTGTTTATTGATTACCTGTTAAAGGGCAACAATATCACTGGTGACTACTATGCAAGCTTACTGCAACATTTGAGTGATGAGGTAAAGAAAAAGACCTCATTTGGCAAAATGAAATCTTGTTTCATCACGACAATTCATTGCCCCTCGTTCACGCATTGCAATAGGAAAAATGTGCGAATTAAAATTGGAATTGCTGGAAGATCCACCCTATTCGCCAAATCTAGCATCAGTGACTACCACCTGTTCCCAAACCTCAAAAAAAGTTCTTAGAAGACGAAGATTTCACAGTAACGAGGTCATTGTTGGGGTAAAAGCTATTTTGAGGACCTTGATAAATTGCACTATAGAGGTGATTTAATTAAATTAGAACTCCGATATGGCAAATGTATTAGCCTTTCTGGAGATTATGTTGAGAAATAAAGCAACACAAAAAATTTTTAAATGCTACTTTTCTTGAGCGTCCCGGTACTTATCAGGTGACCCTCGTATATGAAGATGGCTCAGTTACCTATCTTGGGGTCTCGTCTGAGTCAGAACGTTGTACCACACAATAGGGTGGGCCGTTTTTTTTCAACAGCCGATAGACTATAAATAAAACACAAGTTCATAGAAAACAACTATTTTATTACTAAAAGCTTAGCACACTTATGGTTACTTTTCAACATAATCATCTAAAAGATTGAGACATTTATCGTGCCTGTGCACAAGCTTTGAAATACCCGCTTCAAAAATTTGCCGCCAATGATTTCAAATGAGCATTGACTTTGTTTTGAAGATCTTCGTTAGTTTGAAAGTGCTGCCCTCCTAGCCACATCTTCAATTCAGGAAAAAGGTGAAAGTTGCTGGGTGCCAAGTCAGGACTGTTCCGGCGGATGATCGAAAATGTCCCATTGAAATTGCTCAAGGAGACGATGGGTTGTGCCAGCAGTGAGCGGACGAGCGTTGTCATGTATCAACACAATTCCTGAAGTCAGCATTCCTCTTCGTTTGTTTTGAATGGCTCTCCACAAACATCGTAAAGTACGAAGATCTTCAATACAACACAATGCTCATTTGAAATCATTGGCGCCAACATTTTTTGAAACGGGTATCGCAAAGCTTGTGCACAGGTACGGTAAATGTCTCAATATTTTCGGTGATAATTTGAAAAGTAACTATAAGTGTACAAAACTTTTAGTAATACAATAATTGTTTTCTATGAACTTGTCTTTTATTTATAGCCTATCGGAGGTTGAAAAAGAAAAACGGCCCTCGTATAATGCTTATTGCGGTTTTATGATGCACGTGGCACGACCATGATAACAGAAAGCCAAAGGTAACCATATTGTTGTACCAATGAGGGTTGCAAACAACGAGGTTTATCTGCGTTTGCAGAATCAGGTTTCTTCAGCAAAACATCGCTATGCCAGATATGTATGAGAACTCCCGCTGGGCGCGTGTGTGAAGGACTGGCCTGCGGTCCACCATATACAGCTGACAGTTTCTGTCACAGCCACAGCATCATGTTAAACAGGCGAGTAATGACGGAAACAGGAATCCCGTGTGATCATCAGTTAATGCAACTCCTATTCAACAGGTCTGAGCTTCCGATTGCACCATTACACTATCAGACTTCATAAGGAAAATAACAATGGCAGTATGAACTCTATTACCACATCGGACATTGCACTATACAAATAGTGGCTCCCTTCTCGACTAAAGCGCGGATTGTTTCTTTCTCTATACGTATCGTATGTAGGCAATGTATTGTATTCACCCAAAAAATAGGTGTCGAGATTTCACTGGAAAGACAATTTTTAAAGCCTGCTGAATCCTAAAAAAAAAAAACATTTTTAGGAAACTTTGAACAATATAATTAAAAAACGATTAGTCTGTTAAATACCAAACTTTACATTTAATTTCCGCATCTTTCAAGGATACAAAATGAGGACTTTGAAGTATTACCTATACCAATCTACCTTTTTCAGGGAAAATTTTAAGGGAAAATGAAATGTCGTTATATTTATTGGACGCTGTTTTAACTGCCGTAAATCTACGACACGAAACCCACGGCCTTACTTCCCTTCCGAAGGAGGCCATGTTAAGGACTTTTACACCCCAAAAAATTTATCGTCCTCCGCTGGGTTTGCACCCTGGATATATGAAGGTAGAATGGTAGCATTGCACCATGGAGGGCAACATTTTAAGGAGACCAAACTGTGAAGATTTTGCAATTAACCTTCCTTTTTTAGCACATACCTCTATTGTTATTTATAACTAATTCTGAAACTTTGAGACAGTTACATCAACTAGTTTTTGAGAAAAATACTTTTGTTTTTCTTAACCACTCTAACAAAAAAAAAAACAAAAAAACTTGCGCTTTAGTTTTCAGAGCGAGGCTCATCACTAGTGCTCGTACGTCCCATTTTAAAGCTCTGCAACCCACCTTTTAATCATTGAATATGAGTGGGCAGTCTTTCAATATACTGCCCATTTCCTGCTTAATTTTTTTTTAGCGTTGAGCCTTTCAAATGGAAGTATTTAATCATTGGTCATTATTTCCAAATCCTCCAAAATCGTGAAAACTCTAAAGCTGTCTTGTTTAAAATGCAGTCATTCGAAAACTAAACAAGCTATTGACCTGTCACTATGGATACATGCTAGTCTAGAGTTATATTATACGATGCTACTGTCGAACTGACCTAGTGGCGCCATATCTGTGCGAGGCTCGAAACTTATCAGCCGACCCTAATACTACGTAATTCTCCTTCTGCCTCAACGAAATCTGTTAAGTTTGCAGAAAATTAGACTCTTCTACATAAAGTAAATCGAATAATTTACTTCAGTATGATTAGTTGAGTTCTGAGAATTCAATACCCCGATTTTTCCTCATGGCTATACACAAGCCATGGAATTACAAAGCCATCATCTAGTGACATGCTTTTTTAACACCTTACTGTCGTTTTATTTACGAAAGGCATTGGCTATCTTGACCCCGCGTGGCACCACGTACTAAGTAATTTTCACCCCATCCCTTATGAGTTCTTTTTGCAACGCACCAACAAACGTTCCACCCAGTGGTGGAAGGAACACTGTTGTAAGTACCAGACACTTTCCCCATTAAATACTCGAACACTAGGAAACGATGGGCTGTCTATTAAACTTAAGTACCACGTTTGGTATTTTACGAACTCTTTGTTTTTGTGCTATCGTGTTCACAGACACATTGACACACATATACGGTCCATTTTTCTAGAAATGCTTTTTTGGGGGGGGGATATAGGGTACTCTAAAACGTGTACTTCCGGTAAATTCTCAGCATCGAAGTTTTGGTTTAAATCCTTCTCAATAAACTAATTGCATAGTACGTGTAGAGAAAGTAAAAACATTTTTAGAATAAGTTACTATGTGTATGTGTGTGTGTGTGTGTCCGTACCTATGAACACGATAACTCACAATCCAAAAGTTGATAAAACACCAACCTTAGTATTTAAGTTTAGGATATTCAAAGGACGCGACATGAAGATTTTGAGGAAAATACCCCTACCCCAAACTACCCTACACTTGAATAAAAATTATAAAATGTTTATGTTCTCAAAAAATGCTCTAACGATTTTAGTTAAAATATCATATGTTAAAGATAAATACATAAAATATATTTCTTGAATTTTATGGAAATGGCCTCTGAAGACCTTTTCATTCCGGATGAATTTTAGATAACTGGTAAACTGAAATAAAAATCAAAAGCTTACTGTATAAAATATTTAGATATAGTTAAAATACGATTTATGCCATATGCATTATTTTTGTGAAGTTGGTCATTACCGAGACATTTTTCTTGTTATCGATTTCAGTTTTAAAATGCTTAAACTCATGTTACACTTTCCCCATTAAATACTCGAAAACTAGGGAACACTGGGCTGTTTGATGTTTTGTAACATACAAAGATGCTGCAAAGCACAATATTGTGAAACTCAAATATACACTTGGCATTGTAAACAATACATGTATAATATGAAAATAACCCTTATCTAAAATCGTATAAATATTACAATAAAATGATTTATGTATCACATAAATGACTTTTCAATGTATAACCTTTTAATACTGACACTCTGGTTTAAAATATTAATTTCTTAACTTATATTTACATTTTCTGCTGAAATATACTTTAAAAATGGTAAAATAATTTAAAAATCTGATGTGTTCCATTCACATGACTTTCTCTATATCTTTGTAACAAATTATTCTTAATAAGCTTATCTTTTATTTATCACATGCTAGTTGATAAAATTAGCAGAAATAGTGTTATTTCTTGCTTTATTGTAAGTAGAAGCGAAATAAGTGAGTACCATAAGTTAAAGTGAAAGCCAAAAGCTGGTTGCTATGTGACTGATGTTCGTTTGTTTGTATGGACAGGAATTGACAAATTCCTGTATGAGAAAAGTAAAAGTCTTTCAAAGCTGAAACCAAGAAAAAGGAATATCTCAAAAACGATCAACTCCACGAAAAAAATGTATGTAACATAAATTGTGTGTTTTAACGTGCTTTACATTTTTTGTGTGTTAAGTATTTATCCATCTCTTACGGTTTAGTAGTTATGCAAAATTTATCCAGAATAAAATAGTCTTCAGAGGCTATTCCCAGAAAATTCAACATATACATTTTATTTGACAGGTAAATATCTTTAATATACGAAATTTTAATCAAGATCGTTAGAACCATTTTTGAAAAAATCAAAATTTTCGAAAATAGTTCCATTTAAAGGGTAGTTGGGGGTGGAGGAATTTTTCTCAAAATCTTCATGTCGCATCCCTGGAAGATACTAAACTTAAATACCAAGTTTGGTATTTTACCGACTTTTCGTTTTTGAGTTATCGTGTTCACAGACACACGGACACACGGACACACTGACACACGGACACACTGACACACGGTCACACACACACACACACACACGGACCTTGGATATTGGGGACCCTAAAACATATATTTCCGGTGAAATCTCGGTATCGAATTTTTGGGTGGAGTGCAATACATTCTCTATACACTATTTACATAGTGCGTATAGAGAAAGTAAAAATAGTTTAAAGAATTAATTTGCAATCACTGATAAAATCCCCTTAACTTCATTATCTTCACTGTCCACCAAAAAAGTATCTTCAACCTAAATCAACATAATAATTATCCTTACTTTGTTGAAATTAGGCCAGAAGTAAATTAATTGTGATCACTTAAAATGTTATTTATTTCATTTAAAATCTGTATTGTTTGTTGCATGTGGCATAGTTTCTTTTTTATGTAGGTGGAATGTACGAGTAATAGCTAATAAAGATATTGTATTCCACCAAAACGTGATGCCGAGTTTCCAACTCAAATATACGATTTGAGAAGCTATGAATAAAAAAAAACATTTTAAAAAAAAGTTTAATGTCAAAACAATTGAAATCCGGCACTATTTGCTTGCTAGGAGTAAACAAAGCAAAGACGAGAAGAAAGATATTTTCCTGAAACTGAAACCATTAACTCGGAGTATCGCTAAAGGTGTATAAAAAGTTATATGAATGGAACACATCAGGTTTTTACTTCTTCTGCACGTACTATGTACGCAATATATAAAGAAGGTATTGTAATGCACCCAAAAATTCGATACCGAGATTTCACCGTAAATACATTTTATGGGTCCCCCTGAATAAGAAAAAAAACATTTTTGGAAAAAGGTCCGTGTGGGTATGCGTGTGTGTGTCTGTGGACAGCATAGCTCAAAATAGTCCGTTATATACCAAACTTGTTATTTAGGTTCAGTATCTTCCAGAGATGCGATACGAAGATTTTCAAGAAAATCCCGCACCTCCAGTTACCCTTTACATGGAAAATTTTTCGAATATGTATATTTTCTCAAAAATGTCTCTAACGTTTTTGATTGAATATATTAAAGATATTTACCTGACAAACAACATGTATATCGTAAATTTTCTGGGAATAGCCACTGAAGACATCTTTATTCTGGATGAATTTTACGGAATTTTGCATAACTGGCAAACCGTAAGAGATAGACTAAAACTTACATAACAGATATTAGTTCTCGTTAAAACACACAATTAATGTCATATAATATTTTTTGTAGAGCTGACCATTTTTGATGTATTGCTTGTTATTTGTTTCACATTAAAACCTTACACATATGGGAATTTTTGAATTACAGGCAATGAATAGAAACGGGTTTCATTCCCATTGTAACCACATTTTAAAACATTTTATTGTTGTTTAGCCTAACGTATTCCCTTATTTCCCTTCTACTTATAATGTAACTAAGTAATAAGACCGTTTCTGCTAATGTTTTTGCAATAAATAGATATGAGAATAAGCTTATTAACAATAATGTGTTACAGAGATGTAGAGAAAGTCATGTGAATGGAGTACATAATTTTTTTAATCGATACAAGAAATGTAGAACACGTTAAACACGCAATTTATGTTATATACAGTTTTTCGTGGAGTTGATCGTTTTGAGGCATTCATTGTTATTGGTTTCAGCTATGAAAAGCTTATTTTCTCGTATAGGAATATGTCAACTCCTGTCTATATAAACAAAGGAACTTCAGTCACATAGCAACCAGCTTTTGACTATCACTTTCACCTATGGTACTCCCTTATTTCGCTCCTACTTACAAGGAAGCAAGTAATAAGACTATTTCTGCTAATTTGCTCTCGAGTAGCATGAAGTACATAGAGGCATGAGCTTTTTAACAATAATTTGTTACAGAGATGTAGAGAAAGTCATGTGAACAGTACACATGAGATTTTTACACAACATTCGTGGAGAGTTGAAAAGCATCGGGTGGAGTATATCTGCAGCGTAGTCAATGATGGTAAACTATTTCAGCGAAGAATCGATGACGTGCTACAAGTGCCAAAGAGGCGATAAATGCGAACTTAATGATCCTTTGTGACAATTTCGTCGTGACAGCCATCAGGGAACTGCTGCGTAGACAAATCCAAACAGTAAGCACTGTGTGGCCTAATAGAGAGTGCGCAGTGCAAGCTTTCCTCCAAAGACATAACAAAGGGAAATAATTACCTTAATGGCTAACATTTGACTATGCAAATAATGGTATTAACGAGTTCTACTTTGTCTATCTCCTACCTCTGATAGATATGAAAAAGTATTGCTTCCACTCAAAAATTCAATTTTGTGATTTCACCGATTCAAAAGTCCACGGAACTGTCTCCTCTTTAATGAGGATGAAAGAAAAATATTTTTTATTTTTACTCTCTCTTTACTCACTGAGTACATAGCATATAGTGAAGGTCTTGAATTTCACCCAAAAATTCAATTCCAAGATTTCACAGGAAATACATGTTTTGATTCGCCCTGAATCCAAAACATCTGTTGTGTTCCATTCACTTTAACTTTCTCTTCATTTCTGCAACAAGTTATTGTTAAAAAACTTACGTTTCTATTTACTTCATTTTAATAGAGAAAAATTAGCAGAATTAGTCTTATTACATGCCTCCTTGTAACTAGAAGTGAAATAAGGGAGTAGCATAGGTTAAAGTGATAACCAAAAGCTGGTTGCTATGTGACTAAAGTTTCTTTGTTTGTCGGAAAGGAGTGACAAATTCCCGTATAGGAAAGGTATATTTTAAAGCTAAAACCAAAAGCAAAGAATATCTCCAAAATGATCAACTCCACGAAAAAATGTCTATAACATAAATTGTGTGTTTTAACGTGCTCTATATTTTTTGTGTGGTAAGCTTTTGTCCATCTCTTACAGTTTAGCCGTTATGCAAAATTCGTAAAATTCATCCAGAATAAAGTAGTCTGCAGAGGCTATTCCCTGAAAATTCAATATATACATTTTATTTGGGATATAAATAGTGTTAATATACGGGATTTTAATAAAATTGTTAGAACCATTTTTTAGAAAATCAAAATTTCCGAATATTTTTCCATGTAAAGGGTATTTTATGGTGGGGGATTTTCTTGAAAATCTTCGTGTCGTATCCTTGGAAGATACTAAACCTAAAAACCAAGTTTGATATTTAACGGTCTTTTCGTTTTTGAGCTGTGCTGTCCACAGGCGCGTGCGCACACACACACACACGCACACACATATACACCGACATGTTTTCCCAAAAAATGTTATTGGATTCAGGGGAGATCCAAAACATTTGTATTTCCGGTGAAATTTCGGTATCGAGCTTTTGGGTGCAATACAACATCTTCTCTATAGACTATGTACATAGTATGCTCAATAAGAGAAAGAAAGACTTCCTTCCGTTATAAAATTCCTTTTTTTGCCCACTATGCGTGTTTTTTTTTTTTTTGTTTTTTTTTTTTTTGTTTTTTCCTATCCAAAATATTATAATATTTATAATGGTTTAAAGTTTGGAGTGAATTTTGAAAGCCATTATATAGCTATCTATTTCTTTACCCTCATGAAACGCCCAAGCCCGAGATAGAGCTGCGGTGCAATAGAATTATGAGCGGGAAAATGAAGTGGTCACGTTTGTAGACTTGAGGCGAGATATTGTCAGTACCAACATAAATCGGCCTACTCCTTTATGGTTTGCATTTTACGCACGCAGATATACGTAGATGTAATACTTTAATTAGAAAGCAGTTTTTATCAGTAAAACCACAGATATGATGCCTCTGTAGTCGAGTGGTCAGCAAGTTGACTTCTCACCCGGAGTTCCCGAGTTCGAATCCCCGCTGGGCCGGGGAATGTTTATTTACCCAGATTAATTCACTCTTCCCTTAAAAGTCAGGTTGTTTATGAGAGTAAATGTCAACTAATTGTTTCTAAATACCCTGATATGACCATAAATATTGATTTAATTGTTTTTTCCACACAAGAAAAAAAAGAACTGAAAAATTCAATGCCATAGCCGGGATTTGAGCGACGGATCTCCCGATCTCTAGCCGTTGCTCTTGCCGGTTGAGCTACCATGGCAACATGCCGGCACGGCATTAAATTTTTCAACTGACTCACATGTTTCCCAATAAACCACAAGGTAATCTCAAATTATTTCGGAATGATATACCCCAAAGGCGACTTACAATGTCGTAAATACTTTAAGTCCCAGGGCTCAGAGTATAGCAAACTATCATGGTCAATTAGTATTGTTTTATACAGACTATGGCATACATTTTTTCAATCTGCCTCTACCTATCCAACTCCTGTCCTACACAATACTTGTGTGAAGAAAAAAAAAATTAAATCAATACCAATTGACCGTAATAGTTGGCTATGCTATGAATCCTGGGAATTAAAGTAATTACAGCATTCGAGGAATGCAACTCAAAATAATTTGAGATCTTCGTGTGGTTTGCCGGAGAACATGTGAGTGAGTTGAGAAATTTAATGCCATGCAGGCATGTTGCCATAGTAGCTCAGTGATAGATCGATCGGGTAAAGACCGAGAGATCCATGGTTCGAATCCCAGCTGTGGCATTAAGTTTTTAATTTTCACTATCTATCCAGAGACCGTAGATGTTAAAGAGTGATATATAAATTAAGCAGTAAAGAAAATCAGATCGAATCTGAAATTATTCTGGGTTTTTGACTGACATATGGATCGTATCTAATGGATCCGACTGATCCAATTGCTACTTTGTGTTTCTAACCTTTAACGAGATGAAAATTATAAAACATTGATTTGCCATTCTCAAAGTAATAAATCAAGAATGCACTTTGACTATCATGACTCGCAGCTTCTGGTCATCTAAATTACATGGAGTTTCTCGTGAACTGGGTAGGCTCTGTTTATCAACAAACACAGACTGCGCTACGTATGGAATACACTAGCTAGGGAAGCCATTACTAAACGAGGAAAGACAGGTTACATGTGATAATGGAAAGCTATAATCTAGTCCGCGTGTTTTGCTGGGGGCAATCTCTACGGTATTCAAGAGCCCACGGCTTTGGGGGCAAATGAATATGGACGGATCCGCAGGGCTCAAGCTTTT
The DNA here is from genome assembly GCA_030762935.1 of Hymenopus coronatus. NCBI lineage: Eukaryota > Metazoa > Arthropoda > Insecta > Mantodea > Hymenopodidae > Hymenopus > Hymenopus coronatus. The sequence goes on along the minus strand of CM060887.1, from coordinate 53,673,425 downwards.
TTGTCAACCTGCCGCTGATTGAAACATGTTTCATGCAGGGCGAGGTCCCCCGATGTCTATCTGTCTGGTGGTCTCTGCACCTGCAGTCCCTTCCTTCTCAAGGGAAGCACGTATTCGGTACCATGTGATTGGAAATGAAATGTGGCACAATATTACACCCCCGTAGTCTCCCCCCAGTAGATCTTGCCATCGTCTTATATCAGTAAATCTTCCTAAAACTGCTTTCTATTTGGCACGCACCCAACAGAAGTTCTCTGTGCGTCATGAACTCCAATCTCTGTTCCCTCGGAGTTATAACTTCATTTCTATAATGTCTCTTTTCTAACATTATCAAGCGAACTTTTAGGAACTAATATTTCACATATAATTACCTCTCATTCCAATATACTAGAGAAAACTTCCCATTTCTCGATTGCCTGAATGGAAGTCATTACAGTCAATTAAATACTTCCGTTTAGAACAAAAGGTTTTTGATTATAGTCATGATAACAATTCTTCTTCTTCTCTTCAAGTATTAGGCTTTACACCTGTTCTGTCTTCGCATTCTTTATTCTCATCTTTTTCTAAGGCGTCCGGCATCTCTTTTTCATAAAGTTTTATATTTATTGATTAATAGTGATATTCTTTCTTCACTCATGCACTTCATATGCTCTTACCAATGATACGTGTTTTCTTCAAGTTTATCGTTTAATCTTCTCTTATTAATACATTTCTTATTAAGTCTAATCTAGTGCATCCTTTACTTCTTCGTCAAAATCTCATTTCCGCCGACTTTTGTTCTTGTCTTTCGCTATCCAAGAATTCACTACCATACATAAGCACAAGGACCACTGTATATTGTAGAAATTCAGTTTTGTTTCTTTCCTTGTTTTATTTTCTAACATTCTTGTTATTGTTTCATGTTTATATTGGACTTTCTTTAACTTATTTTCTATATCTCTCTATCGACATCGAAGCTCATGTTCCAACCTAAATAACTAAACGTTTTTTTACTTGGTGCAGGGTATTATTTTCTTTACATATTTTTGTTCACACTGGGTATTTTTCTTGGTAAGCCATTACATTGGTCTTTTTATAGAATGTTTACTTTCTCTACACGTACTATGTACATTGTTATTGTAATGCATTCAAAAATTCGATACCGAGGTTTCACCGGAAATACATGTTTTGGGTCCCCCTGAATCCAAAAAATCTCCGTGTGTGTCAGTGCGTATGTGTTTGTGTCTGCCTGTGGGCAGCATGACTCAAAAATGAAAAGATCGTTAAGTACTAAACTTAGTATTTAAGTGTGGCATCTTCCAAGGATGTGAAATGACGATTTTCAATGAAATACCCCTATCCCAAACTACCGTTTACATAGAAAATATTTCGAAAAGTGGCTCAAAGAAAATATATGTTTTGAAGTCCCTGATACGAAAATATTTTTAGTAAAAAATCCTGTGTGTACGTGCATGTTTATATGCGTTTTTGTGAGCATTACAAGTCAACAAACACCAAGTTTGGCATTTCAGTTCAGCATCATTCAAGAATGTGATACGCAGATTTTAAATAAAATATCCCCAGCCCAAGTTAACCTTAACATAGAACATTTTTAAAACATTTTGAAACCTATTTTGCCTTTCTCTAGCTGTTTCAAATACAAACTATTCTTTCAAAAGATTATTCTTTTATCTACGTCAAGCTAATCTGGATAAGCATTAGCAGAATTGGTCTTATTACTTGCTTCTTTATAAGTAGAAGCGAAATAATAGGAATAAAGCAATGATCATAATTTTAAAAGCTGATTGCTATGTGAGACAATTGAAGTTCGGTTTCCTTTGCCTGATTCCGTGTGAGAAAATTTAATTAGTTTAAAATAACAATAACAATGAATATCTCAAAAGTGGACAACTCTACATGAAACACGTATATGACATAAATTAGGTGTTTTAACAAGATCTGCATTTTTTGCTTTTAAGTTTTGTCTATCTCTTACGGTTCATAAGTTATACAAGATTCTGCAAAACTCTACCAGAACAAACAGATCTTCAGAGGTTATTCCCAGAAAATTCAAAGTATACATTTTATTTTTGATGTTTACGAGTATATACTTAATATACGATATTGTAAGCAGAATCGTTAGTCATTTTGAGACAGTCAACATTTTCGGAAAATGTTCCATGTAAAGGTAGTTGGAGGCGAGGGGGAATTTTTTTACAATCTCCATGTCGCATCCTTGTAAAATACTGAACTTAAATATCAAGTTTTGTACTTATCTGACTTTTCGTTTACTATCCACACACATGGACCTTTTTCTAAAAATGTTTTTTCGACTCAGGGTACCTCAAAACAGTGAAATCTCGATATTGAAATTTTGGGTGGAATACAATGCCTTGTCTATCCCCCATGTACATTGTGCACATGAGCCAGAGGAAGTAAACATAGCGCTAACTATTTTGATCATAATACCGGCTGTTAAACACATTTCCATGACAAATGAAATGTATATTTTGAATTTTCTGGGAGTAAACTCTTAAGCCCTTTTCAACTATGGCTACTTTTTGCATAGCTGGTAAACTATAACAGACACAACTACTGCACAAATAATGTACCTAAATGTCGTTAAAACACGCAAATGTCATATGCTTGGAATTAACCATTTCCGAATTATTCCTTGTTATAGGTTTTAAGATTTTCCAATATTGTCTTTTCTCATATGATAAGGCGTTATTCAAATATTGCTAGTCTTTTCATACTCAGAAGAGGGAATTTTAGTTGCATCATATAACGACCAGCTTTTAAAACATATGAATGTCGCTTTAGCTAGGTATATTTCTCTTCTATTTAACAAGAACGAAGTAATAAAACAGTTTTTGCTAATGTCTATCTCGATTAGTATGAAGCGAAGAGGACAAGAAGCGTCTTCGTCCGAAAGAAAAGTAGTTTAGAACCAAACTTGCTATTTAGGTTTAGTTTCTTCCAGGATGTGGTACCAAAATATTCAGGAAATCTAACCACCTCAACTACCCTTTAAATGGAACATTTTTCGAAATTTTCTCAAAAAAGGCTCTAAATATTTTGAATAAAATGCCACTTATTAAACATCTTCATATAAAAAATAAAATGTTATTATTGAATTTGTTGGGAATAACCTCTAAAGTCTTCTTTTTGTGCAGGGATTTATTGCACAACCGGTAAGAGAGAGAGAGAGAGAGAGAGAGAGAGAGAGAGAGAGACAGTATTTTTTATGCATAGCATGTAGCTCACGTTAAAACACACATTTAATTAGGATTGTTTATACTAACGTATTTTGGATATCTGTCGGATTATAAGAGGTTTTTAGTTAGTGTAATATGATTACGTTATTATTAAGAACTATATATTAATATATTCATTAACATTATTTTGTTTATTCGTTATTATAGAATATAAATGTTTTTATAAATGTTGTGGAGCTATCCATTTTTAGATGCTCCTTGAGATTTAGTTTTCAATGTCCAATACTTAGGTATTTACAAATGGAATATGTTTTTCATCCTGGTCATACAAAGGGAAGGGATTTTCAATTGCATCACATAGCAACCATGTTTTAAAAGATTTAACTCTCTGCTTAGCCAAATGTATTCCGTTACTTATCTTCTACTTAGAACAAACTAAGTAATAAACTCATTTATGATAATGTTTATCTCGGTTAGCTTGAAGTATATATACGAATTCGTAGGAATTGTTTTTCAGAAAAGGTGGTAATAACAGATATTTTTCATTTATTACCTCCGAAATATTCCACAAATGTTTGATTTTGTATCCTTTTGGTAATAATGTATGCTACCGAATTAAACATTTTTATTTTTGTATTGTTTTGATGCTAGAAACAAATAGGATTGTATATAGTGAGGAACAAATATTGTGTTCCAATTATCATGTTAATTCTTCTTTCTAAAAATTGGGATGTCCATTGGCTTATGATTGACGGAATTTCACTCCACGAGAATGATATGTACATGCACTGCAGACTGTCAAACAATGACTCTCTTTTACCTGCATTGTTGTGCTCGTCAGAGATTAAAGCCGATGCCTTTCAGAGAAGTTCATTAACACGACATTGTTTGCTTGTTTACAGGAGAACCAAATGAACATCCAGTCGGTTGAAACGTGCCTTTCGGCTAAATGCGGATTATTACCGCTATTTACTAGCAGTCAGTTATTTACTGGCTGCTCTCAATTTCTCAGTCAAATCACTCTCAACAAGTCATCGCAACACTTTCTCTTGAGTTTAATTTCATAAGCAAGATCTTTAATCTAATTTTACATGGAGAATTTTAAAGTTCTAAATTGTGTTATGTTTATGCAATAATAATCAGCTATTGGATTAATTGTTTTTCCACACAAGCCATGAGTAGGACAGGAGCCAAGAGATCACCTTGTGGTATACCGGGAAGCACGCGAGTCAGTTGAAGGATTCAAAGCTATGCTGGCATGTTGCCATAGTATCTCAACCGGCTAGAGATCGGGAGATCTGCTACGGCATTGATCTTTTCAGTATGACTCTATTTATCCAATACTTAACCAGTTTAATAATCCCCATGATTTGAGCCTCAAACCCCTTAGTCCGCATCAGAATCTGCATGCACTATATTTCGACGCACTATATTTAACAACTATGGGATAGACATAGCTGGAAAGAAACTTACATAGCTAAGGTTCGTGGATGATATAATTTTATTCGCGTAATCGGCAGATGACCTCAAGAGTATGCCAAATCAACTCCAGGTGCAATGCAAGGATCTAGGTCTTCAAATGATTCCCACGAAAACTAAGGCTGTGACGAACAGAGAAGGAAACTCAAATCCAGTTTGAAGCAGAAATATTACAACACTTCCAACGGTTAAATTTGTCATTTCAACACAGCAGCAACAAAGAAATGAAACGAAGGATTTCAATAGCCTGGAGAATTTGTTCATTAAACTTCATTCTAATGGAGAAATTGCAACATCTAAAATTCAAGCAAGAGATCCTACACAGCTGCATCTTCCTAGAATTAATGTATGGAACACAAACATGGACTACAACCCAGCAACAAATCACAGCTCTACAGGTCACTCAGAATGGCAAGGATGATAACGAGACTCGATGACAAAACGGATGGGTTCTGCCACCTCAGCACAAATAGTGAAATGGACATGATCAGGCCACGATCCTTGGACAAACATAGCAACAGTACGGAATCCAAGATAAGGAAAGAGCGAGATAGAGATAGAGAGAGAGAGTAGGCGTTGTTACCGAGAACGAGATGGGCAGACGAAATGAAGAGGAACGTTGGTAACATCTGGATCCCGATTGCTAGGAAGCAGGACGCCTGGAATACTCTCAAACAAGTGTACAAGTACTGAGAAACTCGGTGAGACTGAGGGCCAAGGAAGTAGGGACATACCGGAATAGGGCAGTGACAGTGAGAACAAGTTTAAGTATAAACGTGTTTAATTTAAATAAGGTTAAAACAAATGAACTAAGAAACAAAGTCAGATGAATACCACATTCACAGCTCAAATTGGGGAGGAGTATTCAAGCTACCGTCCTCTTGGAGAGGCCGTTGCTCCATTTGGATTAAAGGTTGTTGTTATTATTGTTGTGTTGTTATTGCTATTATTATGTTTCCTTTTGTTCCTGGTTCATAATTAAATGCTCTTCGTTCTAATCGGTTTTCATCCACTTTCTCCAAATGTTCTAGTAGCCTTTTACTACCTGAGCGGGGAGGGTCGGACGGTTTCGTCTGTAGACTGGACTCTGGTAGTCAAGGATTTGATCCCCATGGCCGGCTTACCTACAGGTACCCGGTACGAGAGATGAATGCTGGGTAAGTTTCTTCCATCCCCCAAATTTTTGTCCCTGTCCCTCCCTTCCATTTTCATGTCGTTTTTTTTTCTTTCAAGGTTGGAAGATCGGAAATGATGATCTTTGCAGCGACGCAGGAAAAATAATGATTCTCTCCGTTCCCCGGCTGGTTGCCGGGGTGAAAACCGACTCTAGCGGTGATGTTAGACCCCGTGTGAAACAGGGTCCTCGGCTTGTCTGCCCAATTGTCTGCTTCAATCTGTAAACTGTAGGAACTGTAGGCATTGTTGTGCCAAATCTTCTGGTTCCGGTTGCCAGGTGTATCTTCTCATCTCATCCATCACGGAAATAACGAACATTGTAAAGTCCGGTATTCAGTTATTTCAGTGCTAATTGGTAGCTCGGTGGTTTGGTGCGCCTCCGTACGTACCTATTCAATTAATTCATACTTCTCTTTTTATTTTTTCGCTCTTTTAATGTTTCACTTACAACATTGTAAGTTTCCATTGGAATATTATCTCAAAGTACTTTGAAATCTGTTTCCAACTAGTTCTTGGGATGCTTGGTTGGTAGCCATGTCGCCATACCCCAAACAATGAACACCTGTAAATGACTTTAAGCTGATTGAAATTATGAAAAAAAGAAAACAAATCTTGCAGCACGAACGAAATCATATTTCAAAAGAACAATCTGTTCCTAGTCAACTAATATAATTGTATTTTCTAGTAAATCCTTCTTGTTTGTGGCAGTATACGGATCATGTTCCTATATGATATCTCATAAATAGTAGTCTTTGGTCTATGAGTTTACAATTTGCATTAACATTAATTTTGCCAGTAGTTTAAAGCTGAAAAATGTTTATAGCTCCAATTTTGTATTATTGTGATCTTTAGAAATATGTTTATTTTTGTGAATGATTATTTTGTCTCTCTGTACGGTTTGGCAGTTAACATGGTTAATTTACATTGATAAGATGATGTCGGAATTATTATATTATGAAATTATAATTATGTTAAATAAAAATATGGAAATAGGGAAATAATAATCTTTGTATATTAAAATTAGGAATGGCGTAAAAAGGAGCACTTATAATTCGTTAGGAAGAAATGTCATTCGCAAAAAAGCTATGTTAGAGCGAAGTAAATTATGTTAGAGTAGTGAATCCAGTGAATCAATCAACAAAACCTCCACTGCCTAAAAGTTCAGTCCATAAAATGTAGTATGTTCAGAAATCTAAAAATATTCTTGAAAGCCAGTTACTTACTAGCGGGCTTTGGCATGAATAACTCCGTTGAATTCTGCACCTCTTTTAACAAACGAAGAGACATAGCTCAGGGCCGTTCAAAACAATTTAGACCCTGAAAATTATGCTTCATTTATGACAATGCTCACCGGACAAATTGAAATATACTTGTGTGTTATACGCACTGTTCTCTACTAAATATTGACCGTGCCTCTCACCTAGATGGCTTGGGTTCGATCCCAAGCGAGCGCATGTGGAATTGGTGAAGGACAAAGCGGTGTAGAGGCGGGATTTCTCCGGATTCTTCGGTTTCCCCCACCAACGCATTCCATCGGTCCTCCATCTTCTTTCCCCGTATCTTTAGTGTCATCCCATGTGATGCCATTTGTAGTAAAAGCGGGAGTTAAACACAATAAAAAATCTACTAAATATCAAATTACTTGGCACTTATTCACCTCCTACCCTATAGAATTCGATGTGATTTGTAATCCTTATTAATGTATATATCATATCTAAATTCATACAGTCCCTTAAGTGAGTGTTGTTCGTTTGGGTGTTTTTATAAATAAATGTGTATTTTTCCTGAAATGAAATGGCATTTTATTTATGGACGCTATGGTTCTCAGCTTCCCATTCCATATGGGGCGTGAAAGACTGCTTAATTTTGCTCAGAGGCCTCTCTATCAGGCTTGAAGTTCTTTTACGTGCCGTAAATCTAAGACACGGGACCCACGGCTTTATTTCCCTTCCGAAGAAAGCCATGCCCTCCGCCGGGTTTGAACCCGCAACCTTAGGAATATTTTCGCTGAAATATCGATATTGACGCTTTGGGTAGATAATTGTAGGTAAATAGTGGAGTAAGTGAATATACATCTAGCCACAGAAATACTAGCTGAATATCTATCATGTATTTTAAACATTTTATATTACATTCAGCCATAAACAGGTCTCACAGTTTGATCACTAGTTGGCATAGAAGCTTATAACTTAACCATATTAGTATACGCACACTTGCTTGTTTTATTTCCGCACAGTAGGCGTATCATCCCATTATACGAAATGCACCAACTAAAAATAAAGGGTAGGGGTGATATCTGCTTTGCAAGCTTATCATTATCCATGTGCTACGGTACCACACAGTGAAATGCAATGCCAATTAATGAAAATAAAAGCACGTATAAGTCACTGGGTGAGATCCAATTTGATCCTAAAACTGCATTAATTCTAGGTATTAGTTCAAAAATAAAAAAATATGGACATGTGCACATCAGAAAATAATTGAGGTATTGGGTAAAAAAATCTTATGTGTTACATTCACATGACTTTCTCTATAACTCTGCAACAAATTATTGTTAAAAAGCTTATGCTTTTATTTGTTTATATTTAATCGAGAAAAAGTAGCAGAAATAGTCTTATTACTTGCTTCCTTGTAAGTAGAAGGGAATTAAGGGAATACTATAGGCTAACTGATTATCAAAAGCTGGTTGCTATGTGACTGAAGTTCTTTTGTTTGTATGGACAGGAGTTGACAAATTCCTGTATGAGAAAAGTATAAGTTTTTCAAAGCTTAAATAAAAAACAACTCCATGAAAAAGATGAATATGACATAAATTTTATGTTTTAAAGTGCTCTACATTTTTTGTGTGTTAAGTTTTTGTCCATCTCTTACGGTTTAGCAGTTATGTAAAATTCCGTAATATTGATCCAGAATAAAGTAGTCTTCAGAGGCTATTCCCAGAAAATTCAAGATATACATTTTATTTGTCAGGTAAATATCTTTAATATTTGACATTTTAATCAAAATCGTTAGGGCCATTTTGAAGTAAATGAAAAATTTTGAAAAAAAATCCATGTAAAGGGTAGTTGGGAATGCGGGGATTTTCTTGAAAATCTTGGTATCGCATCCTTGGAAGATACCAAAGTTAAATACCAAGTTTGGTATTTAACGGTCTTTTCGTTTTTGAGCTATGCTGCTCACATACACACAAACACACACGCACACACACACAAGGAGCTTTTTGTAAAAATGTTTTTTTTTTTTTATTCAGGGGGAACCAAAGCATGTATTTCCGGTGAAATTACGGTATCGAATTTTCTGTGGAATGCAATAGCTTCTCTATATACTATGCACTTAGTACGTATAGAGAAAGTAAAATGGAAATATATTCAGTTTTACTTTATCACTTACTAGGTCACCATGGTATCCTTATGGTGATTATCATCAAGGTTTTTGTCCAAGTGTCTCTTCCGTCATCTAGAATAAATCGATCATAATCAAAACATTTGTTGTGATTTAAACAAAACCTATACTGGTTTTTAGTTTCATGGATAAAATTATTCTCGAAGATTTGTTTAAGATAGATTCATTGTTGTAATCTATTGCTGGAAATAAGAATTAGAATGAGTGGGGAAAAATCTTTGGGCACAGAGGGATCTGAAATATATAAATAAATATGAGGATGATCAGCTTGTGTAAATAAAATTAAAGGAATTTGTAGTAGCTAATATGATTGTAGGAGAATTTGACTTAGAGGATAAAATTATTCTTGATGATTTGTTAAAGACCGATTCCATGTTGCTGCCATTTGCGGAAAATAACGATTGGGTTAAGAGCAAAGGACTGGAATTGATGGATAGAAATTGCGGAAACAATTTCTTTAAGCAAAGAAACATCTGAAAAGAGTAGAAGTCTTTATGTCAAAAAATGGATAATCTGTTTGGCTGTGAGTAGAATTAAATTTAACTGTAAGAGCCAATATGATTGTAGGATAAACTTCTTGCCGGTTAAATTATGCTTAAAAGATGGAAGTTGCCGTATAACAGTTTGTTCCAGCTTTGATATTCGCCAAAAGCTCTTTGAGTAACTCGCATCTCCCAGGGTATCTACCTGCATCATGCAATACGGCACAGCATTGAGGGTAAGCTATCATCACGGCTGATCAATTGTTGGAAATGCATTGGCAGAACGAAAGCATTGTGCTGCGAAAGTTTCCCAGTGATCTATTGAAGCTTTCACTGAGTTTGTGAAACGCTTAAGCAGACTCAGCAGAGATGAATGTATGTTATATTTCATGGCAGCGTATTGCTGGAAAGTACCTGAAACTTTATACACATTTCACTTGTAAAGTCTGCAAATGAGGATCGTGAAGATCCTCGTTTACATTTTGCCAGTGGATTGGAGATTATGAAATTTCTTAAACAAATTACTATTTACAGGCGAAGGTATTTTTTATGTCAGCGGGAGAGCATTATTAGGATAAAACAAAATCCATATATCTCATAGGAGCTTGAAATATAAATTTCAAATATTAACGTATGATGTGAAGTGGGTTGCAGTAAAGTGTATGTAGCATTCTTCATTGTGGAAAAGATAACTTTTTTTTTTCTTTTAAATACAGTTCCGGAGTATAGGTGGACTCCGGCACTGTATACTCTACTTTTATTTACCTAATTGTTTTACTTTGTTTACTGCATGATTACTGAATTGCTGTTTTTCTTCTTTTTACACACATACATACACAAACATATAGCTCCCATGCCCAAGGCGGGACTCGAATCCACGATCCCCTGCGCTACGGAGCACCAAAGCTAGACACCTCTGCGAGCGTAGCCAGCTGAGACTTTTGCCCCATTTTTTTTTTTTTTTTTTTTTTTTTAATACAGTTCCGGAGTCTGGTTGGGACTCCGGCGCTGTATACCGTACTTTTATTTACCTAATTGTTTTACTTTTGTTTGCTGTATGATTACTGAATTTTTGTTTTCTTCTTTTTACACACACATATCCACAAACATAAAATACACGTGCCTAAGGCGGGACTCGAACCCACGATCCCCTGCGATTCGAAGCACCAAAGCGAGACGCCTTGGCTAGCGCGGCCATGGGGACCGGCTAACTTGGGCAAAATAGTGCATTATATTGTATAATGTTCCATCTAGACATCTTCCGAACTAAGTCACTACCATGAAAATTAAACATTTGCAATTGTACAAAGTATTGCAACAGCATTTGTTAACGAATAATGAAAGGTTAACGACGTTCTTATTTTTACCACGACGTTCTTATTCTTACTACTTCCTTATAAGCCTTTAAGTGCTGGTAATATAGTTAATGATCTACTCTGGATATTTGGTTTTGAGGAAACCTTGCTGATGATCTAGACTCAGCTTAATCTACGGTATTAAGTGTACATAATTCCTATCATTGGTCCCAGTTATCATAATACATATTTTGTAGGTTATGTTTGTATAACTTACTCATTTAAGGAAATGTTTATCGATTTCATGTCACTATTTCGTCATTTTCTTCAATTTACTTTGAGTGTTTAAGAATTGCTACGTTGTATAGTATAATATATGGGCTATTATTGGCAAAAGTCAGAAATTACATTAATGAAACTGAGAAAAGACGCACCTTTCTAATATTTACTTGTATTATTCAGAAAAATCCCATCACTTTAATGATTAGCCTGTAAGTGTTTTTTGCAGATGGAAGACTGTTTTATATTAGGGCTCTTGCTACAGTAACGAATTAATGTTTTAGACTAGCAATGAGATAGATCTAGTTTCCGTTTTTGCATAATAAGTGCGTGTCAGATTGGCATTATCGTATTTGTGTCATACAGGTAAAGTGCTCATTCGCCGTGAATTCTTACTTTCTCTACATGTACTATGTGCATAGTGTATAGAGAAGGTATTGTATTGCACCCAAAAATTCGATACCGAGATTTCACCGGAAATACATGTTTTGGGTCCCTCTGAATCCAAAAAAAGCATTTTTGGAAAAAGGTCCGTGTGTGTGTGCGTTTGTGTCTGTGTGTCTTTGGGCAGCATAGAAGACGAAAAGACCGTTAAATGCGAAACTTGGTATTTAAGTTTGGTATCTTCCAAGGATGCGACACGAAGATTTTCAAGAAAACTCCCCTACCCTTTACATCAAACTTTTTTCGAAAATTTTTATTTTCTCAAAAATGGCTCTAACGATTTTGATTAAATATGTATATCTTGAATTTTCTGGGAATAGCCTCTGAAAACTACTTTATTCTGGATGAATTTTACGAAGTTTTTCATAACTGCTAACCCGTAAGAAATGCACAAAACTTACCTCTCAAAACATGGTAAGCACATTAAAACACACAATTTATATTATACAAATGTTTTTCAAGAAATTGGTCGTTTTTTAGGTATACCTTGCTTTTAGTTTCAGCTTTGAAAAACTTGTTTTTTCCTCATACAGGATATTTGTCAACTCGTGGCCATACAAACAAAGGAACTTCAGTCACCTAGTAACCAACTTTTGACTTCACTTTAATCTATGATACTCCCATATTTCGCTTCTACTTACAAAGAAGCAAGTAATAAGACTATTTCTGCTAATTTGTTCTCGATTAGCATGAAGTAAATAGAAGAATAAGCTTATTAACAATAATTTGTTACACAGAAGGGGAGAAAATGAAGTGAATGGAACACATCAGATTGTTTTTATTATTGGAGAACTCTGTATTAATGCTGCAATGTTGAAGTACATGGTTCTAAAAACATTTTCTTAATTTTGTTTTCGGTTTCTTTTTTTACATTTTCTGCTTCTATAGTATTATTCATTAATTAATAATTGATTCATTTATGTTACCTTAGCTGCACGCGGTGGGCGTTGCTTCTCTCAGAATATTCTTCCACGCTTCTCTATGTTCTTCACTTATAGTACGTCTAGATTATCTTAAACATGACCTCTTCTCGCTACCGCTCTGTGAGAGGCGAGGTGTACAAAAGTAGTGCGCAACCATGCGCTGCTACCTAGTCTGTCAGACAGCAAAACCTGTTGTGACCAGTTCTACATAAACCAGCTGGTTTAAATAGAGTTTCTTATTAACGGGGAAATATGGAAATATTTGATGTGGTTAGTCCACTCCATTCTTTGGGCTTTCGTATTGTTCGAAGCTGATGTTGGAAGACAAAAGAAACCTCCGCAATCTATGTAAGGGAAATGGTATGTTTCGTACATAAGATCTCCCCTCACGAACTAAAAGCGTTGAGGTCTGGGAAACCAAAATCTCTTACACAGGTCATGGTAAAAACTTCCACAGCCATCGGTTGCAGCGGTCTTTCCTGCTCCTCACTATGTCTAATTTATATTGCCTTATTACTTTCTCTACATGTACTAAAGACATTGTGTTTAGAGGAGGTATTGCATTCCATCCAAACATTTGATAGTGAGATTTAACCTGAAATACACTTTTTAGTGTTCCCTGTATAGCAAAAATCTGATATAATCCATTCACATGACATTCTCTATATCTCTGCAACAAATGTTTGTTAAAAAGTTTATGCTTCTATTTACTTCATGCTAATCGAGAAAAAATTAGCAGAAATAGTCTTATTACTTGCTTTCCTGTAATTAGAAGCGAAATAAGGGAGTGACATAGGTTAAAGTGATAGCAAAAGATGGCTGCTATGTGACTGAAGCTACTTTGTTTGTATGGACAGCAATTGAGAAAATTATAAGTTTTAAAGATAAAACGGAAAACAAGGAGTATCTCAAAAATGATCAGCTCCACGAAAAAAATGTATATAACATAAATTGTGTGCACTATGTAAATTGTACGTATAGAGAAAGTAAAAAACGTTTTTAGAAAAATGTCCGTGTATGTGTGTCCGTGTGACTTTTTTACCCAAAAGTCGGTAACACACATAACTTGCTATTTAAATAGTATCTTCCAGAGATGCGACACAAAGATTTTGAAAAACAATAAAATCCCCTCACCCCACTACCCTTGATTTTCTCATAAAATGCCTCTAAAGATTTTGATTAAAATATCGTATATTGAAGATGTTTACAGGGCAAACAAAATATATATGTTGAGCTTTCTCGGAGTAGCATATAAAGAGCTATTTATTCTAAATGAATTTTGCTGAATTTGGCGTAACTGGTAAACCGTAAGAGATAGACAATTTATTTCACATTACTACACAATTTATTTCATATACGTCGTTTTCGTGGAGTTGACTGTTTCTGGGATATTCCCTGTTTAAGATTTAAAATACTTAACTTTTCTCACACGAATATTTTTAAACTTCTGGCCGTACGTCTAAACGGATTTAAACCACACGACAACCAGATTTTAAAAGAAGTGACTGTTGTTTTAGTCTATTTTAGCCCTTATTTATCCTCTACTGACAGGAAAACAAGTAATTAAGAAATTTCTGTTAATGTTTATCTAGATTACCATAAAGTAGATAGAAGAATAAGCTGTTAAACAATAATTTGTTACAGTGATGTAGGGAAATTCATGTGAATGGAACCATCATAATTTTTATGTAATATTTATGCTTGCTCTTGCTAACTGGTTTCTTAGGACTCTCCAGCAGTTATGGCATGCTCGGTAATAGGAGTTATTTCAGGGATAACCATTATTAAATTTAGTTTGACTATTTATTCAAACCATTACCAAGAGAATATACATAACTTAAATACAGTTAAAATAATTATATATATATATATATATATATATATATATATATATATATATATATATGAACTCTTAGCTGCAACTGCACCATCTACGCGTTCGTTTACAATGAAGCCTAACATTTCGTGTATCACATTCCTTACGCAAATAACATCGGGACTACGTGCTGTGGAGAACAATTGAAGGACTCATGTGTAAAATAATTAAGAACGAACTCGCGTCTCCGTAGAATAGCCTTTTCCAACCAAAAATTGTATGGCATCAGAGCTTCGTTTCACCTACACAGAAGCTTTATAGAGCGAGCATCAGCGGTGGTGTGTGTCTATGTTATATGCGTGTATCGCAGTATATGTATTATCATGGCTTCAGCGAGTGGTATACCTCAAAGACCTCTACTCCAAAAAATTACCTTCCTATTTGGAAAGAGTTGTTCATTTTGCAGATACTGAAAGGGTAGAAAAATATTTAGCGCTTTCCAAAGATATGCAGTATTTAAATACATTTAATTTATATAGACATTACTCGTGCCAGGCTGCTGAATACGATACCAAGAAGAAAAACGTACTAGCATAATCATGAAACTTAAAAAGAAACAAACTTGATATTTAAGTTTAGTATTTTCCATGGATGCGACACGAAGATTTTGAGAAAAATCCCCCCAAACTACCCTTTACATGAAACTTTTTTCGAAAATTTTTAATTTCTCAAAAATGGCTGCAACGATTTTGATTAAAATATTATATATTAAAGACATTTACCTGATAAATAAAATGTATATCTTGAATTTTTTGGGAATAGCCTCTGAAGACTACTTTATTTTGGATAAATTTTACGGACTTTTAAATAAACCTTAAAAGATGGACAAAAACTTACTGCACAACAAATGTAGAGTACGTTAAAACACACAATTTATGTTATTTACATTTTTTTCGTGGAGTTCATCGTTTTTGAGACATTCCTTGTTTTTGGTTTCTGCTATGAAAAACTTATACTGTTCTCATACAGGAATTTGCCAACTGCTGTCCATACAAATAAAGGAACTTCAGTGACATAGCAACCAGCGTTTGACTATCACTTCAATCTATGGTACTCTCTTATTCCGCTTCTACTTACAAGGGAGCAAGTAATAAGAATATTTCTTTTAACTTTTCTGATTAGCATGAAGTAAATAGAAGTATAAGCTTTTTAAGAATAATTTGTTGCAGGGATGTAGAGAAAGGCATCAGATTCTTTACATAGAAAACGCTTATCAGATTTGGAGCACACGATACATTTAAGTAATGTTTTTATTTTTTGCTGATTTACACGACACGGTCGATATATACGAGTAATTACAGTAGCATACCTAAAAGGATGGTGAAAACTAATATTTTCTTGCTTGATTATAAAGTATCCATGGGGCTAACGCCACTGTTCCGACAAGGTCAGCCGGCTGTATTTGCTCCGTATTCTCTGCCAGCATGCTTCACAGAGAAGCTCTGAGTGATGTTACAGAGCATTCAGTATGCCTTAGAATATACATTAAATACCCATGTCTTGCTTAAGCATTAAAACTGCGATTGGCTTATCTTGGCGCGCTTAATAGCGCCTCTTCCCAAGAGCCAGTAAAAAGTGTCCTAGTACCCCTCTAGCTGGTATCCTCATTTCCTAAAGCCTGTTCTGTCCTTTTTTAGTTCAATTGATATTTAATCTGTGAGTATTGTCCACAAAACCTAGCGAAAGATTTCTCTCTTACTATCCATTTACAGTTTCGGCTTTTATCGTATCTCTTATACACTAAGCTTATGCTAAGATAATCGGATATTATAATATTACCTGTCTGAAGACCCCTAGGCATTGCCTTATACGTTCTAGGGAGTTGTCAGTTCTACAAGGTGCGCGATCTACGACGACCTGTCTAAAGAATGCAGACGGCCACGAGTAGAAGCTTGCGTAAGCACAAACAGATAAGCGCTATTACGTCATCATTCCGGTGCATGCCCTGTACAGCACAAAGATATTGGAATGCAACATTTGAGTCTCTCACAGTGGTCGGCTTCGGATCAAGTCAAAATATAAACACCACCGCGCGTAGTCATACACTCACAATGTAAAAAATGAATATTCATTAATAATAAAGAGAACACCAAGTTTAACCTATTGTGGATCGTTTAGTTTATTCCTGTTTACGCTTCTCTGACCGCTCTAAACCGTTTCGTTCTACACCAGCGACTTCCCTTAACAACTGCATTCTTTCGTCAGACAGGTAGTACTCCAAATATTACAGTTATTTATTCATGTTATACTATCTTATTAACTACTTGCAGATTCTCACAGTCACAGTACTGCCACACGGCATATTATACTTAAAAATCCAAGAAACCTCTAATAGACGGCTTATCTACGCTACCGCTTCTGGACTGCGCGTGGCCGCGTGGTTAGACTACTTCCTAGACGATCCCAAGCAACCGCATGTGAGAGCGCATGTGAAGGCCGCAGGGACGGGTTTTCTCCGAATTCTCCGGTTTCCCCCACCATTACGCTCCATCGGTGCTCCATCTTCATCCCATGTGGGTATCATCAATATCATCGCCTGAGGTGCCATTGTAATAAAAGCGGGCGTTAAACACCACAAAAATCTGATGTGTTGCGTTCACATGACTTTCTCTACATCTCCGCAACAAATTATTGTTAAAAATCTTATACTTCTATTTACTTCATACTAATCAGAAAAAAAAATCTGATGTGTTCTATTTACATGACTTTCTCTATATCTCTCCAAGAAAGTATTCTATTTACCTCACCTAATCGAGATTAAATTAGCAGAAATAGTCTTATTACTTGCTTCCTTGTTAGTAGAAGCGAAATAAGGGAGTACTATATGTTAAAGAAATAGTCAAAAGCTGGTTGCTATGTGACTGAAGTTCCTTTGTTTGCATGGACAGGAGTTGACAAATTCCTATATGAGAAAAGTATGTTTTTCAGAGCTGAAGCTAAAAACAAGAAATATCTCAAAAAAGATCGACTCCACGAAAAAAATAAATTATATAACATAAATTGTGTGTGATCTACATTTTGTGTGTTTTAAGTTTTTGTCCATCTGTTACGGTTTATCAGTTATACAAAATTCTGTAAAATTCATCCAGAATAAAGAAGTCTTCAGAGGCTGTTCCCAGAAAATTCAAGATATACCTACAGTTTTTTTGTCAGGTAAATATCTTTAATATACGATATTTTAATAAAAATCTTTAGAACCATTTTTAAGAAAAACAAAATCTTCAAATTTTTTCCATGTAAGTGGTAGTTTGGGGAGGGGGGATTTTTGAAAATCTTCGTGTTGCATCCTTGGACGATACCAAACCTAAATACCAAGTTTGGTATTTAACGGTCTTTTCGTTTTTGAGCTATGCTGCCCACAGATACACAGACAGACAGACAAACAGACAGACAGACAGACACACACACACACGGACATTTTTCTAGAAATGCTATTTTTGGTTTCAGTAGCTACCGCTACTACTAATAATGCATACAGCACTACGTTTGAAAGGATTGTAGGCCAGCTACAATATAATCATGAATGTGTGAGGTCCGAAGTTCGATTCCGGCGGGGGGAGGAAACTTTCCTCTAGCCAATATTATTTCCTATCACCTCAAAGTCTATAAGGATGAATAAGAGTGCGAACGTGTGTGCGATCTAACGCACAAAATCTAAAGAGATAGCATCCAAAGAAAGCTGCAAATGAGTTAATACCAATGCCAAAAGGAATATTGTTCCAAGGTAAAAACCGCCGAATATAAATGGGCCAATGGACTAATAAATGGACCGATAACAAATATCGTCCGGAAGTTGCTTGAAAATGTTTGGCTTGCGATTAAGCAGCCAAAAATTACCTACAACGCTGAGGGCAATATTTCGCTCTCTCTGTGTAATTTCCATGCTTCAATTTAAGGAATATCGACTGTCCAACATTCCCACACCCTCCATAACTCCATAATCCATTTAAGCTTCGGTTTTTTTCACTCGTCTTCCATCTTACAGTTTACAATGTACACTCCTTGTTAAATATTAAACCGCATAGAACGTGTTTACTGGTTCATCTCATCTTATATTTTATTTTAAATGATTTAGTAATGATGGGAAATCGATATAACTACATTCTATTCTCTAATCCTCTTTCTCTTTAACTGGACCATAAATTCTACCCATATTTAAATAAATTTATATCTGTTTGTAAGCTAATTTTTACTTTCTTTCCAACATTCATTCTATATAGAGAAGCTATTACTTTCACTGAAAATTCTAAGTCGAGATTTCACTGAATGTATATGTATTGAGACCCCCTGAACCCAAAAAACATTTATCTATGTGAACATCATAACTGAAAAGCAAACATTCGGTTAAACACTAAACTTCGTATTTATTTTCTGCTTCTTCCAAAAATGCGAGACAAAAATATAAAAAAAAAAAAATTATCCGTCATAAACTACCCTATATGTGGAACACACTTCAATTTTTATTTCATTTTCCAAAATGGTTCTTAACGATTTTTGATAAAATGCCATGAGTTTAAAATATTCTCATAATAAATGTAACATGTATCTTGAGTTTTCCTGGAATAGCTTTTGAAGCCCAATTCATTTTAGAAGACTGCTTAATTACTGGGAAACCGTAATATTTAGACAAACTCTTATTGCATCAAAATGTAGATCTTGTAAAAACATACAATTTATGAAAAACTTTGTTGAGTTAACCGTTACCGAGATATTTCTTTTTGTTGATATCAGTTTTAAAATACATAAACATTTTATACGGAATTTTACATACCTGTTTGTTTTATTTTACTTCTGGCCATGCAAAGAGACCAAAAGTTCAATCACTAGAACCAGATTTTAAAGTATTTAACTATAGTTTTAGCCCAGTGTTTTCAATTATTTCCCTTATAATAAAAATAAGACCATTCTGCTAACTTTTTTTATTATCCGTGTTCAGTTCAGTGTTTAATCTGGAGGGTCATAACGGCGATGAATGAAAATATCATCAAATGAGCCTGGGGTCCATTGAACTTAAAGTTAGTTACTCGACATTTGTTTTCTCAGAGAAACCTCGGAGAAAATCTTATCCGGGTAACTCGCTCTTATAAAGATTCGAACTCAAGACCTGTTGAATGTGAGGCAGAAACGATACCCCCACCATACGGAGGCAGATTGCTCGCCCTATTTTCATTATCAGGAGGTAAACAGAAAAATATGCTACTGAAAGAACAGTTTGTTACAGAATAGGCAAAAAAGTCAATTGAATGCAACACATTAGATTTCGTTATGAAATTAACCATATTCAAGATGTTCAGTATTATAATCCGGAAACGTTTCTAAAATGTTAAGTCGTTATTCTTTTCTTCTGGTTAAGCGAGTAGGTTGGAATTTGAATATTTCTTAAAATATCTGATTATCGCTTAAGCTTAGTGTGTAATGTAAGTTTTTCTCCTAATGTTAAACTCGATTGACTCGAGTGCACTTGTTTTAAACGATATATTTTATGAAATGAATACAGAAAGTCATGTAAATCGTATGTAGGAGTACGATATGCGGAACCAGATTTAAACATGCAATGTCATAGGTGATATTTGTGACATTTATATGATTTATTTTAAATCTTTGGATCACTTTATTACTTATTTATATATCTAGTGTATTATTAACTGTGCCACGAGTATGATTGCGCTAATTTTTACGACTGCTACAATGAGATTGTACACGTGTTATATACAATATTTTAGGCAATATTAACATCAAAATACGTAAAACTAATTAATATATTTGCTAAATGAAAAAGTATGATGTATCAAAGATCACAGATGTATGACGTAATATTGTTTGATAAGCAGATGCTGTTCCATTTGTTTCATCACTTATACAGAAAATGGAAGGTGATGATAAACATATTGAAAACATGGATTTTAGTTCGCTTGACGTTTTGAACGAGGCCAAGAGCGCTGAGAGTGTATTAATTCCAGAAATTTTATATTTTTTTGTCGTTTATGGGTATTTTCTTCAATACGTAAACATTTATTAATAACTTTATTGAGATTAGAATTTATTGTTTTGATTTTATTTATTATTTTATATTATTATATAGTTGTAATAAATAGAGAATTATATATAACGATATTTTTTTTATCTTTTGCAGTTTTAACATAAGTAAGGTTATTCTGGATTATCGATTACATAACAGATTCCTCTAAATAGACTATAAGATTAAAAGATAAATAAAACTCTTTTTAAGATTTAATATAATGATTAGTTATGTGATCCATTGATAATGATTAAAAGATTAGTTTAAGTAATACTCCTGCTAAAATTATAGACCCTGAAACAGGGGCTTCAACAGTGCAGGAATGGTTATTCATAATGTAAAAAATTTTCAGGATATTCGTTTTATAGGGAATTTATCAATTTAGGTTTACAAGATAGTGCCCCACCTTTAATAGAACAACTTATATTTATGTTAATCGTGCAATTCGATGTAATCTGAAATTAATAAAATTGTTTAATTATTAAGTTTGTTTTATATATTTAAATTGAATAAATTTTTGTTTTTGTAGAATGAATTGATAAAATTATATTTACTATAGTAAATTAATACTGTGGAGGAGATTAAAGGATGATATTATAATTAATTGAAGGTAATTTTATTAATAGTATCTTGTGTATCAGGGTATATTAAAATGAATTATAAATTTTGTTTGTCTCGAATTTAAGCGATATAATTTAGTATTTTAGTTATTGTTTCATAAATATTAATAATGCTTTGTTGGTAATGAAATGTTTATCGTTTTTAAGGATATCTAGTTTTTTAATAACCGAATTTAATTCGGGATATATTAATTGTTTTTATTTAATTATTAGAATATAAAATATTTCTAATTTTATAGGGGAATAGCTTTTTAAAAAATAAAATTATAGCTGATATAGCAGCTCCTACTCCTGTATCTGCATTAGTTCATTCTTCAACTTTGGTTACAGCAGGAGTTTATTTATTAATTCGATTTAGTAAAGCTTTTCCTGGATGATTGTTGAAATTTTTGTTAGTGATTTCTGTTTTAACAATATTTATATCAGGTAGGAGCTAATTTTGAATATGATTTAAAGAAGATTATTGCTTTATCTACTTTAATACAGTTAGGTTTAATAATAAGAATATTGAATGATCGTGAAAGTATAGAAGTTCTTCTATTAAAGGTGGGGCACTATCTTGTAAACCTAAATTTGCTTGTGTGGACATGTTCTAAAAAATCATAATCTTTATTTATGGAGCTTAAATCCATTGCACTAATCTGCCATATTAGAATTACTTAGTGATTAAAGTTAATTCATTATAGGCATGTTCAGAAGGAGGGAGATTATATATTCATTCAATTGATTTATTTATTTGGGATGAATATAAAACAGGTCGTCTAGAAATTATGCTTTCTTAAGTTTATCTATTTTGGTGTCAATAATTGGTACTCATGGTAATGATTATTTTGATTCATTTGGTTTATTACAATGTTAATATATATTTTTGTATAATTTTTATAATTCCTTTATGTTTTGTTTATGGGAGATGATATTTAATTCAAAATTTATTATTTCTTTTCAGACTAATATTTTTAATGAATATTGATTTTTTTTGTTGAAGAGGTTTAAGTTATATTTTTGGTTATGATTACCTATCATATGGGTTAGTAATATTTAGATTTTGAATTTGTATTTTAATAATTTTAGCTAGTTATTCTGTTATTTGTTATAAATTTTATAATAAGTTATTTTTATTTATAATTCTTATGTTATTAATTATATTATATTTTACTTTTTGTAGATTAAATATAATTTCTTTTTATTTATTTTTTGAAGGTAGTTTAATTCCTACTTTATTTTTGATGAAATTATGGTTCTCTTTTAGGATTATGCTTAGGAATTCAAATTATAACAGGTCTATTCTTAGCAATACATTATTCAGCTCATATTGATTTAGCATGCCTTTAAGAGCTGATAACCATATAAACGTGTATTTATTTCCTAATATGATAAGTCATTTAAAGTTAGATTATCAGTCTGTTTTATTACTTTCTCTATAGTACTATGTAGAGAAGGTATTGTATTCACCGATACCAAGATTTCAACAGAAATACATGTTTTCGGTTCCCTGAATCCAAAAAGACCATTGGTATTTAACTTTGATATCTTCCAAAAGTACAACACAAAGATTTTCAACAAAATCCCTCAACTACAAACTACCCTTTACAGGGTAAAAATTTCGAAAATTTCGATTTGTTCAAAAATGGCTGTGACAATTTTGATTAAAATATCTTATATTTAACATATTTACATGCTAAATAAAATATGTAACCTGAATATACTGTGAAAAGCATCTAAAGAGTTCTTTATTCTGGATAATTTTATTACATTTTATATAACTGGTAAATCGTAAGGGATAGACAAAAAGTAACTGCACAAAATATGTAGATCACGATAAAACATGTGTTATATACATTTTTTTCATGGAGTTGGCCGTTTTCAAGATACTCCTTGTTATTGATTTTCAGCTTAAAAATACTTAAAATTTCCTGATACGGGAACCTGTCAACCCCTGGCCAAGCAAAGAAACGGAATACAATCCCATAGCAACCACATTTATAACATTTGATTGTCGGTTTAGCCTAGTGTATCCCCTTATTTACCTTCTAATTATATGGGAACTAAGTAATAAAACCGTTTCTGCTAGTGCTTTAGTATTAAATAGATGGAAGAATAAGCTTATTAACAATAATTTGTTACAGAGATGTGAATGGAGCACGTCAGTTTTTCATATTTTCTTGCAGGCTAGTATTACTGAAGAAAAGAGGTTAGGAGAGAGTACGTCAGCATCTATTGCAGTGTAGAAGAATCTATTGATAGTAAAATAGATATTGCAAAAAGAATACTATATGAAGGAGAAATGTCAGTGGAGTAGAGGTCAAAGGTTGCTCAGGGATAACATGTTCTATATATTTATTTGTAATGTTAATATTTACCAAGGAAAGTGAGTACATCAAGTAATCTAGGCTAACTATGATTAATATGTAATTGTTTCATTTATATAGCCCCTTTAACATCTAAGGTTATACCGAGAGTTTTGCATTAGAAACAAATGGTTGTCTGTGGGATTTTACGTTGGGTTTAAATCGTTTTATTTTCCTCAAATACACACATTCACTCTCACACACATACTTCCAGACTCTGTGGGGGGATAAGGAGTAATTATGGTTTAAAAAAAAATTCTATACTCCAGCCGGGAATCGAACCCGGGACCTCCGGGTGAAAATTCATTTCGCTGACTACTCGACCACGAAAACAATCATCTGTGTTGTTGCTGGTTTGGGTTTTTAAATTCAAGTTACTGTGGTGATTATTGTGCTTGAATGTTGCTGCACTTACGAGAGTGACGATTTCTGGTTTTCTTACATTTACATTGGAGAAAATTATGCTGCAGTGATGATGACGTCATTGCGGTCTTGTTGCCACGTCATTCATTTTCTGGCACCGGTGCTAGAAATAGGGTGATTTCGCACGATTTATGCCGGTATAATAAGCCCTTTTAATGCTAGATTACTTAAAGGTAATTTTTCAAACACTTTTGGGACATTAAAATCCGACTACTGCAACGGAAGCCACAAGAATTCCAACTTTCCGTAAGTGTGTTACATGATGCTAAGTTCCTAATAAGAATTAAGCGGCACCTCGTAATGATAAGAGTCATTACGTATGTGTAACGTATTTGCTGGGTGATATAAGCACATAGTTTTCGACACGGACAACAAAGGCCATGCTTGCTGCGGAAATGCTAGTTACATTTCCTACCCACACCCATTCTCTTAATGGCGAAAATGCCAGGAATTTGTCTCCGCTTCCCCTATAGCGTTCTTTACAACTTGGCTGCTTTTGCAATCGCGGCCATTTTTAGGGATGTAGCCGAAGCTAAAACGTGCATTCCTGGGTTGAGAAAACTCAACTGTGTGTATCTGTGTGTATAAGTGTGTGTGTGTGTTTATGTTCGCGCGCGCGTGTGTGTGTGTGTGTGTGTGTGTGTGTGTGTGAAAACATGACCAGGTTTTGCATGTCCTAAGACCCATACCACTTTCAGAGATGTTAAAGCTGGTTAAAAAACTTAGGAATGAAAACTAATGTATTCTACATTCATTATATATAAATAATATCCTTCTGTGGGCTAGAGCATAGCATTAGTTGCATTTTATGTACGTGAAATTACATATTGGGAGTAAAATTACAAAATTTCATATTTCTGAAAATGTTACTGAGATTTCATTTCTGTTATGTTAATAGGAATTCCAGATTTCATTAAATTGGATAAATACTCTACAATATAAATTATTTAGTATATTGCATTATGTAGATATATTGTATAATCAGCATGTTCCATGGGTCTCAAAATTGGAGAAAATTGGTTAGAGTTTTCTTAATTACAGCTTTGTATCAACGGAATTATTTTAATAAATTTTATTACATTTATTGTAATATTTAACCAAGTTAGAAATTTTAATCTCTAAAATGAGTAATTTATTTGTAATATATACATATATTAAACATTAATATTCCTGTAAGGAGAATTTCGTACTTTATAATATTATAATAGGTATCTAAATTATTCCGGTAAATTTTAGTTGTGTTTAAACAAAATCTGAAACGACGGAACATTTTGAGACCGTGAAAATATTTTGAGAAAAACGCTGTTTTGTAAAATAATAGGCTAATATGTAATGTAACGGGAGGACACCAAAATTTTGATTCAATATAGAAACCTAGCGGTTTTAACAACTATTTTACATAAAAAGCAATTTATATTTTGGACCAAGATTTCACCGAAAGTGCACATTTTAAAGTCCCTTGTATAAAAACAAATTTGGAGAAAAACATCGGTGTATATATGTGTAAGTGTGTCCGTGAACACGATAACTCAAAATGAAAAGTCGGTAAAATGCAAACTTGTATAAATGTATAGTTTAAATTTTCTTGAAATAACCTCTAAGGAATCTTCATTGAAGATGAATTTTGCTGAATTTTTCGTGACTGGAAAACTGTATTAGATAGACAAAATCTTACTGCACAATAGTGTAGATCTCAATACAAGTCGTTTACATTTTATTCTTCATGAAATTGACCATTTTCGGATATTCCATGTTATTGGTTTTAGTTACAATACTTCAACATTCCTAATATGGCAATTTGTGAACCGCTTATCAAGCAAAGTACTGGATTTCAATTACATTACAATCGACTTTTAAAGGAGTTGACTATAGGTTTAGCCTAGTGTATTCCGGTATTTCCCTTCTATTTACAAGTAACAAAGCAATAAGACCATTTCGGAAATTTTATCTCAATTAGCATGAAGTAGATAGAAGAATAAGTTTTTCATTATTAATATCCCAGAGAGATATAGAGATAGGCATATGAATGGAGCACAACACATTTTTACTTTCTTTAGCCCATATCTACATTGCATATAGTGGACAGAGAAGGTATTGTATTCCACCCAAAATTTGAATGTCAGGATTTCACCAGAAATGTACCCTTTGAGGTCCCCTGATTCAGAAAAAAAGGTTCGAAAGCATGAGTGTGTCTGTGTTTGGACAGCATAGTTCAAAAACGAAAAGACCATTAAGTTTAGTATCTTCCAAGGATGCGACATGAAGATTTTCACGAAAAACGTCCCACCCCTAACTAACCATTTTGTGGAAAATGTTTTGAAAATTTTGTTTATGTCAAAAATTGCTCTAAGGATTTTGATTAAAATACCGGATATTAAACATATATACAACACAAATAAAATGTATACTTTGAATTTTCTGGAAATATCCTCTGAAAGACCTTTTATTCAGGATCAGTTTTTCAGAATTTTGCATGAGGGCAATTGTGAGAGATAGACAATAACTCAGTAGACAAAAAAAAATGTAGATCTCGTTAGAACACACAATTTATGTAATATATATTTTTCGTAGAATTAACCATTTCCGAACTATTCTTTATTATTGGTTTCAGTCTTAAAATAATTTAACCTTTCTGTTATGGATACTTGTCAACCCCTGATAATACACAGAAATGGATTTCAATTACAAAGTAATTGACCTTGACCTTTAATATATTTTACTGTTTCCCTTCTACTTATAAGAAATGTTTATCTCTATTAGTATGAAATAGATAAAAGAATAATCATTCTAACAATAATTTGTTACGGGGATGTAGAGAAATTCATGTGAATGAAACAATCAGATTTTTACTTTCTCTATACTACTATGTACATAGTGTATAGAGAAGTTATTGCACTCCACCCAAAAATTTGATAACGAGATTTCACCGGAAATATTTGTTTTAGGGTTCCCATATAACCAAAAAAGGAATTTTAGAAAAAGGTTTCTGTGTGTCCATATGTCTGTGAACACGATAACTCAAAAACGAAAAGTCGCTAAAATACCAAACTTGGTACTTAGGTTCAGCATCTTCCAGGGATGCGATACGAAGATTTTAAGAAAAACTTAACTATTCTTTATATGGAACTTTTTTTAAATTTTTTATTTTCTCAAAAATGGCTCTAATGATTTTGATTAAAATAGCGTATATTAAAGATATTTACCCGACAAATAAAATGTATATCTTGAATTTTCTGGGAATAACCTCTGAAGACTACTTTATTCTGGATGAAGTTTACGGAATTTTGCATAACTGCTAAACTATAAGAGATGGACGAAAGCTTACATCACAAAAAGTATAGACCACGTTAAAGCACACAATTTATGTTGTATACATTTTTTTTCGTGAAGATCGTTTTTTAGATATTTTTTGTTTTTGGTTTCAGCTGTGAAAAACTATACTTTTCTGATACAGGAATTTCTCAACTCCTGTCCATACACACAAAGGAGCCTCAGTCACATTGAAACCAGCTTTAACCTATGGTACTCCCTTATATCGTTTCTGCTTATAAGGAAGCAAGTAATAAGACTAAATCTGCTAATTTTTTCTCAACTACCATGAAGAAAATAGAAACAGAAATTTTTAACAATAATTTGTTGCAGAGATGTAGAGAAAGTCATGTGAATGGAACACATCAGATTTTTTATTTGGGTGCTTGCAAAACCACACATTTCCAGGGAAGTTGGATGGAGTACTCTATTTGTAGTAGAGAATGTATCAAGTGTAATAACATTAAGCGAAAGTGTTGGTATAGCTGTGTTTTTAATGTAATTAAGATTCATCTAAATGAATATGCAACAATCTATTTTATTCAAGCCTCACACAGTTTTTCGCCGTGCAGTGTTTTGTAGCTATGCATGTTGGGAGAAACAAAGGAAGCTCGAGCTCGTCGTGCGAGACGCCAAAGAGATTTATGTGTCGTACATATATTGCTAAGCTACTTGGAAACAGCAGTGAAGGAAAATTCTGTTCAAATTGCCCAGAAAGCTTATGAGACCAGTGTAAGAGCACGTATAACTAATAAACCGGGAGCGCTATTGGAAAACCTCAGCAAAATAATCCATAGGATCGAAAAAAGTGCCTATCGAAGAACAAAGGAATCGTTTGGCTTTGTAAACCAACACTTCTGATTGAAGCAATGAGTGGACGTTCGAGATCAGGAATGTTTATGTACGAGGGCCTTTTCTTCAAACTTCGATAAGCCAGAAATAAAAGACAAGTTCATAGAAAACAATTATTTTATTACTAAAAGTTTTGTACACTTATGATTATTTTTCAACATAATTACCGAAAAGATTAAAACATTTATCGTACCTGTGCACAAGGTTTGCAATACCCGTTTTAAAAGATGTTACCGCCAATGATTTCAAATGAGCATTGACGTTGTTTTGAAGATCTTCATTGGTTTGAAAGTGCTGCCCTGCTAGCCACGTCTTCAGTTCAGGGAAAAGGTGAAAGTCGCTGAGTGCCAGATGAGTACTGTGCGGCGGTTGATCGAATATATTTATTTTCGTATACTTGTATATAATTTATATTTACTCCTTTTATTTACTATTAATCTTACTTGTATTTATATTCTTAATATTAATCCTTGTTATTTTTACAAATAGTTTTGTAACTTAAACAATTAACTTCATAAATTATACTATTATAATTATATTACCAATTTCAGTTTAACTTGTAATATATCTATTATTTCCCTTAATAATAAACACTCCACCATTTTATTTATCTATTTGTTATACTTTACTTCATTTTTATTGATGTGGTATAAATATTCATTCCAAATCTTTATTAAATTATACTTATAATTAAACATTATTAAACGGCCAATAATAAAATATTCATCTATTAATATAATTCTAAATTCTAATCTACAACCTAAACTAAACATTGGTACCGGTGGCTTCCTAGGTACTGCTTCTCAGCACAAACGAAAATATCTTTTGTGCTCCTTTCACATGACTTTCCCTACATCGCTATAACAAATTATTGTTAAACAGCTTATTTTTCTACCTACTTTATGATAATCGAGATAAACATTAGAAGAAATTGTCTTAATTATTTGCTTCCTTGTAAATAAAGGAGAATAAGGCAATACACTAGGCTAAACCGATAGTCAAATCTTTTGAAAGCTGTTTGCTACTTGGTTGAAATCCGTTTCTATGCATGGCCTGGATTTTACAAATTTCCGTGTGAGAAAAGCTTAAGTATTTTAAATCTGAAACAAATAACAAGGAATATCTCCAAAAAGGTCAACTGTTTGAAAAAACTTATATGACATAAATTATGTGTTTTAACGAGATATACATTTTTTGTGTTGTAAGTTTTTGTCCATCTCTTACGGTTTACCAGTTACGCAAGATTCAGCAATATTCATCTGGAGTGAAGAGGTCTTTAGAGGTTATTCCCAGGAAATTCAACATATACATTTTATTTACCATGTTAATATCTTTAATATACGGGATTTAAATCAAAATCATTAGACCCATTTTGGAGAAAATTAAAATTTTATGAATGCTTTCCACGTAAAGGGTGGTTTGGCATGGGGGATTTTTCTCAGAACCTTCGTTTCATATTAAACTTAAAAAAACAAGTTTGGTATTTTACCGATACACGGACACACACACGGACCTTTTTCTGAAAATGATTTTTGGACCCTAAAACGTGTATTTCCGATGAAATCTCGGTATGGAATTTTTGGGTGGAATGCAATACTTTCTTTAAACAGTATGTACATAGTACGTGCAGAGAAAGTAACAACGCCATCAATAAATATATTCTTTTTCTACATTATATCTAAAATAAAATAATCTTATATTGTATCAGTTACGTCTTATTAACTAAATCCTTAAATTTATAATATATAGCTCTGTACTGTTTGTAAGACTACGTGAAACACAAACGGGAACAACATTATAAGAAATGAGGGGTAGAAGAGAAACTAATGCAGCAAGCGCTTAGGAAACTAGAGAAAACCGTGATGGACAGAATGACTGGCTCCAGAAATCCAGTTCAGTATTTTCCGAATGCAAATCTTGCATATTACCGCCTAGACATCTTCCACTGTAACCATCAAAGTAGATGAGATAGTGAAGTAATTTTGCATCTAGATATTCCTCTACATGAACGGTATCCTGTCATAAAGCACGTTTCACATCTTAATGACACAGTTTGTGGTGGAAGCTACTACAAGGCTATCGACAGCAGTAAGGTCTTGTAAACAATAAGGAGGTCGGCAAACCGGTTAGTTCCCTTGAGTGGTTTGATGCACAGTGCGACGCTGTTACCGGGTGTTTTGCCAAACTGTGGCAGACACACCCATCGGTATATCCGAAGCGTAGTCAAACATTAAGATGCAACCAATTTCTTCCGGACATGGGTGACATTTAAAATAAAAGTAATCTGATGTGTTCCATTCACATGGCTTTCTCTACATCTCTGCAACAATTTTTTTTTCCCCTTTTATATAGCTCCCTTTAATACCTAAGGTCATATCGATAGATTTGCAATTTGCACTTGAAACAACTCGTTGTCTATAGGTTTAAATCATTTTACTTTCTTCAAACACACACATTCATACTTCCAGACTATGTGGCGGATAGGGAATAATTTTGGCTAAAGAAAAATTCCTCGCCCAAGCCGGAAATTGAACCCGGGACCCCTGGGTGAGAAGTCTGCTCGTTGACAACTCGACCGCGGTGGCAGGCAAGAAATTATTGTTGAAAAGTTTATGCTTCTATTTACCTCATGCTAATAGAGAAAAAATTAGCAGAAATAGTCTTATTATTTCCTTCCTTGTAAGTAGGAGCGAAATAAGGGAAGACCAAAGGTTAAAGTGATAGTCAATAGCTGGTTGCTATCTGACTGAAGTTCCTCTGTTTGTATGGACACGAATTGACAAATTTGTGTATCAGAAAAGTATATGTTTTTTAAATCTGTAACCAAAAACAAGAAATATCTCAAAAATGATCACCTCCATGAAAAAAATGTATATCACATAAATTGTGTGCTTTAAAGTACTCTATATTTTTGTGTGGTAAGTTTTTGTCCAAGTCTTACGGTTTAGCAGTTATGCTAAACTCTGTAAATTTCGTCCATAAATTAGCCTTTAGAGGCTATTACCAGAAAATGCAAGATATACATTTTATTTGTGCAGTCAATAACTTTAATATACGATATTTTAATCAAAATCTTTAGAGCCATTTTTGATAAAATCAACAATTTTGAAAACAGCTCCATGTAAAGGGTAGTTGGGGTGGGGGATTTTCTTCAAAATCTTCATGTCCCATCCCTGGGAGACACCAAACTTAAATACCAAGTTTGGTATTTAACGGTCTGTTCGTTTTTGAGCTATGCTGTCCACAAACGCACACATACACACACAACCACACACACGGACCTTTATCCAAAAATGCCCAAAATATGTATTTCCGGTGAAATCTCAGTATCGAATTTTTGGGTGCATTACAATATCTTCTCTATACACTATGTACATAGTACGTGTAGATAAAATGAAATTCTGATGTGTTTTATTCACATAACTTTCTCTACATCTCTCTAACAAATTATTGTTAAAAAGCTTGTTCTTCTATCTACTTCATGAAAATCGAGATAAACATTAGAGTAAATAGATACGTAAAGGAAAAGTCATACTACATCAACGAAATGTCAATATCAAGCGGCTGCTTCAAATCCAAAATGATGAATTGATGTAAAATGTATAGATAATATTCGACATAAACATGTGCAGAAATTGCCCTTATTACTTCATTCGTTATAAGTAGAATAAAAAAAAATCTAAGGTAAGCATTCCATTCACATGATGTCCTCTAGCTGTTCGGTAAACAATCCTTTTATTCAGAAAATTAATCTATTATCTACATCATATTAACCAAGAATTAGTTTAATTAGTTTTTCACACAAGCCGTGTGTAGGATAGGAGTTGGATAGGTAGAGTCAGTCTAAAAAAAAATCACTGCCATAGCCGGGATTTGAAACATGCGAGTCAGTTGAGAAATTCAGTGCTGTGCTCGCATATTGCCATGGTAGCTCAGTGGTAGAGTAACCGCTAAGAGACCGGGAGATCCGTCGTTCAAATCCCAGCTATGCACTTAATTTTTTGGTTAAGACTCTACCTATGCATAAACAGAATTGGTCTTGTAAAAAGCTTTCTTGTAAGTCGAAAGGATATAAGAAAATGCACAGTCTAAAGCGATAGTCTCGTCCTTTAAAAGCCAGTTGCTATGTGAAACAATTGAAATTCCGATCTATTTGCTTGCCAGGAGTAAAGAAACGAGAAAGTTAAGTGAATAAAATTGAAAACAATAATATGGAATATCTCGAAAACGGTTAACTCTACAAAAACAAATGTGCTTTTAGTGAGTCTATATTCTTGTGTATCAAGTATTTGTATATCTCTTACAATTTACCAGTTATACAAAAGTCATCCAAAATGAAAAGGTCTTCAGAGGCTATTCCCCGAAAATTCAAGATACACATTTCGTTTGTCAGAAAAACATCTTAAACTTAAGATAATTTATTGAAAATCGTTAGATTTATTTTTAATAAAATCAAACATTTTGAAAAATGTTCTATGTAAGGGGTAGTTGGGGATGGGCGGATTTTATTTAAAATCTTTGTGTCGCATCTTTAGAAGATACTGAACTTTAATATTAAGTTTGGTATGTAACGGACTTTTCGTTTTTGAGTTGAGCCCCCCCCCCCCAATACTCATACAGGAACCTTTATCTATAAATGCTTTTTTTTTTCAATTCAGGGGTCACAAAGCTTGTATTTTCGTTGAAATCTCGGTATAGAATTTTTGGGTGCAAAACACTACCTTCTCTATACTCTATGTTTTGTAGAGAATGTAAAAATGCTTTGAATTTTTAACAAGGGATCTGTTTTCTTTACTTACATTTCGGTGTCAATTTTTTGGGTGGAATGCTATACTTTTACAACCTTCTGCTTATGTATTAGAAAAATAAGTTAAAGCTAAGTGGGGATTTTTGTTTTCTATCGGTATTTTCCTTTCATATTTGAACGGATTTGATCACTTTGACAACATTAACTAGTTATTCCTTTACCTATTTAGCCTTTACGATATGTATATAGTGCAAAAGTACTCTCAGTTAATCGGATAAACATTTTGAAATGTATAAATTTCACAATATCTTTGGATGTCAGAGAAGTAATAGCACGAAATGGTGTGGTGAAGTTCCAGAGGTCAAATATTTTTCAAGAAACCGAGCTAGTGCTAGAGACGCACACATGCGTCCAATTGGCTCAGTTCCCTCGTCAGGCAGCTGTCATAGTGAGTACAGGGTAGATCCTCCTATAAATTCCCATGAGAAACTCGAAGACATTCAGAGCTCGGTGCTGGCCTCGCTGAAAACAGTATGTGACCTAACCTGCTTCTTTTGGACGGCCAGATTCCTTTTCATATCAGCTTATCGGACTGAAAAAGTGATAAAACTGTCGAGCTTCTTTAGAGACTCTGGTTTGAAACAGTAAAATTACTATGCAAATGAGTCCGCCTGCATTCAAGTGGCAATTATGCAAAGAGAATCTTTTCCACAAATTCATTTCGAGTATGAATTGAACTTCAAATATGTAAAGCAGGAGTTGAACAAAATCGCGCTTGCTACCTATTGTTTTGGCGCCATAACCGAATGGTTAGACAACTCGCCTGTTAACAAGGTGGCCTGGGTTCGATCTCAGGCGACCGCATATGGGGTTTCTGGTGTACAAAGCGGGCAGGACAGCTTTTCGCCATCGTATTCCACCGGTGCTCCTTCTGCATGCCATATGTCATCGCCTGCGATGTCATGTGTAATAAAAACTGGCGTTAAACATTATTAAAATACCCATTGCTTACTTTCTTTACGAAGTATTATACAGATGTGTATTACGTAGAGAAGTTATCGTATTCCATCCAAAAATTACCTACCAGAAATGCATCTTTTGTGGACCCTTAAATACAAAAATAAACAACTTTAGAACAAGGTCCATATGTCTCTCTGTATTCAATACCAAGCTTGGTATTTAATTTCAGTATCTTTCACGGGTAGACACTAAGAGTTTCAAGAAAATATCCCACCGTAAACTAAATTTTCCATGGGACATTTTTCGGAATGTTTGATTTTCTCAAAATTGACTCCAACGAATCATGTACATTTTTGTTTATAGAAGTAATTATTTGCAAGATATTACTTATTGGTTTAATTTTTTTTACACACAAGTCGGTTGTAGGACAGGAGTTGGATAGGCAGAGTCAGCCTGGAAAATTCAAAAGTAGCTCAGTGGTAGACAACTGGGTAGAAACCAGGAGATCCGTGATTCAAATCCTGGTTATGGTACTGAATTTTTCAGTCTGGTTCTACCTATTCGGGATATTACTTGTTATTGGTTTTAAATTTTGAATACTTACTTTTCTCAAATGGGAACTCATTATTCGCTTTTTCATCCGGGTGCTACAAGAAGATAATTTCAACTACATCACAAAGCTACAGACTTCTAAAGGGTTTCACTATTGCTTTAGCCTCGTATACCTCCTTATTTATCGTATACTTAGAAGTAACTCAAGTACAAAATCATTCCTGATAATTTTTATCTTGAGTAGGACGAAGGAGAGATAAAAACACTTCTTTGTAATAATAATAATAATTTGTTGCAGAATGGGTAAGGAAAGTCATGAGACTGGAACACACAAATTGTTTTCTTAATGAATTTCAGGAATTATGTCATACTGCAAAAATTTAGTAATCAAATAATTTTATTAAATCCATAATTTCCAATATGTTTTGTTTATAGAAGCTGTCAGAACATTTGAAATCATTAAAATAACACATTCTATATTTAATTTAGCAAAAGATAGAAAATCCCAAATCCTGTACCAGCTATTGCATTAGTATGTTGTTCGTTGCAGATAAAGTAATACTTACACAAAAAATAAAGACGAGTTACAAAAATGTTTATAAACCGGGAATAATATAAAATATGTTTGGATTTTAAATTTCAGTATCTTAAACATATCTTAAAATTATTATACATAGTTGGAGCCATCTCTTTTAGCCAATATGCTGTAAAATAGCTTTCAGAAAATGTGCTTTCAAATTTATACAATGATATTTTTAGAACCAAAAGTTTAGAAACAAAGGCAGAGATGAATTTTCCCTCACAGTAAACTACACCACTCCCTACTCCCTCTACCATACCCACAAAATCGGCTTTTACGCTTGCATCCCAAATAAGCTTTGCTCTCACCAATGTTTTGCACTGCAGTTAGGCTCACAAGGCACAGCAAAACCGTTGTATAACAAAACCTCTCATGTGTTCCATTCACATGACTGTCTACCTGTTCCGCAAACAAGCTTGTCATACAAAAGATTCGTTAGCTACACTATGCTGATCATCATAAACATTAACAGAAATAATCTTATTATTTGCTTCCTTGCAAGTAGAAGGGAAATAAACGAATAATATAAGCTAAAGCGATAGTCAAAGCTTTTAATAGCTGGTCAACATGTGATACAATTTAACCTTTAGTTGCCTGCACAAGTATACTATATATGCTATTTTTCCTTTAATTCAAGTTAAAACTGGAATTCTAGTAAAAATATTTGCGAATAAATCAATAAAATCATTATATAAAGTAATAGAGAAAATAGAAATGAAAGTAAATGTAGAACATTTATTAATATTTTTCTTCCTAATTAAAAGTTTAAATTCTTGTAAATCAGTTTTCATAATGCTGTCAAAGGTACTACCAAAATAAGAAGTTTAAATTGTCCTGCGTGTTACGTGATACATAATGGACTGACCATCCATTCAAAGCCAAATGTTGCAAGTTCAAATCCCAGTGATTGGGGGTAAATGACGGGGAGAGCCCAAGTAAAATAATCGGTGTGATGCTTGGAAGTTAATAGAGTTACATTTGGCTGTAGGTATGTCGGTTTTCTCTTTAAAAAAATCACTGCAATTTTATGGCAAAAATTGTATATCTTCTTTTACAATATAAAACAGTTTTGATTACTTGTCGTTTAAGGTTGAAAGTTGGTATAACATGGAATTAATCCTAGACTACAACCCTATTTGTATAGTTACGTCTAAAACAAGCGGAACTTATAGGTACCGACAGGTTTTTCTTTGTAAGGCCAGGAATAAAACAAATTAGTTATCAAACAAAACACGACGTCCCGTTTGAGAAAAGAATAACTATTTTAAAATTGAAACCAATAACAAGGAATATCTCGGAAATAGTTAACTCCATTGAAATAATATATCTGACATAAATTCCGTATTTCTACGAGATACACAGTATTTATGTAGTAATAGTTTACGTTTACGTAAGCCTTACTCGTTATTTAAAAGTGCTCCAGAATGAAGAAGGTTCACACGCTTTTTCAAAAAAATTCATGATACACATTTTATTTGTGGTAAAATATCTTAAATATACAGCATTTTAATAAAAACCTTTAGAGTCCCATTTGTAGAAAATCAAAAATTTTGAAAAAAATGTACATGTATAGGGCAGTTTGGGGTGTAGGGTTTCCTTCTAAACCTTTGTGTCGTATGCTTGAAAGATACTGAACAAATAACAATTTTGATATTTAACTTTTATTTAATCCTTTTCAAAGGCAGACATTGTTGGATTCAGTGGACCTGAAAGCATATTCGGTGAAACCTTGATTTCAAATGTTTTGGTGCAATGCAAATTCCATACACTATGTTTATAGTACCCAAAGGGGAAGATAAATCGGATGTGTGACAATCACATGAATTTCTCTTTATTCTGTAATAATATATTCTTACAAAAACTTAGGTCGTGCGGTTAGAGAACTCGCTGATTACTAAGGTGGGCAGGGTTTGATTCCACCGCATGTGGTATTTGTGGTGGACAAAGCAGCGCAGGGGTGAGCTTTCTCTAGTTTCTCCGGTTTCCCCCGCCATCACATTCCTCCGGTGCTCCATCTTGGTTCATGTATGTGTCATCGTCTGTTGAGCCATAGTAGTAAAAACGAGAGTTAAACACTAAAAAAAAAAATGTACAAAAGCTTACTTTTCTATCTACTTCATGGTAACCAATATCAACATTAGCAAAATGGTTTATTTGTAGTGCCTTTAAAGTAGAAGTGGAATAAAGGAATACACTAGAAAAAAGTGATAATAAAATTCCTTAAAAGCTAATTGCTAAGTGATGACATGAATTCGGTTCTCAGTGCCTGTCCAGGATACAAATTAAACAAAAACTTATAAAAACTTACTATTTGATAGAGTATAAATATTTTAAAATTGAAACCAATTGCAAAAAGTATATCGGAAATTATTAACTCCATAATTTATACGACATAGATTGTGGTTTTAACAATATCTACATTCAATTTAATAATATTTGACTACCTCTTGCGGTGAACCAATCATGTAAAAGTCATCCAGAATGAAGAGGTTACCTCCAGAAAATTTAACACGTAACTTTTATTTGTCATCTAAATACCTCTTTTGTCATTTTAATTTAAAAAAACAAACTATTACAGCGTTTTTGAGAAAAAGAAGCTCGAAAACATTTACCATGTAAAGAGTAGTTTGAGGCGGGGGATTTTCCTAAAAATCTTTTTGTCGTATCCTTGGAAAATGCTAAATAAAGTGTTGCATTTAGCAATCTTTTCATTTTTGAGCTATGCTGCGAGTAAAGAGACGATTAATGCGAAAGCTTTACTCCATTAACATGAAAAAATGTGACGAGTACCATTCACATGACTTTCTCTACATCTCTGCAACAAATTATTGTTAAAATGCTTATTTTTTCTATTTAATTCATGCTACTCGAGAAAAAATAGTGGAAATGGTCTTATTACTTGCTTCCTTATAAGTGGAAGCAAAATAAGACAGTACCATATGTTAAAGTGATAATCAAAGCTGGTTTCTATGTGAATGAAGTACCTTTGTTTGTATGGACACGTTGACAAATACCTGTATGAGAAAAGTATGTTTTTGAAAGCTGAAACCAAAAACAAGGAATATCGAAAAAACAATCAACTCCACTAAAAATGTACATAAAATTAATTGTGTCTTTTAAAGTGCTCTACAGTTTTTGTGTGGTAAGTTTTTGTCTATCATTTACGGTTTAGTAATTATACAAAATTCCGTAAAATTCATCCAGGATAAAGTATTCTTCAGATGCTATTCCCCAAAAATTCAAGATATACATATTATTTGTCAGGTAATTATCTTTAATATACGATAATTTAACCAAAACCGTTTGAACCATTTTTACGAAAATCAAAACTTTCCAAAAAATTTCCATGTAAGGGGTAGCTGGGGGTGGTGGGGATTTTCTTGAAAATCTTCGTGTCGCATCCTTGGAAGATACAAAACTTAAATACCAAGTTTGGTTTTCAACGGTCTTTTCATTTTTGACACACACTCGCGCGCACACACACACGGACCTTTTTCTGAAAATGCATTTTTTGGATTTAGGGGAACCCAAACATGTATTTCCGGTGAAATCTCGGTATAGAATATTTGGGTAGAATGCAATACTTTCTCTATGCACATACTGCGTGTAGAGAAGGTAAAAATAAAGGAATAAAGTTTTATATGAATAATTTGTTTATAGATGCACAGAACATGCCATTACATTTATGGACTCGTATATTTATATTTGTAAATATTGTAAACGTTATATCGGTCTCTAAATGTTATTCTATGTAAAACCCTTTATCCTTCAGAGAAGTGAAAATATATAACAGTATTAGCATGTTCTGATTGTAACACAGAAAAATTTCGATAAAACAGGCGCTAATTCTGGTACTATAAAATTGCACACAAAATACAATAGTTGTTTACGACATCAGTGTCGTAGCGTATCATATTGCAATACGAGATTGAAAAACGATCAGACAAGGCCACGAGGCCATTATAAAACTCGTTTCAATGTTGCTATGTTTCACTTTACACAATCAAAGAAGATAAAGCCATATGCAGCTCTTTTAGAGCGTATGTTTAACCCCGTTTGGCATATTTCAGAGAGCTCCCACGTTATATAGCTTTATAAAAAATGTTATTCTGCTGTAGTGCCCTTTATCTGCTTTGTTTTGTTCGATTCACGGTATTACAGAAGTTTTAGTTATCATTCCTGTCTATTTAATTGATTTTATGAATGCATACGTTACACGTGTTCAATAGCATAACCTTTGCTTCATCAAATTTTTGGTTTATATAAAGCTTTTATTTCAGTAAACATTTTACATTCTCTACACGTAATTTGTGCAAAGTGTATAGGAAAGGTTTTGTATTTCATCCAAAAATTAAATACCGAGATTTCACCGGAATATGTTTTGAGACCCACCTGCATTTAAAAACAAAAAGAATTTTGGAAAAAAAATGTGTGTGTGTGTGTGTGTGTGTGTGAGGGCAGCATAGCTCAAAAACGGAATTCCGTTAAATAACAAACTTGGTATTTAAGTTCAATATCTTCCAAGGATGCGACACGAAGAATGTCAAGAAACCCCCCCTCCCCGACTACCCTTTACATATATTTTTTTCAAAAATTGTGATTTTCTCAAAAATGATCTGAAATGATTTTGATTAGAATATCGTATATTAAAGATAATTGAATCACAAATAAAATGTATATCTTGAATTTTCTGGAAATACCCTCTAAGGATATCTTTATTCTGTATGAATTTTGCGCAAATTTGCATAACTGGTAAACCGTAAGAGATAGACAAAAATTTACTATACAAAACATGAAGAGGTTGTTAAAACACACAGCTTATGTTACGTTTTTTCGTAGAGTTCACCATTTCTTAGATATTCCTTGTTACTGGTTTTAGCTTTAAAATACTTGAACTTTTCTCATACGAGAACTTTTCCCATAACTGTAAAACCATAAGAGATAGACAAAATATGCTATAAAAAATGTAGATCTCATTAAAATACACAATTTATGACATACATTTCTGTTGCAGACCTGCAATGTTCCTCTTCCCTTGCATTATCGTCTTTTTAAATGTCAACACACTCTCGTGAAGTAACCACTGGTGTATACAAATTTGAGTAATCATTCCACTGAGTTGAAAGTATTGTTATTACAACGTGTTTGTTATCGCTTCGAAATTAGGTCTGGATGACAATTAAACATCGGTTCTCACTTAGATATTTATTGCACTAAGATGGTTACTCAATTTTTACTTTCTCTATAGGCACTATGTACATAGTGTATAGAGAATGTATTGCACTCCACCAAAAAATTCCATACCGAGATTTCACCGGAAATATATGTTTTAGGGTCCCCTTTATCTAAAAAAAGCATTTTCGGAAAAAGTCCATGTGTGTGTGTGTCCGTGTGTCCATGTTTCTGTGAACACGATAACTCAAAAACGAAAATTAGGTAAAATACCAAACTAGGTATTTAAGTTTAGTATCTTCCAGGGATGCGACACGAAGACTTTGAGAAAAATCCCTCCACCCCCAACTACCCTTTACATGGAA
The DNA here is from genome assembly GCA_030762935.1 of Hymenopus coronatus. Lineage (NCBI taxonomy): Eukaryota > Metazoa > Arthropoda > Insecta > Mantodea > Hymenopodidae > Hymenopus > Hymenopus coronatus. The sequence continues at coordinate 53,632,925 of CM060887.1, read as the reverse complement.
CTTTTTTCGAAAATTTTGATTTTCTCAAAAATGGTTCTAACGATTTTGATTAAAATTTCGTATATTAAAGATATTTACCTGACAAATAAAATGTAAAGATGGACAAAAACTTACTACACAAAAAATATAGAGCACGTTAAAACACACAATTTATGTTATATACATTTTTTTCGTGGAGTTCGTCGTTTTTGTAACATTCCTTATTTTTGCTTTCTGCTATGAAAAACTTATACGTTTCTCATACAGGAATTTGTCAACTGCTGCCGATACAAACAAAGGAACTTCAGTGACATAGCAACTAGCTTTTGATTATCACTTTAACCTATGGTACTCCCTTATTTCACCTCTACTTACAAAGAAGCAATAATATGGCTATTTCTGCTAATGTTTTACTGATTAGCATGAAGTTAATAGAAGTATAAGCTCTTTAAGAATAATTTGTTGCAGGGATATAGAGATAGTCATGCGAATGGTACACATAAGATTTTTTTTATAAATGTTTTTAAACATGATGATGTAAATAAACTACTAATGCTGATTAGCAACAAAATATACTCGTGCTGGTTAAATGTATTTTAAACCAAATACCAGTTGTAACAGTGCTGAATCAGAATCCGCAGCTGACAAATTGTCAGCGAATTTATTCTCTAAGATTTCTTAAATAAACTTGAAATTTCTACAACATTTGAGTTCCAAAATCACGTGTGAAGTCGTTAACCAACATTCTACACTCCTTAGAAATTATCATGGATATTTACCTCTTAGCTTGTTACGAAATCCTTTTTAATAGGTGAGCTGATTGAGATTCTTTTTAGTATAACTCACTGTAATACGTTTTATTACGTCTCAGGATCGTGGCCGCGAGGGAGAAAATGCATTACAGGTAATATAATACTTGTAAATGATACGCTGGTCACACTGGTAAGATGCTCTTGCATATTCTTCAATATCGATGGATACAATATTTATTAACGCTGTAGAATGTCACAGATAAATTAAGATTGCATTCTGCTAGCGTGGTAACAGCACGCATTACCGCCAAATGAATTTAGGACACTCCCTTGTGCCGAGCAATGAAAAGCACATGAAGACTGACCAACAAGGAATGACAAAGGTCTATTCAGCTCTTATATATGCTCAAAATTTATTCTAAATATTTTTTGTTATTAAACATTCTTTAAGGAAGTATACAAGACAGACTTCCTTTTATTTATAAATAAATTACTTTTGGTATATACAGAATTTATTTCATAAGCTGCTTGCACGTAATGAATATTTACATATGGGTATCCAACGCTTGGGGATGCGATATACTAGAAAGAACAACTTCCTTTTTCAAACGCGTAGCAATGCAATTATCATTGTTGATTATTTAAATAATTAGTTCTGATCATAAACGAAATTATACTTAAAATACACATTAAATGCAATATTCTGATATTCTCAGAACACTTACAAGCTAATTACTTTCAGTAAATAATTTTTCCTTTACCATATAATCAATAAATAAATATGATATTAATTTCCTTCCATTAACAAAAAATAAACACTTGATGTGGAAACACTTGACTTCCATATAATAATGTCTCAAGCTTTACAGAATAAACAATGAAAGACCGACAGATACTACTCGGCATTTCTGGAACCAAATATATCATAATTGTAAGTTGAATATTCTTTATTACCATTGTACAACAGCATCCTTCGACCTGGATTTGCATGGTCTATTGACGATTATTCTCTTCTTCACATGCTAAGTAAAATGAACTTAAGGTCAGAGGTTATTAAGCCATTGAGGAGTAGGAAATGTGAAGGAATACATTTTGGTGTGTATGTGTATGAGCGTGTGTGTACAGGAATGCATAAGCAAGTGATTCTGCATTTTGCCTTATTTGGTAATCAAGGTTTTCACACTGTTAGAGTAACTTCTTTTTAAGTTGCATTAAATAACAAAGCAAGTCTCTGCAGACATCGTTCCTATAAAAACGTAGTTACAGCTAGTCATTACTCGTAATAATTATTGCAATATAACTGCAAATGTGGGAATCATTAGAACTATTGCTTATTGATTAACCTAATCGTTACTTATAACTGTTACGTGTAACATAATTGCCAACATGATAATCCCTAAAACAAAAAACTTAATCTGGAAACTCTTATATGTAACCTGACAGTTATAGCTGTTTTGCGAAAACATATATTGGTCATATTTATAATGTGCTTAGATATAGTGAAACAAATGTCAATTGTAATTTTACAATACTAGACTGTGCTCACGGGCTACTGAAATATAGTGCAGTTATACCGTGTAAACTGATATGAAACTAACTTAAAGTAAATGTAAAACAAGAAAATGCAAAAGTATTCACAGAAATATATGTTTGCTGGTACAGGGTGTATGTTATATACAGGTAAGGCACAGATACAGGTATGCCACAGGCGAGACTTGAACTTATGATCTTCGTAGCATGAAGCATAAATCGAAAATTTTAGCCGTATGACCAAGAAGACTGTTTAACAATTTATTGATGTATACTGTATGTGTTTGCACTTAACATGCCTTTACGCATTTCTTTCAACCCCGCGATACTTCGGCAACTTCTCCGACAAAACTGCACGGATAGCCGTTAATCAGGGGTTGCAAAATCTTGAGTCATATGAAGAGAAACCTTTTAAAACAAACTCATTTGATGTATCGTCTCCATGGCACGACAGCTCACGGGGAGCCTTGGCCTACCTATATTGTAATATGTATACTGAAACACGCTTGTTTGCACTAAACATTCCTTTACGCATTTCCTTCAACCCCGTGATGCTTCGGCAACTTCTCTGACACAGCTGCGGATAGTAGCTAATCAGGGGCTTCTACATCTTGAGTCATATGAATAGAAACTTTTCAAAAACTCATTTGATGTATCGTCTGCAAATGAATCAAGATCTTCAATAACATGGAATATATTTACTGGCCCGTTCCTTTTCCAGATCGAAATCGGTCTCTCCATCTTCCCTTAGATTTCCCTGGATATCCACAACCTCTATTTTGTAATATTTTAAAGGGTGTATGGCATGCTTCATTCTGGTTAAATAGTATCCCCCATTATTTCAATACATATTTATAGCTTTACTCTTTCTATTTTCAGCTTATTTCTTATAGTTGTGTTCCTCTAATTGTCAAACAAAGAGAATCTCTAAGCAATCTCATCTACATAACCTTTATTCTACATTTCTGTTGCGCCGTCATTGTCTAAGTTTCAGATTCATAGAGTTATGTCATAAGTGCTATCATCTTATAAAATTTAAAGATTGTCTCTAGTCTAAATCTTCCTATTAACATTTCAACTAGCCGGTCCCCATGGCCGCGCTCACTAAAGCGTCTCGCTTTGGTGCTTCGTGGGCAGGGGATCGTGGGTTCGAGTCCCGCCTTGTACATTGGTGTTATATGTTTGTGCAATGTGTCTATGTTTGTAAAACAGTAAAACCAGTAATCAGTAAAACCTACGGGAGGGAATGTAAATGGGGATACAGCGCTGGAGTCCTGATCAGACTCCGGTACTGTTTAAAAAAAAAAAAAATTGTCCAATAATTTCCGGAATTCGGCGTTTCATATACATATGTTTATTCCTAGTATTTGTCAAGCTAAGTTCTGGATACTTAAGAGTACTCTTACATTGTTTGATTGTCTACTATATTTTCAGCTCTAACAGCTTGTAATCCTTTGAACGATCTTTGTATTACTATTGATATTTTGAGGTTCTACTTGTTTGCTTGCTCAATACCTATATAAACTGCTCTTTGCAAATTATTTTTATTAAATATAGGGGGGGATAAGGGGTACACCTGCCTTACTCTGTGATATTTTTCTCTTGACTAACACTTTGGTTTGTTTTGACTCTTATTGAATTATTAAAATACAAAATTTTTATTGTTTTGACTGACTGATTTGAGACCAATTTTATTGTAATGTTTTCCATAAAAAGTCACTGTTAATTGAGCACAAAATTTTTCATAATCTCGAAATGTAAGCCGAAATACTACATTTTCTATGTTTATTAATGATATGATACAGTGAAAAGTTGGTATCTATACCTGAACTATTCGCTGTAAATCCATTTTTCTCCTCTAGAAGCAGTATTTCTGTAATCATTTGTAAACTTTTCGTCATTATTCTTGATTAGAATTTATATTCAAGATTATCCCACTATAAATCAACACATATTCACTATTCTTTTAGGATACAGAAAAGTTAACTTTCTATTTGATGATCCGAAACAGTTGAAAGTCCAAGAGATGAATTGTCATATTTTATGCAGTAAAACAGGCACTATGTTTCTTGATTTTGTGTGAAGAATATATAGTGTGGAAGGTGTCAAATCTTAACAATAAAAAGCGACTGAAGACTCCAATTTGTGTAATGTTAAAATATCCAAGATTTTCAATTATTTATAGTCTCTTCATGATGTATAGTTTGAACTTTTAAGTTGTTTTGTATACTATTCCAGTGGGAGGAGGAGCGTTTCATTGGCGTTATAATTAACAAAATGGAGTAATTTTAGGTATTATCTTACCCACATGCACATGTTTTGTCTTTTCCTCTCACACTTTAATTATATAAGAGTAAAATTGGCATTAAAAACTGAATATTAGGCTGTATAAGATATAAATATCTGATTTCGTACGAACATATCAAAGAATGAACGAAGATAGGCTACTGAGAAAGCCATTGGAATGGAGTCCACTGGAAGAAGAGGATATAGAAGACATTGAAACTCTTTGATGCAAGAGATAAGAACTGGAACGAGAGCGAGATGAAAGTATAGAATGAATGAATAGAGATTAGTAGAGAAAAACATGTTTATTCACAGAATTATATGTCCAATGTTTCCGCTGTGCATTGCCTATATTCAAAGAATATTATCGATACTAGGTCAATATTTATCGGAGTCAGCAATATTACCGGAAATTAAATATGATGAATAATCTATGCTAATATTATAAACGAAGAAACTTTGTGTATGCTGAAGGATTTTGATGGATGTCATCAAAAGCTGAGACAGCTTAGAGACCTTAAAGCATAAGAGAGTGCGGGGCAGTGATAAATTTAACACCACATGGGCATATACTGTGGGCCCCAAGTGGTTCACTGAGTGTGAAGGAACCATAAACTATACATATCCCGCAGGAAGCCTGCAAATACCCTTTGTCAGACCACCGCCAAAGCCCTGGTTTACCGTATAGAACAGAAACAAGGCAAGAAGGGATCTGCACTTCACATAGCTTTAACTTTGTTTTAATGACCATCGAAACTTTTGTCTACGGAAAAATACCTACCCAAAACTTCCATGTTAATCTTTATGCTTCAGGGCTGTTTCTCGTTGGCAACTACATAGCACAACACAATACCAACGTGAGCTTGTTACCTTGAAGTTCTTCGGGATAACAAGGATCTCTGAGCCTCTGCTTTCCTCACCATATCCTCATTTTTCTTTGCTTAACATTCATTAGCATTAGGGGTGCAACTTTATAGTGCAAAGCAACATACTCCTGACATCCTTAGGATCGGTATTATAAAACAGTTTTAAACTTCAGATTACGTTTAAATTGTATATTTTTTAGTTTTACCACAAATACATAGATGTTAATTTTAAATTAAGTTTTACAGGCTAATTGCGCAATTTATGATTTATGGTATACAATGGTGGTCGAATAATAGATAATGAAGGAGCTAGGAAGACTTGGATGAATCCGAATTATTCTAAAAGGACCTCGTCTCTAGGGAGCTCATTTGGGATACCTAAAGACTGAAATTGAATTCACATTCACATGTAGATGCAAGCAGCACATGCTCTCCGAACTTATTTTTGAACAAAGAAGACAAAACAAGGAAGCGGGAGCTGTAGCCTCTGCAATCGTCAGCAGATATTGAATGAACAGACCCCATCCCCTTTCTGAAATCATCAATCTGTTAACTTTTGATCTCTGAAACATATTCATCACTTTCAGATGTGTATGACATGCTAAATGAGCTCTTAAATACGAGTGGACTAACAAAGAAGATTCTTAAGTTTATTTTGTTAAATTTGAAACCGAATACATCGTGAAAAGGGAAGATATGAATTGTAACACGTGGTCTATAATAAAATAGCACATTGCTTAAAATTAAAAATAAATATAAAATATTGAGACCACATGATGTAATTGATCCATGAATCGTGTAAACATAAGGAATGTGCTTCTATGCTTAATGTTTGCGTCCATTAACCTCCTGCATCTCTATAGCTACGAGAAAGCGCACATCTCGACCAAATCTTGAATAATTACCCGTGGAAAACTTTGCACCTGTCCTCCACATCTTTGTTTTCATGTCAGCCATTTTTACTCCAGCTACATGAAATCCAAAGCGACAATGGCTGAATAATATCCTATTTGTTCTTTTTACTTTCTCTAGCCCCGCATGTACAATGTGCATAGGGATAGAGAAGTATTGTATTCCACCCAAAAATTTGATGTCGAGATTTCACAGGAAATACATGTTTTAGGACACCCTGTATCCAAAATAAGCATTTCTAGAAAAAGGTCCGTGTGTGTATCTGGTGTTCGTGTGTCCGCGTGACTGTGAACACGATAACTCAAAAACGAAAAGTAGCTAAAATACCAAACTTGGTATTTAAGTTCAGTATCATCTAGGGATGGGACACGAAGAATTTGAGAAAAATCCTCCCACCCCAAATTACCCTTTACATGGCACTTGTTTCGAAAATTTTGATTTGCTTAATAATGGCTCTAACGATTTTGATTAAAATATCGTATATTAAAGATATTTACCTGACAAATAAAATGTATGTCTTGAATTTTCTGGGAATATCTTCTAAAGACCCGTTTATTCTGGATGAATTTTGCTTAATTTGGCATAACTGGTAAACATCATATACATTTTTTCGTGGAGTTTACCGTTTTAGAGGTATTCATTGTTATTAGTTTCACTTGTGAAGAACTTATACTTTTCTCAGACGGGAGTGTTCGTTTTTCTTTTGTTCTACTTCTGGCCAAGAAAAGAAGCGATTTATAATGACAATCGCATAACGACAGCTTTTAAAACATTTGACTATCGATTTAGCCTAGTGTATTCCCTTTTTTTTTCTTTGTACTTATAAGGAACTAAGTAACAAAAACATTGTGCTGAATACCTCGATTAGCAAGGTGCAGAAAGAAGAATAATTTTCTTAAGAAGTTTGTAGAACGACTACAGAAAATCATGTGAGAGTAACACATAAGATTTTTTGTTATCTACTCTGGGAAATCTACTACCAACATTTAGTTGCGGTCTAATAAGAATAGGATTAACGATCATGTTTTCTCTCATACCTTAGCTTTACCAACACCATTGCATTACGGTTTAAACTAACTAGAACGTTACAAAACGGCACTTGCCGTTCGGTTTAAATAAATATTCACTCAAACTACGTTTATAATGATGGACCTTAGTGGTTTTGATATGAAGAAAAGAGCATTAATTAAGTTAATAAAATGCGCATTAAATTAAGGAAAAGTTAGGAATGGAACGTCAAACATTCTGATAATATGTTAATAAAGAAAGTACAATTAAAAATAGAATATTATCAATACTATTTCTTAGAATAGAAAAATATATTTACAGCGACATTCAGAAAATAATATATAGCACAACTTTATTGCTATATTGCGACCTTATTAACCAACCATGCTTTCATCTTAAATTTAAAAATATATTGTTTGGGAGGTCGTAACATTAGACACAATTACTACATATATATGTAAGTTTGTTTAAATTTTGAATTACAATAAATAATATACAGAAATGTTAGTAAGATGCCAAAATACACTGGTTTTCATTCAAAACAGTGAATTGTATAGTAGTATGCAATGTTTATTTCTAACTTAACTATATTGTGGAAAAACCTTGATAATCGTTTCTCGTATAAGATTTGTTTCTCTTGAAAATATGTAGCAATATGTTAATTTTGTATAACCAATTAGAGGTAATTTTAACCTGGTTACTTCTGTCCAGGGGGGGGGGGAGCGCGCCGTGGCCGAGTGGTTAGACCGCTAGCCTCCCACCTATGCGGCCCGGCTTATATCCCAAGGGCCCACATTGGAACTTGTGGTGGACGAAGCGGCGTCAGTGCGGGTTTTCTCCGGGCCCCTCATTCCCCCGCCACTCATTCCACCAATTCCTCCATCATCACCTTTCCTGTGATCCGTTTCGCTTCATGTCATATCATCCACTTCCTCACGCTCATCCGGGACGAACACTCCCTTTAAGTTCTCCATTCTGTGGTTTCGTGTCGCTAACTCCCCGAGAGGCTCCTGACCCTTAAGCATCCGCTTAGAGGGGTATCAGTCCTAAATACAGGGAGAGTAAACCGACTACGAACGAAAAAAATCTTCTTTTCAATGAGACTGTCGTGTAGTTGGAAATATTATTATAGTGTAAAGTTAACTAGCTAAGTTCTCAGACCAGTTATTGACACATTATTCTTTTAGCCTCTTGCTAATGATTGGGAAATGTCCCATGGAAATTTCCCTAAGATTTAAAGGTTTAGTGGTAGTGCTCAGAGAGAGCAATCATCAACCAGTCACCCTTCTGGTGATTTGTGGTGTACTGGTTCCTCTAATAATGCCCCACGCCATCTGTCCGGCACCAAAATATGCATGAACCTAGAAACATACTTGAACGATGAGAAGGAAACGGAATCGGAAAGGAAATCGCCATAGAAGACGCCCCAAACTTCGCCTACTTACCCCTTAGAAATCACGAAATACACGAGTCAGAGAAGGCATTGATTTTTAAAGTGTTTAACGCTCGCTTTTACTACCATGGCACCCTAGGGGTTAGCATTGATAATGCATGATGGAGCACCGGTGGAATGCGATGGCGGAGAAACCGGAGAACTTGGAGAACACCCGCCTCATCGCCGCTTTGACTACCACTAATCTCACGCAGGTATTCTTCTGGGATCGAAATCTCCCAAGTCGCATACCTTACGGCGGCGAAATTTCGCCAGATATGGAATAGTAACTAACCCTCTCTCGGTATGATTGGTAGTACTAACTTCAGAAATAAATATTATTCAACATGCCCAAGCGGTTCAAAGACCTGAAGAAGGTACTTAGTAAAATTTCTAGTAAGCTGGATACTGTAAATGGCATACATAGTTAAATCCCTTACTTTAATCTTACTGAATATGAGTTACGGACAGATTACCCAAGGGTTTAATAAAACTCATTATCTCAGAAAATTAGCATCCCCCCCTCCCGCCGCCAAACACCACCTTGCGATGATATAACACACAGCCTCCAAAATACCTGAGCTTACATTATTTTTAAGCGCAAATGCGGTTCGCCTGAATTATTAAATAATTTCCGAACCATATCAAGCAGATTCTTAAAAATTAGATATGCTGCGTTCACATAGCCTTCAGTACTCACTTTTCTTTGTTGTATATTACTTGCACTACTAATCTACCGAAAGCTTATTGTAATGCACCCAAAAATCCGATACCGAGATTTCACCGTAAATACATACTTTGAGAACTCCTGAATCCAAAAACAAAAACATTTTTAGAAAAATGTCCGTGTGCGTGTGTCTGTCTGTCTGTCTGAGTGTATGTGTGTGTCTGTGGGCAGCATAGCTCAAAAACGAAGAGACCGTTAAAAGCCAAACTTGGTATTTTGGCTTGGAATCTTCCAAGGATCCAACACGAAGGTTTTCAAGAAAATTCCCCTACAACTACCATTTACTTGGAACTTTTTTCAAAAAGTTTGATGTTCTTAAAAATGGCTCTAACGATTTTGATTAAATTGTCATATATTAAAGATATTTACACGACAAATAAAATGTACATCTTGAATTTTCTGGGAATAGCCTGTGAAGATTACTTTATTCTGGATGAATTTCACGGAATTTTGCATAAATACCAAACCGTAAGAGATGGACAAAGACTTACTACACAGAAAATGTAGCGCACATTATATGTTATACACATTTTCTTTCGTGGTGTTGTTCGTCTTTAAGATATTCCTTGTTTTTAGTTTCAGCTTTGAAAAACTTACTTTTCTCATACAAGAAGTTGTCAACTGCTGTCCATAGAAACAAAGAAACTCCAGTCGCATAGAAACCAGATTTTGATTATCACTTTAACCTATGGTTCTCCGTTATGTCGCTTCTACTTACAAGGAAGCAAGCTATTTCTGTTAATATTTTCTCAATTAGCATGAAGTAAAAAGAAACGAAAGCTCTTTAATAATAATTTGTCGCAGAGATGTAAAGAAAGTCATGTGAATGGAACATATAATACTTTTTTTCTATTAACTTCGTATTAATCAAATTTAAAACCTTCAAATTATAGTTGCAAAAACGTACACATCTCTTTAATTCGTGATAATTGAGTGTATTATCTAGTCCCTTCTAAGAAGAAGGGAAATAAGGAAATTCACTATGCATGACTAATGAATAGTGAACAACTGTTTCCCATTTCAGAAAAATCAATTTATTGGTAATTTTATAGCAATAAATACTTCGTAAATGATTAGCTGTACAAAAAGATATAACATAAAATGTGTGTTTAACGACACATGCACATAGAGACATATAGGAAATTTTTTCTAATTTTTATTTCGTATTCAACGGTCCTCAAAATATTTATTTCCGGTGATTATATCTCAACATAGAATTTTCGGTCGCATTAAGCTATCTACTCTACTACACAGATGGTAGAGGTAGTAAAAATAGCAGGACTAACATAAAATGATCAAACATAACGTAGTTATCCAAACCCAATTTTCTTTAAAGGTCAGAAAAGAAAGTTACACATTCTGGCGTAATTCAGTGTCTAATGGTAGGATTAGAAATTGGATACAGTCGGAGGTGCTTTGGCACCGAATTAATACGGTTACTGTACTTAGGCTCCAGGGTAGGCGTCCCCGGGAGTTAGGGTTGAGGTGAGAGGGTGCACTGTTTGACTGGAACCAGGAAAGTGTGTGCAAATATGGCAGGATCCCTACCATTTTCAAATAGATGCACTCCAAATTTCGAAAATGCAGAAGCTAATGTGAGGATTAGGATTTGAATTCAGACAAGGTGTTTCGTCACCGAGCCAATACGGTTATTGTGCTTACGCCGCACGAGGGACGCCCCCGGGATGGAGGGTTGAGATGAGAGTGCAGACTGTTCTACCGGAGTTTGGAGTAACGGCATAAAATGACAGGGTTTCTACAGTTTCCGGAAATATGCACCCCGACTTTCGAACAGGCAGAGTCTAATGTGAAGATTAGGGTTTTAATACAGGCAAGGTGTTTCGGCACCGAACCAATACGGTTATTTTACTTACGCCCCACAAGGGATGCCCCTGGAAGGGAGGGTTGAGATGAGAGGGTACTCTGTTAGACCGGAGCCTGGAGCAACGGCACACCATGACAGGGTTCCTAGAGTTTCCAGATAGATGCACTCGACCATTGGAAATTCATTGTCTAATGTGAGGATGAGGATTTGAATACAGATGAGGCATTTCAGCACCGAACTAATACTGTTACTTTACTTACGCCCCATGAAAGAGACAGAATTGAGGTGAGAGAGTGGACTGGGCAGCCAAGAGTGACGGCACACCCATGGCAAAGTTCCTACTGTTTCCAGACACAACCTTACGTCGGACAGGTAGACCTGGGACCCCGCCCCAAATAGAACCTAACTCCCCCACAGGAACGGTTTGCATTCTGGCAACCAGCTGAAGACAGGGGACTGAGTGAGTCACAATGAACATACTTCTACCAGCTATGCCGCACCGAGGACCTTCGCCGATACTTACAACACTGAAACAAGCGTGCACAACCTGACCACTCGGGTATGCATGCCAACACAGGGACAAGTCCTTGGATTTTTTTTAAGTTAGGACAGTACCTATTTTATACACATAACCACCCTGCGTGCAAGTATCGAAGCACTTGCACACAGGCACGAAAGTGTTTACGGCACTTACCAGCGTCAACCCCGAAGGGAAGGCTACCGAAAACCCTAGTAGGGCCGACCTTTACCAGCTTAGGTCTACTAACTTTTCAGGGGGACATTAAGGTATCACCAACCTCGCAAAGGTGTCACCACCCAGTCGTACCTAATCTCCCATGACTATCGGGCCACTGACATGTCGAGTCCAACCCAATCCGAACAGCTTCCTTTCGGGAGGTGCTCAGATGCTCGATCAGACTAATTCTAGTACCATCAGAAGTACTACGTGTGCTCGGGGTCCGCAGCGCTCGCACCGGAGCAGCTGAAGAAGAACGAAATGAAGAGATGTACCCAGCAACTCTTGGCAACCTAGAGAAAACCCCGAAAAACACCTGCCTCATGTGGATCGAACCCACGACCTCCGGAATACGGAACGCATACGAAACCGCCTGAGCCAATGTCAAATGTGTATGTCTACCACATAATATTGAAATAAGTTACCAGGAAAATATTATGCAACTGTGATCTAGTAGGGCAAATTGGACTGAATGCATAGATCACTAGTGATCAATAAACATTGAATATTGCAATATGACCACAGCAATCAGAGCAGCGATAAATTAAGAATACATTTGCCCTTTAAAGCTAACATATGTTGGCGTCACTCTTTGAAAAGAGAAACTGACCAATTACAGGTACATTCTGTGTCAATAAACTGTACCCTTTATAGACCAAGCAGAATAGGTATTTTATGTTGACATTTGTTGAGTTAAACCTGCCCTCATTTAAAACAATGTTTATCTTATATTGTAGTTTAGCATAGCATACGAGTAACTGTGAGTGTGATCTACAAAATTATGCACCTGTAAAAGTGATTTTTCTTCATGAAGAGCGTATTTATTGTCTATCGTGAGTCAATATATCAATTCCGTGTGGTTTAAAACAGGCAGTCAGAAACCCTTGAGAGGTACTGACAACAGAACTCGTTTCCACCTAACTACAATCAAGGTAGAGAAAAGTTGGTGAGTGACATTTACTGTCATATATGCGTACATTGCATGGAGCACGATTTTAAGCAAACATAAACAGAATTTTAGTTTTAAAAGACAGGAATATTCATTTTAGAGCTTCACAACTAGTTCAAAAGGAAAGAGTTTGATGTACAATATTCTATGAACATAAAATGTTGGGAGAAAAAGAAGAGAGTTGGTTAAAGAATTACCTAAGTATTATTTACCAAACTGGCATTATTTGCATCACATTTAAATGCAACTTTTCTCCATGGACTGTTGCGAATAAATTTGTTTTTAAAGAGATTATATATGTAGTGACCTAGGGTAAATGCTACATGTTAAGGCGCCCTCCATGGTGTAATGGTTACCATGCTAACTTCACATACCCAAGGTCACGGGTTCAAACCCGGCGGAGGACGATGGAGTTTTTGGTCGTAAAAATCCTTAGTATGGCTTTCTTCGGAAGGGAAATAAAGCAGTTGGTCCCGCGCCATAGATTTACGGCGCGTAAAAGAACCTCAAACCTGATAGAGAGGCTTCTGAGCAAAATTAATCAGTCTTTTCACACCCATTATAGAATGGTACGCTGAGAACCTCAGCAGTTAATCAACGTGCATAAATAAAACTCCATTTTTTGCTACATACTAAGGCAATCCTCCAACAAGATATATTAATATAATATATTCAACGGGTATATTTATAGAGCATTGGTAGCACGGTATCAAAGCTTAAAAAATCTGATGTGTTTCATTCACATGACTTTCTCTATACCTCTGCAACAAATTATTGTTAATAAGCTTATATTTTATTTATTTCATGCTAATCGAGAAAAATTAGTAGAAATAGTCTTATTTCTTGCTTTATTGTAAGTAGAAGCGAAATAAGGGAGTACCATATGTTAAAGGGAAAGCCAAAAGCTGGTTGCTATGTGACTGATGTTCCTTTGTTTGTATGGATAGGAGTTGACAAATTCCTGTATGAGAAAAGTATGTTTTTCACAGTTGAAACCAAGAAAAAGGAATATCTCATAAAGGATCAACTCCACGAAAAAGATGTATATGACATAAATTGTGTGTTTTAACGTGATCTACATTTTTTGTGGGTTAAGTTTCTGTCAATCTCTTACGGTTTAGTAGTTATGCAAAATTCATCCAGAATAAAGTAGTCTTTAGAGGCTATTCCCAGAAAATTCAAAATATGCATTTTATTTATGAGGTAAATATCTTTAATATAATAATATGACATTTTAATCAAAATCGTTAGTCATTTTTTAGAAAATAAAAATTTTTGTAAAAGGTTTCATGTAAAGGGTAGTTTGGGGTGGGGAGATTTTTCTCAAAATCTTCGTGTTGCATCCCTGGAAGATGCTAAACTTAAATACCAAGTCTGGTACTTTAACGACTTTTCGTTTTTGAGTTATCGTGTTCACAGACACACGGACACAAACACACACACACGAACCTTTTTCTGAAAATACTTTTTTTGGATACAGTGGACCCTGAAACATATATTTCCAGTGAAATCTTGGTATCGAATTTTTTGGTGGAGTGCAATACACTATGTACATAGTGCGCATAAAGAAAGTAAAAAAACTAAGTAGCCTGTAAGAGCAACATAGAAACTCTCTAACATAACACACAATTTGTTGAGCATTAACTGAAAATACCTTACCAATTATTTTACCCTTTACACTGTTATAAAGTAGAACATAATGAGTATCTTGGAGTTTATAACTCTTCCTTGGCGCTGAGATTGCTGCCTCTTACTCTTGTAATTTTACAAGGATTTAAACCATGATTATCTACACCATTCTTCCTTGACGAGACCATCACGCCTGACTCAGATGGCTTCGCCAGTTTCCAAGAACTTTCTAGCAGATTGCTACATAAAACATGTTGCTAATGACTATAACTATGAGTAACCCGCAGTTGCGCAAGGGGCCCAAACTCAGGCAGCGTTCTCAAACGTTATATAAGATACTACAATATCAAAAATTGTATGTGTTCCATTCACATAACTTTCTCTATATCTCTGCAACACATTATTGTTAAAAAGCTTATGCTTCTATTTACTTCATACTAATCGAGAAAAAATCAGCAGAAATAGACATATTACTTGCGTGCTTGTAAGTACAAGCTTATAAGGGAGTACTATTGGTTAAAGTGATAATCAAAAATTGGTTGCTATGTGACTGAAGTTCCTTTGTTTGTATGGACAGCAATTATTAAATTTCTGTATGAAAAAAGTATAAGTTTTAAAGCTGAAACAAAAAACAAGCAGTGTCTCAAAAAATATCAAATCCACGAAAAAATGTATTAGATAAATTGTGTGTTTTAAGGTACTCTACATTTTTTTGTCTTGTAAGTTTTTGTTCATTGCTTACGGTTCAGCAGTTATGCAAATTTCGTAAAATTTATTCAGAATAAAGTAGTCTTCAGAGGCTATTCCTAGGAAATTCAAGATATACATTTTATTTGTCAGGTAAATGTCTTAGATATACGAAATTTTTATCAAAATCTGTAGAGCCATTTTTGAGAAAATAAATATTTTCGAAAAAAGTTCTAGTAAAGGATAGTTTGGGATGGGAGGATTTTTTTCAAAATATGCGTGTCGCATTTCTGGAAGATGCTAAACTTAAATATGAAGTTTGGTATTTTACAGTCTTTTCGGTTTTGAGTTATCGTGTTCACAGACACACGGACACACGGACTTTTTTCTAAAAATGCTTTTTTTGGATTCAGGGGAACCCTAAACATGTATTTCCGGTGAAATCTCGGTAACGAATTTTTGGGTAGAATGCAATAACTTCTCTATACACTATGTACATAGTACGTGCAGAGAAAGTAAATATCAGAACGCCGTATACCAAGCTTGATTATTGGTTATTATATTAAGGCTCTGTACTTATGACGCAACAAGAATTCCTCGTAAAATATTAAATTATAGATCACAAGGAAGGAGACTGTTGGGTTGTCCGATGGAGAAATGGGTCCACTGAGCCTAATACTTAACAGGAAGAAGATACTAAGGCTATGTGCATCATCCTTAGCAGCAAACTCGTCCAAAGTAAAATATGTCACCTAGGTGAAAAAAATAGCACACTAGATAAATATATGAAGGTCTTGTGTTTACAAATATTCATTACGTCACACAGCCGCATGAATCTATGCTTCACACGGAGTGGAACGAATTACTGCGCCTTTCCCTCTGCTCCTTTAATTTCGACATGGCTGATCCAGTGCAATTGTTTAAAACTTCTACATGTATCTAATGATTAGAAAGCGCATTTGGGGTACGTAAAGACTAAATACTCTCCACATGTATATGTAGACACAAGCATGAGGTATTCTAAGAACCAGTTTTTGAAAACTAAGACAAAACAAAGTCAGTACATCTTTCGAGAATTTCAATGCTTCGCTATTGCATTTTGTGTTATAGTAAAAATACAAGAAAAAAAAAGATAAGGTAAAATGTTCAATACATTACCTTAATGAAATACGTAAAAATTATAATGTAGATATTTCAAAATACAAGACAGAAATAATAGTATACTGGGGGAAAACGCCATAAGTATGAAAAATATTTGTCGGTGGCAAAATATTGCATACCTTGTTTAATTATTTCAGGAAGTGAAATTAGTAATGGGAAGGCTAAAGACATAGACAGAAAAATATTATGTTTTTAAAAACTTTTAGAACAACACATAATATTTTAAACACAAAAAAGTAGACCATAAATAAAAATAGTTAAACTATGGCAATTGCTACGTTACTTTATGGGTGTGAAAATGTGTACGTAAAAAAAAAAGTAGAATACAAATTTTAAGGTGATGATTTTTCTCGGAAATTGAAAGGATGTACAAGAGAAGACAAAACTAGGAATGAATAAATAATAAACTGAACAGGTACAGGTGAAAAGACACAGAACAAGCCAGTTGGGTAGGTAGAGTCAGGATGAAAAATGTAATGTCATAGCCGGGAATTGAACCACTATCTCTAGCCGGTTGCTTTACCATTGAGGATAAGGTTGTTTTCGAGGTTTTCTCTGGAGGCACGAACGCCATGTAACTTTAGGCTCAAGATAATTTCATCAATTTCATTCATTGTCTGATATGACCAACTAGGTTAATGGACGATAAGCTACAAAAAAGAAAACAAAATAAAACAAATTAGGTACTGTATTATTCTATATTCCCCATTTAGTAATTCTTTGGCAACTTAACTGGTTGGTCATATGGGACGATAAATGAAAACTGGTTAGATGATGCTCAAATGAACTCGGGGTCCATTGAGCTTAAAATTATTCGACATTCGCCTTCACAGAATAACGGAAAACCCCGAATAAACCTTATCCGGATAACTCACCCTTAGTAAAATTCGAACTCGCGACCTCTTGAATATGAGGCAGGCATGCTACCAGCAAGTGGTCTGGTCATGCTGTTCTGGGGCTTATATATAGAAAATGCTCAAACTAAACTAAGCTAAGTATATCCGTTACACCAGTACATAAATTGCCTGCCTTCATAATGTAGGAGTAATAGAAGAGGTCCCGAGTTTGAATCTCGTTTAGGGTGAGCTACTTGTATGATCTTTTTTTTAGGATTTTTCCTCAGTCTATGGAGTAACTATAAGGTTCATGAACTCCATCTTCATTTGAGCATCATTCCTCTTCGGATATAGCCTACCAGGATAAAGAACATTAAACATAAAAAAAAAAAATTAACTGTGGAATTGAACCTTATTGTAAGCTTTCATACGTTGCTGAATGTCGAGGTACAAAGCAATATAAATATAAAGTGGTTTGAGAGCAAATACACCGTTTTTTCAGCACTGGCTGTACATTTGTTATCCATTCATCATTCTCTGTTCTACCACACACTTTGTGTTAACGATAATAATAATGAAATTCTCGTCGCCACGAGTGTATCGTTTGATTTATTTCAGTACAAGGAACAAAAAAATGAAAAACTGTTGGGATTGGAAAAGATCGACGAAACCTCAGAGTAAACAATGTGATATTGCGGCAGAGCTAACATTTTAAAATATGCGGCATTATTCGCGTCGCTTGGCAGTGATTGTGATTGCAGATCGTTGTTCCGCTTGGTTTGCGATCTGCCTGCGCTCTTCTCGACTTAATGAATGGGAAACTGACGTAATCGTCATGTCTTCTGACACAGAAGCAAATAAGGGAGTTTTATTTCCTTGATGACAGAAATATGGAGCGACAAGTTTATTGTCATTACGTAAAAATATTAAAGAGGTACTGTGAATCCACGTAGCACACTAAAAAGTTAACAACTGTATTCAGTGATGCAAAATGTGAAAAATTCGCAAATTTATGTTATATTGCTTCTTTGAATAAAAATGTTTTTTCATTTTACAACCCACGTTCACAACTTTCCCTTTCATGGTTGTGCCAAAAGCTCAGAGTCTCATTTTAGCAATATATTTAGTTTTGTAAGTCCAAAGCAATAATTCAGCTTCTGTTAATGTTTTCACAGTACCAATACTAGGCATACTCCTACAGTGCGTTTCAAAAATTGAATTTCTTACCTCATAGCACTAAAAAATGCTTACAGCTGTAATCAGAAATGCAAGATGTTAACAAACTCAAATTTATTTGATTCTGCTTCTTTGAACTGAAATTGTAATTTCATTTTTATCTTGTCTACTTAGTACATAGTTTAAAAAGGTAGTGCAATCAAATAAAAAATTCGATAGGAGATTTCAATGGTATTTTTAAAAAAGTTTCTATTGGAGTCTCTATGAACAATATAAGGCAGTTAATAATAATTGAGCTAAGATTCTTCAAAAGATTTCAAGAAAACCAACTTTTGGTTTTTAAGTTATGCTATCTACAGACACACACACGGACCATTTTATCAAAATACTATTTTTTGGATTCACAGAAGCCTAAAACATTTATTTGCGGTGAATTCTATATATTTTTTAGAATACAACACCTTCTAATTCTACTATGCACATTTCACATACAGGCTAGAGAAAGTAAAAAATATTGTTATAGTGAATTTCAAAAGGTTTTAAGCTATATTTATAAACCGTTCCAGTATTATTACTTTCTCTACTTGTACTATGTCCATAATGTATAGAGAAGGTATTTTAATGCACTCAAAATTCATTACCGAGATTTCACCAGAAATACATGATTTGAGACCCCCTGAATCCAAAGAAAAATATTTTTAGAGAAATGTCCCTGTGTGTGTCTGCTTGTCGGACTGGGTATGCGTGTGTGTGTGTGTGTGTGTGTGTGTGTGAGTGTGGGCAGCATAGCTTAAAAACGAAAAGTTCGTTAAAAACCAAACTTGGTATTTAGGTTCGGTATCTTCCAAAAATGCGACACGAATATTTTGAAGAAAATCCCCCCCACCCACACCCAACTACTTCTTACATGGAACTTTTTTCGTTTTGATTTTCTCAAAAATGGCTTTAACGATGTAGATAAAAATAACGTATATTAAAGATATTTACCTGACAAACAAAATGTATATCTTGAATTTTCTGGGAATAGCCTCTGGAGATTACTTTATTCAGGACAAATCTTATAGAATTTTGCATAACTGTTAAACCGCAAGAGATGGACTAATACTTACCACACAAAAAATGTAGGGCACGTTAAAACACACGATTTATGCAATATAATTTTTTTCGTGGAACTTATCGTTTCGGAGATATGCCTTGTTGTTGGTTTAGCTTTGAAAAACTTTTAGTTTTCTTATACAGAATTTGTCAAGTCCTGTCCATAAAAACAAAGGAACTTCAGTCACATAGGAACCAGCTTTGGACTATCACTTTAACTTATGGTACTCCCTTATTTCGCTTCTACTTACAAGGCAGCAAGTAATAAGACTATTTCTTAATTTTTTTTCTCGATTACCATGAAGTAAATAGAAGCATAAGCTTTCTAACAAATCTTATTGCAGATCTGTAGAGAAAGTCTTGTGAATGGAAAACATAAATTTTTTGTTTTTATAATATAGCATTAGCTATCTTGTTTTGTTTCAGCAGCTTGACCTACATCCAGGCTAGGCTAGTGTTTTTAATCTTTAGGCACTTTATTATAACTCTAACCCTCATATATCTTTGGATCAAAAAGTCTAAATTTAGAATAAATAATTCAAACTGTAACTTTTATATTTATAGTTTAATTAAGATTTTCCTTTATCATAATACTAATGCTATCCAATTTTTATCAAAATATTTTATATAGGATTTTATATATTTATATGAGGATACTGCATTTAAATTAAGCATTTTTTTCGCAGTCGGCTTATCCTCCCCGTACATAAGACCGACATCCTTATAGGACTTATAAGCGGATGGTAGAGGTTACCAGCCTGTCAGGGAGCCAATGGCATGAACGACAGAATGAAGAACCTGGAACGAGTGGTCATCCCAAGCTAAATATGAACTTTAGGAGGTGGATGATATGCAAGAGAAATGTATCATATGAAAGGTGATGATAGAGGAATCGGTGGAAAGAGTGGTGATTGAAGCCGAAGGACCCAGAGAAAACCCACGCCGCTTCGTCATCCACAAGTCCCAAGCGGTGGCTAGGTGGCTAGGTATGAATACAGACGACTATCTAACCACTCAGTCACGGTGCCGCCTATTAATAATTATTAAATATAATGCGCAAACCATACGAACAGTATTCTAAACCTTGACAGCGTCTGACATCCTATGGCAATGAATTCTGGAGTGTAGCAATACTCACGGTGAAAGATGATCAGATGAGAGAACTTTGGTCACGTGGTATTAAAAATATATGACAAATGCACATTCAGAACATATAAAATACAAAAAATGAAAATAGCTTGACCAAGTTAGCCTACTGGACAAGTAAAGATGGACTTTTTATTATTATTATTATTATTATTATTATTATTATTATTATTATTATTTAACGTCCGCTTTTAATACTTGCGACTCCGCAGGCGATGACACAGTTGATCCATGTAATGAAGATGGAGCACCGGTGGAATGCAAAGGCGGGGGAAACCGGAGAACTCGGAGAAAACTCGCCCTTGCGCCACCTTGTCCACCACAAATCTCACATGTTTCTTGGGATTGTACCCGGGTGAGAAGCGAGTGGTAAGTGCTGTCTTCAAACGGCTACAGTTTATAAGGAGGGTCGAGGTTAGTTTGTTAAATGCAACGTTCCTGCTTAATGCAGAAGCTATTATAATTGTATTTCCTTGTTGTCCTGGCTTTAATGTTCAGAATTTCCTACTCATGGTTTTGACATAAGTTGTTGCGAAAATGAGGATTTCCGACGTATAAAGCACAAAGTGGGCGTCACAAAGGATAAACAGAATAACAGGGTGAGATTTCCAGCTTTGCCAGGGGATAACCGGGCTATCTCACCAAGTTCTTCACTAGCGTTATGGAGAACATATTAGTAAGAAGCTAAATGTGAACAACAAATATTTTAGTAAAAAAAATCATAACGTGTACCATTCACATA
The DNA here is from genome assembly GCA_030762935.1 of Hymenopus coronatus. Classification (NCBI taxonomy): domain Eukaryota; kingdom Metazoa; phylum Arthropoda; class Insecta; order Mantodea; family Hymenopodidae; genus Hymenopus; species Hymenopus coronatus. The sequence continues at coordinate 53,611,451 of CM060887.1, read as the reverse complement.
TTTTTCTGTGTCAATTCTACAATAAATTATTGTTACTAAATATTCTTCTTCTATTTTCTTCATACTAATCGAAATAAAATCAGCAGATATGTTCTTTTTACTTAGTTTCTTATAAATAGAAGCGGCTAAATCAGTAGCCAAGTATTTTAAGAGCTGGTCGCTATGTAATAGTTTTTAAATTCGGAATATTTCTGTGGCCATGAGTAAAACCAATCTGGTACTAAAATCACATGGCTTTCTCTACCTATTCTTTACCTATTATCCTTTCTTTCTTTCTTTCTCCATTTGCTCTTGTATGTAAGACTAAGGGCCTCCAAGACTTGCATGCGATCGCTTGAGGTCAGACCTTGTTGAGCAGGAGAGGCATTGGACTAGATGATCTAGGAAATCAGGTCGATGTCTGCTATAAAAGTGAGGAAGCGGATGATATGAAAAGATGCCAGGAAAATAATTTTGGAGCAGCTTGAGCAATTCATGGGTAGGGAAACCGAAGAGAGCCCATCTAGACGTCATTTCGACCACCAAAAATCCCAAATACGCTCTCCAGAGAACGAACCCGGATCACCAAGGTGATAGGTAAGCGCCGCCAACAACCGTTTTCTTAATTTTCTAATGCATTGTAGCCAATATAAATATCAACCAAAATGGTTTTACTACTCGTTGTCGTATAGGTTCAAGGGCAATATTGGTTTACGCTTGGCTAAGTTGATAATAAAATCGTTTAAGGCCTTGTGAGGACCTTGAAATTCCGTTCTATTTTATGACTAGGGTAAGAAAAGAATAGAAATACGAATACATTTTTGAGAAATAGTATAGATATCATTAACTTACTTAAACCAAAACCAAGGAATATCTTGGAGATGGTTAACATCATACAAAAGCATTTTACATAAATTGTGTGTATTAACCAGGTTTACATTTTGGCATAGCAGGATTCTTTATATTTCTTACAGTTTAGAAATTATGCAAAAGTATTTCAGAATGAGAAGGGCTTTAGAGTCTATGCCCATAAGTTTTAAGATATATCATTTATTTTTGACGTAAATATCTTTAATACTTAGCATTTTAATCAAACTTGTCAGAATCATTTCAAGAAAACCGAATATTTTGAAAAGTTGTCCATATATTAAACAATAGTTTTGGGTGGGGGATTTTTCAGTAAATCTTCGTCTGGTATCCCAAGTTTTCATTTTTCAGTTATGCTCAGGCACCACTGAAATCTTGGTATCAAATATTTGGGGGAATGCAATACCTTCTCTAACTACATTATAAATAATAATATTATTGGAAATAAAGTGCCTCACCTACGATTTGTCGACGACATGGTGTTAGTTGTCAGCGCTTCTTGAACTGAAAATAATCAAAAAACTGGTAGGACTCCTGACGACCACACTAAAAGTAAATTAACGTCCAAAAGGGTATTAAATCCAATTACAATTGATGGATGGATGCTGGAGCATGCAGAAGAATGTGTAGGCCTCAACCAACTTGACATTCAATGTAACAAAACTATCAAAAACATAAAGAGTTAAATAGTCCAGGCACAGAAGGTCTTCTGGTCACACTATTGGGAAAATAAGTAGATAGTAAACTCGGAATAGAAGCTACTTATATTTATTGCTCCAGTAGGGATCTATACGTATCAGAGCTGTACCCTTTCCAACAAATGAGATCAATAGAAATATATCAAAGATGGAATGAAACATCTTGGATAGGTGTGTGAAGCGTGAGACTCCAAGAAATAAAGCCTTCCAAGAACGTTGCACGGAAGACTGCAAGAATTAAATGGAAATGGGCAGGCCACACCGCCAGGAGTCACCACGAAAAATTAACATAGAAGATCTGCATGTGGGACTCCTACGTTGTACCGATGCAGACTTAAGAATTAAATGGGCAGACTACTTCATACAACTAGTAGATCTATAGTATTGCACTCTGTCTAATCAGAGACTGTGGGCAGCAATGAAAAGAAAGTAACAAAGTACGAAAGGGATCCAATGTGCTAGATTTATATAAAATTAGCTACCTATTCTGCAACAAACTAATATAAAAGAAAACTTATTTTGTATCTATTTCAGATAGATTTGATATCTATGCTAATAATTTTCTATCGATATAAACATTTGCAGAAATAATGTTAATGCATACATCCTTGTGGATACGCGTGAATAAGAAAATACTGTAGAAAATTGTCGCGCTGTAATCGAGTGGTTAGACCACCCACCTCGCACCAAGGCGGCCAAGGTGCGATCCCAGGTGACTTGCATATAGGATTTGTGAGGGACAAAGCGGCGCAAGGGCGGATTTTCGCCGGGTTCTCTGGTTGCCCCTGTCATCGCATTTCACCGGTGATCCATCTTCATTCCATGCATTACCAATGTGCCGGTCCCCATAGCCGCGCTCGCCAAGGCGTCCCGCTTTGGTGCTTCGTAGCGCTGGGGATCGTGGGTTCGAGTCCCGCCTTGGGCATGGGTGTTATATGTTTGTGTTTATGTGTGTGTAGTAACAGTAAGAAAACAGCAATCCAGTAATAATACAGAAAAACAAGGTAAAAATAAGAAAATAAAATAAATAAAGGTAGGGTAAAAAAAAAGTAATCGCCTGTGGGGGCATATGTAATAAAAGCAGGCGTTAAACCCTATTGAGAAGCACTAAACTAAAGTACTAGTCAAATCGTTATCTGATGCATTTACATTCGTTCTTTTTGTTTGTCCAGGAGAGAGAAAAGCGAACAACGATTTTGCAATACACAAATACAACTACTTTAACATTATATCCCATAACTAGGAATACGTTGGAATCGATTAACTTCACATAAATTATGCTCTAAAATTTCGGTGTATTACATTTTTCTCTTACCTCTTATGAATTATCAGTTATAAAATGTCACCCAGAGTGAAGCGCTTTCAGAGTTATTCCCGGAAAATGCAGTATATATATATATATATATATATATATATATATTATTTTAATAAAAATTGTAACCGCAATTTTTAAGAAAGTCAAAATTTTCGGGAAAGAAATCCACAAAAAGGGCAGTTTAAGGTATAAAATTTTCTTTAAAATAGTTTTGTCACATCTCTGGAAAATTCTAAACTATGTATATATCAAGTTTGGTGTTGAACCGACTTTTATTTTTGAGCTGTGCTGTTCACGGTCATACCTATATGATAAGGACGTTTTTCTAAAAATGTTTTTATAGGTTAGGGGACTTCACAATATTCAATGGAATCCCGAAATGTATATTTTGAGTGGATTGCAATAGCGTCTCTGCCTGAAAAACTGTAGAAAAAAAAATAACCAATTTAAGATAGATAGTTAAATATTGGAATTGATATGCTAGTCTAGTGTTCAAGGTGTTCAAGAACTAATACACACAGTGCAAATTCTCCACTTAAGAGAAATAGCTCACCACATGAAAATTTATAATTGAGTCCCCTCTTGTAGGAACACAGTGCAATTTATGAATAATGGTTCATTAATTCATTTAGGTAGTTAAAATTAAAATTACCAAATTTGCCGGCGTATAGCACACACCGACGTAAAATATTCATTCCACTTTTTAAGATATCTTTAGGAAAACAATCTCTCACTTAATATATCTACTGTATAATAATTACAATACATGTTTCTTTTTTTTTTGGTAGTGTTTAACGCCCGCTTTAACTACTAATGGCACCGCAGGTGGTAATATATATGTGCACGTGCATCAATTATCTAGGCAATATAGATAGAAACAAATCTCATGTGTTTCATTCATATGACTTTTTCTACATCTCTGCAAAAAATTATTGTTAAAAAGTTTGTACTTCTATTTACTTCATGCTAATCTAGAAAAATTAGCTTCCTTGTACGTAAAGTGAAGTCAAAAGCGGGTTGCTATGTAACTGAAGTTCCTTTGTTTGCATATATGGACAGGAGTTGACAAATTCCTGTATGAGAAAAGCGTAAGTTCTTAACGATGAAATGAAAAATAAGGAATATATAGAAAATGATCAACTCCACGAAAAAAGTAATATAATATAAATTGCGTGTTTTAACGTGCTCTGCATTTTTGTGTGGTAAGTTTTTGTCCAACTCTTATAGTTTAGCAGCTATGCAAAATTTCTTAAAATTGATCCACAATAAAGTAGTCTTCAAAGGCTATTCCCATAAAATTCAAGATATACATTTTATTTGTCAGGTAAATATATTTCATATACGACATTTTAATCAAAATCATTAGTGCCATTTTTAAGAAAATAAAAAATTTCTAATTTTTTTCATGTAAAGGGTAGTTTGGGGTGGGGTTATTTTGAAAATCTTCGTGTCGCAACCTTGAAAGATACCAAACCTAAATACCAAGTTTGATATTCAACGGTCTTTTAGTTTTTGAGCTATGCTGTCCACAGACAGACAGATAGACACACACGAACCTTTTTCCAAAAATGCTGTTTTTGGATTCAGGGAGTCTCAAAACATGTATTTCCGTTGAAATCTCGGTGTACATAGCACGTATAGAGAAAGTAAAAAGCTTGCATTTACTTCATGCTAATTGAGAAAAAATTAACAGAAATAAGCTTATTACTTACTTCCTTGTAAGTAGAACGAAATAAGGGAGTACCATAGGTTAAGGTGATATTCAAAAGTTAGTTGCTATGTGACAGAAGTTCCAGTGTTTGTATGGACTTGAGTGATAAATTCCTGTATGAGAAAAGTATGAATGTCCAAACTGAAACCAATAACAAGTAATATCTAAAAACACGATAAAATATACAAAGCAAATTGTGTGTTTTAACGTGCTCTACATTTTTTGTGTGATAAGATTTTGTCCATCTGTAACGGTTTAGCAAAATTCCGCAAAATTCATCCAGAATAAAGTACCTATTCTTAAGAGGCTATTTTCAGAAAATTCAGAATATACACCTTATTTGGCCGGTAAATACCTTTAATCAGCAATATTTTAATCAAAATCGTTAGAGGCATTTTTGAAAAAATCAAAAATTTTTAAAAATGTTCCATGTAAAGAGTAGGTGGGGAATTTTCTTGAAAATCTTCGTGTCACATCCTTGGAAAATACCAAACCTAAATACCAAGTTTGGTTTTTAACGGACTTTTAGTTTCTGAGCTATGCTGCCCATAGACACACACACATATGCACACAGAAATTTTTCTAAAAATATTATTTTTTTGCGTTCACGAGGTCTCAAAACATGTATTTCAGTTGAAGTCTCGATATCGAATTTTTGGGTGCATTAGAATATCTTCTCTATACACTATGTACATAGTACGTGTAGAGAAAGTAAAAGCGTGCTCAATTTTTAATTTTGGTACTCAAATCCACAAAATTTATATTCACAGCCATAGGAAGAAATACTTGAAGCTGCCACAGTTATGTTAAAAAAACCACATCAATGATTAACGGACTGTCATCCGTGTTTCTAATTTGCGAAAATTCAAAATCTTCTCTTTTTCTTACGTTAATGACAAATCAATGAAATCAATATTTGTTTTTCGTATTGAGCTGATATCTTCTGTGATGTTTTAGTCTTTTTCCGCATACAAAGTCGAAACCTCTGCATAAGTCTTAACAGTATGATTTTGATCAGGTAAAGTTGGTGATCCTTTTGTTGGTGGATATTACTTTCGCTTGATAAATGATATTTTCATAGAGACTGAATTTCCTGAAATATCTGCTTTCTAAACTCCAAGTATATAGTTCTTCTAGTTTCGGCTATTTAATAGTTCCACTTTTCATATTCTGTTATGCTTTTTTATAAATACCTTTGTGATTCCACGCAGTTGGAGATGGCCAGTAATGACTTTTCTGCAGCCGTTTTTATGCTCTTATACTTTAAATACAATAGTGTAGCAATGCCGTTAATCAGCTATAGCTTGCAAATAAAACAATAATATACAACACAAGTGCATCTCAACACTAAACACAACAATAACAAGTTTGAACAAACAATATAAAAACCGTTAACGACGGCACGTGTATATTCACTGAACTCTGCCAGATGGCCAAACTTCCTCATATTTGACCTGTGTATATATACGTTGGTGGGTTTAAAGAGTTACAGAATTCAACGGGGCTGGTTCTGGTTGAAACCACCAATGCAGTACAGGTAAGAGTTTTTTTTTTTTTTTTAATGGTGTTTAACGCCCGCTTTTATTACACAGACGATGACACTGATGATACATGGAAAGAAGACAAAACACCGCTGAAATGGCGGGGGATGGCGGCGGAAACTGGAGAACCCGGAGAAAACCCACCCCTGCGATCTTCGTCCACCATATTCGGTCACCTGGGATCGAATACAGACCGCGTTGGTGTGAGGTGAATGGTCTCTCCACTTGGCCGTGGCGTTGCCAACTGGCGAGAGTGACATTCATTTTACACGTCTTGCTATCAGCGGAGACTGAGTGATCGCACTTTTTGCGAGAAGCAAAACGAAGGTATTTCTCGCCCAGATCTCCACTGACAGGATTTACATTAAATAGTTGTTCAATTCTGCAACTCTTTTTAAATACCACGGGATATCTGTATACGCCAAATATGGGGCAGTTAGACCACTGGAATGCTCAAAATTCGCTAATAATGAATTGCTTCAAGCCGAAACATAAACATTTTGAAGAAATTAAACTTATAACGTCTACCTTGACATGCTAACGGCGTATAAGATTCCAAGGCAAATAAATACATATGGTATGTGAATTTTGCCTCACATTCAAAAGATCGTAAGTTAGAATCTCGCTTAGGGCGAGTTACCCGGATAAGGCTTTTTTTGAGGTGTTCCCATATCCTGAGAAGACTAATATCAAGTAACTTTAAGCGTCATGGACCCCGAGATCATTTGAGCATCATTTCACCAATTTCATTCATCGTCCGGTATGACCAACCAGGTTAAAGGACGTTAAGCTGCACACACACACACACACTCACACACACACTCTCACACACACACACTATGTGAGTTTTAAAGTGTGGTAAAGTAATAAAACCAGCATTTTGCATTACCTATGTACTTATCAGTAGCTGAGGGTGTATAATACGATGGAACTAAACATAGCACATACATCAAAAACACAACGTTCAACTATTAAAACCAAATATCCTACAGATAAAGTTATAATTGTATCTGCGCAGTTTCAGAGTTATTGAGTTTTCGTAAACAGTGATTGACGAGCAAAATGTAGGTCGCAATGACCACGAGAGTATAACGAAAGCAATATAATTCTTAATATGACCTGATTTGACAATACGCTTTTTCAGAGCGATTCTACTGTGCTTCATGCCTATGGTAAACACGCTAATGTTAATTTTAGCACGTTTCAACATTGTCTCATCTAGGACGTTTTTAACCTGTAACAAATAACTGTAGATAATATTTTGTCAAATATTTCGACTTTTTGATCTTAATTTAAAAAATTCTATTCTAGGATCCAATATAAGGTGCTCTTAGTAATATCATTTGCATACATTTTATTTTATCGCGGCGTTGAATTATTCATATATTTTTACTTTCTCTATATGTGCTATGTACATAGTGTATAGAGAAGGTGTGGTAATGCACCCAAAAATTTGATACTGAGATTTAACCGGAAATACATGTTTTGAGACCTCCTGTATCCAAAAAAAAAACATTTTTAAAAAAATGTCCGTGTGTGTCTGTCTGTCTGTCTCAGTCTGTGTCTGTGTGTGTGTCTGTGGGCAGCATTGTTCAAAAACGAAAAGTCCGTTAAAAAGCAAACTTGGTATTTAAGTTTAATATCTTCCAAGAATGCGACACGAAGATTTTCAAGAAAATCCCCCCACTCCCAACTACCCTTTAACTGGAACTTTTTTCAAAAATTTTGATTTTCTTAAAAATAGCTCTAACGATTTTGATTAAAATATTGTATATAAAAGATGTTTACCCCACAAATAGAATGTACATCTTGAATTTTCTGGGAATAGCCTCTGAAAGCTACTTTATTCTGGTACAATTTTACGAAATTTTGTATAACTTCTAAACCGTAAGAGATGGACAAGAACTTGCCACACAAAAATTAGTGAGTATATTAAAACACATAATTTATGTCATACACATATTTTTCGTGGAGATGGTCATTTTTGAGATATCCCTTGTTTCTATTTTCAGCTTTGAAAAACGTATACTCCTATCGTACGCGAATTTGTTAACTTCTGTCCATACAAACAAAGAAACTTCCCTCAGTCACAAAGCAACCAGCTTTTGATTATCACCTATGGTACTCCCTTATTTCGTTTCTACTTACAAGGAAGCAAGTAATAAGACAATTTCTGCTAATTATTTCTCGATTAACATGAAGTAAATAGAAGTATAGGCTTTTTAACAATAATTTGATGCAGATATGTAGAGAAAGTTCTGTGAATGGAACACATCAGATTTTTATTATCCTAATTATCGATTCCTTACGAAATACTTTAAGGAATATGAAATACATAAGTGAGCAATCATTAAAACCGTTAGGTATTTTGAGACTGAAATTTTGACCACCTTAGGTCAAAAATCCAAAATTATACCAAATAGCTGTATCAAAGTTTTTGGACAGACACAGAAAATTAATATTTAGCTATCTCCCTTTTTGCTTCAGGTTCTACAGATATTTAAAGATCGTACAACATACCTGTTTACGAATATATTTTTATATAAAATAGCGTTTTTCACAAAACATTCATTTTTGCAGTTTCAAAATATTCCACTAGCCTTTTTCTTTTAAATACAAATGACCTTTCTCATAATTTGCAGAAGAATGTATTATAATATTACAGACAAAAATTATTCTTACAATGGTACTTTTTTAAAAATATAGGTATATATATATATATATATAACCTATATACAAAATCAATCATTTTACACATAGTATATATATATATATACTATGTGTAAAATGATTGATTTTGGAGATTACAATTTCGAAGTGTATAAAACGTATAACTCAGGAATAACATTTTTAAAAAATATAGCACCTTGAAGTTTTTGTGTGTGGTTCAAAGCTCCAATTAAAAAAAATGCCAGCCTTTTCTTTCTAAAATTTTGAGGCGTGTAAATATTTGATTATGCAATGCAATATATTTACGTTATGAAATAGTTTATGTGTTGCTAAGTGTTTATACACTCTGATTGATATTGACTTGATTCATATTAATAAAAAGAAACCAGTGCAATCACAGTAAAAGTTTCAGAAAAATCTGTACCAAATATAGGAATATGAAATTCCAATCCCAGTGTTCCTTAAGGAAAGGAAGTCCAGCACCTCAACCACCAATTAATCCGTTGTGCGTACATCCCCGAGAGGAACGGATGAGGTGAAGGAACCACAGGAGGGCATGGGTCGCAGGCTGGTTGACGCACCCGACAGGGACGCGTAGTTTATAAAAAAAGAAGCTTGCTTGCTAATCCGGCCACAGAGAAGTCAATCAAAGGTGTCCCTCCAGCGTAATTGGGAAGAACTTGACCCAATAACGGAGTTCGGGAGGTCTACCACCTGTCAAGGCCGAGAATAAGTTCCAATGCGCAATTTGTCCGATTCTTACCGTGCTCTGCCCCAAAATCAACCTGACATGTGAAAGAGGGAGCAGAAATGAGAGGAAGTGAGGTAGAGGAAATCCATAGTAGAATATACCATTGCAGCAATCGTCTAACCTACGATCGACGATTCTCGCGCGCTACCGTGGAGCCATCTCGAACGGAATATAATATGTTATCATAACATTGTTCTAAATTCAATATTCAATATATCTATTCAATTTTGCTATAAATATCTTAAATATATGGTATTTAAATCAAAATCATTTGGACTCATTTTTGGGAAAATTAAAATTTTTGAACATTTGTCCATGTTTGGGGTAGAGAATATTTTCTTCAAAATCTTTGTGTCTCATCCTTGGGAGATACTAAAATTAAATACCAAGTTTGGTATTAAGCGTGCTTTTCTGTTTTGAGCTACACTGTCCACAGGCACACACACAGACAGACACACCACTGACCTTTTTATAAAACTGTTTTTTGGGATTCAAAACATACTTGTAGTGAAACCTTGATATCGAATGGTGGAATGCATTAGGTACCTTCTCCACACACTATGTACATAAAACGTGGAAGAGAATTTAAAAAGTTGAAAATAAACTGCGAGAATAAAAGAAGATAACGGAATACCAAAGGCAATGTAAAGAGAAAGAAAACACACTGACGGCATACGAAAATGAGATAAGAGTTTCAAAACAGAAACGGAGAGATGGGAATGCATCAATAGAGAAGGTAAATAGAAAACAACATCCAGTTATAACGTATCGATGAGAACAATTATTTATGGACTGCCTCCGCTGACTTCTCACCCGGAGTTCTCGGGTTTGATTCCCGGCTGGGGCGGGGAATTTTTATTTAGCCAGAATTATTCCCTATCCCCTACAGAGCTGGAAGTTTGTATGTGAGAGTGATTGTGTGTGTTTGTGTAAAATAACATGATTTAAACCAACGTAAAGAAAAGAACCTACAAAAACGAGTTGTTTCAATTGCAAAGCTATATAAATGAAACAATAAAAAACACATTTATGGAGAGATTTGAAGGACAGTGGTCCAAGAATTCAGTGATTACTAGAGAACAAGTTGAACATTCAGCGAGAATACCGCAGTTATGAGATTACAAAATAGAATCTCAAAAATAAGAACGTATCTAAAAAGCTGGTATTAAGTATGAAATATGGTAATATGCCGTTGAGAACGTAAATCAGATACAGAGAGCTGGTACCGGTTGGCTGGAGTCAAAGTTGGTTTTCTGACTGCTGCGATTTAGAGAAACAGTTAACTTTTATGCACCTCAGTGTATGTTACCTTTTTCAATTAAAGAGAGTATCTGTATTTCGAAATTTCCATAAGGAATATTTCCAATCCAATGTAAGCATTTCGCTTTCTTTGTTTAAAAACACTCAAAATATATCTGTTTATGCAGGCTGTTTCGAAAAACACAATGAAATTTGAACCAGTCCGTAGTTTCATGAGGTATCTTCAAAACTTTTCTAGGTATGTTTTTATGTAACATTGAAAATTACCACAGTTTCGGATTAGGCAGCACACGAAGCATTAAGGTCTGATAACCACAAAACCATGCCTGAAAGGATGTCCTTGGCAAGCACGTGTCATGAAAACAAACGCATCCCAGCTTTCAGGTAAACGGGCAAAGGGTTGTTACCTACTCAAACGACTGCTTATGGCTCTGACAATTCCGAGGTTCCTCTTGAATGAAAATCATACGTATTTAGTCCTAATCATAAGTAGGTATCTTGAACTTATTATCAATAACGTCTATAGATATGAACATGAAGTTCTTTTTAAATATACAAATGTTTCATTTAGTATCACGACTTTACGACAGTAAAAGAAAGAGCATCTAAGTTCAAATTACATTTATTTTTGTTTAATTTTAGCTAAATTCCTTTAGCAGTATTATCACAATACGTTTGCCTTTGTTGCGTGTATCAGTTCCTTGGCTCTAAAACGCTTAGCAGCATATGTATTCCAAATTATTTTCTCAGTCATATATTCTTTCATTCGTTTCTTATAATGAAATTGTATATATGTTGGAAGAAATATAAATGACTAAAGACATAGGCTCTTTGGTGCAATTTTGAAGACAAGAAATCACTTAATGTTAGGTAACTACTATGCTGTATGTCGGTATGCTTACGAAAATACTTCTAAAGCATGCAATTCATACTTTCCAACCTATCCGATAGCGTGGGCCATGCAAGCGGCTTTGTTGCTTTATCCAAGTTGAAAATGAGGCGTGTTATTGATTTACCTTTATTGGTGGTAAAAATTGTATATTCGTATTCCATAAGATCTGAACAATAGCGTCCATGGTTCGATGTCGTTTCAAAACACTCTGTATTTAGGATAGCAAATCAGTATGAATGTCTATGCAATGCAATTTCATAATCTTGCATCTAAGTGTGCATGTAAAATACGGAACGTAGTTCGTGAATTATCCTGTAGGTAAAATCACCATAAGTCGTGTGTTAAATGTTCTGAATATTCCATTATTACTGTGATTCCAACGTTTTAGCGAAAACCAATAGTCCTAGCAAACTGATATGTGAAATTATAAGCGAAGAGAATTATGATGGACGTGTCTATCGCCGATGTGCATTGTCGATAATATGCTGCAATTCGCAGCCCCTTAACTACGAATATCATAAAGACGGAACTGCGCGATAATGCTCATTATACAGCTTCTGAAATGTGTATTCTAATTATATTCAGTCATAAAAATAAACGGTAAATTAATATTCAGCCGTTTCTACTACAGAGCAAGCATTCTCTTCTTGCTCATAAATGCGATACTAAAGTGACAGGGGGAAATTGGAATCTCTATACTTTATTAGGTCTTCCACTGTAAATATTTTACTTTCTCCAGCACGTTTTTGCAATCAAGTACATAGAAGCTAGAGAAGGAAGTGTAGTCTACCCAAAATTGGATGTTGATATTTCAGCAGAAATAACGTTTTGAGGTCCGATCACTTTTTTAAAAAGATCCATGTATGCCTGTGGAAAGTATAGCTCAAAAACGAAATGAACGATTATGTACCAAAATTTGTATTTAAGTTCAGTATCTTCCGAGGATGGACACAATTTTGAAGAAAATCACTCCCCCCACCATAAACTACCCTTTATATAGAAAAACGTTTAAAAATGTTTTTCTCAAAAATAGCTCTTAACGATTTGGTTAGACACCGATATTCAGCAATCGATTATCTTACACTTTGACTTGTACGAAACTTGACGTCACAACTTTCAAACTCTTCTATTTAAAGTTTTATGTGTGTTTAAAAATCCCACACATTTAGGGTTAGTCAGCGAAGGAACAACGGTTGTCATACGGCACGTAAACAACCTCAGAACACGTTTTGCATTACTAAGGTGATGTGTGACTATCAAACCATCCCTACAACACTCGACTGGGACCTTTGCTACCAACCGGCATCTCTCTTGGAGCGGAGTCATGTACGACTGCCGTATCTATGGTGATTTTATGGCTGTTTTGTAAGTGCCGAATTCAGAGCTGAAAATTATATTCACGTATCACGTACGGTACGACCAACGAGGTCCACATCTTCGTTTGGTATCGTTTTGAAACACCTGTAAATATACATGTCATTAGGAATAGCATCTTGGAGACCGATAGCGGCACAGAATCGAAATTAGCGCAGCATGGATGTGTTGACAAGGCAGTGTGTACGTAGTGGTTTTTAATAACGGAAAATAGGATGGTGGTTAAGTGGTAGACTGAGGTGTTTTCACTAGCAGTGGAAGGTGATTGAGGTTGGTTGGTAAACCTAAATATCATTATTTACGGGAATTAACAATTTTAATATTTATATGCATTCAATTGCTGTTATGCAACACGGTCATCACCATTCATTTCATTTTCTCTCAAGAGAAACTTTTCATTTTTTATCTATACTGCCCACAGACAAACACACAGACACGGACATTTAGCTAAAAATGCTATTGGAAATTCAATGGGAAACAAGTATACATTACCGCTGAAAAAACACGCAGATAAGTCATAGTTCATTTAGTAATTCTATTTAAAAGTTATCAAGTTATGGAAGTGAATTCAGGTATCAGTTTCATACAATACTCATTTTACAAGCCCGGAAAACAGCATTCCTTATTCCTGTCCTATATTTTCCATAGCACTATATTTCATTCACCATATTTAATTCTCCCAGCTGCGCTGAAACTTTCTGATTCCCTCTTGTCTTTTCCACTAAGGTTCACATAAAATACACATGTGTTGCCTCGATATATGCAGCTTTGTCTTGTCTTCTTGCATGTGTTACTTCCATATATCAGAGCTGACTTGAGTGTAATATTAAACAAACGTTGCTTTATTTATGCTTCATTTTTTTTTCTCGAAACTCCTAAATAATCTCAATCTCAATATTCTACCATAATTTTGTATTCAGGCCAGTGTGTATCTAGATATTGACTATTATTAATATTATTTATTGCCTACATCCAAGATCTTCGTATGCATGGAAACAGTATTTTAATACATTTATATTAAACATGTATTATTTATACACATATTTGGAGTTCGTTTTACAGGAAGTAAAACAATATTAAGATATGGCTTCTTGCATCTAATCTTTATGCATCATCCATTATACTTATGAGATGTTTAGGATATTTAACATATTTACACGTAGTTATTCATGGCAAATTAATTAAAATTTAACTTTGGACCTAAAATAACTACACCGGAAATAAAATACAAGGTGGCTCACCTGTCCCTTATTCTCTGGTTTTATGCAACCCAAGATTACAGTCTAACCTGAAAACATCGTTCCCTAGACCCATCTTCTGCATACTAACATTATAGACTTTAGCGCTATAAGTTATAGCTGCACAGTGGCGTATTTGATTGTTAGCATGAGTTTCAAGATACTTGATTCAGGTTCAAATCTTACAAAAGCGTTGACAATTTTCCCCCGCTTTCTTCTTGATTTGGCACAAAGCTAGATGGGGTCGGAACATTTTAACTTGCTTATCTGTTTCTTTTATTGTGTTCTCTTTATCTATGTTTATTCTAACTTAATCAGTTCAGTTACACGAAATTCAAATGAAAATGAACATTGTGATGCATATTCATTCAGCTTCTTCTAAATATGCAGGTATTATTACAATTGGTATTTCAGATAATACTAAGAAGCAGACCCATTTTCAGCGTATCTCTAAAACTAAAAATACACAAAATCTTAGGCTGACAAACACAAACTGTGCCAAATACATAGGTATTCACCAATACTTTCAGTTGAAAAGAAAATTAGGTTTAATCCCCATATTTAACAACCTTCTCGATATCCACAACATAAAGTGTTTCAGACATGAAACTTAGTGATTCATTTAGCGCTGCAGCTGTTCGAAATGATGACCTTCTTCGTTGATTCAGAGTTGTGCGGAATGACCACCTGGCAAATAGTAACATCTGGGATGGGACGGACCTGCGGACCTCCCTCATTAGTTGCTAAAGATGATTAAAGTTATTTGGCCGTTTGCTGTACATTGTTTTAAATGACGCCGTAGGAAGTAATCAAATAGCATGAGATCTGGCAGGCCACGAGACAGGTCCTCGCCTACCTATCCATCTTTGAGGATGTGTGCCGTGAAGATAATTTCCGACTATCCTGGTCTGGTGCTGTGGAGCACCATTATTCTGAAACTACATTCATAATCATTCA
This sequence comes from Hymenopus coronatus, assembly GCA_030762935.1. Classification (NCBI taxonomy): domain Eukaryota; kingdom Metazoa; phylum Arthropoda; class Insecta; order Mantodea; family Hymenopodidae; genus Hymenopus; species Hymenopus coronatus. The sequence goes on along the minus strand of CM060887.1, from coordinate 53,596,198 downwards.
TTTAATGGTACATGCTCCAACAACGGAGGGAGATCGTTTTGGAGGAAGTGAAGGTAGAGTGAATGTGACCCGATTAGATGATCACCCAAAATGCCACACAATATATTAATCCCCCATTGTAATTCCAGTAGTGCATGTTGTGGCGATTTACAGTGACATTCTTGTGAAACCGCGATTCATCTGAAAACAGAACTTTGGATAAAAAGACTGCATCACGGTTCAAACTGCCTAATATCCACTAGCAGATATTTACTCGATCTTCAAAGTCACGACCATGTACTTCCTGGTGTAGCTGCAACCGATAGGGATGAGACATATTGTTATTCAGTATTCGTATAACATTACCTACTGATGTTTGTGTCTTGTGCCAGTGCCCGAGTACTGATGTTTAAGAAAGCATCTTCGTTGTGCCAAGAGGTAACTGGTGCCTCTCTAATAGGTCCTGTCCTTTCAAATGCTCCTGTTATACGTAAACGTCTTTCAGCATTCCGAAAGGTATTGTGTGTAGGTTTTCGCCTTTCTGGAAATCCATTTCCATACAGGCGTTTAGCCTGGAATACATGGCGAGTTCAGGAACGACTGAGTCTGTCTATCTAATGGGCTGTGAGGTTCCTAAGAGATAACTATAGCTATAGCACACACCTACATATTTACTTCGTGCATTTGTATCTAATGGGGCATGTCTCGAGCTAAAGTGTCTTCCGGTAGTATTCAGTAACCCACCCAGGATTCCAGCTGCCAAACTTTTGTAGAGAACATTCTCTAACTACGAAGAACATTCGATAACATGTTAGGTATTCTAGTATTTTGAAGTGGTTTTTATTAACTTTATACTTTATACATTTAATTTTTATTTTTAAAGTCTTGGCGAAGTTGTTTTTCAGAATAATTAGAAATAAAGTAAGGATCGAAGACTGAAAAAGACGTAAAATTAAATGTCGTTTGTTCTTCTTCGTATACCTTTTTGTTTACTCCTAAAATTATTAGAGTGACAAACTGCAGCTCGATGGATAATAAATAAAACATAGTGCACGCCGGCTATGGGACTCGAACCGCTGCAGGTGATGGTGGAACATGAAATAACCAGTTGAACTACAACCATTGCGCCCGATGACCGCGTTAAACTTTGTAGTTATAGTGTCACATCCCTCCCTCTCCGCTTCTGATCTCTTTATGGCTTTTTTGGTCTTCTTTTTTAGCTTAAACCGTTCATTAAGTCTTCATTCATTATAATTTACGCTGTAGAATGTATGACAGCGATCCAATTGATATAACATGTACTGTAACAGGAGTTATTCAGCGCATGTTTTTGGAATGGTCGTAACTACTGCTTCTAAGGTCTATTTCTTTATCAACAGTAGGCTAGTTGTGCATTCTTACCAAATGGCCAACAAGCACGATAATTTCAACCATATTACTGTTGCCTACCCCTAAAAATAATAAGAAACAGGTTAACCACCTTAATATTTCCCAATGACCCTTTCCTTTCAGGGATTCTACGAGCTAATTCTAAAAGGAAAGTTATGCAACATACGTCCCACTTGCTCCATGAACCCATTTAGCACTACCAACCTGCAATAAATAAAAACATTCTTACATTAAATATCAGAAATTATTTTAATCTTTCCTAAAATTGGTATCCAAATTTCACATATACCAATTGATAAATATTTTCTAAAAATATAAACTATTAATGGAACAGCTGCACTGAAGAACAATTTATATCCTTCTATTGATGGAAAATAAAAAACAGAGAGATGCCTTCAGAAAACACAATACATCATTAATTGTTTAATCTTATTATTGACATAATGTATTTTACTCCGACTATAGTGAAAGCAATGAACATCGGAACTGAGGCACTGGTAATTTACGAGTGTAACGTATTCATTTAAGATTTTACCTAAAAAAACAGCTTCTTTATAAGTTGACTTACTAAATTATTATAAGCAACGGGTTTCTTCCTCTATGGGAAGTTTGTGATATTTCATATGCAAACCTGATGACACTAATTAAAAATGAGAATGTTGATTATCACTTTTACCTCCTCTTGCTCTTCTCTTTTATATGCTAAATTTGTGGGAGTTTCCTCAGTTTTCTTACATTTTCTTAATGGTTTTATTTTCGTTGATTACTGAGAACAAAGACAATAAGTATTGAACATTATAAAAGTCAACCGAAAGAAGTATCTCTTAAAAAGAATATATATATGCCCCTTCTGTAGAGTATTACAAAAACAAATACAAATTTCAAGAAATTCAAGTGATCAACTTGATTTTGGGAGCACGTGGCACTATACAATACTGTTTTGCAGAAATTTGGAAACATAATTCCCTTTCAGGAGAACCAAACTAATTGCTTTATTGCTATATATTTTTACAAAATTATAATCAGCTCACCAAATCAATTTTGGGATAAGTTTTTAAAAATTTAAATTATATATTAATGCTTTATCATCCGTTAGTTTCCATATGCTTTTGTTCTTTGATTTATTATGTACTTTTAGTATTATTTGTAACTATGAGATTTCGTTTCAACATAAAAACAATTGAACCTGTGTAGTAATGAAATAATACAAACGTTATAATAGGACATCAAGCTTTTTAAAGGCATTTTAAATCGAATTATGAACAGTTTGATTATTTTGATGGCCTTTCATATAAAATTAATTAGTATTTCAATTCAAGTGCAGTTATATGCAAGTTGAAAAATGGATTAAAATACCTTTTACTATGGAATCTGGATTCTATTGTAATTGTTAATATTTTATATAATTTTGCAAGTATGTTTATTGCTTACCTCATTCTTGTTGTAGTCTGTAGGTTCAGAAGGTTGTTTTTCGTTTTCATGAATAAATAAATATAAACTTCTAATCATATTTTATGGTAGTACATTAAATTATAAACAAGCAAGTGGATTTTAGTTTCACTGCAACTCTAAATGAAGGTTGTTAATCAATTCTCGTGAGAAGTAGCATGTTAACCTAGTTCCAAATCTTATAAATAATATAAACTAGCAATTACCGAACGTTGCAGAGGTAGGTTCTTAAACTCATGTGATGAATTATCTCCTTCCACGCTTTATTAAATTATTGTACAATCATCCAGAAAGCTTTGACAGGGAGCCTTCCCCTTTCTCCCTTACAACGGTACCAAATATTCCAGATTAAGTATGAACAGTACTCTAATATTCACGCCAAAGAATTTGAAGCAGTGAAAAGAACATCTGACCTTAAACTTCCCCTGACAGACTTCAAATCCTGGAAATACTGCATAGCCTATATTCGTCGTTGAGCAACTATGGATCATAATGATCGAGTTGCTTGTTAGGTAATTAGATCCGGTGGCAAAGAAAACCTTTGATCCTTTTACGATCTAGTGGTCATTTGATGCCATAAAAACTATATAATTTTCACATTATTCAAAAGCTTTTTACATATACTACAAATTAGATTCCGTTCTCTCAGGCCACCAAGTTGACCTCTTACATAATCTTCACATAATATTAATCTTAAGCTTAAGCTACCAAAGAAATATTTTTTTCAATTATTAAATATTGGTTCACTGATTAATAATAATAATAACAATGTTTTATATATGTAATTATACAATAATTATTTAGTATGCATGTTCCCAAACTTTATTACAACATAAATATAAAGCAAATAAAGAAAACACGTCTTAATTGAGGGTAATTCCGAGGTCATAGCTTCCTGAAACTACAGTGCACACATATTTAGAATAACAGTATCTGTTATTTAGTGGTTTTACGCACTTTCTTTTATACATATCTGCATTATTCCATTAACCTCAATTGAGGAAATAAATATAATACAAAATCGAATGTCTATTTTAAATTATGTTTGCTCAAGTGTTACATGTTGGTCAGCAATGTATGATAAAATGTATTTGGCTTTTGTTTACAAAATCTACAGGGTTTATTAACTATTTTTAATTCTGTGTAATAAAACAATTTAATATTTCATGACTTTCTCTTTAAAAGAAAATGTCTTCTTCAAAAGCATATTTGTTTCATAACTCAATTACGTTTGTATTCAAAGAAATCCTAATCATGCATTTTTAATATTCTGACTACGCCCCGTGACTATAATAGCCGATGATGTGCGTACGGTTTGCTTTGTAAATCATATTTGATTACACTTATATATTAGAGTACACCTGTGCTACGGTAAGCTCTTCTGACATCACTGTGATTGTTACGCCTATACAAGTGGACATGTGTTCTTTCGGAAGGTTCTTTGACGTCGAAGCCGCGCATGTGTAAGTTTGTAAATACAGGCGGCATATTAGAAGTGTGGCAGCTTCTGGAAATTTCCAATTGCCTGACCAACAGATATACAAAGGAGTAAGGAAGCCCTGCCCAGTATTCAGTTTTCACTTGGAATGCATGTAGCGGAACAGTGAGTGAGTTCCACGGGAATTTCGTAGCGATCTGTATCATCGCCGCAACGAACGTCGAAAATTACGACAGATTTGCTACGAAAGACAAATATTTGTGGGTAGATTGTAATCAGTTTGTGGGACAGCAAAGAATTGTTACTAGAGAAAAAGAACATTTTTGTTACAATATTTTAGTGTCTAATGAAATGGAATGAGGCGTTTATAGCCCCATTTTTTGTTTGAACGAATTGGAGTTGTGAATGGTAAAATAATTATAAAAATTCTCATGCGTTATATCATATGGCTTTCTCTAATGACTATTCTTACAAAAGCTCATTCTTCATCTGCTTCATGCTAATTAAGATAAACATTACCATAAATGGTTTTTACTATATATATATATATCTTTGTAGTTTCAAAGGGAATAAGGGAATATACCTATTGGCTAAGTAGTTCTCAAATCCTTGGAAAGCTGGTCGCTAAGTGATAGACTTAAAAAGCCCTTACCCTTACTTGACCAGAATGGAGAAAGAAGAAACGAATAACTAATTCTCATTGCAAAAAAGTTTTAAGTATTGGAAAAGTCAAACAAAAAGAAAGCAATTAATCGGAAATGATTAACTTTGAAAACAATTTCATAAATTTTAATGAAATATATATTTTTGTGCAGTAAGATTTTGACTCTTTCCTGTGGTTTATTTTTTATGTAAAAGTTATCCAGAATGAAGAGGGCCTCAGAGGCTACTTCCGGAAAAAATATTTACTGTGTTTAATATACCTAATGTATTTTAATCAAAATCGTAAGGAACAGCTTCGACGATATCGCACATTTTAAAATTTCTTGATGTAAAGAGTAGTTTGGGGTAGGGGGATTTTATGTGTAGTATTCTTGGAAGATGCTGAACTTAGATATCAGTTGGGCATTTAAACAGCTTTTTGTGTTTGAGTAATGCACATACATAAACACGCATAGGATAGTTTTCTAATAATGGTTTTGGATAGGTAGAATCAACTGAAAAATTCAATGCCATAGCCGGGATTTGAACCACACAGCTGGTTGCTCTTTCACTGAGCTACCATGGCAACATGTCAGCATAGCATTGAATTTCTCAACTGGCTCGCATGTTTCCCGGTAAACCACAAGGTGCTCTCAAATTATTTTGAGATGACAACCCCAATGTTGCAACTACTTGTGGTTTACCGGGAAACATGCGAGTCAGTTGAGAAATTCAATGCTATGCCGGTATGTTGCCATGGTAGCTCAGTGAACGAGCAACCGGATAGAGACCGGGAGATCCATGGTTGAATACCCAGTTACGGCGCTGAATTTTTCAGTTGACTCTACCCATCCAACTCCTGTCCTACACACGGCTTGAGTGAAAAAAACAATTAAACCATAATAATGTTTTGTTTGTTTTCTTAAACTTATCCAGTCTTGATATTTCCGTTAAAATCTCGACCTCGAACTCTTGGATAGAATACATCTTCGATGCGTAATGTATTGAAGATATATAAAGTTGAATACATACAAACACAGCGATTTTTTCTCTTTGCATTATTAGTATAATTTACAACGGAGAAGTATTACAAGGAAGTGACACACGAAGGAATTTTGGAGAGAGAAGTCGTTTCAACATTCTTGGATTTGTTTTCATTTGCAAGAGGGAAGTGACTGCAAGTGGCGTGTTACCAAAGCCTCTGCAAATGACACCTGTTTCTTAAGTAAATATTTACAGTTGCCTTTGATCAATCTCTTCCACATTTTCACGGACGTTTAGAGAGGTGGAGGTGATCCTGCAGGGTTTATCCAGAGAGTATATTCAATGCTGAGAGCTCTGTACAGTGGAAAAAGTGGAGGAAATACAGGTAGAGGTAAATAGATGAAGAACAGAGAGAGAGAGGGAAAAATCCGCAATCAAAGCAATATGGTGAGCGGAACTGCGGCAGCTGAAGTAAAATTTAATCAAAATACAAACCTGAGTAAGCCCCTGAATGCAAAATAGAAATAACAATATCAATTATAGAAAAAAATCAGATGTGTTACAATCACATGACTTTCTCTACCTATTCTGCAACAATTCATTCTTAGAAAAACACATTCGTTCTCCATGATAATCAAAATAGACATTAACACAAATAGTCTAATTAGGTCTTATTTTTGTAGGTAGAATGGAAATAGCTTAAAACGAGGTTCTTTAAGAGCTGATAGCAAAATTAGACTTTGTATTTCGATGCTCTTTTCACGATTACGGGTAAAAACGAAAGAAAAAATAAGCGATGAGGAGTTCCCATTTTGGATAAATACGTAAAATAATGGCAAATTTAAAACAATAACAATCAATACTACGGAAATGGTTAACTCCACAAAAATTATTAAATATTAATTGTGTGATAGCAAGAAATCTATATCTCTTTAGGTGTACTAGTTATTACAATTCATCCAGAATAAGATGACATTAGAGATATTCCCAGAAAATCAAGATATACGTTTTATTTTTTGTGTAAATATATTTAGCAACGGGTGTTTTAATCAAAACCGTTAGTTATTTTTGATGAAATCGAAAATTTCCCCAAAAAATGTTACATGTAAAGGGTAGTTGCAGGGGAAAATCTTCTGAAAATCTTTGTACCACATCCCTGGAAGATACCAAGCTGCGCTTTAAATAACTTTTCGGTTTTGAGATATGCTGTTCTCAGACTGACACACTGACTCACACACACAGGCACACTTATGGATATTTTTCCAAAAATGCTTTTTGTGAAATTCAGGGGTTCTCAAAAAATGTAATTCCTATTAATATTTTTATAGAATTTATGGAATAGAATACCTTCTCTACCTACTATATACATTGAAAGTGATAGAGAAAGGAAAAATCGAATATTTTACATTTCCTGAATTTCTCTATCCACTACGCTATAAGCCGTTCTTGCAATAGAATTCTCTTCTTATCAACCAAGACAACTTTGCACAAATGTTTCACTGCACCTTCATTACAGGTATGTATTAGAGATACAGTAGCCTAAAGCGAAAGTGAGCTTTAATACGAAGGATATATTAGTAATAGTAAAATGTTTATAGTCTGATCTCTATGTGATATCCTTGAAATTCAATACTTCTTCCATGAATCGCAAGAGCCAACTAAATAGCTACAGTATTTTAAATAATCACGTTGGAAAGTTATAACTATAATAAATATTCCAAAAATGACAGAAGCCATAAAATGGTTATTTTATTTAAAATTTATCAGTTACACAAACGTATAGAAAGCTATATAAGCTCGTATGTATGGAGAAATTTCACAGGGTTCCCAGAACATTAAATAAAACAGTAATTCACTGGAGTAGCTCTAATATATTCATAATGAAGATAAGAATGTGACTTTTGGTAAAGCAGCTGCTTTCTTTACTCCTTCAGTACTCAAATTTCTAAGAAATTCAACTTGAACTTAAATTATGGTGAAAACCCCAAGTAGAATATATCAAGTAAACTTAGCAAAGAAATATTTGTCTTTGTTTACTGACCCTCACTAGAAACAATTACTAATATCAGTGTATTATAGTGATATATACACTTTTCTGAGTTTTAATGTCTTACTTTGGAGTGTCCTTACCCAGCTTTTTATTTTACAAAATATAACAAAGGGATTATTATGTGGAATTACACCAAAAACAAATTGTATACCCATTATATTGAACTCAAATTCCTCATTGTTTCTATTTATATTTTTAATTGTTAACTAATTATATTAAGAAGAACTTACAATATAATAATTGGTGTGAAATTATTCATATTATTACCTTTAAAAGAAGTAACAAAAGTGTAGTAACGGCAACGCGGTAAAACTCGCAAGTTGCCGAGCGCTCGCCCGAATGAACCGATGACTAGCCTAACATGCCTTATACTGTCCGTATTTTACCCTTCTGTTTTAACGATGTGCTTGCTAGGCAACTTCTCCGCCACATATACACTTACTCTTAGAGTTGAAACACACATTAAAATTTCACTCAAAACAATGACGTCATTATACACCTGGATATAAAAATTTAAAAATGTGTTTATAGCACGTTATCCACTCTGTAAAACAGAGGAGCATCTAGCTATACTCTCAAATGTTATGCATGAGACGAAAATTGTGCACCTGTGGGTGATAATTAGGAGTCATGATCTCTCTTCTACATCAAAGGGCAATTAGTTAAAGATTCAACATTCGTAACCTGTATTGGAGGTGAGCATAAAAGCAATAGAGTTGTTTGACTACATTACAAAGCAGAGGAGTTGCTAACTTTGAGCCCGATTATATTTGTATCTGTGGATATTCTCCCAGAAATGTAATTAGAGTTTGTAATAGGTACACAGAATGTGAGAGGAAGGAATTAAATGTACCAGCTACCATTTCAATGTCTGTCGAGTAGAAATGTTGTACAAATACTTGGAAACAGACGTTACTCATTGCCATTAACCGCTACTGGTTGAAGTAATTCTGAATTGAAATAGCAGTTTAGAAAGCACGTTTCTACATTGGCAAATGGTTCAGTAAAGCTAGACACATTTTTACTTCCCCTACCTCGTATATTAGGTAGGGAAAGAATTGTATTCCACCAAAGAATTTGATGTCGAAATTTCACCGTATGATCTGAAATCCTCTGAACCCAAAATATCAGTTTTAGAAAATGTCCATGTGTATGTTTTTCTGTCTTTCTGTCTGTGAACAGCATAATTCGAAAACTAAAATCTGGCTAAATACTAAACTTGGTATTTAAGTTGTGTATTCTCCAAGGACGCGACACGAATATTTTCTAAAACATCTTCCACCCAAAATTATTCTATGCATGCAATATTTTTATATCATTTTGAATTGATTTTGAATCTGATCTACAGATTTTGTCTAAAATACTGCCTCTTTAAGATATTGTAGCATGTTGGTAGCCTCTTGCATTTGATGTATGTTGGCAGCCTTGTGGAATTTTTAAATTTTCATAAGTTGGTAGTACCCCCTAAAAATTTGACGTGGCCAGACGATCCTCTCTCTCTTAGAATCTCACTTTGAAACAGTGGTACACAACGAGCCATAAGGTAGCATATTCCAGCTTTCCAGAACAACATGGGAGCCTCTTACTATGCTGTAAATTTGTTTTATAAAACCTCTTTTGAAATAGTAAAGTTATTGTTTCCTTATGCATAAAGTTAGAACTTTCTCTTGATCCCAGTACCACTTCCTCGCTGCCAAGCTTGCATCGTCCTGTAGTAATCCTTTGTTTGTTTGTCCTTTTTGTCCAAAAAAGATAGTTTAAAAATATTTCACAGAGGATTTATGAAATATGAAATGTATAGCCATATGGAATTTTCTGAGTATAGCCTCTGAAGCCCTCTTCATTAAGAATAACTTTTGCATACTTTGTAAACCGCAACAAGACATACATAATCTTACCACACAAAAATTTAGATCTAATTAAATGACGCAATATAGTGAAATACACTTTTATTGTGAAGTTAAACTTTTTCCAGGTAAAAATTTGAGCTGTCTAATATGTAAGATTGTTTTAAATGGTAACTGGAGCAACTGAACGGGAACTAAGAGACCCTTGGTTTAAATCCCGGCTATGGCAATAGATTTTTCAGTATGATACTACATTTTCAGATCCTGTCATACACAGGGTTAATGCGGAAGTTTCAATAAATTCACCACGGATCTCCCGGTCTCTAGCTGGTTCTTCTAACCACTGAGCTATCATAGCAATATAACGGCAAGTCATTAAATTTCTCAAGTGACTGAGTTATTTCCCGTTAAACCACAAGATAGTTTAGCCAACTATTAGAGGTAAATTAGTATTAATTTAATTTGTTTTCATACAAGCCATGTGTAGCGCAGGAGTAAGATAGGTGGATCAGGCCGAAAAATTCCATGTCGTAGCCGAAATTTGAACCACGGATCTCCTGGTGTCTATCCGGTTGCTCTAACCACTACCATGGCAACATTGCGACAAGACATTTCATTTGTCAACTGACGTGATTGTCAATTAAATTAACACTAAGAACACACTAACACTAAGTGATTAGTGTACCCGGATAGAGACCTCAAGATCGGTGTTTCAAATTCCGGCTATGGCACTTAATTTTTCGTCTGACTCTACCTATTTAACTATTAAAATTTGCTTTATACGTAAAAACATGGAAAAACAGAGAAAAAATCTGATGTGTTCCATTTACATGACTTTCTATATATCACTGCAACAAATTATTCTATTTACTTCATCTAATGGAGCAAAAATTAGCGGAAATAGTCTTATTACTTGCTTCCTTGTTAGTAGAAGCGAAATAAGGTTATGTGATAGTCGAAAGCTAGTTGCTCTGCGACTGAAGTTCCTTTATTTGTATGGACGCGAGTTCACAAAGTGCTGTATGAGAAAAGTATAAGTCTTTATAGCTGAAAAAAAACAAGGAATACCTCAAACACAATCAACTCCACTAAAAAAATCATTATAACATGAACTGTATGTTTTAAGGTGCTCTACATTTGTTGTGCGGTAAGTTTTTGTCCATCTCTTACGGTTTAGCAGTTATGCAAAATTCCGTAAAATTGACCGAGAATAAAGTAGTCTTCCGAGGCTATTCCCAGTAAATTCAAAATATACATTTTACTGTCCTGTAAATATCTTTAATATACGATATTTTAATCAAAATCATTAGATCCATTTTTTAGAAAATCAAAATTTTCGAGAAATGTTCCACATAAAGGGTAGTTTGAGGTGGGGGATTTTCTCAAAAGCTTCATGTCGCATCCCTGGAAGATACTAAACTTAAATACCAAGTTTGGTATTTTACCAACTTTTGGTTTTTGAGTTATCGTGTTCAAAGGCACACGGACACATACATACGGGCCTTTTTCTGAAAATACTTTTTTTGGATACAGGGGACCATAAAACATATATTTCCGGCCAAATTTCGGTATCGAATTTTTTGGTGGAGTCTATACACTATATACATAACATAGCACGTATAGATAAAGTAACAAGAGATAAAAGGGTAAATATACGCTGAAAATGAAAAAAAAAAACTGTAAAAAGTTCTGAAACTGGAAAACAGGTGTAAAAAGGTGCAATAAAATACATTTAGGGAGGTTTATTTTATGTTTTCTTTACAAGAGAAGTTATTTAAATAAATAACCAAATAACATTAAAATGCAACACTTAAAGTACCGTCCTTTAATCTCAGTGGTCCATTGGCCTGCAGTTTGTTTTGATGCCGATCAACTTAAGGCTGTATACGTACATAATAGTTTATGTTTATTTTCATGGTTATAGCTTATGAACTTTCATTGAAATAAAGGGGTTTACCGCTTATTATCTAGAAACATCTGAATCAAACCTAGACTCATTATGAGTTTGCCCATCTGGCTTACAATAGCTTCATCGATTCGCCCCACAATTAATTAATGAAGCTATCCATCAAGCTACGTCAGTGCGGTGCATGTGTTTTGTTTTCTGAACCAGGTTAGCTGTTTTTGTTAACTGATTCCTGCTTCCCAAATTGCAGTATCGGTATTGTTAAATGTCTGATAAGTTTCATTTACCTCATTATCTCTCTCATTATATAAAAAATTAATTTTAAGACGTTTATTTTTCTGTATACTTCATGACAATTGTGATAAAAATTAACATAATGGCCTTATCATGCACGTGCTTTTAAGTATATGCGATATAAGGGTATACACTATGTAAAGCAGTAGTCAAATCTTCTAAAAGTTGGTTGCTATGTGACTGAAATGTTATTCTATTTGAATGGCAAAGTAGTTAAACTTTTCTCATATGGGAATTTTTAAGTATTTTAAAACTAAAACTGATAACAAGAAAAATCTAAAAATGGTCAAATCCACGAAAACTGTATATGACATAAATTGTGTGTTTTAATAAGATCTATATTTTTAAGTAGTAAGTTTTGGTTTATCTCTTACGGTTTACCAGTTATGCAAAATTCAGCTAAATTCATTCAGAATTAAATTCAGAAAACTCAAAATAATCATTTTATTTCTCATGTATATATCTTTAATATACAGTATTTTGACCAAAATCATTAGAGCCATGTTTGAGAAAATCAAAATGACCGAACTCTCCAAGTAAAGGGTAGTTTGGGGTGTTTTGTTTCTCAAAATCTACGCTCCACATCCTTAAAAGATACTAAAGTTAGATACCAAGTTTGGTATTTTACCGACTTTTCGTTTTTGAGTTACAGGTCGCGCGCCAGTTCTTGACGAATAGATACGAGTCACTCACTTTTACCGGAGCATTGGTACACAGAAGCAGGAACAGAAGTGAGATGTTATTCTCATGTTTGTGCGCTGCAATAGTACAGTCCAAAGATCACACTTCTAGTGATGTCAGTCACATGAATTCACACGCGGTTACTGCTTACACTACACTTTGCATCTAATTTTCCTGTATTTCTTATATTTCCGACATTTCTCCCTCATCTCTCTTTGAAACACTGGCAATGGCATAAACCCGTAACGTGCAACACTTTGCAGTCAACTGTACGTAATGACAAGGAAGCAGAACTCCTATTGTAATATAACTATTTGGTGAAATGTTTATCAAGGGTAGGCTAGCTCGCTGTTTGTTCGCTAAAGGTCATTGGTGTAGAAGGAACGACCAGCCTGTATCGTGTTCATAGACACACGGACCAGGCCGCGCCGTGGCCGAGTAGTTAGACCACTCACCTTTCACCTAGACGGCTCAGGTTCAATCCCAAGCGACCACATTTGAAATTTATGGTGACTAAAGTGGCAAATAGGCGGTTTTTTCCAGGTTCTCCGGTTTCCCCCGTCATCGCATTCCACCAGTGCTCCATCTTCATTCTCTGTATCACCAGTGTCATCGCCTGCGGTACCACAAGTAGTAAAACGGGCGTTAAACATTATTAAAATAAAACACATACACGTGTGTTTTTCCAGAAAGCTTTTCTTAGATACAAAGAACCCCAAAATTGTATTTTAGGTGATATCTCGGTATCCAAATTTTAGATGGTGTGCAAATATTTTTACTTACTTTCTCTACATAGTACATGCTACACAGGTAGAGAAGGTAAGTAAAAATCTAATGTGTTCCATTAGCATGACTTTATCTACATCTACTTAAAAGTATTGTTTAAAAGCATATTCTTCTATCTACTTTATGATAATCGACATAACCATTAGCAGAAATTCTCTTGATTACTTTCTTCCTTGTAATTGGAAGGAAAATAAGAGGATGTACAAGGCTAAAATGTTAATCAGATGCTTTAAAAGCTGATTACCATGCGTGAAATCTGTTTATATGCAGGGCCGGAGTTTACAAGTTACCGCGTGAGAAAAACAAGTGTTTAAATCTGAAACAAATAATAGTGAGTGTCTCAGAAATGGTCAATTTCACGAAGAAAACTTATATGATATAATTTTGTGCATTAACGTGATCTACATTTTTTTGTAGTAAGTTTTTGTTTATCTCATACAGTTTACCAACTACGCAAAATTCAGCAAAATTCATTCAGAATAAAGAGGTCTTTAGAAGATGTTCCTAGAAAATTGAAGATATACACTTTATTTGCCATACAAATACATTTAATATACGTTATTTTAATCAAAATTGTTATAGCCATTTTTGAAAAATCCAATTTTTCCAAAATATCTCCAAGTAAGGGGCAGTTTGGGGTGGGGGAGGGTTTCTCAAAATCTTCGCCACATCCTTGAAAATTACTAAACTTAGATTCCAAGTTTGATATTTTTGAGTCACAGGTCGCGCGCCAGTTCCTGACATTTTTATACGAGAGATTAGATGCGAGTCGCTTACTCACCTTTACTGGAGCATTGGTACACAACAACGGGAATGACAGTCAGATATTGTATTCGTTATTTTCATGTTTCAGCGCTGCAATAGCACAATCACTGCAAAGCAAATATCATATTTCCAATGATGTCAGTCCCTTGAATTCATTCTTAACCCCGGTTACTGCTGACACTATATTTTACACATAATTTTATTGTATTTCTTATGTTCCCGCCATTTCTCACTCATCTTCTTCTGAACACTTCGTAATCAACTGTATACTGTGTATTCCCGAACGTAATGAAGCAGAACTGTTTATTATTGTAACATACTCTTTTTGCTGACCTATTTATCAAGGGTAGGCCAGCGCGCTGTATTTTCGCTAAAGGCCATTCGTCTGGAAGGAATGAGCAGCCTGTATCGTGTTCATAGACACACGGACCAGACCGCATGCGACCGCAAGTGAGATTTATGATGGACGCAAAGTGGTAAATTGACGGGGTTTTTTCCAGTTATCGTTTCCCCCCGTCATTGCATTACAGGTGTTCCATCTTCATTCCATGTATCATCAGTGTCACCAGCGGGCATTAAAAACTATAAAAACACACACACACACATATTTTTTTTCTACAAATGTTTCTTTGGGGGAATATAAGGAACTCTAAAACCTGTATTTAAGGCGAAATCTTACTATCCAATTTTTAGATGGAGTGAAAGCATCTTTACTTATTTTCTCTACAAGTAGGTGGTCGTAGATAGAAAAGGTAAGTAAATTATTTTTTCCACAGAGAACATCCTAAAATGTGTATTTCTGGTGAAATCTGGGATTCGAATTTTGGATGGAGTGCAATAGCTTATCTACTTAGGTACTATTTAATATGTAGAGTAAGTAAAAATAGACTAAAGCTAAATATTCGACAGCAATGGTAAAGAGTATTTTCAAGAAGGATCCATCGCTTAGGTGCTTTAACAGAAATAAGTAAGCTTTAATCGGATTGCAGTTTTAGACGTTTAAATGGAGAACGATTTAGGTTTTTCAAGCGAACAAAGAGCGTTTTTGTCTTTCTGAACTACTGGCTCATGAAGTTTGCTTATGATCTCAATAAAAACTTCTGGAGTTTAAGTTCCAAGAGTTCCACAGCCTGTAGCCTTGCAAATTAGTTTAAGAGACGAAGTGCCGCAGTAAAAAACATAAAAAGAATCGCAGAACTCTAGCTGCAAAAAGCAAACGCATTTCAATTCGCTGGTAAATTTACCGCGTTAACCTCTTTGGCTCCTTAAGCAAGAAAACCATGTTCCCTTCGGTTGTGCACATACACGCTCTTCCAGAGATTTGTTAACATGCAGTAGAAACATAATAAGAACCTCTTATCTAAAAAATCAGCTACCGTTTCCAAGAGGTCTTTGAGCTTTCTGACATAAAGGCAAGACTTGTGTCTAAATGTCGTACTAAATTAAATAAATGAAAAGAGCTGGTTAAAATGTACCTTTCCTGGAGAAAAATCTGATGTGTTCCATTCACATGACTTTCTCTACATCTCTCCAACAAATGATTGTTAAAAAGCTTATTGTTGTACTTATTTAATGCTTATCGTAAAAATAACAGAAATAGTCTTATTACTTGCTTCCTTGTAAGTAGAAGCGAAATAAGAGAGTAACGTTAAAATAATAGTCAAAAGCTGGTTGCTATGTAACTGAGTTCCTTTGTTTGTTTGGACAGGAGTAGACAAAGTCATGTTTGAGAAAAGTATAATTTTTAAAGCTGAAGCCAAAAACTATAAATTACATGAAAAAATGCATATAACATAAACTGTGTGTTTAAAAGTGTTGTACATTTTTTGTGCTAAGTTTTTTTCCATCCCTTACGGTTTAGTAGTTATGCAAAATTCCGTAAAATTCGTCCATGAAAGTAGTCTTCAGAGGCTATTCCAGAAAATTCAAGCTATACATTTTATTTGTCAGGTAAATATCTTTAATATATAATACTTTAATTAAAATCGTTAGAGACATTTTTGAGAAATCGAAATTTTGGAAAAAAGTTCCATTTAAAAGGTAGTTTCCGGAGGGGGGTTTACTCAAAATCTTCGTATCGCAGCCCTGGAAGATACTAAACTTAAATACCAAGTTTGGTATTTAATCGACTTTTCGTTTTTGAGTTATCGTGTTCACAGACACACGGACACACACATACACACACAAACGGATCTTTTTCTGAATTTTTTTTTTTGGAAACAGGGGACCCTAAAACATATTTTCGGTGAAAGCTCGGTATCGAAGTTTTGGGTGGAGTGCAGTACCTTCTCTATTCACTATGTACATAGTACGTGTAGAGAAAGTAAAACTTAAAGAGAAAGATTCAGAATGGTTTACATTGCTGCTAAAATTTGTATTATTTGTTCATAATAAGCAAAGAAATAAGGTGAATAAATGCTACAAGAAAATAGAGCAGGACGTGACAGGAAAGTCTGAAACATTGAATATATTACAGGTTCCAGCAAAAGCTTATATTGATACTATATATATATATATAGTATATTTGCCCTTAGATTCTGTTGGTTTCCTATTTGTTTGTCTTTTATTCTAGCGCATATTAACAAATAATAAAAAATAGAATCCAAATATGCCATCCCGGCAGCAAGGTAACTATACCGGGGTATATTTTTAAACTTTAAATTTGTTTCCTAAAGCAAGCATTGCAGATTCTATTTATTATATTTTTTTAAAATAATTAGCTAATCTAAAAACTAAAATGTTAAATTAAAATTAATAAACAAGGCACTAGAGCATAAGAAAGAGAAATTAAATGTAATTGAATTGAAATGTAATAAATTAAACGAGCAAATTATTTTAAAACAAAAATATTACTGGAAAACCTACCAAAATATATATATTTATATACACGACGTATATAGTAGATGGAAAAGATATTGCATTCCAAACAATAATTCGATACTGATATTTCACCGGAAATACATTTTTTGAGATACTCTGAATCCCAAAAGAACATTTATATAAAAGTTCTGAGTGTACCTGTAAACACAACTTAAAAACGAAAAGTTGGTAAAATACCCAAACTAGGTATTTAAGTTCAATATCTTCCAAGGTTGCGACACAAATATTTTAGAAAAAGCGCCTCACCTCCAGCTAAACCTTACATGCAAAAATGTTCGTAAATTTTGATTTTATCAAAAAGGGCTCTAACAATTTCGATTAAAAGTTTCATATATTAAAGATAATTAATATGATAAATAAAATATATATCCTAGATTTTCTGGGAATAGCCTCTGAAGGTATCTTTATTCTGGATTAATTTTACGGAAGTTTGCATAACTTGGAACCGTAACAGATAAACAATCACTTACTTAACAAAAAATGTAGAGCTCATTAAAACACACGATTTATGTTTTGTACATATTTGTCGTTGAGTTGACCGTTTTTGAGATATTACTTTTTATTTCTTTCAGTTTTAAAATACTTACGCTTATCTCATATGGGCACTTTTAGTCCCATTGCAACCACATTTTAAAACATGTGACTGTCGGTTTAACCTAGTGTATTCCCTTATTTCTCCTCTACTTATAAGAAAGCAAGTATTAAGACAATTTCAGCTAATGTTTATCTCGATTAGCATGAAGTAGATAGAAGAATAAGTTTACTAACAATAATTTGTTACTGAGATGTAGAGTAAGTCATGTGAATGGAACATATCACATTCTTATTGGTTCATAATTGGTAAAGGAACAAGCTGAATATATGTTATGGATATAGAGGAAGAAGCGGCAGGAAAATCTGTATTACTGAATATAATATACGTTCTACCAAAATTTTATGGGCATCCACTTATATTTCGAAAACTTTATACTAAGAATATATAACACTATAAACTATTACACATGCATAACTTGTTGCTTCAACCATCATTGCAGATGATTTTAATACTTTTTTTTTAATGTAGCTTAGCTTCCGTAACCTAGTTGATCATATCAGACGATGAATGAAATCGAATGAAATGATGCTCAGATCATCTCGGGACCCATGGAGCTTAAAATTACTCGAAATTCGTCTTCTCAGAATAAGGTAAAACTCCGAAAAAACCTTGTTCCAGTAACTCACCCTAAGCGAGATTCGAACTCGCAATCTGTGGAATGTGAGGTAGTTACGCTACTCCCTTACTATACAGGTAGGCAATTTTAACACTTGATTGGACCTCCTTTAGCTTTCAAACCAATTCTCTATTGGGCATATTGTTCACAAGGTTCCGGAATTCTTGTAAAATAATATTATTCCAAGATTCGAATAAAATTTCTCGAAGTTCCTGCAATATCTCTGTAAGCTTTGCTGAAATTATATATAACAAGTATTTGCAGTTTTATATTCTGCTTCACCTTTTTTCCAATTTTCAAATGAAACTTTTCGGACCGGGACAAAATGAAATACACAGCACAAGTAAATATTATGGCATCATAAGGTCGACATTCATAGGTTGCGATCTGCAGTATGCACGATGCAACATAACCTAACTTGCTTCGATTTAACTATCTGTTTCACTTTGCGCTTTAATCAATGGCTAAGGAGTGCTAATTTAAGACTTTTTTTCGAATTTGTGTTAAACGAATAAGCATTTTGCCATTTCTTGGTAAACCAGTATACCATTACACTGCTATATTTAAAAATGTTCATATAGACTAACTTGCTTCGATTTAACTGTCTGCTTCACTGTGCGCTTTAATCAATAGCTAAGCAGTGCTAATTTAAGACTTCTTTTCGAATTTCTGTTAAGCATTCTGCCATTTATTGGTAAACCAATATACCATTATACTGCTATATTTATAAATGTTCGTTGAGTAGGCAAGTTTCTCTTCAGCACAGTTAGCATTAATATCCTATATATTTATAAGCCATATTTTCACAACGATTAAAAATGAGAATGTTATTATTAATGCAAATATACGATAACTAATGCAATTTCTTTAGAATATACTTCTCGAAAGCGCGAGTTCAAGGGAGATATCAGATGTGCCAAGCAAGTGCGTGGGCGAGATAGGCTCTTTACGATTCTGATAGTTCTTCATCCTCCCCACAGGTTTCGCCAGGGAACCACCAGTTCACACGGGTTTCGGCGCGGTTAGACGACCACCAAGACGACCAGCGGAGAGAGCAGCAGCTACAAAGCGAAGTGTCATCACCTCGGCCGCAGAACAATCGCCGACGTTTCTTCCTGGATTGAAAGATGAAATGAAAGAAACTTCCCCAGTATTTGCCAGGTGACCCGGGAAAACCCCCGAAAAAATTATGAGTCAGGAAGATCTGATATGGGAAGTGAACCGAAGAGCTACCGAATTTGAGCCTCGTGCATTTCCATGGATACATCTCGATCGGTATTCTAATGAAGACAATTTAAAACTTCAGTGTTTTATGTGGCTTTAATTATTATATTAATATATTATTTTAATATGTATAAGCATTTTAGGTTGTAAAGCTGTTGTAAAGTGATGAAAGATTACCAGTATATACTGATATCAGATGATGCTGCAAGCAGTCTGAATCACTGGTGGGCTGAAGGAGCTTGTGAAGTTTCCTCTGCTCTAGGATAAATGCAGACGGAAATGTCACCACTTCAGGCTAAACCAAAAGTTATTTCATCTTAAGGAAGATATGCCTTGAGAAGTATGACCGGTATTGCGGCTCTTCAATGTCCCTTGGTCTGTACTACACCATCACATTTATGTGATACACAAATATGATAATATAAAAGTGATAAAAACGTTTAAAATATAATATAGCATACTTGATCATATCTGTGTTTAGAAAAGCAAATGGCTGAGAGATACTCATGGTCATTGGGTACAATCAAACAGTTTATCTCCTATTAAAAGTCGCATAGAATTCTGTAAAATTCATAATATAAAGATATCATAAAACCAGAAGGAAAAGACTGACTACATATAGCGTTTTTTAAAAGTCGTTTCATGTTATAAACCGTTATAAAAATTACAATATTTAAAATAGGTTAAGAACAAAATATGACACATGCTGAGGAAGTAATATTATGGTTGTTTTGTTTTGCTTTCTTCCTTTTTTGGTTCACCATGTTCACCTTTATCTTTTACACATTTTGTTATTCAATTCCTATTAGAATTTGTAAGTTACTGTTCAATTCACAATTATTAGTGGGCCTTATTTCTTCGAAAAAGACAACATTGGAATATTAATACGACGAGAGCTACAAGGGCATGTTTCAAAACTTCGTCATTCCTAGGCCATGATATGGAAAACCCTATCTTCATGCAACATAGGGCACTGCCCATATCTACACTACTGCAGAACAATTAAATTTCCAGATCTTTGGTGCTCATATTATTAGTAGACACTTTCCAACAAAATGGCCGCCGCGATTTCCAGATCTAAATCCATTTACTTTTGGCTGTCGGGTTTCCTTAAAAAACGAGTTGTCCTAACACATCCAACAACCCGACAACACTGAAAGTTGCTGTCTCACAAGAAATTACAAATATTCCATGAAATCATTAGTAAAGTGCTGTGCAGAGAGTCGCAGAAAGAATGTATACGTTGAACTAGAGAATGGAAGACATCTTCCCATTGTTTTGTAAAACCACAGTGTTTGTCCAATACGTGACTTCGTTTGTTTTTACATATTTAAATACATAATTTTCATAATTGTTTAAAATTTGAGGTGAAATTTGAAGATGCTACGTGTTCATTTAAACATTGAATTGAGGGGAGCGGGTAGTGTGAGCATTTTATGGGCATACATCTAACCCAAGATATGTGAATTTCTCTGGCTGTAATTTATAGATCAATGTAAAACAATTACTGTAAAATCTGGATATTTGCACAGATCTCTAGAAATTTTTACGATATTATATTTTGCAGTTTTTCTAAAGAAAAAAAATCTGATGTGTTTCATTTACATGACTTTCTCTACTTCTGTGTAACAAATTAATTTTAATAAGCTTATTCCTTTATTTTCTTCATGCTAATCGAGAAAAAATTAGCAGAAATAGTCTTATTACTTGCTTCCTTGTAAGTAGAAGCGAAATATGAGAGTATCATAGTTTAAAGTGAAGTCAAAAGCTGGTTACTAGGTGACTGAAGTTCCTTTGTTTGTATGGACACGAGTTGACAAATATCCGTATGAGAAAAGTACATGTTTTTCAAAGCTGAAACCAAAATCAAGGAATATCTCAAAAACGATCCACTCCTCGAAAAAAAAGCTATATAACATAAATTGTGTCTTTTAATGTGCTCTACATTTTTTGTGTCGGAAGTTTTTGTCCATTTCTTATGGTTTAGCAGTTATGTAAAATTCATCCAGAATAAAGTAGTTTTCTGAGGCTATTCCCAGAAAATTCAAAACATACCTGTTATTTGTCAGGTAAATATATTTAATATACGATATTTTAATCAAAATTGTTAGAGTCATTTTTGAGAAAATCAAAACTTTCTAAAAAAGTTCCATGTAAAGGGTAGTTGGGGGTGGGGGAATTTTCTTCCAAATCTCATCCTTAAAAGATACCAAATTTTAATACCTTCATGTACATAGTACGTGTAGAGAAAGTAAAAATTAATTTCAAAAAATAATTTGATAAATAAATGGCAAATATTGTACTTTTTTATGTTCCCTTTTCTGAGAAATCAGTAGTAGCAGAAGGATGAAGCTTTTACTACATATAAAACATTCTACCTTATACCACTGAACTATGGGGTATGACATTTCTAATTTGAAAATTGCTATTGTCTGTAACAAAATTTATTCCTAAATTTTTGAAGCAGTATCCTCAATTTTTTAAAAAAATATATTAGACTTAAAAATGAAACTCTAGTTCAGTGTATGCGATAGATTATCTCCCACAATTGTGTAAAATTTGAGTCATTAAGTTTTCGTGGTTTTTAATAAAAAGGAACATATGTTTTAAACAAAAATCTGATGTGTTACACTCACATAACTTTCCCTAGCTTCTCTACAAATTACAACAAAGATTGTTCTTCTTTGTACTCAATGCTAATCGAGATAAGTATTAGCAGAATGTTATTACTTAGTTCCTAATAAATAGAAAAGAATAAGGGAATGCGCTATGCTAAAATGATTGTCAAATGTTTTAAAAGCTATCGTTATGCGATTGTCATTGCAAATCACTTCTTTGCTTGGCCAGGAGTAAACAAAAGAAAAGCGGACACTTCCTGTCTGAGAAAAGTTTAGGTGTTTCACAACTGAAATCAATAACAAGGAATATCTCAGAAACGGCTACCTCCACAACAAGAACGTAAAGGACATAAATTGGGTGTTTTCTCGTGATGTACATTTTTTGTGCAGAGAGTTTTCTTCTATCTCTTACGGTTTAGCAGTTCAGCAAAATGCATCCAGAATAAAGAGATCTTAAGAGGCTGTTCCCCCAAAATTCAAAATATACATTTTATTTCGGACATAAATAGCTTTAATATACGGGATTTTAAACAAAATTGTTACATCCATTTTTAAGTAAATCAAAATTTTCGAAATTTGTTCCATGTAAAGGATAGTTTTTAGTAGGGGGATTTTTTTGAAAATCTTAGTGTCGCATCCTTGGAAGATACTAAACCTAAATACCAAGTTTGGTATTTAATGGTCTTTTCGTTTTGGGGCTATGCTGTCCACAACCACACACACACGGATCTTTTTTTAAAAATGCATTTTTCCGGACTCGCGGAACCCCAAAACATATATTTCCGGTGAAATCTCGGTAGCGAATTTTTGGGTGCATAATAATATCTTCTCTATCCCTATGTAAATGTACATATGGGGCTAGAGAAAGTAAAAATGAAATTTAGACTAATTAAAATTTATTTCTTCCGTTAATTAGCCTTTCTACTGTTGTATTTGTTATTGATACCCATAATAGAAGTATTAATATTACATAATAATTAATTAACATAAAATTATGCTTTTGACGCTAAGTTTACTTTGAAAATGTTGTACATGAATGGAATAAATGGTTAAAAGTAAATGCAGGTATAAATATATTAGATAATGATACAATACACATTATGATACTAAACATATTGCTCCTACAGTTATCGCCCATGCTGTTAATCTTTGGGCATTTATTTTAAAACTTTTATAAAAAGTTTGACTTAATGTAATACTCAACGACTTTAAATGTGATTAAAGGTTTTATCAAGTTCTGTAACACAGAAATGTGACAGTACCTTTATTCTTGTTTGGATATGCAGGGAGAAGTTTGCGATGCCCGAGAGAAACAGTTATCACCTCAAAGGATCAGGTGATCACCGCGCCTGGCTAAGCAACCTTGTAGCATACAAAGCAAATGAAATGAGAGAGAACGTGGGGCGGAAAAATCCCAGCATTTGCTAATGGCCAGGGAACAGGATGAACCTTCCCTTTGTTACGCAGCTCAATCACCTGTAACTTCCTGAGTAACAGCTTCAGACGTTATTGCTTGATACATCCGGCAAACTAATCCACTTCAATAGCGACCTCTGACTTCCTTCTTATCAGCTGGCCCAACTGCCCCGTATTTGACTGTGCAGATATCCCTTTGCGCATTAAAAGGGTTGCAGAACTCAACGGGGCGATTTCAATTTAAAACCCGCCAGTAGAGTACAATATATTGTACTGGCTAGCATAACCTTTGCTTTCCCCGTCTTATTCATCAGCGGTAATTTCTTTTTATAGTACATATTTAACGCCCCTTTTTCTACATATGGCACCGCAGGTGATGGTACTAATGATACATGTAATGAAGATGGAGCACCAGTGATATGCGACGGCAGGAGACACCAGAGAACCCGGAGAAAAACCGCTTTGTGCACCACAAATCTCACATGCGGTCGCTTGGGATCAAACCCAAGTCTAGGTGAGAGGCGCGTGGTCTAACAACTGGGCCACGGCATGGCCTATCAGTGGGAGTGGTGAACGGGTGGCGCTCACTTCGATGAGTAAAATGAAGGTTTATCTTGCCAGTTTTCCGCTGACGGGTTTTAACTTGAAACCCCTTTGAGTTCTGCAACTCCTTTAACACACATGTGTCAAATACGGGGCAATAGGGCCACCTGGTAGTTACGAAGGACGTTCTGTGGCATTTAATTTTGAGATATAAATTTATGTGCATCGTAAATTTTGATCAATATGGGGTCTTTAGACCTAAAACTTAATAGAATAGCTTAATAATTTGCAGAATAATAGAAATATGAAATTAATATGCATAATAATAGAGAAAGGAACGTCTAAAACACCTACTAGGTCGGCTGTTAAGCCCGGGACTCTCAATGAAAACAATTTTATTTTTAATTTCTCATCATAGCCTCCTGAAAGGCTAATACATTTGTCATATCAGTGTTTTAATTTAATTGAACCATCTCTGTAGTGCGATTTATCAAAGTCCTCAAACTAGCTGTTTACCGCATCAATGACCTCGTTGCTGTGAAATCTTCATCCTCCAAGAAATTGTTTGAGGTTTGGGAACAGGTGGTAGTCACTGGGTGCTAGATCTGTCACATAGGGTGGATGTTCAAGCAATTTCAACTTTAATTCGCACATGTTTCCCATTTCAATGACTGAATAATGGGCCGGAGCATTGTCGTGATGATCTATTTTTTTCTTCTTTTTTTCTTTTTTTTGTCAAATGAGGTCTTTTTCTTTTCACCTCATTACTCAAACGTTGCAGTAAGCTTGCGTCGTAGTCACTAGAGATGCTTTTACACTTTTCCAAGTAATCAATAAAAATAATTCCCTGTGCATCCCAGAAAACACTCGCTATAAACTTGTTAGCTGACAAAATTGACTTTTCATTCTTTGGAGTTGGTTCACCTGGCGCAATACACTGTTTTGACTGTGATTTACTTTTTGGAATGTAGTGGTGTATCCAAGTTTCATCCATGGAAATAAGCCGTCTCAAAAATTCACTGGGATTTTTACGGTAGAGCTCCACATTCTTAACATAAACAGTTTCCCTTTGTGGCTTTTGCTCAGGTGACAACAAACGCGACACCCATCTTGTACAGACTCTGAGACAACTCAAAGCATTACTTAAAATATTGTCTGCACATTCTTTTGGTATGTTTATAGCCTCTGCTGTCTCAAACAACTTTAATCTGAGTTGTCACTTCTACAGGGCGTTCAGAGCGATGCTCATCACTAGTGCTCGTACGTCCCATTGTAAACCCTGCAACCCACATTTTAATCATTGAGTATGAAGGGGCAGAGTCTTTCAATGTGCTGTCAATTTCCTACTTGAGTTCTTAATGCGTTTAGTAAGCCTTTAAAATGGAAGTATTAAATCAATGCTCGTTTTTCCAAATCCACCATTTTCGTGAAAACTCTAAATTTGTGCTGTTTAAAGTGCAGTCATTCGAAAACTAAACAAACTATTGACCTGTAACTATGAATACAACCTAGTGTAGAGTTAAACTATACGATGCTACCGTCTAACTGGCCTAGTGGCGCCATAACTTTGTGAGGCACGGGACTTATCAGCTGACGCTCGTATGCTGGTACGTCTCTGTTATTATCAATGAATTCAACGAAGTATAAACCAATAAAAATGATGCATCCTGGACTTCAGTGACAGATTTACAATAATAGAGAAATGAACCTTTAAACTATCTATGCTGATGAAGATTAAAACTAAAAATGCATTAATGCTGAGGCAATCGGTACATTTCTATTGTCGACCAATGAATACTTTTCTTTAAATCGTATTAAAAATATGCCTCCAATCCTGATATAAATATTGTTATAACATATATCACTAACAACATTTTAATAATCATCTAGGAATAGCCTTAAATCGAATTAATAAATAAACTCAACGGAAGTGTTAGCCAATAAAAATCTGAGCTTCAGTGACAGATTTACAAAAATAGAGAACGGTACCTTTAAAATGTCTAAGCTGATGAAGATGAATACAGAAAATAGATTTATGATGAAGCAATGGGTTGTCGATCACCTCAACGGAAGCATAACCTAATGAAAAAATATGCCTCCTGAAATTCTGTGACATGAACTTTTCTACCTATTCTGTAAAAATTCTATTCTTACGAAACCTTATTTTTCTATCCATCTCATGCCAATTAAAATAAACATTAGCAGAAATGGTCTTATTACTTACTTTCTTACAAGTTGAAAGGAAAACGGGATGCACTAGGTTAAAGTACATAAAATCTTTTTAAAAACTATCGCTGTGTGATTGAAATTAGGTTCTCTTTGCATGGCCAGGATCTAAAGAAATAAAGAAGAAGTGGCATATTCCAATTTTAGAAAAGTTAGGTATTTTAAAATTGGAATCTATCACGGACTATCTCGGAATAGTACTTGACAAAAAAGTGTATATAATTAAATTGTGTGATTTAACGAGGTGTATATTTTTGTGTAAGCCTTTGTCTTTCTTTTACGGTTTATCAGTTGTAAAAAAGGAGTTCATAATGACGAAATCTTCAGAGCCTATTCTTAGCAAATTCAAGATACACATTTATTTGTAATGTAAATGTTTTCAATATACGCTATTCTTATAAAATAGTTATAGCTATTTTAGTTAAAATAAAATTCTTCAAAAAAATGTTTACTATAGCTGGGTAGATGGATTTTCTTAATAATCCTTGTGTCTCATCCTTTGGTAGATACTGAACTTTAATACCAAGTTTGGTATTTAACCAACTTTTCGTTTTTGAGCTAAGCTGCCTAGACACACACACACATATATACACTGCACACACACGCAAACAGACAGACACAATCGGAATCGTTTCTAAAAATCCGTTTTTACCTTCGCTACACGCACTATGTACATAGTGTATAGATAAGGTATTGTAGTACACCCAAAAATTCGATACCTAGATTTCACCAGAAATACAGGTTTTGGGTCCCTCTGAATCCAAAAGAATGCATTTTTGGATAAATGACCGTGTGTGTGCGTGTGTGTGTCTGTGTGTCTGTGTGACTGTGGACAGCATAGCTCAAAAACGAAAAGATCGTTAAATACTAAACTTGGTATTTAAGTTTGTTATCTTCCAAAGATGCGACACAAGATTTTCAAGAAATTCCCCACCCCCAACTACCCTTTACATGGAACCTTTTTAGAAAATTTTGTGTTCTCAAAAATGGCTCTAGCGATTTTGATTAAAATATCGTATATTAAAGATATTTATCAGACAAATAATATTTATATCTTGAATTCTTTGGGAATACCTCTGAAGACTCCTTTATTCTGGATGAATTTTACATAACTGCTAAACCGTAAGAAATGGACAAAAACTTACCACACAAAAAATGTAGAGCACATTAAAAGACACAATTTATGTTATATAAAATGTTTCGAGGATTTGATCGTTTTTAGATATTCCTTGATTTTGGTTTCAGCTTTGAAAAACTTGTACTTTTCTCATACAGATATTTGTCAACTCGCGTCCATGCAGACAAAGGAACTTCAGTCACCTAGTAACCAGCTTTTGACTCCACTTTAACCTATGATACTCTCATATTTCGCTTCTACTTACAAAGAAGCAAGTAATAAGACTATTTTTGCTAATGTTTTCTATATTAGCATTAAATAAATAGAAGAATAAGCTTATTAATAATAATTTGTTACACAGAAGTAGAGAAAATCATGTGAATGGAACACATCACATTTTACTTTCTCTACACGTACTATGTACAAAATATATAGAGAAGGTATTGTAATGCACCCATAAATTCGACACCCATAAATTCGATATGTATTTCACGGAAATACATATTTTGAGACTCCCTGAATCCAAAAAAAGGCATTTTTAAAAAAAAAAAGTCCGTGTCTGTCTGTCTGTCTGTCTGTGTGTATGTGACTTTGGGCAGCATAGCTCAAAAACGAAAAGTCCATTAAAAACCAAACTTGGTATTTAGGTTTAGTATCTTCCAAGGATGCGACACGAAGATTTTCAAGAAAATCCCCCTACCCCAACAGCCTTTTACATGGCAGTTTTTTCGTAAATTTTGATTTTCTCAAAACTGGCGCTAACGATTTTGATTAAAATATCGTATACTCAAGATATTTACCTTACAAATAAAATGTATATCTTGAATTTTCTGGGAATAGCTTCTGATAACTACTTTATCCTGGAAGAATATTACGGAATTTTGCATAACTGATAAACCGTAAGAGATGGACAAAAACTTAAAACACAAAAATGTAGAGCACATTAAAATGCACAATTTATGTTATACACATTTGTTTTCGTCGAGTTGATCGTTTTTCAGATATTCCTTGATATTCGTTTAGGCCTTGAAAAACTTATTTTTCTCATGCAGCAAATTGCCAACTTCTGTCGATACAAACAAAGGAACTTAGGCCACATAGCAAGCAGCTTTTGACTATCACTTTAACCTATATTACTCCCTTATTTCGCTCCTACTTACAAGGAGGCAAGTAATAATACTATTTCTGCTTATTTTTGGTCTATTAGCATGAAGTAAAAAGAAGCATAGGCTTTTTAATAATATATATATTTTTTTTGCTGAGATGTAGAGAAAGTCATGTGAATGAAACACATCAGATTGCTTTTATTTAATACATTTAAACTTTTATCAAGTGGGAGACATTTTTATTTTCGTCTCTCTTTTGTTTACTCCTAGCACGCAAGGAGAATCGAGTATCAATTGTTTCACTTATCGACCGGCTTTAAAAAATTTGACTACTGCTTTAGCCTAGTGTATTCCCTTAATTCCCCTCTACTAAAAAGTTAGAAATAAGACCAATTGTGACAGTAATTATCTTGATAAGCATGATGTAGATTAAACAATAATCTTTTTAAGGAGAGTTTGTTTGTGGAACAGCTAGAGAAGGTAATGTGAATGGAACACATCAGATATTTTTTATAATATTTTTTTCATTTTAGAGCTGCTTGTACATCATATTTATGTGCTTAATGATATATAAAAGCGACGCCATGGTTAGACCACTTGCCTCCAGGCGGCCCGGGTTCGATCTCAAGCTACCGCACGTGGCATTTGTAGTAGACGAAATTGTATTTGGGCGGGTTTCTCCGGGTTGCCCCGCCACTCATTTCGCTAATTGCTCCATCATCACCTTTTCTATCATCCATTTGGCTTGCTTTTCATATCATCCACTCCTCACGCTCATGCCTGCTAGGGCCACCCACTCGTTCCAGGTTCTGTGGTTTCGTGTCGTTGGCTCCTCAACAACTTTCTGACGTCTAGATAACCGGTTGTAAGTCCTAGGGGGATGTGCTACCTACGGAGAGGGTGAGCCGACTTCGAAAACGAAATGAATATTTAACTTTCCTCCAGCCGAACATATAATAAATGAACCCTTACCTTGCTTTTGTGTTTGTGATGCTTGTAGTTATGGACTGTTGGTTGTTCTGGTTGCTGAGCCAGCTGCTTCTGTATTTGTTGTTCCTGATATGATGAAACTTGCTGGGGTTGGTAACAGTGATAGTAGTGTTGACACACTGTGGATGGCCCCATAGCCTGCTGCTCCGACTGTTGTCGTTGGTGTTGACGATGACGTTTCTCGGAGTAGGAACTCGTGGCGGCCGATAGCTTACTGGCGTAAAAATACATAGCCATCGTCCAAGAAGTCACTTGTTCTCGCACTCACTGTCACTATAAGACGCGTCCTTCACAGCTCCTCCGCGCACTGCTGCAAAGGACCGGCCGTGCTGGTCACGTGAGCTCTGTACGGCGACGGCGATGACGACGACGAGGATGTGGTTCTGGGGTGCTCATGGTTGGTGTTCTGTATGACAGCTATTGACACAGGTACCAGCTGCTTGGCAGCGTGCATGTATCTGAGTCTTCGTGAATGTCTTCAATGGTTTCATGACGTGTCACTTGTCAACTCCTGACACTGGAAAATAAGAGGAAATAAAATTAATTATACAGGTTTGACACTCAGTATCCAACTAAAAGTTTGTAAAATTCTATAGTGTGTTTTAATATCCAAAGTTTCAGAAAATTTCATTCAAGTTTTGCAGAAAGAACACATCTGAGGCCACTCAAGTCAATTCGCAGGCTCCAAAACACCGGGACATGTGAATTAATGTGCAATCTAACTGACGCCGGTAGATTTAACTGAGTAATTCTATGTTTAATATTTGATACAGGACATCTGGTGATTGAATTGTGTTACTTATGTTTACCTCTACCGGTTAATACGGAAATTCGGGAAATCTTCTTATATGTACTTTATATAGGTATTACAAACAAAAAGGTCTAATAAGGTTTTGTTTCGTGACTAGCCATTTTTGAAAAGAAAAGCTTTTTTGTCAAATAGATTATTTATTGCATGGAAATATATGAAGATTATATAGGGTCGTAAAATTATAACATAGCCTCTGTCGCCTGTCTCCACCGCACGAGAGATCCGAGAGTCGCCAGGAAAGTGGAGCGGAAAGGCCTACTAAAATACGTATTTGAAATAAATTATGCAAATGTTGACCTTCTGTTCACACACGGCTAGCAAAATTTGCGAAAATATTCTCGCTTACTCGTCTAAGCTTAGCCGCAGGAATCCTTGTCATTTCTTGCACGATTTCATCACCAAGTTTCTGTAGATTACACAGGGATTTCTACTGCTAAACTTAGATATACTTATTATACTGTTTGTTTCGGAGCAGATGGTCAATATTTTTAGCATTTATTTAACGTAAGGATTCCAGTGTGCCTTTGCCGGTACCACTTTCCCGGCGAATCTCACGCAGTGGAGAGAGACCACGAGAGGGTTTACCTTATAACTTAATGACCCTATTATTTGTTAGTTATACGATGGATAAAATAAACGACATCCTACAGGATTTTGAAATAACTAATCTTTTTTCCGAACGTAGTTTTGCAGATTTAATAGATAATGTTGTTTGATCAAGGTAGTTCACGGTGAGAACCGATTCCTGGAGAAACCAAAACAGTATACGGAATTCGGAAGATGGGGGATCTAACGGTTTTCTTTTCCACACAACACTTAATCCAAACAAACAAATATAGGGTCTGAAATAGACATTAACAAATGACTAAACAAGAAAAGAAAGATTACTTTGTCTAGTCTCCATGATAAACGCATCAGATGCAACATCACTAGGTGAGACGCATTATGAGGATGAACCATCACAGATGGGCTCATAAAACAATAGCATGGACAAAGTAAGTCAGAAAATAAGATGGGCAGAGGATCTTAAATTTTATTTCGGATCCAAATGACCACAGGAGCCAAGAACTGACACAAGTGGAGATTACTCATCAAAACAGCCACAAGACAATGAGTATCTCCCCAAATGACTAAGCAGGTCTGCCAGAACAGACATCTAGCCAGCCAAGAGCTCACACAAGTGGAGATTACTCATCAAAACAGCCACAAGACAATGAGTATCTCCCCAAATGGCTAAGCAGGTCTGCCAGAACAGACATCTAGCCAGCCAAGAGGCTCTCTTTACTTACGCGCTAACCTACTTCGGGATTTGAAAGAGAGATGCCTCTCCCGTTCAGCTATATGTCGACAGCGTTTCAACATTGTGTTCCTAAAGAACCAGAAAATTGCTATAGAAACAAATGGGGCACACAATATGTTTAAAATAATGAAATCAAAGCGGTTTAAAATAATGTAATGCCTTCTCTTCTATCGTGTTTAAAAGTAGGCTTAAGTGTAGCTTGGTGGCAAATATTCAGAGTGCGTTGTTTCACATCTCTCTTTGCTGTTTAAGAACTTCGCGCAGCAGACTGATAGCACGGCACATCTCTTAAGTAAGTTGCTAACGAATGTGCTCCTCTTTTTGCAAAAAGTTTCTCTTCCCTCTAGTAGAAGCTGTAAGTTTATTTTGGTAGTCTTCCATCCATTCGCCTCACAATTAAGTTACCAGAAATTGGAGGAGTAAGTGCTGAAAATGCTTCAAACTTGGACTAGCAACAGCACATTAACCTTCCGTCTGCCCTTTCCGCTGTCATTTCTTGTTTGAACCTGCACATAATCTCTTAGGCCCTGTGCTCTTCCCCATTATCTTGCGTCCTATGGTTTTGTGATTGGCTATTACTATTAACCAGAAGCTATTGCTCTTAGAGATACCCAGAGTCTTAATTAATAATTTCTATAACTTCAAACCTGAATCACACAAAATAATGCTAAAAATCTGATGTGTTCCATTCACACGACTTTGTCTATATCTCTGTAAATCATTATTGTTAATAAGCTTATCTTTTATTTATTTCATGCTAATCGAGAAAAAATAGCAGATATAGTCTTATTTCTTACTTTATTGTAAGTAGAAGCAAAATAAGGGAGTACCATACGTTAAAGTGAAACCCAAAACCTGGTTGCTATGTGACTGATGTTTCTTTGTTTGTATGGTCAGGAGTTGACAAATTCCTGTATGAGAAAAGTATATTTTTCAATGCTGAAACCAAGAAAAAGGAATATCTCAAAAAATATCAACTCCACGAAAAAAATGTATATAACATTAATTGTGTGCATAAATGTGCTCTACACTTTTTGTGTGTTAAGTGTTTGTCCATCTCTTACGGTTTAGTAGTTATGCAAAATTCAGCCAGAATAAAGTAGTCTTCAGAGGCTATTCCCAGAAAATTCAAAATATGCATTTTATTTGTCAGGTAAATAACTTTAATATACGATATTTTAATCAAAATCGTTAGAGCCATTTTTGAGAAAATCAAAATTTTCGAACAATGTTCCATGTAAAGGGGGGGATTTTTTTTCAAAATCTTTGTTTTGCATCCCTGGAAGATACTAAACTTAAATACCAAATTTGGTATTTTACCGACTTTGTTTTTGAGTTATCG
Organism: Hymenopus coronatus; assembly: GCA_030762935.1. NCBI lineage: Eukaryota > Metazoa > Arthropoda > Insecta > Mantodea > Hymenopodidae > Hymenopus > Hymenopus coronatus. The sequence continues at coordinate 53,563,204 of CM060887.1, read as the reverse complement.
TGTTCACAGACACACGGACACACACACGAACTTTTTTGTGAAAATACTTTTTTTGGATCTAGGAGACCCTAAAACATACATTTCCGGTGAAATCTCGGTATCGAATTTTTTGGTGGAGTGCAATACATTCTCTATACACTATGTACATAGTAAGTATAGAGAAAGTAAAAATCTGATGTGTTCCATTCACATGACTTTCTCTACATCTCTGCAAGCCTATTATTGTTAAAAATCTAATGCTTCTATTTACTTCAGGGTAATCCAGAAAAGAATTAGTAGAAATAGTCTTTTATTTGCTTCCTTGTAAGTAGAAGCGAAATCAGGGAGTACCACAGGTTAAAGTGATAGTGAAAAGCTGGTTGTTATGTGACTAAATTTCCTTTGTTTAATTGGCAGCAGTTGACAAATTTCGGTATGAGCATTTTTAAAAAAATAAAGGAAAAGAATGCTTTGGAAAGATAAACATCTGGTGTGTTTTATTCACATGAGTTTCTCTACAATTCAGTAACAAACTATTCTAGAAATGCTTATTCTTCTTTCTGTTCCATTTAATCGAGATAAATATAAGCAGAAATTATCGTATTACTTAATGCCTTACAAACAGAAGGGAAATAAAGGAACACGCTAGGTTAAAGCGATAGTCAGGTCTTTTAAAAGCTTGTTGCTATATGATTAAATTTATTCTCTTTGCATGGCATAGCCAACTGTTGACACATTCCTGCATGATAAAGTTTAAGCAATTTAAAATCGAAACCAATAACAAGGAATATTTCGGAAATGTCTAGTTCTACAATGTGGAATAACTTTTTGTCATACCAGTTATGGAAAATTCATTCATAATGAAGAGAGATTCAGAGCCAACTCCAAGATAATTTGAGATATATATTTTATTTGTTGTATATTTCATATACCATATTATTACCAAATCCTAAGGGTAACATTTTTGAAAATCAAAATGATCTAAACATTTTTAGATATAGTTTGGAATGTGGGGATTTTATTGAAAATTCTTCGTCACACATCTTGGAAGATGCTGGACATAAATGTCAAATTTGGTATTTAACCAATCGTTTGTTTTTGAGCAGTCGTATTCACAGGCATACGACACAATGACCTTTTTCTAATTTTTATTTTTTGGATTCGGGGTACCCTAAAATGTGTACTTCCAATAAACTATCGGTATTGAATTTTTGGTAGGAATGCAATATCTTCTCTATCTATGTACTATGCACTAAGTAGACAAAGTAGTAAACCTTTCGAAGAGAATTACCATATGGGTATACAAGCAGAGATAGCCTAGAGGAACGTGTGGCAAACGTTACATTTTATTTGTATCTGATGATATAAAAACAGCCAATGGCCAGTCACAGTAAACACGCGATATGTGGAAAAGATCACGCAGTTGTTAAATCCAGAAAAATTTAATAACATGTAAGCATTGTTTTTTATATTTTAAAAATGTATTTGAAACCTCTACGTTAGAGCTCAGAGCGAAACAACTTTTTTTTTTTTTTTTTGTAACACAGATTGAGGTTACCACTGGTAGGCCAATATGGATGATCTGTGGCTTTAATTTTACTAATTAAATTTAAAAACGATTGAAATTGAATAAAACGTATGGGTATACACAGCAAAAGTTGTATAAATAATTAATTTAAGAAGAATTTGAATAATTTGAATTGATGGAATGCATGTAGGAGACGATAATCATAAAAATTATGTAATGGTAACCTAAAATAATGTTCCACTGCTAAATTATAGATATGTAGTACTTAAAACATGTACTTAAAACAAAAAAATCCTATGTGTTTCATTCGCATTACTTTTTCATCCGTTCTGTAAACAAATTACAATAGAGTATGCTTTCTATATCATTTTTGGCAGTGTTTAACACTGACACCGCAGGCAATGACATTGATGATACATGGAATGAAGGTGGAGCACCGGTGGAATGCGATGGAGGGGGAAACCGGAGAACCCTCCCGCCTAGGTGAGAGGTGGATGATCTAACCATTTGCAACAGCGCGGCCACTTCTACATCATGCTAATCGATATAAGCATCGGCAGAAATGGTCTTCTACTTGATACCTTGTAAGAAAAAATCTGGTGTATTCCATTCATATGACGTTCTCTACACCTCTGCAAAAAATTGTTGTTAAACAGTTTATGCTTCTATTTATTTCATGCTAATCGGCAAAAATTAGCAGAAAGAATATTATTACTTATTTTCTTGGAAGTAGAAGCGAAATAAGGAAGAACCATTGGTTAAAGTGATGGTCAAAAGCTGGATGCTCTGTGACTGAAGTACCTTTGTTTGTATGGACAGGAGTTGACACATTTCTGTATATGAGAAAAGCGTACGTTTTCAAAGATGAAACCAAAAATAAGGAATATCTAAAAGATGATCAGTTTCACGAAAAAATGTATATACTATAGATTGTGTGTTTTAACATGCTTTACATTTTTGTGATGTAAGTTTTTGTCCAACTCTTACGGTTTAGCAGTTATGCAAAATTTCGTAAAATTCATCCAGAATGAAGCAGTCTTCAGAAGATATTGCCAGAAATTTAAAGATATACATTTTATATGTCCAGTAAATATCTTTAATATACGATATTTTAATCAAAATCGTTAGAGCCATTTTTAAGAAAATCAAAATGATCGAAAAAAGTTCCATGTAAAGGGTAGTTTGGGGTAGGGGAATGTTTCTCAAAATCTTCGCATCGCACCCCTGGAAGATACCTAACTTAACTACCATGTTTGCTATTCATCGTGTTCACGGGCACACACACACGGACCTTTTCCTGAAAATACCTTTTTTGGATAAAGGGAACCTAAAACATATATTTCCCGTGAAATTTCGGTATGGAATTTTGCAATACCTTCTCTATACACTATATACATAGTAAATGTAGAGAATGTAAAAAGGAAGTATGAAAATACAGTGATCTAAAGCGATAGTAAAAACTTTTAATAGGTGCTTGCCATGTGAACAATTAATTAATAGGATTAATTACTCACCTGCTTATCTTGAACAATTGAAATTCGGTTGGAATTTTAAATGCAGCAGTAAAGAAAAGAAGGCGGCGAGGTGGGTGAGTGGTTAGACCACTCGCCTCCCATTAACCTACCGGATTCGATCCCAAGCGCCCGCATGTGGGATTCGTGTTGGACGAAGCGGCGTCTGGGCGGGTTTTCTCCGGGTCCTCCGGTTTCCCCCGCCACTCATACACCCAATTGCTCCATCATCACTTTTTCAATCATCAATTTCGCTTTCACATCATCCACTTTTTCAGGTACATGCGGGCCAATCCCCTGTAACAGGTTCTACATTATGTGGTATCGTGCCATTGGCTTTCGACAGACTTCTGACCCCTAGGCATTAGCTAGTAAGTACAGGGGGGTGTCAGAATTAAACTTTAATCTTAGAATATCAAAACATTTTGAGTTCACCTTACACCAAAATGTAGAAAAGTAAGCTAAATTTAAGCTAATGGGTTAAGCTCTCTTTTCTAATGCCCAATAATTCAACAGAAATCCTATTCTTAAGAACCTTCCTCCATTTACGGGGAGGGTAGGCCAATTACGACACAACAGTACAGAAATTAGAGATGAAAGGAAAGGTAAACCCCAAAAGTTATCTACATAGTTAACAACTGCACAATAACAAAGAATATCTCAGAAACGATTAGCTATACAAAAAACGTGTGAGAGATAAATTGTGTTTTAACGAGATCTACAGTTTTTTGTGGAGTAAGTTTTGCTTATTTCTTACGATTTATCAGTTATGCAAAATGCATTTAGAATAAACAGCTCTTCAGAGGCTGTTTCCAGATAATTCAATATATAAATATTATTTGGCATTGAAATATCTTTGATATGCAATATTTTAATCAAGTTCCTTAGATCCCTTTTTGAAAAAAAATCAAAATGTTCGAAAATGTTACCATGTAAAATGTAGTTTAGGGTGGAAGAATTTTCTTGAAAATCCTCGTGCCGCATCCTTGGCATATACTTCTTAAATAGAAAACATATTCTGAATTCTGCTGTCCACAGACACGCATATACACACTGGCCTTTTTCTAAACTGTTTCTGTTTCAGGGGGCCTCAACATATGTACTACAGATGAAATTTCGATACATAATTTTTCGGTGGAATAAAATACCTGCATAGAAGTGTAGATGTGCAACACAAAGCATGTGTTTGGTGTATCAAATTTGAAAAATAATGAGTTTGAATAAAAATCTTAATAAGTAGAGTTGATAACAAGACAAATAATAAATTTGGTACGAGTAACAGAAAATCTAATAAGAGTCGGATGAAGATACATTTCTTTTGTTTACGATCATATTAGTGATGCCGATGTGCGGGAATTACGTCCCTCAGGAGTTCTGTTTAATGCCAGTAAATATATTGACATGGGATTTTCGTTTTTTAGCACACATTAAAGTCCTTGATCTGAGCTGTGGTGGAACACACGACCAGATGATGATGATGATTATAATCACAATCATCGTTGTACATGTGATGATATGATGAAAATTATAATTACGATAATATACGGAAGGATGTGCAGATTTACCTATACGAAAAATTTTTAAAACTATTTATTTATACTACATTTATTGTTACTATTGTGAGCGTGCAAAAAAACATCTAATGTGTTCCATTCACATGACTTTCTTTACATCTCTGCAATAAATTTTTGTTAAAAAGCTTATGCTTCTATTTACTTCATGCAGAGTTAGAAAAAATGAGCAGAAATAGACTTATTACTTGCTTCCTTGTAAGTAGAAGCGAAAAAAGGCAGTACCATAGGTTAAAGTGAAAGCCAAAAGCTGGTTGCTCTGTGACTGAAGTTGTTCGCTTGTATGGACAGGAGTTGACAAATTCCTGTATGAGAAAAGTATGTTTTTCAAGGCTGAAACCAAAAACAAGGAATATCTAACAAACGATCAACTCCACGAAATATATATCATAAATTGTGTGTTTTAATGTAATGTACTTCTTGTTTGGTAAGTTTGTGTCTATCTCTTACGGTTTACCAGTTACACAAAATTCCGTAAAATCATCCAGAATAAAGTAGTCTTCAGAGGCTATTCCCAGAAAATTCAAGTTTGGTATTTAACGGTCTTTTCGTTTTGAGCAATGCTGCCCACAGTCACACACACATACACACAGACAGACAGACAGACATGACGGACATTTTTCTAAAAATATTTTTTTTTGGATTCAGGTGGTCTCAAAACATGTATTTCCGGTGAAATCACGGTATCGAATTTTTGGGTACATGGTACGTATAGTGAAAGTAAAAAAAAAAAAAAAACGGAATTTCAAAGCCATCACATAAGTATCACCTCTTGAACACATAGTATGCCCCTTTTCCCATTATACCTACAATACAATTTCTACAAATGTTTATATCGATTAACATTAAATAGGGGTAGCTCCGTGGATGAGTGGTTAGACCGCTCGCGTCCAACTAGGCGCATGGGTGCAATAGCAAGCGCCCGCATTTGGGATTTGTGGTCGACGAAGCGGCGTCTGGGGTATTTTCCCTGGGAGCTCCAGTTTCCCCAGCTGCTCATTCCACCAATTGCTCCATCATCACCTTTCTAATCCTCAATTTCGCTTGCATTTCATTTCATCAACTTCCGCACGTTCATGTCTGGCAACGGCGGGCCGATCCCTCGTGACAGGTTCTCCATTCGGTGGTTTCGTACCGTTGGCTGCCCGACAGGCTTCTAACCCCTAGGCAGTGGTTTACAAGTCCTAGGGAGGAGTGTCGGACCTGGGGAAGGGCAAGCCGATTGCGAAATGAAACATTAGAATAGAAGAACACCTTTCGTAAAAATAGTTTGCTGAAGAATTAGTAGAGATAGTAAGGTGGGGCTCACACATCAGATTTTTTTTTCCACTACCCAGAAAAGATACTGTAAATACACGTTTTGGGTTTCCGTGAATCTTAAAGCAAAACCATCTTAGTAAAAGGTATTTGTATGTGTGTAGGTGTGAAAACAGAAAACTAAAAGCCATAATACTGGATAAATTACTAACCTTTATATTCAAGATCAATATCTTATAACGAGGGACACGAAACTATTTAAGAAAAGTATGCATGTTAGCATGAAAAAGTTATTTAAATTTTTGTTCTAAAAAAAAAAAAATGTACATATTAAGGATACGTATATGAAAAATAAAATAGCTATCTTCATAGTATAGCCTGTGTATACTTCTGCTTTGGCTTTTTTTTTTATTATCATTTAACGCCCGCTTACTACTTTGGCACCGCAGGAATGGAGATGCAGCACCGCTAGAATACATTGGCGGGGGAAACCGGAGAACCCGGAGAAAAGCCACCCCTGCGTCGCTTTGTCCACAATAAATCTTACATGCGGTCGCTTGGGTTTGCACCCGGGCTACCTTCGTGAAAGGCGAGTGGCCCAACTACTGGCGTCTTCTTTTATTCGGAAGGAATTTTGTATAATACCGTAAAACTGGTGAACGTTAAGCAATAAATAAATACTACACAAAACTACAAATCTGTATAACTCACTCAGTTAATTTCTAAAAGTTTTCTGTGATATAAGCTGCTTTCAGATATCCGTTTTTTATTTTCTGTACATGGTACATAGGTAAAGAAGATATTGCACGCCACCCAAAAATGATATACCAAGATTTAATTTAGGGACTCTTTTATATAAAAAAGCATGTTTATAAAAAAGGTCTACACAAGTGTGCGTTCGTGTATTCGTATTACTGAGAATACGATAACTCACCAAATAACTTGGGTATTTTACGAGTACTATATCGTATCCAAAATTTCCGAAAAAAACCTGGAAAGACTATTTAAACAAACTGGATAAAAACCGCATAGAGAAAAGACGCATAGAACAAAATCAGTTAATTATACAACAAAAACGAAATATAGGCATCAAAAATTAAGGTAGACTGAATAATTCTGATGGGGACGGAGCGAGCCTAAGGTTCAAACCATGAATGATTATTATTATGACGAAAAAAATAATTTAAACATATTCTATATTCTATCTGTAATGTCTGGTCAATTGCAGATGTGGTGCATAACACATTAAAACCTGTCATGGTTATCCTTATAAAGTGTATGCGATGAAATCTCTAGTCTTCCCTGAAAACTTTGTGTTCTTTGACTTGTTGTTTCTGAAATAAGCAATTAATATGTGATAAATGACAAAAACATTGTGATATAGTTATTTTACAGCTTCACGTTAACCAATATAGTTATTATGCGCATAACAGTATATTTTTGTTTTTTATCTGCCTGTTTATATTGATTAAATTCCACTTGGCTACACCAATTCTAACACAGATGTTTGCAGGAACCTTGACACAAGCTAAAAGGATACTCCATCTTGGGATATGGTATATCTTCCCAATAGACAATCTCTTTCTGTCTCTGTCTTTCTTTCTTTCTTTATTTATTTCTTTCTCTCACTCTGTGCAGGAGGCTAAAGTAGCTAGTGTAATTGGTACATTTAGAGGTCTGAGATGAATAATTTTGAAGTTTATGGCTACATATCCCATTATTGAGTTTCCCAGCCAGTTTGTTTTATGTTTTAGTTTTTGCTTCTTGTTGTCAGTTCTTACTTTCTCTACACGTAGCAACTATGTACATAGTGTATAGAGAAGGTATTGCATTCCACCCAAAAATTCGATACCAAGATTTCACCGCAATAGGCGTTTTAGTGTCGCCTGAATCCAAAAAAAGAATTAGAAAAAATATATGTGTGTGTCCTTGTGTCTGTGAGTACGATAACTCAAAAACGAAAAGTGGGTAAAATACCAAGCTTAGTATGTAAGTTAAGTATCTTCCAAGGATGATTTTGAGGAAAATTCTCCCACCCTAAACTACCACTTACATTCTCAAAAATGGCTCTAACAATTTTGATTAAAATACCGTAAATTCAGGACATTTACACATTATGTTACTGTCTTTCTTTATTTAATTTTGGCGGTACATTTTCACCATTTGTGTTCCACATACTCTTGGGTTTGCCGATATTCTATTGGTTTGTATTCAAGTCCGAAACTACAAAATGACAAAAAAAGGAGAATGGCCAAGTGACTAGTGCAAAAGGATGAGTAAGGAAACAATTTATCCTGAGTGGAACGATTGTCAATGCACCTCTAGATAGAACGGATGCTGTTACAAGGACCCGGGGAGGGAGGGAGGGAGGGAGGTCACGGATTAATTACTAATACATTAGTTTAATTTAGTTCCATTAGTTATTTTTGTCTGCTTAATGAAAACATGCTTTAGGAATGCTTTGTATGCTCAGTAATTTGTTTGTATACTGAGCTTTAATTTACAGCTAGTTATTTTACAATGAAATAACATGATTCTAAATAAATATGTGTAATCTGTGCTTTAAGTTAATACACATATAATAAAGCATAAAATTGATTCATCCCTCATCCCCTCCTCTCCAAACAATACGCAAAATTTCCAATAGGATTAGCGCGTTCTAAATTGTATTTATTAATACATCTAATGCCATGTGATCCTCTGGTTCGACTCAGTCATCGCGAAACAAAGGGCAAGCGCATGTTGCCAATCAGACTTTGCTGTTGCTGACAGAGGTTTGAACTGGGGACGTGACAAAAGAGTGTTGGCGATATTAAATCAATCTAAATAGCTGTTCTTTATATGGCTTGTTTCCGACTGCTTATAATGCATAATAGAGAAAGTAAAAGGAAGCTAAAGTTTCAGTAAGCGACGATAGACACAGAGAAAATAATATCCAAATTTATAGCATTAATACGGGCAAAACCAGGAATTATTTCATTTATTGATAGATCATGGTGTATAACTGGCGCATATTGTTGAATAATCCAGACGTCTGAGTGTTTCTACAGTGGCTTGCAGCCTTACTCACCTTTGTGAAGTAAAATATTACACAGAACATAGCGAGAAACACACGGTCTTGAGAATTGTCGCCTTGGAATAAATACGGAACGAAAGTTGGAATGTCAGAGTCAGGATTAAGTTTCTCTCTCTTTCGAGTAAATGAAAGCAAAAGTTCGCTAGCTGCAAGCAGATGCTAAAACTTCATGTCGTGTGTAAGGGATAAAGTGCTTCAGCAGCAGAGAGGCTCTCTAGAAACAGGGCAACATTAGGAACACTCTTCCTCACACAGATGAATATTCTAATGAACAGGGCGCCTGATATCTTGCGAGATTAGGAACATTTCTTTTACGAGATGTACTTGCGACTAGCAAAATTACAGCTTTAACGCATCTGCACACTATCAGCATTAGAAAGGATGTTTTCTTAATAATTTAAAAGAGTGTATCCCTTACATTTAAATTATTTCTCTATCTAATATAATTTATTTCCATGTTATATCATCTATAAACCGAGCCAGGTGACTCAGGCAGTTTCGATTATAATTGACATTCCGGAGGCTCCGTGATTGCGCACTCTAGCCCTGGGTTTTTTCGTGGTGGCTTTAATAGAACAACTTATATACTGTCATGATCATTCAATATTTATTATTACATAAATAAGGATAAACATAACAACTGCAATAAATAAACTATTGATCCTATTGATGATACAATACGAATGCTGGGATACTGTATATCTACCACTGTTCCTTTCCTTTCATTCCTTCATTTCATTTCACTTCTTCATCTTTCAAGTCTGGTTCGGGGCTTTACAGGTCGTTTGCTCCGAGTAAAACTCTCTTCCCTCTGGTTGCGCCAGTTGAGGCTTGGTGCCGTTGTAGAAGCATACTTCCGACGGTCTCCTAGCGCCTGTATAGCCTCCTTGACATTCCGGGGCTGTCATCTAGTAACACTATTAGGGACTTCCGTGCGTCTCTGCTCCTGGTTCCGCCTGCTCCTGTGTGCTGGCTCTCATCCCTTTCACCGGTTGGTCGTAGTTGCCAAGATTTTCCCGCCAAATGCATACTCATATCATCTACAAATTATTTTCACTCAAGCTTCCTTTTCTTTCTGTTTTACGTTAAGCGAGATAAACATAGTTACTAATGTAATGAAATGGAAATAAATTGTTACTTTCTTCTAAATTATTACTGAATGCAATACAGAGTGTTAATGAACCAAACCGAAATAATTTAAGAGATTATAAACGTGTTTCATATAAGTGATTTCAGATAGGAAATTCACGGTCCCCGGCTATACAACGTGTTACAACGTGTTAAAATGGTTTCAAATGCTGATAAGTCGATGTTAAGCCAAAAGTAGATAAATACCTGGCTTGGACTGTCTTGAAAACTGATTTTCGAAATTAGATATATACATTTTTAGCAACTCGCTATTCACATTTTCATGATTTTTCTGCCATAAAGTTCTCTCAAATCTGAAGAGATCACTTGATAGTGTGACACTGTCCATGGATTAACTTCCTTTTTGCATTATGTAGCCTAGTCTAGAAGCACTTACTTAATTGCTCCTGTGGTTTAATGTGTAACCCTAAAAGCTGCTGACCTGAAGGTAATAGGTTCGTTTCCTTCCATATATAACGTTTTTCCTTTTACTTTCTCCACACATACTATGTACATAATGTTCAGAGAAGGTATTGTGTTGAACCCAAAAATTCGATAACAAGATGTCACCGAAAATACAAGTTTTGAAACTTCCAGAATAAAGAAAACATTTTTAGATAAAGCAGTGACGAATAAAATGTATATCTGTAATATTCTATGGATAGTCTCTGCAGACCTCTTCATTTTGGTTGATTTTTGTATAATTGGTAAAGCGTGATAGATACACAAAAACTTTCTACATAAAAATGTAGATCTCGTTAAAACATACAATTTTTATAATATTAATACCAGTTTTAAAATACTTAAAACTTTTCTCAAACAGGATTTTGTAAACTCTTGACAATGCAAAGAAATGGATTTTAACTACATGACAGCCATCTTTTAAAATATTTGACTATCGCTTTAACCTAGTGTATTCCCATATATCCCTTCTGCTTACAAGGAAGCAAAAAACTCAATGTATTTATGATATTGACTATCTCGATTAGCATGAATTAGATAAAAACAAGTTTAGCAGTAATTTGTTACCGATATGTAGAGAATATATGAATTTAACACATCAGCCTTTTTTCTTCTTTCTAATTTGAAATGAATTTTACTGAAGTTTTATATTTTGCTGGACATGCAAATTTTATTTAAAGTACAATTGTAATTATATTATATCGGCTTTGTTTTTTAATATCATTTGTTGTAATATTATATCATCTACAAATTGAGCTGTTATACCCTTCCAAAGCTCCAGCTACATTGTTGGTAATTACTTAAATCACAATTACGGGAGAACCAAACTTACTATACAACTTGTCAGAATTGTGTGATATGTAACTTTGCTACAATCTGGTGGGAAAGAGCAAAAGCATTCATCCTATGCTACCTTTTAGCAAGCCATCGTGGGAGAGCATAAAGTCAGTACAGCTGGAACATCGCCATAGAACGCAATAAGCGCAACGAAGTTTGTTGCGTAGCCGCCTAGGATAGAGAAAAGTGGGCTTCTTTCGGCACGGGTAAAATTGGGGATATTATACTTTAGGTAAGTGTGAAAACTCCCTTTTGCTCGGAATAATCAGGCGTTTAATCTATGTATACCTTTTCATCAGAGTTTGTTTCATAGCCTGTAACTTAGGTAATTTATGAGCGGATTCACAAACTACAATTCACAAGTAATATGCTCATATATTAGTAATCACTGTTCTATAAAAATCATATGTGTTCCATTCACATGATTTTCTGTACATCTCTGTCACAAATTATTGGTAATAAGCTTATTCCTCTATCTAATTCATTCTAATCGAGATAAGCATTAGTAGAATTGTCTTATAATTTAATTCCTTATTAAGTAGAAGAAAAATTGCGCAACACACTAGGCTAAACTGAATGTCAAATGTTTTAAAATGTTGCTACGGGATCGAAATGCCGTTTCTATGCGTGGCCAGGAGTTTAAAAGTTCCTATATGAGAAAAATGTAAATATTTTAAAACTGAAACCACTAATAAAAATATTTAGAGAAAAATGAAAAGCCATAACTTTTGTGTTTTAATGAGATCTACATTTCTGTGTGGTAAGATTTTGTCCAAATTTTACGTTCACTAATTTTGTAAAATTGAAAAAAAATCATCCCGGATAAAGAGGTCTTTAGAGGCTATTCTCAGAAAATTCAATATATTCATTTTATTCCCCATTAAATATCTTAAACTTAAGAAATTTTAATCAATATCATTGAAGCCCTTTTTGAGAAAATACACTTTTTTGAACTTTTTTCCATATAAAGGGTAGTTTGTGTGGGGGGGATTTTCTTTGAAATCTTCGTTTCACATCCCTGAATCACACTAACCTTAAATACCAGGTTTGGAATTTTACCTACATTTCGTGTTCACAGACGCGCAAACCTCTTTCTAAAAATGTTTTTTTTTGGATAAAAGGGACCAAGTTAAATCTCAGTGTCGAATTTTTGGGTGTAGTGCCATACCTTTTCTATGTACATAGTACGTGTAGAGAAAGTAAAATGCTATTTGCAATAAATAAGATGAAACTTTGCCAATGGTTTATTTATTTATTTATTTATTTTTGTAGTTTTTCAGAAATCTTTTCCTAGGACTTTAAGAAACTTGTTTATGTAACGATTACCTCTGGGGTTTTAGTTTAAATTATTGCCCAGGATAACTACTTTACAAAACTACTTTTACTCAAGTTGCATTTTCTTTCTGCTGCACGTTAATCCAGATAAACTTTAGTAGATAATGTAGGTGAAATGGAAAGAAACTGATTCTTTGTTGCAAATTAAAGCGTGCGATATAGAATTTACATATGCTTATCCACAAAGGAGCTAGTAATATTGGTGCAATACCGCGTTTAAAATTACTCTTAATTCCTTAATACATCAATAAATTTTATTGGGAATTCCTGGTATTAATGGCAATAAAAGTCAGTCAGCAACAGCATATTGGTAAACATTCATTACCAGCCCATTTGACTATTGAATCCCATAATGTTCAAGAGCATGAAATTATATAAAAATATCTGATATGTTCCATTCACATGACTGTCTCTATATCTCTGCAACAAATTATTGTTAAATAGCTAATGTTTCTATTTATTTCATTTAAAAAAATAGCAGAAATAGTATTTCTACTTGCTTCTTTGTAAGTAGAAGGGAAATAAGGGAGTACTATAGGCTAAACTGTTAACAATAAGCTGGTTGCTATGTGACTGAAGTTCCTTTATTTGTATGGACAGGAATTTGTATGAGAAAGGTATAATCTTTTCAAAGCTGAAACCAAACACAGGGAATATGTAAAAAACGATCAACTCTACGAAAAAATATATACACATGACATAAATTGTGTTTCTTAATGTGCTCTACACTTTTGTGTGTTAAGTTTTTGTCCATCTCTTACGGTTTAGCAGTTACGCAAAATTCCGTAAAATTCATCCAGAATAAAGTAGTCTTCACAGGCTATTCCCAGAAAATTCAAGATATACATTTTATTTGTCAGGTAAATATCTTTAATATTTGACATTTTAATCAAAATCGTTAGAGCCTTTCTTAAGAAAATTAAAATTTTCGAAAAAAGACCCATGTAAAAGGTAGTTGGGGGTAGTTGGTAGTTTGGTATTTAACGACCTTTTCGTTTTTGAGCTATGCTGTCTAACGCCACACAGACACACTAAGAGACAAACTAAGAGATACACACATTCACACAGGGAACTTTTTGTAAAATTGCCTTTTTTGGATTCAGGGGGACCCAAAACATGTACTACCGGTAAAATCTCGTTATCGAATTTTTGGGTGCATTATAATACCTTCTCTTTACACTATGTACATATTGCGTATAGTGAAAGTAAGAATCTGATTTATTCCATTCACATGACTCTCTCTATATCTCTGCAACAAATTATGGTAAAAAGCTTATTCTTCTATTTACTTCATGCTAATCAAGAAAAAATTAGCAGAAATAGTCTTATTACTTGCTTTCTTGTAAGTAGAAGCGAAATAAGGGAGTATAATAGGTTAAAGTGAAGTCAAAAGCTGGTTACTAAGTGACTGAAGTTCCTTGATTGTATAGACAGGAGTTGACAAACTCCTGTATGAGGAAAGTACAAGTTCTTTAAACCAGAAACCAAAAACAAGGAATATCTATAAAACGATCGACTCTTAGAAATATGTATATAACATAAATTGTGTTTTAATGTGCTCTACATTTTTTGTTCGGTAAGTTTTTGTCCATCTCTTACGGTTTAGCATTTATGCAAAATTTCTTAAAATTCATCCAGAATAAAGTAGTCTTCAGGGGCTATTCCCAGAAAATTCAAGATACACATATTGTTTGTCAGGTAAATATGTTTAATATACGACATTTTAATTAAAAATCGTTAGAGCCATTTTTGAAGAAATTCAAAATTTTCGAAAAAATTCCATGTAAAGGGTAGTGGTGGTGGGTGAATTTTCTTGAAAATCTTCGTGTCGCGTCCTTGGAAGATACCAAGGTATCTTTGGTATTTAACGGTCTTTTTGTTTTTGAGCTATGCTCTCCACAGATACACAGACACATACACACACGCACACACGGATCTTTTTCCAAAAATGCTTTTTTTTTATTCAGAGGCATCCAAAGCATGTATTTCCGGTGAAATCCCGGTATCGAATTTTTGGGTGCATTACAATACCTTCTCTATACATTGTGTACATAGTACGTGTAGAGAAAGTGAAAATCTAACGTGTCCTTCACGTGATGCCTCTAGCTGTTTGGTAAACAAACTTTCTATTCAAAACATTAATTTGTTATTTACATCAAGATAAACAGAAGTAGAATAATTAGTTTTATTACTAATTTCCTTGTTAAGTAGAAGGGAAATAAGAAGCTGCATAGGTAAAGCATCGTTTCTTAAAAGCCGGCCGCTATATGAAACAATTGAAATTTCATTGTCTTTGCTTGCCAGGGGTAAACACACAAGAAACAACAAGAAAGATGGTTTCCCTTTAAGGAAAGTTAAATGGCTTAAAATTGAAACCAATAATACGGAACATCTCGAAAACGGTTAATTATACAAAAATGTATATGGAATTAAACATGTGTTTTAATGAGCTCTACAATTTTTGTGTAGCAAGGTTTTCAATATCTTTTACGGTTTGTCAGTTATACAAAAGTCTTCCAGAATGAAGAGGTCTTCAGAAAAAATGTCCCCTAAAATTCAAGATGTACATTTCGTCATAAAAATTTTAAACATAGTCAAAATTGTTAGAGCCATTTCTTAGAAAATCAAAATTATCGAAAACTGTTCCATGTAAAGGGTAACTGTGTGTGTGTGGATTTTCTTAAAATCTTCGTGTCGCATCCTTACAAGAAACTCAAGTCAAATACCAAATTTGGTATTCAAACGAACTGTTTGTTTTTTAGTTATGTTGCACACAGATGGAGAGGGAGACAGAGAGAGAGAGAGAGAGAGAGAGAGAGAGAGAGAGAGAGACAGGCAATCACACACTCACGGCCACGTTTTCAAAAATGTTCAGAATATGTCTCTAAACATGTGCCTGCGGTGAAAGCTCGGTATGGAATTTTTGGGTGCAATACAATAGCTTCTCTATACACTATGTACATTGTAGAGAGAGTAACTGCAAATATTAGGTCACACATTTAAAATGAAATAAATGACTGAATATACAGGAAGGGAGGTGTGATAAATGCAAATAATTTGTTATTTAGTAGGAATAATGCGTATAACATATACGTGTATTCAATTTTGCCCCTTACTAATAGCATTGTCATAAATGAAGTACACATTTTAGTGCCTAATGTGTTTACATATATTACGCAACTGTGTTTAGTACAAGCCGCATACCGCAAACCTGGGTTCACGTGACACGCGGTGAGGAAATAGGACCAATTGCATAAGGCTTTACATATGGTAAATTAGCAAATATTCATTTAATTTATGCCACCATTGGGGAACCTACTATGGACGCAACACCGGCCATTTCTAAATCATTATCTCCCCAAAAGACTTACGTTAAACGCAGTGTATAAAAATATTTGTGTCAAATATTTATCCTTTTCTGAAATGGGAAAGTATAATTCGTTTCATATCTCTTTTGTTTTTACACCTGACCATGCAAACAGAAACACTCGATTACAACATTTAAAATATTTGACTGTCGCTTTATCCTAGTGTATTTCTTTACTTTCCTTCAACTTACACTTATGAAAATACTTTGCTAATGTTCACCATGATTAGTAGGAAACAAATAGTAGGTGCTGTAAAATAATTTGTTGGCGAATAGGTAGAGAAAATCATGTAAATGGACACATCAAATGTTTACTTTCTCTACATTGTACGTGGTACGTAAGTAGCGAGGGTAATACACTCCACCCAAAACTTTTATAGGAGATTTCACATGAAATACACGTTTTTAGGTCCCCTGAACCCAAGAAAAAACATTTTTAACTTCTCTGGCCCGTATACAGTGTTCAAGGTGGATAGAGAAAGTATTGTATTCAATCCAAAAATTCGATACCGATATTTCACCGCAAATACATGTTTTGAGATCTTCTGAATTTAAAAAAAGTATTTTAGAAGCATATCCGTGTGTATTTGTCTGTGTGTGTCTGCGTGTGTGTGTGCAGCATAGCTCAAAAACGAAAAGTCAGTTAAATACTAAACTTGGTATTTAAGTTTAGTGTCTTTCAAGGATACGACACGAAGATGTAAGGAAAATCCCTCACCCCAGCTACCGTTTACATGGAATATTTTTTTAAATTTTTTTTCTCAAAAATGTATCTAACCATTTATATTAAAATACGAAATGTTTAAGATAACAACATGACAAATAAAATGTATATCTTGATTTTTCTAAAATGTCGTTGGACAACAGTTGCTGATTGCGTTCTAGCAAATTCCAACACGCAATATGCCTTTTCCACAGGATTTTCCACCATTTCAGCTTCTGCAACAACAAACAACACACTACAGCGTTACCAATAGTAACAAACAAAACTTTGAGAGTTTCTCAATATACCTCCAAAATAATTAGGTTGCTATCTCTAATAGTTTTTGTTTTACAGGCAGTTGAAGTTGTCTATTTCTTTTGCAGTAACCCTGTATAACCCTGTAAATCACATTTCGACTCCCCTTAGTAGATAAAAGAATAAGCTTTTTAACAAAAAGTTGTTACAGAGATGCAAAGAAAGCTATGTGAATGGAACATATCAGATTTTTATTTCAAGAGTTTCTGTTCTTGTATTATACGATGTAAGCAAGCCAGGTGGCTTAGGCGTTTTGTCTAAGAGTGGCATTCGGGAAGCCATAGGATCGGTTCACTGACCCATAGGTTTTTCAGGGGCTTTTTTGGGTCACTAGGCGAATACTGGGGAGGCTTCTTCATTCTCCGAACTTCCTGTCCCTACATTTTATCCCAGTCAGTCTCTTTTAGGTTTAGTGTCAACAATGACTGTAGCAGAGGCGCCTTTTCATGGAGGAGACTACACTCTGGAAATACAACTCTCCGCGACGGGATGGACTAATGGTTGTCTGAAGACTCAAATAGTTTATCCACACTCACTGGCGGTTTCCTGGCGTTCCTGGCGCTCCTTACGTGGAGATGAAGAACTGCTTGTGAGCTGTTAGGGACTTTGGGCCGCTCCCCATTCCTTCTTCTTCCAGATGTGTGACGTAAAAACAACCAAACAATGGCTGAATTGTGGAATACTATCGTTCATTACTACTGTCTCCTTATCGCTGTGGTAACGTGGCTGCTTGCCAAGCCTTAGACCTAGGTTCAATTCCTGGTCGTGACGTCAGGAATTTTCGCCTGCTGGGAGATTTAGTTCTGGTTGCACTCAGCCTCGTGAGGTCCCTGGTGGCCAATAGCGGCTCCAGATCTAGAAGACCGCAATGCCGATCGGAAGGGACTCGAGGCGATGATCACATCTCACCCTCTAGCACTGCATCCCATTCATGACGCCTTCGGGCTGAGATGGGCAGCGGACGGGCGGTAAGTCATGCTTACTTGTGGACTGTCGTGCCATGGAGGTACGTTACATTACTACAAGATGTAATGTGGCGTGTATCCTCTGTTGCTACTAAATTTAACTGTTACAGGAACACCGGGAGTGGATTTATGATGTACCTCTAAGGATGATAACAAAATACAGCTGCAGGACTTGTGTGTTGTGTGTTTCTGCACCTGTTGCTCAGCGTACCTACATTATGCCGTTTGCCCCAAACTTTCGCGTTTGCACTGTATGCATTTTGGTGACATTAAGCTTGCCATATTTGGAAGGACATGCACCAAAGACGATCTGCGATTTCTGTCTCGACTAAAGGCAATGGCTACAATATAATATGAAGCCCTCTAAAAGCACTACCAAGCGACACTTTGCTGTGCAACAAATTTAATCAACGTGTTTTCGCGTTTGAGGTATGTCCAGTTCGCATTCTGTGGCAGTAATCTATTGTCAACGGCCTGTAGGGTACTCGTAATAACAAGCTTTGGGTGGATGTGGGATCAATACATGAAGAACATTATATTACTGCATCAAGTCCTATTATCCACTGCTTTGTTTTACCATGGATATTCTATATCAGTTTAAGCGCGTAACGGCTCTGAAATAATGTGATGTAATGATTCAGCGATGACATTCCAACGACCGTTCAATCCATTATGGAAAATGTAATTCTCTTCTCCCTAATCAGGATAAAAATAGCGGAAAAGGATTTAATTATAAAATGAAAGCAGAACATGCTTCTGTGTAACGCAGCGCGCTCACTAATGCTTTATTGTGAAGTTAGGCGGCTTCCGGAACTTTCCGAGCAGATAAAGGCAGGAAACAAAGGAAAGTAAAAAGAGCTGCTAGCGTACATCCGGCAGCAGTTCTTCCTATCGGCTGAGAGTAAAAGAACTGTTTTTATTATGCAAAAGTATGCAGGTTTAAAATGTATACAGCTATAGAGATCAAACTTGCTTTCTATACTCAAGATAATCTAAAAATATCATCTATCTAAGAGGTTATTAAAAACAAATTCTGATGTGTTACATTCACATCTCTAATTCTCTGGAAGAAATTACTCTTAAAAGGTTTATTCTTCTATTTACTGCAGTTAATTCAATTAAAACAAATGATTTCATATAAGGGGATTAGTTAGTGTAAATGTTAACAATAACCACTGTTTACAGAGAAATTTGTTAGTGAGAGTTTGGGGAAAAGTTCGTTAAGATGATTTAGGTAGTTAAAGAAGAACGTTATATGGAGCGTCCAATCACTGGCCTAGTTTAGCTCTGTCATTGCGTCCGCGGCAATGGAAGAAAACTAAGCCACAGTAAGTGCGTTTGGAGAAAGCTTGTGAACAGTCTGTGGGGAGTCTCCGTAAGGTGAGGCTCGGTCTGGTCGCAGCCAAATGTGTAAGATGCTTCATTAAAAGTAATAAATAGTGTTCTTGTTTAAATGTATAATGTTGTAGTGTACTCTTTATCACTCGTGAAACATACCGTCCACCATTTCGTGTACGTTGCGTTCGTGACGACTTATTTTCCTGTTGTTCCTTGTATTTTTTGTAATGGGCTTAACTACACATATTTAGGGACGCATCGTTATTGCGAAGTTCCTCATGAGTAGAATGTAAATAATGGAATATATTAGGCTCAAGCGATAGTTAAATCTTTTATAAGCTGTTAGTAAATGATTAAAATTCATTCTCTTTGCATTATCAAGAATTAAATTCCCGAAGAAAAAAGTTTAAGTATTTTAAAGTTGAAACTAATATTAAGGAATATCTCTCAAATGGTTTTAACAAGATCTACATTTTTCGTACAGTAACTTTTTGCCCATCTCTTACTGTTTACCAGTTATACAGAAGTCTTTCAAAATGATGAGTACCTTAGAGACTATGCCTATATAATTTAAGTTATTCATTTTATTTTTCATATAAGTACCTTTATTTTACGGCATTTTAATGAAATTCATTAGTCATTTTTTAGTATATCAAAATTTACGAAATATTTTCCATGTAAAGTATAATTTGAGTTGTGGAAATTTCCTTGAAAATTTTCGTGTTGCATCTTTGGTACATGCTGAACTTAAGTATCAAGTTTGGTATTTAACTGAGTTTTCGTCTTTGAGTTAACGTGTGCATAGCAAACAAACACACACACACATCTTTGTCCAAAAGTATTTTTTTTTAATAAAAGTCGCCCTAAAACGATGAAATATCGGTATCGGATTTTTTATGGAATGCCATTACCTTCTCTACCAAGTACTATTACGTACTAGAACAAGTAATAGCTAGGGATATCATCTTGGAGACCGATATCAGGACATATACGGATACTAGTGACATTTCTAGAGTAGAGGCCGATCTGCATTGACTACTGCACGCGCCGCATGTAAACAACCTGTAGTAATGCATTGGGGAACGAGGCTTAACCATGCTGTATATTACAATACTGTTTTACAGGTGATTAATGTCTAAGATGATAGTGCATGCTCTTCAATCAAGATTGTGAAATCTCTTGCTTCAAAGGGATTCTTGGGGATTTGCAATTCATACAGAAGAGTTGTGCAGACATATCTGCGAGCACATATTTGGAAACATGAAACACTGAAATGCATAGAGCCCTAAAACCTGTCGATGAACTATGCAAGCAATTATTTATTTGCGGTTTTATTATTCTAATTATTCTTAATATAATGAGCAGAGCTAGGAAGTTCAAACCGTTCGCCATTCCGCAATATAGGTTGCGCCCGGCCATCTCGCTGCATCAAAACAAATCATACATTAAGAGCACACAATGGAGAGGTAAACAAACTTGTTGTCAAGTAACAGTACACTTTTCAGAGAACAAAATGATTTCTGAGACATGCATTAATGCACCCCTACTTAGATCATTAATTATGTACAACATACAGATTTTTACACATATTCAGGCTGACTTATTGATTTCCTTCTTTACATATGAGCATTATGAAAACAACCCAGCAATTATAACATGGATTGTAATATTTTCTGATCAAATGTAAAATAATATCCAAATAATAAAATTAATGTCTTAAATATCTTAAGACCCTTACTAGGTAAAAACCAAATCAGGAATTAAACTAAACCTTTACTCAACTGCAGTCATATTACTGAAAACAATAATGTACTTCTGAAGCCTTTCAAATGAACAACTCATTCTACGTTCCGACAGACAAGATTTGTACTGCAAAAAAGTTCATTACATTCCGTATATCAGCATCACCAAGCAAATAGTATTTGTTGGGATCTAAAAGTGCAGCTTGTATGCAATACATCACACTGAACTCTGCATTCTTTTCGGTTACACTTTTCATTTTTATGTTTATTTCAGGTAGGATGCTCGTGTTTGCTATATCCGTCTTAACAGTTCTTCTACATGCCGCACAGATTCAGTTCAACTCCATACCTCTGGACTGTACCAGTGTGCTAGTTTACTGTAACTTTTTGAACCAGTTTGCAATCACTAATATACTTCTGCGAAGCTGTTCTATTACTAGACGTTTGACAGCTTGTATACCAGAATTGCCATCGGTTTCTGTATAAGTATTGAAAAAGCATACTGTTAGAAAACTGCTATGTTGTAAAACGAATTAATTTTGCTCACATTTGAGCATAACAAAGATGTTATTCCAGAGCCTTCCTTGCTACTGATGTGGTTCTGTGTTATGCAGTAATAGCTGTTTTACAGTATTGGGTTACACTCTACGCCGACCTTTGCTCATGCAAGTAGCGCCGCATGGTATTGCCAAGACTGGTCGCTCTTACCCTGCATAAGGAAATTTGTACGAACTTACTATCTTTAATTATAAGTGTTGCTTTTTCAATGCGCTAGTAATGGTTGTTTACCACATTATGCTAATGTTTTTGAAGGTTTATTGGAATTAATATCTTGAATTCGTAAGCAGATTATCAATGTATACGATGCTACACCATTTTTGTAGATTTACGTCTCTAACCTGGTAAGCCATATAGGATGATGAATGCACTTAGTAAATTAAGAGCTCAAATGATCATGGTGACCATGAAGTTTAAGTTACTCGACGTTTGTCTTCTCAGAATTAGGGGAACTCCCGAAAAAATCTTCTCCGGATAACTCATCCTAAGCGAAATTTGAACTCGCGACCTGTTGAATATGGGGCTGACACGTTATCACTACACTATTGGCGGACCGCATCTAATTTTTGACTATCTTGTGGATAACTGCATATGGATTGTAAATAATTCACTATAAGATATCGAAAAATTATATTTTATCTAATCCTTTAAAATCTTATTTAATAATTTTCTATTTATATGGATTTTAATAATAATTATATTTATTAATTAATAACAAATACGCTTATAGATCGATAGGGATTCATTAAATTTTCTTATGAATTTACTGAAAAACTTTTCTATAGAAATTAGTTCTTTCCATGAACATTTCAAAATGATTATTAGTGTTCTATACATATGACTTCCTCTACATCTCTGTAACAAATTATTGTTAAAACCTATTCTTCTATCTTCATCAATTCTATATAAACATTTTCAGATATTATCTTATTGCTTGTTTTCTTGTAAGTAAAACGAAAATAAGGGAATACATTAGGCTAAAGCGATTGTCAAATCTTTTAGAAACTGGTTGCTTTGTGGTTGAAATTAATTTCTTTACAGTGGTAGTAAGTTGACACATTTCCATATCAGAAAATGTAAAGTATTTTAAAACTGAAAACAATAACAAGTCTTATTTCTGTATTGGTAAACTCCACGAAAAACTGTATACATAAATTGTGTATTCTAATCTAATCCACATTTTTGGAACAGTAAGTATTTGTCTATCTCTTTCGACTTACCGGCTAGGCCAAATTAAACAGAATAAAGAGGTGTTCATTGGCTGTTTTAAGAAAATTCAAGAGATACGTATAATGCGACATGTAAATATCTTTAATATATGCTGTTTTAATCTTAATCGTTAGTCATTTTTGGAAAACAAATTTTTTAAAAAAACTTTTCCATTCACAGCAAAGTTTAAGTTGGGGGACTTTTCTTGAAAAATCTTCATATTGAATGCTGTGAAAGATGCTAAACCTGACCACCAAATTCGGTATTTTCGTTTTTGAGCTAAGCTGCTCTCAGACACATACACACAGACAAATGCACTGAGATTTTTACTTTCTCTACACGTACTATGCGCATAGAGTATAGAGAAGGTACCTATTGCACTCCACCAAAAAATTCGATACCGAGATTCCACCGGAAATATATGTTTTAGGGTCCACTGTATCCAGAAAAAGTATTTTCAGAAAAAGGTCATGTGTGTCCGTGTATCCGTGTGTCCGTGTATCCGTGTGTCCGTGTGTCTGTGAACACGAAAACTCAAAAACGAGAAGTCGGTAAAATACCAAACTTCGTATTTAAGTTAAGTATCTTCCAGGGATGCGACACGAAGATATTGAGAAAATCCCCCCACCCCAAACTACCCTTTACATGGAAGTTTTTTCGAAAATTTTGATTTTCTGAAAAATGGCTCTAACGATTTTGATTAAAATATCGTATATTAAAGATATTTACCTGTCAAATAAAATATATATTTTGAATTTTCTATGAATAGCCTCTGAAGGTCACTTTATTCTGGGTCAATTTTACGGAATATTGCATAGCTGCTAAACTCTAAGAGATGGACAAAAACTTACCACATAACAAATGTAGAGAGCACTATAAAACACACAATTTATGTTATATACATTTATTTCGTGGAGTTGATTGTTTTTGAGATATTACTTGTTTTGGTTTCAGCAATGAAAAATGTGTACTTTTCTCATACAGGAATTTTTCAACTCTTGTCCATACAAACAAAGGAGCTTCAGTTACACAGCAACTAGTTTTGGACTGTCACTTTAACCTATGGTACTCCCTTATTTCGCTTCTACTTACAAGGAAGCAAGTAATAAGACTATTTCTGCTAGTTTTTTATTTCTCGATTAGCATGAAATAAATAGAAGCATAAATTTTTTAACAATCATTTG
Organism: Hymenopus coronatus; assembly: GCA_030762935.1. Lineage (NCBI taxonomy): Eukaryota > Metazoa > Arthropoda > Insecta > Mantodea > Hymenopodidae > Hymenopus > Hymenopus coronatus. Next base: position 53,539,139 of record CM060887.1, on the reverse strand, counting down.
TTACAGAGATGTAGAGAAAGTCATGTGAATGTAATACATAAGATTTTTCTAAAAATGTTTGCTTTCATATTTCTGGTAAAACCTCCGAATATTGGGAAAAGTTTATTATTTTGGGAGGACAGGCCTTCGTTCTTCTTTACTTAACACACCGCTCACATACCTATCCAACAATATTGAACTTTTGAGTGGAGTGCAATACCTTCTATATATACCAAGTGCATATTAGTGTAGAGAAAGTAAAAATAGCTTTGCAATTGGTTTTCGAAGATCGCCCAATACAGATGATCTATAAGAAAAATTTACAACTTACACATTTAGGATCGGTTATGAAATCTGGGAATAAAATCTCTGTTAACTATATGATAGACATAAAACTCCATAAACTAACAAAAAGCTTGTCACTGGTGATGTATTTTATCTAAGGACGCACAATTTATAGTAGTATCAAATAAACTACGCTACCCTTGTGTATGACGTTGTTGGAAAACATCAGAGTAACAACGGGGTGGAAAAAAAAGCATCCCAACGGAGAAAAACTTTGTCTCGCGTTATTAATTAAACATCTGACTTCAGTTGTTCGTTGTCCAGTGGTTAATTTCACAAATGTTAATCACGCTGCAACTTATTCTGCTAAATGAGATGTCAAAAGTTCCCCTTTGTGCCCTTTCATTCTACCTCTCTTTAATCTATTTCTACTCACTACTCATTTGCTTTTAAATACCTTGAAATTCGTGGAACAGAAATAATTGTCAAAGAGAGTGTCAAAAGACGATTTAATTTAACTTTTATGACATCTGTGAAGCGTTCATTGCAAATGGAGGCATTATTAAATGGAGGTGTGGGAAAAGTAAGCGACCGTAAATGGTGTGGTAAATGCTAGTGTTATTCTCAAAAGAGCTATGGCTGTTTAAATAATAGCCTTTAGACTATACTGATGTGTTTGTGATATCCACCATTACTTTTGTAATATTTAACTCGGGAAGCTGAAACTTTTTTTATCTAAAAATTGGCGTTTAGTGAGAAATACCTCTGCTACTACTGAAACTACTGCTAGTACTAAACCTAAACATGTGAATGGGAGTATGCGTGAGTCAATCAGCAGGGCGATGCCGCGGTAACGTGTGAGGCACGCTAACCATGAGTTTTTTTGTGGTTTTCCCTGGTCGCCAAAAGCAATGCCTTATTTCATCTTTCCTGTAATGTTCCCGGTGTGCTATAGAGTACTGCAGATGGCGTACTGGCAATGGCAATGGCCGGCTGACTGAGCTGTTTCTCTTGAAAGGATTGCTGCGCTGTTCTCTTGATATTGATGATGATGATGATGATGATTGGCCTCACCCGAGACTCACTGATAGGTTCCTAGAAACCTTTGTGCCTCATGAATTGGGCTATATTCAAGACTAGTGGTCCCAGTAAATAGGATCACGTCCCTCTTCTATCCACTGATTCCAAAAAAACAGATAGATAGATTACATATCTGTGAATCTATCTACATATTTACGAATGCCTCGCCTTTACAAAAAATATATGTGAGATTTCAAAATAACCCATATTTCCTCCTCAATTAGCCCCAATATGCATAAACGTTTTCTCAGCTAGGAAAGGAGGAAGAATTGCTAGCCGGTGTTGTGTTATGAATGTCACTCTCTGTGGTGTATTGCTTACCATGCCATTTTCTAAAACCCGACATTGTAGGCTCAAACCCGGAGGACGGTGATGGATTTTTTCGGACGCAAAAATCCGTGGCATGGCTTCCCTTGGAAGGGAAGCAAAGCTGATTGTCCCGTGTAACGCCTACTTGTAGGTAAAATTACTCCATACCTTAAAAGAAGAAGGCTCTGGGGTAAATTTTCTGTCATTTCGCGTCCGTAAGACGTGATTTTGCCCGCCTGGGTAGTGAGGTGGTAACGTGTCTGCCTTACATTTAACAGATCGCTCGTTCGAACCTAGATATGGGTTTTTTTCGGAGTTGTCCCTTATTCTGAGAGGCCGAATGTCTAGTAACTTTAAGCTTCTTGGACCCCGAGACCACTTGAACATCATTTCCCCATTTAATTCATCGTCCAATAACACCAAATATGGCGTGATTTCGTCCTTTAGTGCCATCTGTGGGCGATGATCTGATCCCTCCATAGTAACGAACCTACGAACTAGAAATTCAAATCCGATATTGGAAACATCATAACAATGCACTTTGTTCTACCTAGCAGACAAGAAATACTACTCCTATTTTTAGTTTCTATATACGTACTATGTACATAGTGTATAGAGAAATTATTGCACTCCACCAAAAATTCGATACCGAGATTTCACCGGAAATATATGTTTTAGGGTACCCAATATCCAAAAAAAGCATTTTCACAAAAAGATCCATGTGTCCGTGTGTGTGTCCGTGTGTCTGTGAACACGATAACTCAAAAACGAAAAGTCTGTAAAATACCAAACTTGGTATTTAGGTTTAGTGTCTTCCAGGGACGCGACACAAAGATTTTGAGAAAAATCCCCGACCCCCAACTACCCCTTACATGGAACTTTTTTCGAATATTTTGATTTTCTCAAAAATGGCTCTAACGATTTTGATTAAAATTGCGTATATTAAAGATGTTTACCTGACAAATAAAATGTATATCTTGAATTTTCTGGGAATAGCCTCTGAAGAGTAGTTTATTCTGGATGAATTTTACTGAATTTTAAATAACTGCTAAACCATAAGAGATGGACAAAAGCTTACTACACATAAAATGTAGAGCACGTTAAAACACACAATTTATGTTAGGTACATTTTTTTAGTAAGTTAGTCGTTTTTGAGACATTCCTTATTTTTGGTTTCTGCTATGAAAAACTTATACTTTTCTCATACAGGAACTTGACAACTCCTATCCATATAAACAAAGGAACTTCATTGACATAGCAACCAGCTTTTGACTATCATTTTAACCCATGGTAGTCCCTTATTTTCCTTCTACTTACAGGAAGCAAGTAATAAGACTATTTCTGCTCATTTTTTCTGATTAGCATAAAATAAATAGAAGTATAAGCTCTTTAAGATTAATTTGTTGCAGGAATATGGAGAAAGTCATGTGAATGGTAAACATCAAATTTTTGTGTTGTGGATTGTATTGAGTCGTGAGTGACCGGAGCGTTAGCGCGTCCAATAAGATAGCCACTCCGAGAGTGTTTAAAAAAAAAACGTTACTTAGTTTGTTGCCCAGTGCAGTAATACAATTATAGGCTTGTCTGTAAGTAAACTCAAACTGTAAATGTTAGGAATTTCTGCCTGTCTCTGTGGGCCTACCTGCGAGAATCCCGCAGTACCTTCACCTCAACCATGCCTAACGGGATTGTATTCACAATTGATTCATCTTGGCCTAACGCCCGGCCGCTGCGTCCCCCATCTCGGTCCACTACAGACGTCATGGATGGGGTGCAGTATTGGAGGGTGAGACGTGGTCAGCGCCTCGAGCCCCCCCTCCCCCCGGCCGGTTAATGAGGTCCTCATGACCTGGAGCCGCTACTTCTCCATCAAGTAGCTCCTCAATTGGACCCCCAGGGACCTTACGAGGCTGAGTGCACCCCATGCATTATTTTGAAAAAATTGAAAGTGTACCCTAAGTACAATAAATTTGTATTATTATTATTATTATTATTATTATTATTATTATTATTATTATACTTCCCTTCCGAAGGAGGCCATGCTAAGGATTTTTACACTCGAAGAATCTTCTTTGATTTAATGGATGTAACTATCATCTGTTTATAGATTTATTAGTTCTCATAAATCGAAAAACCCAGAGAGATAATTCTTAGTCCATTAAATGTGTAGTTTTATCACTTTCTGCAGTCTCTATGCTTGTACCATTTTCAATAATTTTAATGAGCAATAATTCTGACGTCACTGCCGCGAGCATCAGTTATTAGTATGTAATGTATTTATTTTGTAAAAGACTGGGTGAATTATCTTATGTGGTATTGTTGGGTTTGTTATTCAGTTTGTAACTTGCGGAGCACTTGGAAGATATTCGCATGTAACTTGAGGATCTAGAAACCCGTGACCTCTTGCGTTGCCCTTACGATTGTATTGTGAGTGGTGTTTCCTTGAATCTGCGCTTATGTTATGCTACGTCTGCGCTTGCATCTCATTGTGAATGCAGCCTTACACGTTACCGCAAAGCCGTCTGGAACGGTAATCACTATGTTAAAAAATCTGAAGTCTTCCATTCAGATGACTTTCTGTAGCTGTTACACATACAATTTTACTTACAAAATATTATTCTTTTATCTACGACATGCTAATCAAGTTAAACATTAGTAGAAATAGTTTTATTACTTGCTTCCTTGTAAGTAGAAGGGATATAACGGAATACACTAGGATAAATCGATAGTCAAATGTTTCAAATGCTAGGCCTATGTGAAACAACGAAGACCTCGATTTTCATGGCCTGCGGTAAAAAAGAGAGATGGCACGAAGCTTCATTCGTTATTTGGGAAAAGTTTTAAGTAGTTGAAAAGTTGAAACGTAACAAGGAATATCTCAGCTCTACATAAAAACGTATATGGCACAAGTTATGGGATCTACAATTTTTGTGTAGTACGTTTTTGCCTACCTATCAGGGTTTAGTGTTATGCAAAACTCTGCAAAACTCATTCAGAATAGTGTCTTCAGACACTACTCCCAGAAGATTCAAAATATACAGTTTATTTGTTATGTAAATATCTTTAATATACGGCATTTTAATCATAATCGTTAGAGCCATTTTTGAGAAAAACACAATTTTTAAAAATTATTCAATATAAAGGATAATTTGCGATGGGGAGAGTTTCTTGAAAATATCCATGTTGAATCATTGGAAGAAACTAAACTTAAACACCAAGCTATTTTGTTCACAAACTCAGATGGACCTTTTTCGGACTCAGGGGACTTTAAAACATATATTTCCGGTGATATCTCGATATCGAATTTTTGGGTGGAATGCAATTCCTTCTCTACCTACTATATATGTTGTACATGTGGGCTAGAAAAAGTAAAAACTTATCCTACTATAAACCTTCTAGATTGTGCCTCTTTTGCACCGAATATTCAGCAGATCATGCTAATAGAAGTCATCACATTTCATGAATAAGGTTCCAAACTTCTCTATCCTAATATGCATATAGTGTTGTTGGCATTTACAGCTGCCATACAGCATCAAATGTGAAACGACTTCTGAGGATGCCTTGCCATGTGTTTACCCAAATGACCTGTCTCGTACATGGTATGATAGATGTTACTAACCGAATTAGACGAAAGTTTCCAGAAGTTAACAAACTAATCTCAGTCAAGAAACATTCCGTTTCTAACTACGAACATTTCACCATCTACCGAATCCTGCTACCCCTGGAGAGGGTGAGGCGAAAGTTAAAAGCCTTTACATATTGCACTGATCGCTTTCAACTAATAACATTCCCATTTTTCAATAACTATTCCTCAAAATACTTATTTCTTTATCTACGTTACGTTAATTGAAATAAACATTAGCAAAAATATAGTTTTACATATTCCCTCGTAGATGTAAAGACAACAGTAGAATTCAGCTATAGTCAAATTTTATAAAAACTGATCTCTAAGTGAAGACATTGTAATGTGTTCACTTTGCTTCAACAGGAGAAAGAAAAATGAATAGCCACTTCCCATCTGATAAAATTATAGGTAAGAGAAAACTAAAACAAGTAACAAAGAATATCTGGGAATTAATAAATAAATTGTATGTTTTAATGAGATGTACATTTTTATAGTAAGTCCTGTGTATTCTATATGAATTTCCACTTATGAAAAGTGAAGAAAGTCATTCAATGAAGACGGCTTCTGAGATTGTTCCCAGAAAATTCCAGATATACAATATATCTCAAAGATATGTCATTTTAAATAGAAAGCTTAGAACCGTTTTTGAGAAAATCAGAAAAATATTCCATTTAAAGGTTAGTTTTAGAAAAGGAGGATTTCTTGAAAATGTTTGCGTCGCATGCTTGAAAATGCTTAACTTAAACTTAAAGTTTGGTCTAAAACAGACTAGTCGTTTTTGGAAAATTAAAATTAAATTCAGTTCTTTAGCTACAGGAATATCAGCGTCCAAACCTATAGGTACAAAAGACTCTTTATTTTTTTCAGAGGCTTCTTTATCAGGCCTGAGGACTTTTTACGTGAAAATCAACGACACTTTGGACCAATGACTTTACTTCCTTTCCGAATAAAGCCATATTCAGTATTTATGCCACAAGAAGTTCATGTCCTTCCGCCGGGGTTGAACTCGCGATCTTGGGAACCAGTGACTGGCATGTTACTCCTAGACCACGGGAGACACTTGTTTTTGAGTTGTGCTATTTACAGATTCAGAGAAACACACTTGGATCTTTCACTCATTCGGAGCTTTTTACGATTCAGAGATCCTTAAGGTGTATTTCATAGGAAACCTTGGTATCTAGTATTTGGTTGGGATAGACTACCTGCTCCACCTAACGTGTAAGAGACAGAGACATGTTCCATTCACATGACTTTCTCTACATCTCTGTAACAAAGTATTCTTAAAAAGGTCTACTTCATGCTAACTGAAAAAATAGCACAAACTGCCTTATTACGTAGTTACATAAAAGTAGGAGGAAAATAAGGGAATAAACTAGGCTAATCCGACAGTCAAATTTGTTAAAATTCGGTTGCTATGGTACTGAAATTCGTTTCTTTGTGTGGTCAGGAGTTGATAAGTTCCCATGTGAGAAAGTATTTTAAAACTGAAACCAATTACTAGGAATATCTCTAAAGCGTCCAACTGCACGAAAAAAAAATTATATGATAAATTGTGAGTTTTATGGATACTTTTTTTTGTAATGTTTTGAGTATCTCATACGGTTTATCAGTTATGCAAAATCCTTCCAGAATAGAGAGATTATCAGAGGCTATTCCTAGAAAATTCAAGATACACATTTTATTTGTCACGTAAATTTCGTAAATGTAAGAGATTTCATTCAAAATCATTAGACCCAGTTTTGAGAAAACCAACATTATGGAAATTTTTCCCTATAAAGGGTAGTTAGGGCTGAGAGGGTTTTCTTGAAAATCTTCGTGTCGCATCCTTGGAAGATATTGAACTTAAGTATCAAGCTTGGTATTTAACTGGCTTTTCGTTTTTGAGCTATGTTTCCCATAGACACACACACACATGAATATTTTTCTAAAAATGCTTTTGTTCAAATTAAGGGGTCCCAAAACATGTATTGTCGGTGAAATCTCAGTATTTAATTTAGGTTCCAATACTTTTTCTTTACACTATGAACGTAGTACTTGCAGAGAAAGTAAATTAAAGGAATATGACAATATTTGGGAAAGATCAAAGAACATTTAATAAGAATAGAGAGAGAGAGAGAGAGAGCGAGAACGAGAGAGAAACTCAGAGGTTGTGGTGGTATAGGTGGCATTAACCAAGGGGGGCTAAACTCGCTAACAGCCAGGGTGCTGAGTGGATATAGCACCGAAGAGGTACTCAAAACTAATTATGCATTAGGATAAGTGTTAACCTCAAAACGACCAGTAAACAGAATAAAACAACATAATTTCATTCTTTTTAAAACCAGCAATATTTTTGTACACATGCGGTGTGTGTATGTGTGTGTGTGTCGAACCATATCCTTCCTAAGAAAGTCACACCTCTGAGAAACTTGCTTTTCGTTATAATAAATATTAAAGTAGATGTAATGTTCACACAAAAAGTTATTTTTAAATATAAGTATATAAAATACTATGTTCTTTGAAATGACAATACTTATAAATAAATATTCTACAGAGCAATAAAATATGCTAGTGTTTTCATATTGTAGGTATATATATATATATATATATAACCAGATATTTCTTATGTTAATGACACTGAGTTTAAATGGACTTCACAATGTTAAAGAAATATGAATAAGTATTAAAATATTGTACTGAAAATATAAAGTACGTGTCTAATTAAAAGCTCTAGCAAAGAACAGAAACAGACGATAAAAATAAATTGTTCCACGAAATTTAGGATTAGTGCAAGAGAGGGGTTGGATGGGCGTGTACGCTGTTTACTACGGACAAAGCATATCACTTCTGCGTTTCAACCTTGGAAATAAACAAAACAAACTTCCTTATGTACAACTTTGGCATACATTTTTTGTATATCAAATATATAAGCGCTTATAAGAAATGAAATAAAGAGAGAGACTTAAAAATGTATTTTTAGTTTGAAAACTTTTTTCCTGTATTACTACGTTGTAGTTCCATTAAATGTCAAGAGTTTCATTTAATAACGGCAAAACACTTTCTTTCGTATACAGACCGTTTCAAAATGACACCAAACGAAGATAGCAGTCGATTTACTTACACTTTGGCTTGTCCGAAACTTGATGTTGCAACTTTCAAACTCTTCTATTTAAAGCTTTATGCGTGTTTAAAATCGCACACATTTGGGATTAGGCAGCAAAGGAAATACGGTTGTCATACGCCACACCCATATGCTATGTTTTTCATTACTAAGGTGACCTGTCCCGCACCGGCCTGTCTATCAAACTACGCCCACACCTCGCGACTGGGACCTTCGCTACCAACCGTCATCTCTCTTGGAGTGGGTTATTTACGACTGCCTAATCCATGGTGATTTTATGGCAGTTTTTGTATGTGCCGAATTTAGACTGAAAATTATATTCACGTATCACGTATGGTATGACTAACAAGGTATATTATAATTATATACATTATTTTAATTTTCACCTTTGAATGCATTATGCTATGCAGAATTTGTTCTTTGTCAATTACATCATTTTCAGAGCCTTTTAGTTACACATACGTCCACATTTCTAATGAAAACTTGTTTTTCAGTAAAAGCGCGATGTATGCTGCTTCGAAATTTATCACTCAAGATATAACAAACTAAAGGTTAGAATATAAAATGAACCATAAAATGCAAGCAAAAAGGAACTTGTTCCAACTTTACGCGTGCCATAATAATTCACGGTATTAGTGTCTATACATCAGTTATTGCAGGCCGTGACAAACCAATATTATTGTATTTCTGTAGTGCATTTTGAGAAGATTGCGGCTTTTGAAAATTATGATATCCATGGAGGTGAGAAAGAAGCAGAATCAAATTTACTACCTGTCCTAACGCTGCGAAATGAACAACGAAGTAGAGCCCTTGGGGAATCTTTCGTTGCTTTTCTTTAATACCAGAAGATTGTGCAGAAAAAAAAAAGTTTTACGATATGTGAGGCTGTGAAACTCGACTACGTCTCTTTTCACAATATTCCAGCCCGAATCAGAACTCATAACTTTACGCTCTTACATATCAATAACTATTGTTAGCTATAATAGACTAGAATGCTGATACTTGCCTACTTTTAATTCTTTAATAAAGTCTCTAATAACATAAGAGTTAGGATTTATTAAATCACATATTTACATAAAGTTCTATAATGAAAGATAATAGAAACGAGAAAGATGCGTAGAAATATTAGGCAACAAGAAAGTCCGTTGTTACTGGGTACTAAGATATATCGGGGACCAAAAAGGAGAAAATGTTTACATGGGTTGTAAAAAGATTTTAAACAAGACGGCAGCTTATAACTTCTAGTACTATAACAATAAATGTTCAGTTATCCATTCAGTTCACAGTCTCCAAGCTCAAGCAGATAGTGTGCTACGGTAAAAGTTAATATCATTTGGTAAGGGAGTGTTTATAGTATGTGGCACACTATGAAGGGTTAATGTAGATTATTTCTTTTGTATTTAAGTAAATATTTATAGTTGCAGAAATAAAAGCTTGGAAGAGACGAAGTGCTTGCACTAAGAAGAAACCCGAAATTACAATAAATGTATTAGATTATCCATGTAAAATAAATATAACTAAAGGAATAAAGAAGCAAATAAAGCTACCATGGGTTCAGAAGCAGTAGTATATATGATAAAAAAGAAACCATTAAGTAAAGAGCAAACACAGCAAATTTCCCTAAAGAGTGCGGTGAATCGTACATTTTTTGTTATTTTAGAGCATTCCACACTTCTGAGTGTAAGTTTGACAAGACCAAACAAAAATTATTTTCTAAAAATTTAAAATAGTATACTTCAGTATTTGATACTCTCAGGCCTGTAAAAACTTATTTCGATGTACTTAAACACTGAAGAGGAGACATAAAGTGTAGGTGAAAAAAATCTGATGTGTTTCATTCACATGAGTTTCTCTACATCTCTGCAACAAATTATTCTTAAAAAGCTTATACTTCTATTTACTTCATGCTAATCAGAAAAAATAGCATAAATAGTCTTATTACTTGCTTCATTGTAAGTAGAAGCGAAATAAGGGAGTACCATAGGTTAAAGCGATAGTCAAAAGCTGGTTGCCATGTCACTGAAGTTCCTTTGTTTGTATGGACAGCAGTGACAAATTCCTGTATGAGAAAAGCATAAGTTTTTCATAGCAGAAACCAAAAATAAGGAACGTCTCAAAAACGATGAACTCCACGCAAAAATGTGTATAACATAAATTTGTGTTTTAACGTGCTCTACATTTTTATGTAGTACGTTTTTGTCCATTTCTTAAGGTTTAGCAGTTATTCAAAGTTCCGTAAAATTCATCCAGAATAAACTACTCTTCAGAGGCTATTCCTAGAAAATTCAAGATATACATTTTATTTGTGAGGTAAATGTCTTTAATATATGATATTTTAATCCAAATTATTAGAGCCATTTTTGAGAAAATAAAACTTTTAGAAAAAAGTTCCATGTAAAGCGTAATTAGGGGTGGAGGGATTTTTTTCAAAATCCTCGTGTCGTATCCCTGGAAGATACTAAACTTAAATACCAAGTTTGGTATGTTACCGACTTTTCGTTATTGAGTTATCGTGTTCACAGACACACTGACACACTGACACACTGACACACGGATACATGGATACACATACAGACCTTTTTGTGAAAATGCTTTTTTTGGATACAGGGGACCCTAAAACATATATTTCCGGTGAAATCTCGGTATCGAATTTTTGGGTGGAATACAATACTTCTCTATCCCTATGTACGTTGTACATACGGGGCTAGAGAAATAAATAAATAGATTGCCTTAAATGTTACAGATATTTCACCATGTGGTGATTTGCAATTTATAAGACAACATTGAACTATAGAGCTATCGCAGGTGAGCACAAAGCTCTAACGCACCTGTAGGTTGAAATGCGCTTTAGAGCACATTTATTGTACTTTGAAGCTACCTTGTGTTTCAGGAGTAATTTGACTTTTGAATTCCTCGGAACCTTAAATTTGCTACAAGTTCAGTGTGTAACATATAGCTTGAAATAACGTTTTCTCGGACTGTAATAAAAACTAAGTATAAATAGAGTATCTTTGTTTTCCATTCTTACTTTCTCTACATGGTACAACAGATATAGACAGGGGAAAACATTCGATACGATATTTAACCTGAAATAATTGTTTTAAGTTTCCCTGAATCCAAAAACAACATTTATTTTAGAAACAAATCCGCGCGCGCGCGCGCGTGTGTGTGTGTGTGTGTGTGCGTGCCTAGGTGAATTCCTGTGCCTGTAAACACGATAATTTAAAAACGAAAAGTCAGTAAAATATCAACCTTAGTATTCAGTTTAGTACCTTCCACGAATGCGAAACGAAGATTTTGAAAAAAAAATCCCCACCTTTACATGGAAAAGACTTCGAAAATTGTGATTTTCTTAAGAATTTCCTCCAAAATATTGATTAAAATACCGCATATTAAATACATTTTGCATGACAAAGAAATATGTATCTTGAATTTTCTGCAAATCACCTCTGAAAACCTCTTTATTCTGGATTTTTTGCATAACTCATAAACCATAAGAGATAATCAAAACGTTAGTACACAAAAAATGTAGATGTAGTTATAAAAACATAATTTATCTCGTATACATTTTCTGTAGACTTATGCGTTTCCAAGATATTCTTTGTTATTGGTTTCAATTTTAAACTACTTGGAGATTTCTCAAGTGTGAAGTCAAATTTCTCCAGAGAATGTAAAAGAGAACCGAATTTAAATTTCATTGTTTCACGTATATTTTGAAAGATTAACTAACGCTTTAACAGATTCTATTTCCTTCTTTCTTACAAAACAGAATATGTATAGTATGAACATGCGAGTCAGTTAGGGGATTTAATACTATGTCAGCAGGTTGTCGTGGTGGCTCAAAGGTTAGACCAACTGGTGGGAAACCAGAAGATTCCTGCTGTGGCATTGAATTTTATCAACCTGGCTCTACCGTTCCAAACAGGACGATATTTCGGATAGGTAAAACAAAAGTGAATAATAAAATAGAAAAAGAGAGAAAGGGTAGCAGATAAAACACATAGAATGGGTTGGAACAGGTAGCAAAAAGCAAAGAGGCGGGTTTTCTCCGGGTTCCACACTGTCACATTCCACCGGTGCTCCATCTTCATTCCGTGTATCATCAGTGACATCGCCTAGGATGCCATAGTAGTAAAACACTATAAAGAAATCTAAAAGCCAGAGCGGTATGTGATGTAGCGCCTAAGGGTATTCCTACAGAATTGAGGATTAGGTTAAGTAATATAATTTAACAGGATACTGTAATAAACAATTTTGATTCTTCCACATTTACTACAGCTCTGAGTTCCTTGTCAGTGAATAAACATGCTAAATTACTAAGTAAAGTATATTTAAGCTTTCTGATGACGTTCCTTCATGTGAAAACTTTTAGAGAAGGATGAAAAATAGAGATAAAATAACCTCTTGCTGAAGTAGAGCTTTATACTCCTGCACACTCAAGGGGAATTATGCTTCCTCCTTCGTTTAGCTTGGAGCAGCATCCTGCCTCATTATTGTCTCGAGTTAATGAGTGTAGAAGACGTACACTGTCATACAAAAACGTGGCCCATGCCTCTAGATGGCAATAAGGTGTTTATCCCAGTAGTCTCTACATTTGTCTAGCATCAGGGAGCTGCATGAGTAGCTTTCTAAATTCCAGTGACGAATGAACTTATTTATATATTTCTAATCCTTGGGATCTCATTATAGAATGGCATGTCCTTCATCGTAATCAGTTTGGTACAGCGTGGTCCTTTGGTTGCTGGTCCGAATATTGCACTCTTTTGGTTCCATCCATGGGAGTGCTGATTTTAAATCACGGGTACCCACTTAGCATGGGGTTGCTGAACTCCTCAGGAATGTGAGGAGCTGAAATATGCAGCAAGAAGAGGGCACAGGGAAAGCGTGGTACGCTCCTCGTATCGGTTGGATGCTGACCCAGTTCTACCGTTAGCATGTAGGCCTAAGACTGGCAGGCCCAGTCCCCGTTCAGGGTGACTCGGCATGGGATTCATACAATGGCATCAGTGGCAAAACTGAAGCAGTGTGGAAGAGTCTTAAGTTAAGATGTAGCGGTGCAATGGCCGAGTTGTAAGACCACTCGTCTCTCACGAAGGCCTTCAACTTATACATTGCTGCTCCTTGACTTGAAACCTTAAATCAATTTATACCTATCTAGATAATTCAGGTTGAAACTGATTACAATTAATTTAATTGTAACGTAATATATAGTAAATTAAGATTTTATTTAAATCCCACGGGGACGATGTGGTATTTATGGTGGACAAAGTGGCCTCTGAACGGGTTTTACCCGGATAATGCATTTTCTTTGGCACACATCAAGATCCGTAACAATCTTTCCTTTCATCCATTTTAGTAAGTTCATATCATCCACTTTTTCACTGTACACAGACATAGACATGCTAGCTTCTCTCTGATTCAGTGCTTCCATAGGCATCTGATCCCAGGCGCTGACTTATAAGTCCTGAATAGGTTTAATTTCTAGATGCCAGGAGAGCAAATAGAGAAAGAAAATCACATGTTAGATGTATATAGCAAGAATACAGTCTTTAAAGTAGACAATAAGTTGGCTATTGGCTCCTGCAGTAACTTGCTAAGCTAAAAATTTAGGAGCTAGGATAACGCCAGACTCACTCATGCTGCCATAGGGAGTGAATTACTATTATCTGTTCACTCTTAGGATTATCCGCGTGGCCAGTGCACCGCGATAAACACAGTAGTAGTACGCGCAAGAATGTAATCTCTTGCTAACAATCTAAATTACTGAACGAATTAAGTCTTAAATTGTATAGTACTCTACACAAATATCTAAGACTTCTATTGACGCCAATCTGTACCGTTAAACAGAACTACAAAACCCAACCTGCTATTCGTATGACCTACCTGATTTCCGCAATATTGTTTACACAGTAACGGTTGCTGGTCGTTGCTGTTTAAAATCATGGAGGATTATCGCAGTGAATTTGCTATTGCATCTTTCTCAAGTTACAAAAAGCATAAGGCTGATAAGCCGTGTAGAAAAACGATTTTAATGTTGAATGTTAATTACAATAACATAGCTAACACTTCCAATAAAAGAAGTGATGGAATTAACGTCTGAGTTAACCGTTGTTTCGGTTACAAGTACAAACATTGCTCGCAAAGAAACATCTGAAACAGAAAAATGAGGGCAAAAGAAAGCGTTTTAAATAGGCGATGTAAAAATGTGATATTTTGTGCAGAATACAAATGGCGTAGTACATAGTTTATTTTTATTTTCTACATAAGTACTATGTACATAGTGGATAGAGAAGGTATTGTAATGCACCCAAAAATTCGATATCGAGATTTCATCGGAAATACATGTTTTGAGACACCTTGAAAACAAAAAAAAGCATTTTTAGAAAAATGTCCGTGTGTGTGACTGTCTGTCTGTGTGTGTCTGTGAGCAGCATAGCTCAAAAACGAAAAGACCGTTAAATACCAAACTTAGTATTTAAGTTTAGTATTTTCCAAGCGACAGGTAGGTTTTCAAGAAAATCCCTCCACTACCCTTCACATGGAAAAATTTTCGAAAATTTTGATTTTCTAAAAAATGGCTCTAATTATTTTGATTAAAATATCATACCAATATTAAAGATATATACCTGATAAATAATATGTATGTATTGAATTTTCTGGGAATAGTCTCTGAAGACTACTTTATTCTGGATGAATTTAACGGAATTGTGTAATACTGGTAAACCACACAAAAATTGTAGAACACATTAAAACACACAATTCATGTTATACAAATTTCTTCGTGGAGTTGATCGTTATTTAGATATTCCTTGTATTTGGTTTAGGCCTTGAAAATGGAGCACTTTTCTCATACAGGGTTTTGTTATCTCGTGTCCGTACAAAAAAGGAACTTGAATCACATAGCAACCAGCTTTAGAAAATCACTTTAACCTATGGTACTCCCTTTTTCCGCAAGTAATAAGACTATTTCTGCTAATTTTTTCTCGATGAGCATGAAGTAAATAGAAGCATTAGCCCTTTAACACTAATTTGTTGCAGAGATGTAGAGAAAGTCATGTGAATGGATTTTTTTTAAGTAATGAGCGCCAGCAGTTGATACAGCGCCACATATAAGGAAAGAAGAAGGGTTGTTTTCGGAGATTAAGGGACACCGTTTTTGATAACCCGGTTATCAACCTTGGAGTGGGAAGAGCAGAAAGATTGGCTAAGGCAACGATTCTGATCTGTTGGGAATACCGATCCAAAGAGCGAATAAATACGCATAATTTTTTTAGACTTAATTATTACATGTGCACTCCTTTGTTTTGTCATGGCCACCAATATTATTAATATCATACCTAACAGAATGCTGTTTATTTTGTTGGAATAAGGGCTGTGTTCGTTTTAGACTACAATATGCCACGTGTACGTGCCACGTGGTAGTGAAAGTATTCTGGCGCGAATGGCACTGACCGCCTGAGTTTTATTTTGGGAGGATCACCTTAACGCTGAATAGATAATACGTGGTACTAAGTAAATGCTCCCATCCAAATTACGTTACTATAATGCTCATAGGCATTCTCGGATTCCAGACTCTGGGTTCATTTCAGCTTAGAACTGTGGATTATGAGGCGGTTAGTTTCTGTTTTCTATTGTGCAATGATTTTCACTTCTGGATCCATATTAGGACTAAACACAATTATTAACATGTTGTTTGTTCGTATGTTATATTAAATCAAAAACTCCCTTTTATTTCATCAAACAGCTTTTTATTAACTGCCTCCATGGTTGAGTGGTCAGCGAGCTGACTTCTCACCCGGAGGTCCCGATTTCGATTCCCGGCTGGGTTCGCGGAATTTTTCTTTAACCAGAATTGTTCCCTATACATCACGGGGTCTGGAAGTATGTATGTGAGAGTGAATGTGTTAGTGTTTGAATAACATAAAACGATTTAAACCAAACGTAAAGAACCTCCACACAACGAGTTTTTTATAATGCAAAGCCCCGATATGACTTACATGTTAAAGGGGATTATATAACTGAAACATTAAAAAAAAAATAAATCTGATTACAATCAAAATCTGTGTACAAATACATTTTGATCCTCAGAGCTTTCGTAAAAGTTCTGCCGACCTTTCGACGTTCGCAACGGCGACGGTGGTTGCTACAACACGCTATGAATTCCCCTCGAAGCTCTCTCACTGTTACGCGCGATGCAGTCCCAGTGAAAGCTGAACCTTGAGCAGGGTTTTTTCCCCCTTTTTATATATGTTGATCACGTGAAAAGAAACTTCCAGAAACAGTCATAGGCGCAAAACTACCTGAGGTGTTTGAAATTCACTCAGGTGTAACAGTGCGGATTTCGACGTTAAAGAATTTTCCGATACCACACGTGTCCATTTCACACAGGCTGCGATGACAAAAGAACTTGCGGCTGCCTCACGTGTCCACTAACAATAGATACCCACAACTAGCTGTGACTTACGCACATGTTCGGCAATTACAGAAGCAGGGTCTACAGGATCTACAGTACCAAGGCTAACATCAAAACAGCTTCTGCATTAGCACCCGATGTTGATGTTGCGTGTCTAACAGGAGGCATTCTCGCAAGGGACGCTGTTACACGCAGATGCCTTTCAGCATTCCGGAAGGTGTGTGCTGTTGGTTGTCGTCTATTCGGATATCTCTTCCGGTCACTTGTGCATTTGTTCTTGCTTCTCCGTAGATCAATAGCATATCTTCGTACTAGTCTGTCAAATACAAAGTGAAAGACTGGCACAAAATATCGTGCGACAATATACGTATGGAGAATGAAGGGGCGGTATATTATCTCCGTTACTTTTTAATTTGTTTATTGATGACATTGTTAATATCATGTTGGAGGAAACCATAGATGCGCCTACAGTTGAAGGCGAAAAAATACCAATTATTTTGTACGCTGATGACGTTATTCTTTCTAAAACAATAAATAGTTTACAATTTGGTTTAAACGTACTGCAACGATGGGGCATGGGAGTGAATATCCTTAAAACTAAAGCATTCGCATTTAAAAATGGTTACGTGTACGGTCAGCAGGAAAAGTAGATAAACGAAGAGAACGAAACTAAACATTTTAAACATTTCGATTAGCGAGGTGTAGGGTTTGACATGGCAGGAAAATGGCACAAGAACAATGTGTTTGTAAAACACAAAGAAATTGGACAACCTTCTGAAATATTGAAACTATTGACCCGGATACCAGATATGCCAGTAAAAACATTCCAAAATATATATGAGGCAATGGTTAGGTCTTCATTACTATATGGAAGTGAGGTGTGGGAATGGGATAGGGTAGATAATCTAAATAACATACAATGTCGTTTCTGGAAACGTATTCTGGGATTAGGGAGGATCACTTCTAATTATGTTGTTCATCGTGAGATAGGATGCTGGAAAGATGCTGTAAATGCTAAATTAAGTGTAGTTAGATACTGGCTGCGAATCATTATGACCAAACAACTCTAAGAGCAATATGTTATCGGCATCAGGACATCCAAAATTGCGGGCGGTGGGCTACAATGGGAATTATCAAAGATTAACTGAACATATTTGGCAAAGGGATAACGAAAATAGTTATAACGTCGTGAATAAAGTAAAAAGACAACTAAACGATATGAGCAGGCAGAAAATAGAATGTGAATGCAAAAAAAAAAAAATCGTCTTTGCAGTTACAAAACGAAATAAAAATTGGGTGGGGCAAAGAAACATACATTTCAATAAGAAACAAAGGTCGGGAAATGCGTGGATCAGGTTGGAGAGGTGGAAAACCGGATTTGCTCTTATACGGATATCAGGAAGACTGGACGCATATTTTGATAGATTGCAGTACATGGAGGATCTTAGGAAAAAAGTATTGCCGGAAGTATTTTTAGCTTCAGTCAGACGTAGGACAGCGTCCTGGGATTTGATTCTAAATAGCCAAAACTGGTAATGCCTGGGCACATACTTAATGGAAGTACGGGCACTAAGAGATAAAATATTGGTGTAAATATTGTATACACTTATTTGGTGTTTGCGTGATCTCTGTGCATGAAAACACAGTTTTGAGTGCAAGTGTGTTAGTGTGTGTGTGTGTGATATCAGAGTGCTCTTCCTTTTAATGTTCTGTGATTCTGTTGTCGTAGCGCGCGAGCGTGAGTATGTGTGTGTGTGTGTGTTTCCAATGTTGTTAAGATATATAAAATATATATGTAGGTCATATTTTAAATTCAAATATTTTTAGTCAGCATATATGGTCACTTGGCCCATCCGACTGTGTGTCGCAAATATTGTATTATCGCAAACTTAATAATACGAGGGTTGGGGCAAAAGTCATGACAAGTAGTTTTTTTCTTGTAAATATGTGAACGGATCACAAACATATGTGTCGTGTGGAAGTTCTGCAGGCAAAGTGTGTATGCAGAACAACCGATAGTTCTGTGATAGCTGGTATTAGCGCAGCGAGGGTTGTGAAATTAGTCAGTTGGTGAGTGTCGTGCGAGATGGAAGTAACCCGTGTTGAGTAGCGTGCTTACATTAAAATAGGTGTTCTCCGAGGGAGAAATGTGATGGATAGTCACAGTGAATTAGTGGAAGACCTTGGGAATAATGCCCTACCATAGCGTACAGTAGCACGGTGGATAGGAAAGTTTCAGTAAGGACGTGAGTCAACCAATTGTGAGCAACGTTCGGGACAGCTGTCAGTTTGCGGACCGACGTGGCACGTACCGACATCGAGCAGCTCCTGGATGAAGGCAGGTGATAACGCTACTGGTGTTAGAGAGGGTATGTGGCATCGAGAAATGCACTGTCCACAGGATATTGCATAATGAGCTGCAAATTCGCAATATCGCATCGTGGTGGGTACCGTATGCACTGACGGAGGTTCAAAGGTGGGTGCGCTATGCAATATGCTCCGATCACCTTGCCGCTGGTAACAGGACGGCGATGAATTCTTGTCACGAATAATTGCCATCGATGAATTTTGGGCCAGCGCATATAAACCGTGAGCTGACGTTTCAGTTCTGGAGTGGCGACATGCTGGATCTCCAAGGAGGCAGAAGTTCCGTCAGAATCCTTCCCCAGTCAAATCGATGGTTATCGTCATGTATGACGTCAGTGGTGTCATTGTTTGCCACTTTGTTCCACATGGCAGAACAGTGACCGCACAGTACTACAGGGAATTTCTGGTGCGACAGGTACGACGTGGCGTTCGAGAGAAACGTCCGGATCTTGTGGACTGTTCAATAATCCTGCACGACAACCACATACGAGGTGTGTATGACAGCTACTGTGACGTTGGGGATGGAAAGAATTGGAGCACCCACCGTACTCTACCGACCTTTCAGCCTGTGACTTTGATCTCATTCGAAAGCTTAAGGAACCACTACGTGGTAGGCGGTTTTCAACACGAGAATACATTGCTAATGCTGTGCGCGAACAGATGACCCGATGCACACATGGTGCGGCAAATTCTGCGGCACTTAGTATTCAGCGCCTCCCACATCGTTGGCAGCGGGTAGTGACAGTGACAGGGGACTACTTTAGGGTCTTTAGGCCCATGTTTGTCATGTCAGTTGTATGTGTACTGTGTTGTCATTCTTTTGCACCGTGAGTACCATATTGCTCTGTATACTGTTTTCTTGACCGCAAAAACGGTGTGTAACGTATGTTTACTTATTTAACGCTCATTTAATTTAAATAGAAGACGCAATGCATAAAATATAAATTCTGAAAAGTCCAAATTTACTTTTATTGATATTTAGGTATAATTATCTCACCCAATCCCACGCCAAATGTTTAAAAACATATACGTTTGCTATGATACCTAAAGCTACGGGAACAGTAGAGTAGAAACCTAACCAACAATTTAAAAATCTAATGTATTCTATTGACATGAACTTTTTTTATCTGTTCTGCAAAGAAATTATTTTCACACATTATTTATCTCTCCACTTCATTATAATTGAGATAAACATTACCAGATGTGCTCCTATCATTTGCTTCCTTGTAAGTAGAAGAGAAATAGGAGAATACACTAGGCTAAAGCGATAGTCAATTCCCTTAAAAGATTGACTGACACTTGCGATAATGTTGAAATTGGATTCTCCTTGTAAAACCAAAGTTTCCTCGTGTTTGAAAACGTATAGGATTTTAAAACTGAAAGCAATAATGAGCAATATCTCGGAAATTATAAAAACTACAACAAAAATATAAGTACATAACTGACATAAACTGTATCTTTTAATGATATTGAGATTTTTTCTGTTTCCTAGGTTAACCAGTTGCTCCAGAACGATTGGATCTTTAGAGGCTATTGCTCTGAAATTCTATATATACATATTTTATTTTCCATGTAAAAAGATTTACTATACGGCATTATAATTAAAATCGTTACAGCCTAAGAGATAAAAATTGTCAAAATAATGTGTCATGTAGTTTAGGATGGGAGGATTACCCTGAAAATGTACTTAAGTACTTAGTAGTAATTAGCATAGTACTTAACTGACTTCTCGTCTTTAGGTTATACTGTTCACAGACCCAAATAGGACCATCTTTAATAGAAATAACTTTAGAATAGGATTCATGTGACATTAAACATGCATTTACTGTGAAATTCGGCATAAAACTTTTGGCTTTCTCAACTTAGTTTGTATTGGCACGTGCTGGCTGCGTGCATAGGATGTGGTAATGTTGTAAGTAACAAGTGTTTCATATGTTGGTGACATTGTCAAGTTTACTTTCACAAAAATAGGATGCCGATCTCCCTTTTCCTCTTTTGACTGTAATGTAATGAAACTGTTAAAACGTACGCCAAAAGCGCAGCTCACCTAGGTCATCATGAGGACACTATCGCATTATATAAGGTAAAACAAAATTGTGTTACACTCACATGACTTTCTCTAGCTGTTCTACAAACTTCTTACACAGGATTATTCTTCTTTCTGCACCTTGCTAATCGTGGTACTCATTAGCACAATGTTTTTATTACTTAGTTCCGTAGAAGTAGGAAGAAAATAAGGGAATACACTAGGCTAAACCAATAGTCAAATGCTTTAAAAGCTGTCGTTACGCGATTGTCATACAAATCGATTCTTTTCTTGGCCAGGAGTAGAACAAAAGAAAAACGGACACTCCCGTCTGAGAAAAGTATAAGTACTTCACAACTGAAACTAATAAAAATGAGTACCTTGAAAACGGTAAACTCCACGAGAAAAATGAAAATGACATAAGTTTGGCTATTTTAAAAAAACTACAATTTTTGCAGAGTACGCTTTTGTCTATCTCTTACAGTTTACTATTTATGCCAAATTAAGCAAAAATCATCCAGAATGAAAAGGTCTTCAGAAGCTTTTCCCAGAAAATTCAAGATATACATTTTATTTGTCAGGTAAATATCTTTAATATACGATATTTTAATCAAAATCGTTAGAGCCATTTCTAAGAAAATCAAAAATTTCGAAAAAAATTCCATGTAAAGGGTAGTTTGAGGTGAGGGGATTTTTCTCAAAATCTTCGTGTCGCATCCCTGGAAGATACTAAACTTAAATACCAAGTTTCGTATTTTAGCTACTATTCGTTTTTGAGTTATTGTGTTCACAGGCACACGGACACACACGGACCTTTTTCTGAAGGATACAGGGGGTCCTAAAACATGTATTTCCGGTGAAATCTCGGTATCGAATTTTTGGGTGGAATACAATACTTCTCTATCCCTATATACATTGTACATACGGGGCTAGAGAAAGTAATAATAAATATTGTTAGTAAGAAATGTTTGTGTTGTATTGGTAGACTAGTTAGCCCCATTCACCTTCAATTATAATTATGCAGAATATTTCCCTTGTGGTCTCATAGAACAGAGCTGGGTCCTCGCACCTGACTGTAGGGAAAAATACATTTCTCCGGTTAATCCCTCAGTTACCAAGCGAGCTTCTTGAATATATAACAGCAGGCGTGACAGTATATTCTACTTCCTGTGTGGACAAAGTAAAAAAATATCTGATGTGTTCCATTAACATGACCTTCTCTACATCTCTGCAACAAATTATTGTTAAAAAGCCTATGGTTCTATTTACTTCATGCTAATCGAGAAAAAATTAGTACGAATAGCCTTATTACTTGCTTCCTTGTAAGTAGAAGAAAAATAAGGCAGTTCCGTAGGTTAAAATAGTCAAAAGCTATTTGCTATGAGATTGAAGTTCCTTTGTTTGTAGTTGACAAATTCCTGTATGAGAAAGGTATAAGTTTTCAAATCTGTGAGTTTTAATATGCTCTATATTTTCTGTGTGGTGACTTTTTGTTCATCTATTACGGTTTAGCAGTTATTCAAAATTCCGTAAAATTCATCCAGAATAAAGAAGTCTTCAGAGGCTATTCCCGGAAAATTGAAGACATACATTTTATTTGTCAAGTAAATGTCTTTAATATACGGTATTTTAATCAAAATCGTTAGAGCCATTTTTAAGAAAAATAATGTTTTCGAAAAATGTTCCATGTAAAGGATAGTGGGGGGTAGAGGGATCTTTTTTTTAATCTTCAAGTCGCATCCTTGCAAGATACCAAACTTAAATAACAAGTTTGGTAATGAACGGTCTTTTCGTTTTTGAGCTACGCTGCCCACAAACACACATACACACATACACACATACACATAGACAGACATACACATGGACATTTTTCTAAAAATGCGTTTTTGGCGTTCAGGGGGTCACAAAACATATATCCGGTGAACTCTCGGTGCATTGCAGTACCTTCTCTATACACCATGTACATAGTTCGTGTAGTGAAAGTAAAAATCTGTTGTACTCCATTCACATGATTTTCTCTAAATCTCTTTAACAAATTATTGCTAAAAAGCTTAAGCTTCTATATACTTCATTCTAGTCAAGATAAGTATTGGCAGAACTTTTTTTGGAAGCAGAAAAGAAATAAGGCAACACTAGGCTAAAACGACACTAAAAGTTGACTGCCATGTGGATGAAATCCGTTTCTATGTCATATCTGGAGTTCACAAATTCTACTATGTGAAAAGTTTTAAATACGTATTTTAAAGCTGAAATAAATAACAAGCAATATCTCAAAAATGGTCATCCCTATGAAAAAGAAAAGTTATATGACAAATTGCGTGTTTTAACAAGATCTATGTCTTGTGTGGAGGAAGTTTTTGCCTATCTCTTACGGTTTACTAGATATGCAAAGTCCAGCAAAATTCATCCGGAATAAAGAGGTCTTCAGAGGCTTTCCCAGAAAGTTCAACATATGGGTTTTTATTTGCCCTTTTAAATGTATTTAATATACAGTATCTTAATCAAAATCGTTAGTCATTTTTGAGATATTCAATATTTTCGAAAATTTTTCTATATAAAGGGTAGTTTAGGGTGGGGGTATTCTCCGCAATCTTGGAAGATACCAAACTTATATACCAAATATGGTCTTTTACGGACTTTTCGTTTTTGAGTTATCGTGTTCACAGACACGCGGCCACACGGATATGCGGACACACTGACACATAGACATACTCATGGACCTTTTTCTAAAAATATTTTTTTTTGTACAGGAGACCCTAAAACGTATATTTCCGTGAAATCTTGGTATCGAATTTTTGGGTGGAATGCAATACTTTCTCTATACACTGTGTACATAGTACGTGTAGAGAAAGTAATATGCTAATAGTTCTCTGCACATTTACAATTTTCCTGTATCTCCAATTGTTTATTTTATTAACTTTTCAAAAATTCTATACCCCCTAAAACGCAATGTAAGAGCCTTTAAATCCACATGTTCAGATTTTACTACACAATGGCATACGGAGGGTTGTAGGACAGGGGAAAGAAAGGTACAAGCAACGTAGGGATGTCTGATAAGAGAGACGTATGCAGAATACAAAAGGAAGAACCAGGAAATTGTGAAGCATTTACAAGAGCACGTGATCGTTTTGCTTGAGAGGATCAAACTATTGACAAACAACATACACGAGCCTGTTCCTGCTTTTCCTTCAGGGACCCCATTAGCGATAAGAGCCAGATAAACATACTGGTTCCCGAGGGATTGTGCCGTTAGTGCATCAACATCGTCGTTGTGATGATTTGAAACCCTCCTTCCCTTCATCTTTCATGTATTCCTTGTTTAGGAGCAAGTACACTGTCAAATGTAACTTTACTAAGAACATAAACAGCTACTTTGAAATACATTCTCAAATAAGCAATGCTTGCGTGTTTTGTTTTAGTCAAATGTTGCTGTTTTACTGTAAAGTGTGAGGGATACTGTAACACATTCTCTTGTTATTTTATTTTTAGTTTCTTTACTACGAGCATTCTAGGTGGAGAATGTACTACATTCTACCCACAAATTTTACACCCTTGTTTCAGTGAAATACGTGTTTTGAAATTACCCATAAGTTTCTTAAAAATAAAAATAAACTATCTCTTGGCACTGCAGGCGATGACACTGAGGATACATGCAACAAAGATGGAGCATTAGTGAAATGCGATAGCCGGGGAAACCCGGAGAAACCCGCATCTGCACTGCTTTATCCTCCACAAGTCCCATATGTGATCGCCTGGAAAGAAACCCGCTTTGGTGAGAGGCGAGTGGTCAAATCACTAGGCCACGCGCGGTCCCGTGCGTGCGTGTCTTTCTGTGAATAACGCAACTCAAAAAGGAAAAGTCGGTTATACAACAATCTTAGTATATTTCTTTTAAAAAATCCTCCTAACCCAAGCTATCCTTTACCTGGAAAATATTTCGTTATTTTTATTTTCTAATATTTTTATTAAAATACAAAATGCTTTATATTTTTTTTTTGTATATGTTTTATTTTTTGAATTAGCTGGAAATAGTCTCTAAAGTTCTCTTCATTCTGACTTACACTTAAAAATTGGAAACGGTAACAGGTAAACAACAATGTAGATCTAGTTAAAAAAGCAAAACAAAACAAAACAATATTTATGTGAGTTTCTCTGTGGTTTGAGTTTATCCCTTGAAATTGGTTTAAATTTCCTAATACATAAACATTTTTCCAAAGGGAAGTAATGAATCGTTATTGTTTTATTTTTATTATTCCTGGCAATGATAGAACATTTCAACATCACATAGTGACCAGCTCCTGAAAGATTTTACTATAGCCCTTTTCTATAAAGAAAAAGTAATAAGACTATATTGATTTAATTATTTTTCTCACACAAGCCGTGTGTAGGGCAGGAGTTGCATAGGTAGAATCAGACTGCAAAATTGAAAGCCATAGCCACGGATCTCCCATTCTTTAGCCGGTTGCTCTACCACTGAGCATAATTTGAGATCAGCTGGTGGTTTATCGGGAAAAATACCTATCAGTTGAAAGTTACAATGCAATGCTGGCATGTTGCCATGGTAGCTTGGTGGCAGAGAAACCGGGAGATCCATAGTTCAAATCCCGGCTATGGCATTGAATTTTTCAGTGTGACTCTATCTATTCAAGGCTATTTTTGTTAATGTTTAACTCTATTAGAAAGTTGTAGAATGTAGAGACAGTCATGGAATGGAACACATCGTATTTTTATTTCTCTATTGCGTATATATATATATATATATATGTAGTCTAACGAAACGTAGCTGTTTATGATGGTAAGACACATTTAGCCCCGCCCTCTACCAGTATGAGCCCTTCTGATTCTTGACAATAATTCTAGCTAATGGTCTGGCCTCTAAAATATGATGCAACTAGCCAAGAATAGCATTACAAGTAATTGTGTATGTTCCCAAAAACAATGCTTTATTGGATTTTAAAAAAAATGAAATTTAATAAAAATATAATGTAATATTTAATATAAAATAATGTCGCTGATCAAAGCATATGGTAGCAGTCGCCCAGCTTATTGACACTGCAAATAATTCTTAGCCACTACATCTAGAAGGCTGAACTATAATATGTTGGTTAAGGCTTTCTTTGTGTAACAATAATAATGATAGTCTTTCATAGAGGTGGTATCAAAAATACCCCTTCTTTTTCCCATGAATTAGAAGAGCTCCTTGATTAATTAGCTGCACTTATATACGAAACGCAGCTGATATTTCATTTTGGTATTCTCGGATACGCAAATCCAAACGCAAATACTTGTGCAAACTGATTTTTTTTAAATATTTGAAATTTTCAAAGGCGTCGTTTTTGTTCGGAAAATATTAATGATACATTTTATGTTGAATAAAATAACTAAAGCACTTTTTCAAAAAAAATCTTTTACATTGTGACTTAATTCAGTTTTCATTGACACGATACTTCGACACTTGTACAGTATATTCATTTTTATCCTTTCTATAACGTACGCATAATCTAATTAATATGTAGAAGTTATGTATTCCACCTAAAATTTGATACCCAGATGTCATCGGAAATACGTGTTTTAGAATCTCCTGAATCCTAAAGGACAATTTTTATAAGAGTGCCTCTGTATATGTCTGCGCGCGTGTGTGGTGTGGTGGATATGTTTCTGAAGACAGCATAACTCAAGCCTGTTAAGTACTAAATTTAGTATTTAAGTTCATAATCTTTCAAAGAAAATGCAGCAGGAAGATTTTCAGATTTTCTTTCCCATCCCCAACTGCCATTTACATGGAAACATTTTCAAAATTTTCGATTTTCTCAAAAATGGCTCTAATGATTTTGATCAAAATAACATATACTTAAAATATGTTTTATGTATACCTTGAAATTTCTGGGAATAGCCTCGGAAAAAACTCCTTCTGGATGATTTATTTCTAACTGGTAAGAGATGCACAAAAACTTATTTCACAAGAAATATAGAACTCGTTAAAACGCACAATTTCAGTCATATACATTCTATAGGGTTAACCGTTTCCGAGATATTTCTTGTTATTGGTTTCAGTTTTAAACTACTTAAACTTCTCTCAACCAGGAATTCAACTTTTGTTTCATATTCCCCTTGTTTTATTCCTGGTCAAGCAAATGGAACAAATTTCAGTTGTTTCACATAGAGACCGGTTTTAAAAGATTTGACTACCATTTTAGCCTAGTGTACCCCTCTTATTTCCCTTCTACTAACAACGATTTAAGGAATAAGACCATTTCTACCTCGTATCTCTATTAGCATGATGGTGATAAAAGAAAATTCTTTTTTTAGGAATAGTTTGTAGAACAGGTATAGAAAGTCACGTGGTTTTTAAGTAGTAAGATATTATCCATCTGTTACGGTTTTCCAGCATTTTTAGTTTTCTGTTGTACACTGGATCGGAAATGAGTACACTAATGACATTAATCTGTAGCTTTTTCTACTCGTAGTGCTGGTGAATCACCTAAAACTTGCACGGAAAATATTTCGGATTTGGAAAGTTCTATTCACGTGAGGTTTTCACAACAATAATTGGTGGTCAGGGACTCATACCTTTAGCTTATAAAAATTTTTAATAGTACTTAGCAAGTGTAGTTTTAGCAAACATATAAAATAGATCAATCAATATATACACCAACAAAATAAACATACAGTAAAGTAGAATGTGAATAGCGCTTGTCGCAGGATTTTATTTCAATAAGTTCACGAGAAATCTTATTTTGAAACATTTACACACTGTAACTTGCACAACCTTTGCTAGCACGAACTAAAGAAAAACAAAAAGGAATACACTACTTCTGTGGTTTCTGACAAGAAAAGAGGATGGTGTGTTCAAAATGACCACCAGTAGCTTCAACAAATGTTTCCAGTCTGCTATGGAAAGACTGCTTCATACGTTCTAGCATTCCAGCAGAAATTTCAGAGCAGGCAGCAGTAAATCTTTTTATATCATCTGGTGTAGTCAGTATGTAATAGCAGATAGCTTTTTTCAGCTCTTTCCACAGGAAAAGGTCTAAAGAAGTCAAATCTCGTGAACGGGCTGGCCAAGGTCTTCTCTAACCCAACGGTTTGGTAATAATCTGTGAAGACAAGCTGTAGTAATTCGTGATCTATGGGCTGGACAGCAATCATGTTGATACCACAGGTTCCTCCTAGTCTGCAGAGGAACATCTTCTAGCATCTGTGAGGAATGTCTGTTAGGAGGCTGCAATACTTGTGTGAGTTCAGTGTTACTTCTACGAGAAAAGAGCGTATGAACTGGAGGTTCACTATCCTTCATAGCCGCTGACTTTCCACCTGCGAAGCCAACGGGGGATTGTCAAAAGATTAGTAGTGAGATGTGATAAGGATGAAACCATGTCGATGGAGGATGAGAAGTACACTTACCTGACTCATTTCATCTCTACGTGCGATTGCACGGGAACTAAATTGCGGGTCTACTGCAACAGCAGCCAAAATATTCATTTCTCCCTTCTCTGCAGTCATTTCTTTGATAAATGTTGATAAATGCTTATCGAGATGGTTGGTTCCAATTGGGATATGCATCTGCATACACCATACAAGAGCAAACTGCATTCTTTCTGCACTCTGAATCTACCTGTCCAGCTCCTGTCCTACATACGGCTTGTATGAAAAAACAATTAATCCAATACCAGTTGCCCATAATAGTTGTCTATACTATGAATCCTGGGACATAAGTACTTACAGCATTGTAAGTCGCAATTGGGGTTGTCATCTCAGAATAATTTGAGAACACCTTGTGGTTTACCGGGAAACATGCGAGTCAGTGAGAAGTTCAATGCTACGCCAGCATGTTACCGTGGTAGCTTACTGGCAGAGCAACCACCTAGACATCGGGAGATCCGTGGTTCAAATCCTGGCAATGGCGTTGAATTTTTCGGTCTGACTCTACCTCTCTAACTCCTGTCCTAAACATTGCTTGTGTGAAAAAACAATTAATCCAATGTCAATTGACCATAATAGTTAATGTTAATGGCGTGTTATTTATGGACGCTCTTTAACTGCTGTGGTTTTCAGAGTCCCATTCTAAATTGCGCGTAAAAGACCACTTAATTTTGCTCAGAGGCCTTTCTATCAGGCTTGAGGTTCTTTAACGTGCTGTAAATCTACTACACGGGACCAACGGCTTTACTTCCCTTCCGAAGGAAGCTATGATAAGGATTTTTACGCCCGAAAAAATCCATCGTCATCCGTCGGGTTTGAACCTGCGAAGTCAGCATGGTAACCATCACACCACGGAAGGCGACATTAATAGTTGGCTATACTATGCATCCTGGGACTTAAGTGCTTACAACATTATAAGTCGGCATTGTGGTTATCTCAAAATAATTTGAGATCACCTTGTGGTTTACCGGGAAACCTTGGTCAGTTGAGAAATTCAATTCTATACCGACATGTTGCCATGGTAGCTCAGGGGCAGAGACACCGGCTAGACCTCGAGAGATCCGTGGTTCAAATCCTGGCTATGGTATTCACTTTTTTGGTCTGACTCTACCTATCCAATTGTACTATAGAATTGTTGTGAATTTTTGGAGTAAAGATGTTTATTTGTAATACAACTGAATAACAAAATAACTTTTGTTAAAGTATTTATATTTCGAATTTGAAGTCACTGGAGTGTAGGCTGCAAAAGAAGACTGGGATTTCTTCTTTTTAAATTTTCTAAATGAAAGTAGTATTTTATCCATTAATTCACAATAATTTGGCGGTCTTGCTTTCCGACGCGAGTGGCGTTTCATTATACAAGGTTTTCATTTCAAAACTTCCCATTCTTTTATTTCGTTTAAAAAAAAAACTGCACAAGTTTGGATATTAAGAGGAGAGTTTAAAATCGGGGTTAATTGCCTTTTAGGTTTCACCACTTCAACCCCATACTGCCCCTCTTTGAAATAACAAACGTCACTGACAATGCTATTTATATTATAGAAACAGTATTCCAATTGTTTGCATACTGTGGTTTAGTTGGCACAGCACATACTCCTCTTCCAAGTGCTCCAAATTCGATACCATATTGTGTTTTAGAAGTTGTTTTCTTTACAATTCGATTCTCCACTTTTCTAAGTCTGGCGAGTGATCGAGAATGTAGTTTCATTTACTTTGATTTTAAGGTATGTTCTCTAATCATTTTTCATCTTATTTAAATTACCAACCTAAATGACATTAGAGCTAGTAAAATATATTAACCTTATTACTATCTCTAGCACGTATATTTCAACCCAGAAATTCGATACCGAGATTTCGCTGGAAATATATGTTTTAGTGCCCTTTGAATTAAAACAAAATTACTTTATGAGCTCGTACTATATGCATATCTTAGAGAGAATGTATTGTGTTCCACCCAAAAAATTCGTACCGGAAATTCATGTTTTGAAACTCCTGAATTCAAAAATGGGATTTTAGAAAAATGTCCGTATGTGTGTGTGTATGTTGTATAGCTCAAAGCAGAGAATCATTTATATACAAAACTTGGTATTTAAGCTGTTTATCTTCTAAGGATTCGACACGAGGATTTTCAATAAAATGCCCTTTACATGGAAAATGTGTCGAAAGTGTTTGTTTTCTCAAAATTTGTTCTAAGTATATCGTGTTACAAATAAGTTGTATATCTCCAATTTTCTGGGAGTAGCCTCCGAAAACTTCTTTATCCTGCTGAGTTTTACATAACTGGCAAACTGTAAAAGGTACACTAAAGATTACCGCACAAATATGTAGTAAAAAAAGGAAATGGCGTGTTATTTATGGACGCTCTTTAACTGCTGTGGTTCTCAGCGTCCCATTCTAAATTGGGCGTGAAAGACCGCTTAATTTTGCTCAAAGCTTCTCAATCAGGTTCTTTTACGTGCCGTAAATCTACGACACGGGACCAACGGCTTTACTTCCCTTCCGATGGAAGCCATGCTAAGGATTTTTACACTCGTAACAAATCCATCGTCCTCCGCCGAGTTTGAACCCGCGACCTTGGGTATATGAAGTCAGCATGGTAACCATTACACCACGGAGGGTGCCTACAAATATGTCATATACGTTTTCCTTGTAAAACTATCCGTTTCTGAAACATCCTTTCTTGTTGTTTCAGCTTTAAAATATTAACACGTTTCTCATACGGGAGTTTGGATACGAACAAGAAATTTTAATCGTGTAGCAACCAGCTTTAAAAGATTTGACTATTGTTTTAGCCTAGTGTCCTCCATTATTTGCCTTCTACTAAGAAGGAAGCAAGTAATTAGACTGCTAATATTATCTCAATTATCATAAATAAGATAGAGGAATACAATTTTTAACAATAATTTGTTACGGAGATGTAGATAAAGTCATGTGAGTGAAACATATTAAATTTTTAGGGGTGTGTTTGTGTGTGTGTGTTGTGTGTGTGTGTGTGTGTGTGTGTGTGTGTGTGGACAGCATAGCTCAAGAATGAAATGTTGATTAAATAATTCAATACAAAACTAAGTATTTAGGTCCACTATCTTTCAAGGATCATTAACTGGCCGGGAGGGATTCCAGGCGCTGGTCACGTCTCACCCTCCACTACTGCACTCCATTCATGACGCCTTCTGCCTGAGATAGGGGATGCAGCGGCCGGGCGGTAGGCCATGGTCCCTTGTGGACTGTCGTGCCATGCAGTTACGTTATCTTCCAAGGATACGACGCAATGATTGCAGGAAAATTCCCCCACCAACTTGTTCTTTAGAAGGAAGAGTTTTCGAAATTTTTATTATCTATAATATGGCTTAAAGATTTTGGTTAAAATCCCATAGGCTTAATGTATTTTTAGGGCGAACAAAAAGCATATTTTGAACTTTCTGGGAATAGCCTCTGAAGACCTCTTCATTCTAAATGGCTTTTGTATAACTGACAAACCGTTAGGAATAGATAAAAGTTTGCTACACAAAAATGTAGGTCTCGTTAGAGCACACAATTTTTCATATACATTCTTATTATAAACCTGATCACTACCCAGATATTATTGGTTTCAGTTTTAAGCTACTTAAACTTTTCTCAAACAGGAAGATACTCTTAGGAAGCAAGGATAACCGAATTACAATTGTTTCATATAACGACTGGCTTTTAAAAGATTTGACTGTCCCTTTAGCCTAGTGCATTCCCTTTATTTCCATTCGCTTTACAGAAACGCAAGTATTAGGGCCAGAATTTTTAGTGGTTATCTCGATTAGCATGATATAGATAAAATAATATTATTTTGTAAGAAATGTTTGTTTGAGGAACAGCTAGAGAAAGGCATGTGAATGGAGCACACCATATTTGTTTCATTATATTATAACGTAAGGTTACGTCCTCCTTTTCAATTAGTTTTATTTTAAAAGTACTTTAATTTTTAACATTTTCACTGCGTACGATTCAAATGTATTTGTTGTCTAACAACTGAACGAATGAGAAAATTTGAAAAAAGAATTCAGGTAATTAGCGATAAACAGAGAGAGAACCTAAATAAACAAATGAAGAATGAGTTAGACAACACCAAAATTATACGTATTTATTTATTTGTATTAAGATCTTACAAAGTGTGATTTATTTACATTTCAAAACAGCTGATTTTGACCTCGCTGTTGAATTAAGAGTAATTTTGGGTTATTCATAAACCAGGCAGCAGAAATGTGGTTTCTAAGAATAGTTAAAGAATGCATCAGACGAGATTTAAAAACAAATGTAAGAATCTGAGAGGAATTGAGGATAAATAAGTTACAAGATAAAATAAACTAACCAGAACTGATGAGAATATATAAACAGATTGAGTGAAGAAAGCAGTTTCTATAAGAATTTACAACCCTCGTGGAAGAAGAGATATTGGGACTGCGAAGATGGAATAGGCAGAAATGCCTAACCTCTGAGGTGTAGAAGAATAAGAAGATATAGAGTGAGCTACCAAGTAAACAATTAATGTGTTTCATTCACACATTCTCTGAACATCTATAAAAATTATTGTAAAAATGCATATTTTTCTATCTACTTCCTAATCGAGATAAACATTAGGAGAAATGTTCTATTGCCATCTTTATTGTAAGTAGTAG
Source organism: Hymenopus coronatus (assembly GCA_030762935.1). Classification (NCBI taxonomy): domain Eukaryota; kingdom Metazoa; phylum Arthropoda; class Insecta; order Mantodea; family Hymenopodidae; genus Hymenopus; species Hymenopus coronatus. The sequence continues at coordinate 53,505,887 of CM060887.1, read as the reverse complement.
GGAAATAAGGAAATACACTAGGTCAAAGCGATAGTCAATTCTTTTAAAAGCTGATTACCAAGTGGTTGAAATCAGTTTCTTTGCATTGCCAGAATTGACAAATTCCCGTATGAGAAAAGTTCAAGTATTTTAAACTGAAACCAACACAAAGGATATCTCAAAAATGGTAAACTCCACGAAAAAATTGAAAGCGAGATAAATAGTGTGTTTTGGCAAGATCTACATTTCCATGTAGCACGGTTCTGTCTCTCTTACTAATTTTGCAAAATTCATCCAGAACGAAGGGCTCTACAGTGGTTATTCCCAGAAAATTCAATGTTTACATCTTATCTGTCATAAAAATATCTTTAATACACGTATTTTAATCAAAATTGTTAGAACCAATATTGAGAAAACCTAAATTTTCGAAATTGTGTCCATGTAAAGGAAGATTAAGGTGGGGAATTTTCCTTAAAATCTTCGTGTCGTATCCTTGAAAGATACCAAACATAAATACCAAGTTTGGTATTTTAACAACTTTCCGTTATGAGTTATTCTGTGCACAGACACACGGACACTCACACGAACCTTTTTTCTGAAAGTGCTGTTCTTATACATTGACTAAAGCGTGTATCTCCGGTGAAATCTTGGTATCGAATTTTTGGGTGGAGTGCAATATATTCTCTACTTACTTATGTATTGTGTAGAGAAAGTAAAATTTGAGTTGCTTGTACGGAAAAATGAAAAACAATTATAAGAGAGGTTTTGTATATATATACTTACATATTTTATATTATTTATATTTACTATACTACTTATATACTAATGTACAATTAGGTTTGAGTGCCCATTAAAGGCCAGAATGTTTCAGTTTGGGTGCACGTCAAAGGCATGAGTAACTTGCAGCATACAATAATGACACAGGTGTTGGAAATGAAGTAGCACGACATTTGTCCAATGACGTATTGGCTTTCACGATCTTCCTCCAGCTCTACTCCGAGTTTTGTGGCTGAGTACGGGCATATACTCTGACTCAGAGAGTCAAATTGGAAAACCTGATGATGAAGACCGGAACGTTGCTTCATATATATAATGAACCATAAAGGGAAGGATTAGTGTGGATGAAGACCGGAACGTTGCTTTTGTAAGGGACGAGAGTCAATGAACTAGAACGTTCTATTTTGTGCTCACTGTTTAAGTGAATGAAAAAGGATAAGAATCTGGAGGAAAGACAATTGTGACCATAATTAGGATAGTAAGCCAGGAAAATGGTGGCGTTAAAAACTTAGATTGTGAATGGAAGGAGGAGAATTAAATAAATATATTTGGAAAGAATAAGATAAAAGTAAATAAGAAAAGAGAGGGAGAGAGCAGCAGAGGAAACAAGAGGATGGAAACGTAACAACTAGGGAGTTGAGCTGCTGCAGAGCTTAAGTCAGGTTTTCCAATTTGACTTTCTGAGCCAGAGTATATGCGCGTACTCAGCCACAAAACTCGGAGTAGAGCTGGAGGAAGATCGTGAAAGCCAATACGTCATTGGACAAATGTCGTGCTACTTCATTTCCAACACCTGTGTCATCATTGTATGTTGCAAGTTACTCATACCTTTGACGTGCACCCAAACTCAAACATCCTGGCCTTTAATGGGCACTCAAACCTAAATGTACATTAGTATATAAGTATTATAGTAAATATAAATAATATAAAATATGTAAGTTACTTCAGTATATCAGTAATTTACCTTATTTGTATATAAGTGGAAATGTAACCCAGTGTAATGCAGCGTAGTGTACCGGGGGAGGGGATTCTGCACTTAAGCTAGTGATTAGGGAAACGATGAAATGAGAGAGCAATAATTACCGAGGGCAGCCGGAACCAGACTCCGACAGGGAGCCATCGTGGAGAGTCCCTAACAGTACCCTAGCAATTCTTCATCTCGACAGATGAGCGCTAGAAGCCCGCGCCTCAAGTCTGAATGCAAGATTGCAGATTCCTAGTTTAGTTTTTGATGAGCTGCCACAGGTTTCAATTTTTTAAAATGCTTAACGCCCGCTTTTACTATCATGGCACCACAGGTGATAAATGGAATGCAGATGGAGTACCGGTGGAATGCGATGGGGAACCGGAGAACCCGGAGAAACCCCACCCTGCGCCCCTTTGTCCACCACAAATATCACATGCGGTCGCTTGGGATCGAACTCCGGCCGTCTAGGTGAGAAGCGAGTGGTCTAACCCCTCGGCCACGGCGCGGCGTTTCAAAATTTCGTCGAGGTGTTACTTTGTTTTAGGTTAGGTGAGGTGTGTGTAAATGAACTGGATGAAAATAATGGGTAGAAATGGAGTTTCTGAAAATTGGCTGTTCTTTCCAATGCAAAATGCACAGTCTCCTCTTCATTTTGTCTGCTTGTGTATGCGCAGTCATGATGATCAATCGACCAATGACAGAGCTCATGTCTAAAACTGAACTAGAATCTACAATCTCGCGGTCTAAAAAAAACGCCTCAGAGTATACAGATGACCCCCAGCCGAAGGCTGAGTTTCCAGAGCGCAATCATCTCTACAACAGGGCACCGCACTCGAAGTCCTCGCCAACACTTACAACTCTAATAGAAGACCAGACGGATGAAAGGGAGGGATATTCGGAGAAATGAAGAATTCTCCCAAGTATTAACCTAGAGACTGGGAAAGTCCACAAAAATGACCATGGGCCAGAGAGGTCTGCTGCGGCAAACCGATTCCATGACCTCCCAGACGAAATGCTTGAGCCAACTGTCTCGGTAATAAAATCTAAGCACAAAGATTATTATATCCCCCTTGTATACTAACGGTTGACGTATTACTATGTTAGCGGAGGGGGACACTCCGGCAACTGCGACCAAGTATTGATCTATTGCGACCGACGATCGATGAGATAAGAGGAGGAGAAACTACAGGCCAATACACAGGAAATGATAGAGCTAAGTGCAGAGACGCACGGATGTCTCTAATAGTGTCATTAGATGGCACCTCTGGCGCTCCAAGGAGGCTATACAGGCGCCGGGAGGCCGTCGGAAGAATGCAATTACAGCGGCACCTAGCCTCAGCTAGCGCAACTAGTGAGAAACACAGTTTTACTCGGAGCAAGAAATCATGCCATCTACCTGCAAAGCCTCTAGCCACATCTGCCGCCTTCCTGAAAGTTGAAGAAGGGAGATGAAATGAATAAATATAAGCAACCCAGCATTCGCCTAAGTGGCTACAGGAAAACCAAGACAAATCCAGGGCCAGGTTCCCCAAAAACTTCTGCAATACGATATACAACCAATATTACTGGCGCACTTTGCCCATTAGAATATTTCTACCTCTTCCTGTTCTTCTTCTGCACTTTAAGGATTAGGTTTTACACCTGTTCTGTCTTCGTATTCATTACCTTATTCCCAACTTTTTCTTAGGCGTTCGATGTCTCTTGTTTCTAACAGTTTATATTTATTAATTAATAACAGTATTCTTTCTTCACTCATGCGCTTCATGTGTTCTTTCTAGTTATGTTTATTTTCTTAAATTTTATCGTTTAATTTATTAACATTCATTTCTTCTCTAATTGCTTCATTTCTTATTAAGTTTAATCTGGTGCATCCTTTAATTCTTCGTAAAAATACCATTTCTGCTGACTGGACTTTACTTTTATCCTTCTCTTTCGCTATCCATACATGAGCTCAGGGACCGCCATAGTTGTGAATTTGTTTCTTTCCTTTTTCTATTTTGTAACGCTCTTGTTATTCTTCCACATGTTTGTTGGAATTCATTTATCTTGCTTTCTATATCTCTATCGACATCGAAGCTTATGTCCCAACCTAAATAATTACAATTTTTTACTTGTTGCAGGATGTTATTTCCTATAGATATTTTTGTTCTTACTAGGTATTTTCCTTAATGAACCATTACTTTGGTCTTTTTATCGAAAGTTTTAAGTTATATTCAATACCCAGTTGGTACAATTTATAAATAGAGCGCTGTCGGTTTTCTTCGCTGTTCTGTAATACAGCGATATCAACTATGTATAAAATTATGCTTACATATGAATCCCTATTCAATCATATTCCTGAATGCTTTTTCCCATGTTTTTATAAGATAGTCTATATTACATGTATATTAAATAAAGTGAGTGACAAGCTGAAAAATATTTATAAACGTAATTCTGTGCGTAAAAGGATAACTCACATGAGAGGGCAGTATGAAAATTGACACCAAGAACTGAAGTTCCGTAATTTGAGTTTCGACTATGGCATTAAATTTTGATTCATATGTACAACCTAGTGACTGTGTGTAAACACGGCTAATGAGAAAAAAGCAGTTAATTATAACACCGGACATTTCAGACCCTTAGCACATTGCAAGTCGCCTTTTAGATGTATTATCTCAATTAAATGCGAAACCTTTGAAGGCTTAAGGGGATAATGAAGCATTTCAGCATGATTATTACGCGCATGTGCATAACGACATTCTAAGCGCTAGGCGTATAGGCAAGGAGAGTGGGTACAACTTGTAATTTAAGGTATGTGCGCAAAAGGACCTAACACCCATTTTTTTAAAGGTTAGAAAAAAGAGAGATTTGTATACAGCATAAAGTATTGGTTGACACGGCGTTATGCTTTACTGGAGTTAAGTTTAAATCAATCTCATCAAAATTATTCTCTACACATATCTTGTACATAGTGTATAGAGTAGGTATTTGTTCCACCTCAAAATTCGATACCGACTTTTCGCCGAAAATACATGTTTTGAGACCCCTGAACACACAAAGAGCATTTTTGGAAAAAGGTCAGTATGTGTGTGCGTCTGTGGACAGCATAGCTCAGAAAACAAAAGTCTGTTAATTACTAAACTTAGTATTTAAGTTTAGTTTCTCCCAAGGATGCGACATGAACATTTTCAAGTAAATTCCCCCACCCAAAACTGCCCTTTACGTGGTAAATATTCCAACATTTTGATGTGTCCTCAAAAATAGTTCTAAAGCTCTTGATTAAAATACCGTATATTAAATATATTTACATGGCAAATAAAATTCATTCATCAATTTTTTTGGGGAATAGCCTCTGAAGACCTCTTTATTCTGGATGAATTTTACTGAATTTTACATAACGGTAAACCATAAGAGATACACAAAAATGTATTACACAGAATATGTAGGTCTCTTTTAAATACATAATTTATGATATAAATACTCCTTTGTAGATCTGGCCATTACTGTGATATTCCTTGTCATTGGTTTTAGCTTTAAAATACGGGAATTTGTTAACTCCTGGCCATACAAACAAAGTAGCTTCAATCACATAGCAACTGGCTCTTAAAAGATTTGACGTTCGCTTTAGCCTAGTATATTACGTTATTTCCTCTTTACTTATTAGGAAACAGGTAATAACACCAACTCTGCTAATTTTATCTCTATTACAGTAAGTAGACAGAAGAATAAGGTTTTAACAGTAATTTTAACAGAGATGTAGAGAAAATCACCTGAATGGAATACGTCCGATAATTTCAATTAAAAAAGAAAAACTACAATAACACTAATTAAATTAGATTACACAACTTTTTGTATTATTAACACATTTAAATTTAAATAGTTACATTAGTGTTTATTGGAAAATATTATAAAAACTACCGTTGAAAACGTAAGCTTATTTGGCCTATTTCTGAAGCCCAAAATAGGTAAGTCCAACAATGACTATTCTTCATGAACATTAACTTCACCATACTTGAAAGATTAACGTAATATTGATATAAAATTGGAAACACATGATTGTTAAAACACACCTTGAAGCGTTGGCAGAGCTGTGGACCCTAGATTTTCATATTTATTATGTAAAATCGTTACATCACTTACATTCGAACTGTTTTGGCTCTAGGAAATCTTTAAACTATTAATGGTGTCCCAAAAAAAAAAGGAGATGGCAGCACTAATCAGAAACTTTTTGGTTTTGAGGGTGAGATAGCTTTTACGCACATGCCTTCAACTGAACCTTCCTGACTGAATTTAAGATGATTTTAGTAAAATAAATAATTTTTAACAATGTAATATTTTAAATAAGCGTCTTTTGATCTATGTTATTCAACATTTGGTTGGTATATTTTGAATGAACTTCTGAAAAATTATGAGTGAACATATATAATTCTGAACAGTATATTTTTTTATAACTTACACCGATATTTTATAGAATTTAAAGAAAGGCTTTTGGGGACGTTTTCGATTAAATTAAATTTTGGAGTTTTAATGTAATATATTTTTTGTTTCATTTTTATGTAATGGGGAAAAAATTACTTAAATGCCTAAATTGTATTTAAAAAAGGTCACGTTTTTTCATCAATATATTAAACCTTATTACTTTATATGCTTCACGCTAATCAAAATAAACATTAACAAAAAACGGCCTTGGGACGTTTTCTTTGTAGGTTCAAAGTGAATAAGAGAATTCATTAAGCTGAAATGATGCCTAGTTTTTCATTGAATGATTTTTGTCTGAGAAAATTATAAACATTAGATAATTTAAACTAAGGATCTTGAATATCTCGGAAGTGCTTAACTCCAGAAAAGGTATGTAACATAAACGTGTGTGCTATAATGATATCTACATTTTATTGTGTAAGATTTTGTATACCTCTCACAGTTTACCAGTGAAGAAAAAGTCATCCAGAATGAAGAAGAATCAAGAGGCTATTCTCAGAAAATTAAACATATAATTTTATTCCTCATGAAAATGTTTAAACATATGCTATTTCTTTAGCAGAATTCTTGAGAACATGAACAATTCCGAACCGTTTTCTATGTAAGCGGTAATTTGCGTTTGGGGAATTTTCTTGAAAAATATTTAAAAACTTAAATATCAAATTTGGTATTTAACCGGAAAAGCTTGACATAAGCCTTAACGACGTTTGCATTGTTTCTATTTAAGATTTTATCTCTCTCTTGTGGATTATCAGTGATTCAAAACTCATTCAGAATGAAGAAGGCTTCAGAGGCTATTCTCAAAAAAATTCAAAATATACAGTTTATGTCATGAAAATGTATTAAAAATATAATATATTAATCAAAATCGTTCGAGGCATTCTTGAGAACACCAACATTTCCAATAATTTTCCACGTAAGGGATATTCTGGAGATGAGGGGATTTCCATGAAAATTCTTGTGTCGCATATTGGAAAGATTCCAAACTAAATATCAGGTTTGGTATTTAACCCAGTTATTGTTTTCGCACAACGTTTATACCCGGACACACACACATACACGCAGAGTTTTTATACACATGATTTTTCTGGATTAGGGGACCTCATAACATAATGAAATACAATACACCCCTTACACTACATAAAAAGAGTCCAATAACAGAGTCTAGATAATATGATTATGAAATCCAGAATTATAGTATTTACTTATTTTTTCATTATTACTTTCTCTACAGCCAAAAGTTCGATACCAAGATTTCACCGGAAATAAATGTTTTGGGTCCCCCTGAAAAATGTGCGTGTATGTCTGTCTGTCTGTCTGTCTGTGTGTGTCTGTGTGTATGTGTATGTTTGTGTCTGTGGGCAGCATAACTCAAAAACGAAAAGACCGTTAAAAACCAAACTTGCTATTTAAGTTTAAGTTGATTAAAATATCATATATTAAAGATATTTACCTGATAAATAAAATGTATATCTTGAATTTTATGGGAATAGCTTCTGAAGACCACTTTATTATGGATGAATTTTACGAAATTTTGTATAACTGCTAATCCGTAAGAGATGGACAAAAACTTACCGCAAAAAAAGAATGTGGATCACGTTAGTACACACAATTTATATTATACACATTTTTTCGGGAGTTGATCGTTTTTGGGATATTCCTTGTTTTTGGTTTCAGCTTTAAAAAAAACTTATACTTTTCACATACAGGAAATTGTCAACTCCAGTCCATACAAACAAAGGAACTTCAGTTACATAGCAACCAGTTTTTGACTATCACTTTAACCTATGGTGCTCCCTTATTTCGCTTCTACTTACAAGGAGACAAGTAATAAGACTATATCTGCTAATTTTTTCTCGATTAGCACGAAGTAAATAAAAGGATAAGCTTTTTAACAATTATTTGTTGAAGAGATATAGAGAAAGTCATGTGATTTTTGCAAATAGCGTCTGTTAGTAAGGCAACTATAATCGGGCTTAGCCTTTGCGGGAGCCAGTAATATTCCATATGGAAAGGTGTCAAAAGGAGATTAACATTTATCAGCTGACAGGAAATTGAATCGAATTGTAAAATTAGACTCTCTCTCTAGAAAACGAAATAAAAGTGAATTGGGGTAAAGGAACATGCATACCCCACGTACGAAGAAAGGAAAAACTAGGAATGGCATTGTTTAGGCTGGGAGGTTGGAGAACAGAAAATGACAGACAATTTTGGAGGGAAATTCTTCCTGTATGAAGACTGAGCACTTATTTTTGTGGAATGTGCAGAGGGATGCCCAACGAACAATTAAACTAAAAGAAAAAGTTTAAGTTCTACTAGAAGGAGATTAAAATGTAGGAAATCACTGACTGTGTAAACAAAACATGAATAATTTCCCAACTAAAGCGCACTAAGCAATTCTGTCTCTACTTTTACTTTCTCTAGCCCGTATGTACAATGTGCATAATGGATAAAAAAAGGTATATTGCATTACACCCAAAATTGTATTTAGAGATTCATCAGAAATAGGTACATGTTTTGAGACCCCTTGAAAACATGCGCGTGTGTGTCTGTGGCCAGTGTATTGCAGATTTAATATTTGGTTCAACTATTTTCGTAGCAACTGGATTTAATGGACTTTATGAAATTAATATAACTAAAAATAATTAAGTAAGACTTTAAATTATTAACTTGATACCTCGCTCTAATACGAAAAGGCGGTTAATTAGCAAACCCGATATTTATATTCAATATCTTCCAAGAATTCTACACGAAGATTTGCATGAAATTTCCCCCACCCAAACTAACCTCTACATGCAATATTTTCGAAATATTTTATTTTTTCAAAAATTAAATTTTAATTAAATATCATATGTTTAAGATGTTTTTATGATAAACGAAATGTATATCTTGAATTTTCTGAGAATAGTCTCTGTACACCTCTTTATTCTGGATAACTTTTGTAAAAATATTGTGTAACTGCCGCAAGAGATTCACAAATGCTTACTTGCTACAAAAAATGTAGCTCTCATTAAAACACTCAGTTTATGTTCCATTACATCTTTTTGTAGAGTTAACCGTTTTCGAGATATTCTGTGCTGCTGGTTTCAAGTTTAAGGTCTTAAACGGAAGACATCCTCATTTTTGTCACCCATTTGTTTACTCCTAGCAAGCAAAGAGAACCGAATTTAAATTGTTTCGCTTAACGTACGGCTCTTAAAAGATCTGACTATGATCTTAGCCTAGTGAATTCCTTTAATTCCCTTGTGCTTACAAAGAAGCAAGTAATAAGACCAATTCTGGCAATGTTTATCTTTATTTTTATTGTTTCATTTATTTAGCCCCGTTAACATTTAAGGTCATATCGTGGGCTAGGCACTTGAAACAACTCGTTGTCTGTAGGTTTTTTTTTTTATTTTCCTCAAACACATACATTCACTCTCACATACATACTTTCAGACTCTGTGGGGGATAGGGAATAATTCTGGCTAAAGAAAAATGTGTTGCCCCAGCCGGGAATTGAACCCGGGACCTCCAGATTTATCTCTGTATCAGATATTTTGAGTATAACGTAGATAAAATAATAATATTTTGTATACAAATGTTTATGGAACAGTTAGAGAAAGAAATGTGAATGAAGCTTAACTTCTTTCTTTTTTTCCTTTCGTCACCTTTAAATTCTATCCAAAATACGTATGCACGATCTTCGATCCATGTAGTAAGTGTTTGTGTAATAAGTTTATTAATTTTACATCGATAATGATACCTATCTATCTGCTTTTTAGAACTGCTGTCTGGATACATTTTTCTTCCGATGTGCAGCGTCGCAAAATCAGTGCAAGGCAGCATGTGGTTGAACTCCATTTCCGGATAATTAGCATCGCAGTATACATCCGTTCTAATCACAAATGGTATGAGCAAAGACAGCCATAAATCTACCTATCCTATGGTAAGCTAATTTACTGCTACTAATCTGCTCGTTTAAATCAATTGCTTCACAGTCCACTAATTTCAATGTTGTTGGCACATAATAGATTTTGGGAAAACTACTTGTGTCAGATTATCTGGTTCAGGATTTTGTAGTTTTGGGCTCATCTGGTGCAACATAATTAATTCTCTTATAATTGCCAACCAGTTGCTATTAAAATCTTAGCAATTCACATAGCATTTTAATACTGAATCATAATATACAAATCAATACACTCACAGTAGATGGAATCTCTGCCACTGAATCAGAATTGCGTGTCAATATGAGTTTAGAAAAGTACAAATCTTTGTTGTGTGTTTGTTTTGTATTACTTCGCATACAAGATACAGTAAGTACGGAAAGTATTGTATTCCACCCTAAAATTTAGATGTGGAAATGTTATTATTGTAAGTATGTCTCCTAAATCTAAAATAACGCATTATTAAAACATCTGATGTGTTACACTCACATTACTTCCTCAGCTGCTCTACAATGCCAATCGAGAAAAAAATTAGCAGAATTTTCATATTACTTAATTCCTTATAAGTAGAAGGAAACTAAAGGAATTCACTAGGCTAAAGTGATACTCAAATGTTTTAAACTATCGTTATGCGATTGTCAATGGAAATCGCTTCTTTGCTAGGCCAGGGGTAGAACAAAAGAAAAACGGACACCTGCTCACTGAGAAAAGTATAAGTAGTTAACAATGGAAACCAGTAGCAACAAATATCTCAGAAACAGTTACCTCCACAAGAAAAACGTAAAGGACATAAACTGTGTGTTTTGACGAGATCTATATTTTTTGTGTAGTAAGTTTTAGTCTATCTCTTACGGTTTACCAGGCACATAAAATTCAACAAAATACGTTCAGAATAAAGAGGTCTTTAGAGGCTATTCCCAGAAAATCCGAGATATACATTTTATTTTCCATATAAATATCTTTAATTTATAGTATTTTAAGCAAAATCGTTGCAACAATTTTTTTATAAAATCCAAATTTTCGAAATTTTATCCATGTAATGGGTAGTTTTTGATGGGGATTTTCTTGAAAATCTTCGTATCGCATCCTTGGAAGGTACCAAACCTAAATACCAAGTTTGGTAATTAACGGTCTTTACGTTTTTGAGTTATGCTAACCTCATGCACACACGGAAATATTTCTAAAATGCTTTTTTTTTATTCAGGGCATCTCAAAGCATGTATATCCAGTAAAATCTCGATATCAAATATTGGGTGTAATACAATACTTCTCTATCCCTCTACGTTGTACAGATGTGTCCTATTCAGATAACTTTCTATATTCTGCAACCAGCTACTCTTACAAGAACTTATTCTTCTATCTACTTCATGATAATAAAGATAAACAGTAGCAGAAATGCTCCTTCTAAGTAAACGGTAATAAGGAAATGCATTAGGCTAAAATATAAACATCTTAGGAATTCTATTTGTTCATATTCTTAGAGGTGTTGAGTGCATAGTGACTAGTGAAAGGTATTGTATTCCAGACAACAATTTTATATCAATATTTTACCGAAATATATGTTTTGAGGTCCCATGAGTCCAAAAAAGAAGCGTGTGTATCTGTGTGTCTTTCGGGGCAGCATATCTCAAAAACGAAAGTCGGTTAAAAAACAAACTTGGTATTAAAGTTTAGTATCTTTCAAGGATACAACACGAAGATTTTAAAGAAAATCTTAACATCCAAAACTACTCTTTACATAGATTTTTTTGGAAAATATTTTGATGTAAAATTACATGTATATTTTTAATTTTCTTGTAATAATCTCTGCTAACCTCTCTATTCTCGATGAGGTTTTACCTACAGAACTTTACATAATGGTTAAACCGTAAGATAAAAAAAACTTACCTTCTACACGAAAAATGTAGACCCCTTTAAAACACATAATATATGTCATATACATTTTTCTTGCAGTGTTTACCAAGATGTTCCTTGTTATTGGTTTCAATTTTAAACTATCACCTTATTTCCCTTCTGCTGACACAAGACAAACTCTGGTTAGGTTTATCTTGATTAGTATGTTGTAGATAAAATAATAATCTTTTTTTACTTTCTCTACACGTACTATGTACATAGTGTATAGAGAAGATATTGCATTCCGCCCAAAAATTCGATACTGGGGTTTCACCGGAAATAGACGTTTTAGGGTCTCTTGAACCCCCAAAAAAATATTTTCGGAAAAAAGCTCCGCATATGCTTGTCCGTGTGTCTGTAAACAAAACTCAAAGACGAAAAATCGGTAAAATACCAAACTTGGTATTTAAGTTTAGTATCTTACAGAGATGCGACAAATATTTGGAGAAAATTCCCCTCACTCCAAACTAGCTTTTACATGAAAAAAAAAATTGAATTTTGATTTTCTCAAAATGGCTATCTTGAGTTTTCCGAGAATACCTCTAAAGACCTCTTTATTTTGGATCAATTTTGCTGGATTTATTTAATTGGTAAACCATAACAGATGGACGAAAACTCACTACTTATATAATGTAGATCTCTTTAAAACATACAATTTATGTCTTATACGTTTTTTTCGTGGAGTTGGCCGTTTTCGAGATATTTCAAGTTATTAGATTCAGCTTTAAAATACTTTTCTCATACGGTTCTGTTCATACAAACATACAAAGGTACTTCAATCACATAGCAATCTACTTTTAAAAGATTTGACTATCTCTTTAACCTATGGTACTCCCTTATCTCCCTTCTACTTACAAGGAAGCAGGTAATAAGACCATTTCTGACATTTTTTTTTACTTTCTCTATACGTACATAGTGTATACAGGAAGTACTGTATTCCACCCAAAAATTTTATGTTGAGATTTTACCGGAAATATATGTTTTAGGACCCCCTGAATCCAAAAAAAAAAAACATTTTCAGTGAAAGGTCCGTGTGAACGTGTGTGCCTGTCTGTGTGTGTGTGTCTGTGGACAGCATAGCTCAAAAACGAAAATGTACTTGGTATTTAGATTTGGTATCTTCCAAGGAAGCGACACAAAGATTTTCAAGAAAATTCCACCACCCCAACTATTTTTTACATGGAAAATTTTTCGAAAATGTTTATTTTCTAAAAAATGTCTCTAACGATTTTGATTAAAATCCCGTATATTAAAGATATTTTCATACCAAATAAAATGTATATCTTGAATTTTCTGGGAATAGCCTCAGAAAAGTTCTTGTTTCTGGATGAATTTTGCTAAATTTTGCTTAACTGCTAAACGGTAAGAGATAGACAAAATCTTACTACACAGAAAATTTTCATCTTATCAAAACACACAATTTATATCCCTTACATTTTTGCTGTGGAGGTAACCGTTTCCGAGATATTCCTTGTTTTTGGTTTCAGTTGTAAGTACTTAAACTTTTCTCAGTCAGGAAGTGTCCGCTTTTCTTTTGTTCTACTCCTGGCCAAGCAAGGAAGCGATTTGCAATGTCAATCGAATAACGACAGCTTTTAAAAACATTGGCTATCGGTTTAGCCTAGTGTATTCCCTTGTTTTCTTTCTACACGTAAGGAACTAAGTAGTAAGAACATTCTGCTAATGATTATCTTGATTAGCAAGTTGTAGGAAGTAGAATAATCTTATGTAAGAAATTTGTAGAAGAGGTACAGAAAGTCATGTGAGTGTAACACATGATTTTTTCGATTAGTATTAAGTAAATAAAAGAATAAGCTTTTAAGAATACTTTATTGCAGAAATGTAGATAATGTCATGTGAATGGAACACATCAGATTTTTCTTGTAGATTTGACCGGATATTCCTTGTTATTGTTTCAATTTTGAACAACCTAACTATCCCCTTATTTCCCTTTTTCTCACAAAGAAGCAAGTAATAAGGTGTATCTCGATTAGCATTATGCAAGTAAAATAATATTTTTAAGAGTAGTTGCATATACAATAGCTAGAGAAAGTTATGCAAATGGAACACATCATATTTGTTTTTGTAAACTTTGCTTTGCTTGTTTCTGTCATATTTAGTTTTAAAATCAACATCTAAATTATGATACATCAGACTTTTTTATTTATATAGTATTAGATAGAAGAATAGATTTTCGTTGCAAAATTGAACGCCTTTGTACAATAGTGTGTGTAGTAGACGCAACGTTATCATGCACACCCTATGACAATAGCGTTCCGCAAGTTGATGAATTAAAATTAGGAGTGAGCGGGGTGTGGCGCACGGAAAATGGATTAATCTCCATATTAAAACCACCATGCGGTTCACAGACCCAAACTGTGATGCGGAGCCCCACTGGGAGCACAAACATTGCGGTGTACCATCACCAAGAGCTTTTCTGGAACACTGCCCTAAAACCATCAGGTTTTTTGTGGTCTATATCTTGTGCTCCAAGAGCAACGAACCGAAATCAACCGAAATGTGCTCATTAACCGGCGGTTAGTTTTTAACCGCTCGCATACCAAGCTCTTCGTGGTCTCCCTATCTCGTCCATAAACTTAGCAACACCTCCTCACCGCTATGTATCCCATGCTTTGGTTTCTATTGCGGTTGTCCGATGGTGTCAAGTTTTTGGACACTACCTGTGTACGAAAAACTTTAAGAAGATGTAAAACGGCTGAGGTAAACAATATATATTTTATTTTCTCTACACGTACTCTGTACATTATGAATAGAGAAGGTATTGCATTCCATCTAAAATTCGATACCTAGATTTCATTCTTTTTTTTTTAGTGTTTAACGCCCGCTTTAACTACTTACGGCACCGCAGGCGGTGACACTGACGATATATGAATGAAGAGGGAGCACCGGTGGAATGCATTGGCGGGGGAAACCAGAGAACCCGGAGAAAACCCGCCCCGGCGCCGCTTTGTCCACCACAAATCTCACAGGCGGTCGCTTGGGATCGAACCCGGACCGTCTAGGTGAGAGGCGAATGGTCTAACCACTCGGCCACGGCGCGGCCGAAATTTCATTCGAAATAGACGTTTTAGGTCCCCTGTATAAAACAAAACATTTTTAGAAAAAGTTCCGTGTGTGTCCGTATCTGTTAACACGATAACTCAAACAGGAAAAGTTGCTAAAGTACTAAATCTGGTATATAAGTTTAGTATTTTTCAAGAATGCAACACGAAGATTTTAAGGAAAATCCCCCTGCCTCAAGCTACCCTTCACTTGGAAAAATTATCGAAAATGGCACCATCGATTTGATTCAAATATCGTATATTAAAGATATTTACATGACAAATATAATGTATATCTTGAATTTTCTGAGAATAGCCTCTGAAGACCTCTTCATTCTGGATGACTTTTGTATAACTGGCAAACCGTAAGAGATATACAAAAACTTACTACACAAAACTGTAGATCTCTTTAAAACATACCATTTATGTTATATATATTTTTGTAGAGTTAACCGTTTTCGAGATATTCCAGATTATTGGTTTCAATTTTAGGCACAAACTTTTTTCAACCGGGAAGATATGTGTCTTCTCGTTTCTCGTTTGTTTATTCCTGGCAATCAAAGACATTAGAATTTCACGTGTTTCATATAGCGAGCGTCTTTTAAAAGACGATACTATAGCGTTAGGCTGTGTATCCAGTAATAGAACTAATTCTGCTTATGTTTTTCTTGATTAGCATAATGTGGATAAAAGATTAATGTTTTGATTAAAGGTTTGTTTGCCGAACAGCCAGAGGACATCATGTAAATGGAACACATTTGAACTTTTCCTTCTACTTACTAGGGACCAAGTAATAAGGACAATTTCTGCTAATGTTTATCTCGATTAGCATGGTATAGATAGAAGTATAATCTTTTTAAGACTAATTTGTTACAGAGATGTAGAGGAAGTCATGTGAATAGAACACATTAGATTTTTTTCTTTTATTTTTCTCTTTTGGCACTGAGTGAGTTCAGGAATTTAATGTCATGCTGGTATGTTGTCATGGTAGCGCACTGGTTAGAGCGACTGACTATAGAGATCCATGATTCAAATCCCAGCTGTAGCATTGAATTGTGTGAAAAATAAGTAAATGAACAATATAATTAATTAGCACTAAAGTAATATGTTTAATCTCATTCTTTGTTTCCTTAAGGATTGTTCAATGAACAATTGGCAATTGTATTACCCCCCTTGTAAGAGAAAAATGCTGTGTTGCATTCACATGACGTTCTTCTGCAAATTATTTCAAAAAAGTTTCCTTTAAAGGATAGCTCGGAGAGGGGGATGTTATTAAAAAAACTTCAAGTTACAGCTGTGGAAGACACGGAATTCAAATAACAAGTTTTCAATTATGATGTTAACTGACACACTGATAGGCAATGGTCAAACACATGGGCCTTTATCTAAAATTCTGTTTTGGATTTAGGGATCCTCAAAAGATGCACTTACCCAGTATACGTAGTAGAGAACCTAATAGTTATTGTTCCCATAATGATGGAAAGCATGGTTCAGAATATTAACATGAATATTAAGTTTAATTTTTTGGCTCTCTCTAGCTATTATTCCGAAGTTTTCTAATGGCAATCATCCAACAAAAGAGACATTAATAATAACAAATTTCCCGCATTAAAATTTCCGAAGTTGTGGACAACTTTCAACTAAGATTTACAGCTGGTCCCAGGAAATTCATTCTGTCATTATCTTAAATGGTAGTATGAAAAACAGGCTTCATACTTTGGTATTCTTCACAGTCTCTGGCTGAACCCATTGCTCAACTCTGAGCTTAAGAAAAAGACAAAGACAAATGAATGCAATATAGCTGCCGACATCTCAACAAAGTTTAGACACCGCAATTTTATCCTGTGCTTTACTTTACAACCAGAATAATTTCGTCTCCGAGAACCTGTTCATTCTCTAGGGACTTCGAACGAATCTAAGTAACATACTCTAGTTAATTATAAAATCAGTTTTCTTTATTAATATCATTTATATAATTTCCGATAATTTACTCCAAATAAACTCTCTAAACAAACCTTTTTAGTCGATAATCAACACTCTGCAAGTAGGAGGGGTTTTCCCCGTTAAAACATGTAAAATGCGTGTTATTTATGGACGTTCTTTAACTACCATGGTTCTCAGCGTCCCATTACAAATTGGGCGTGAAAGACCGCTTAATTTTGTTCAGAGGATTCACTATCAGACTTGAGGTTCTTTTACGTTCCATAAATCTAACACACGGGATCAACGTCTTTACTTTCCTTCCGAAGGAAACCACACTAAGGATTTTTACACCCGAAAAAATTCGTCGTCCTCCACCGTGTTTGAATCCGCGACCTTGGGTATATGAAGTTAGCATGGGAACCATTACACCATGGAGGGCGACTTTTCCCCGCTGGGAGACCTGACCCGGGGTGCACTCATCCTCTTGAGGACCCTGGGAGGGGGCCAATTGAGGAGCTGCTTGATGGAGTAGTAGTTCCAGGTCATGAGGACCGCATTAACCGGTGTGGCGCTGACCACGTCTCACTCTCGAATACTGCACCCTATCTATGACGTCTATTATGGACCGAGACGTGGGACGCAGCGGCCGGGCGGTAGACCCAGGTTCCTTGTGAACTGTCGTATCATGGAGTTTAATCAACATTATGATTCTACAGTCATACGACTTCCTCTGCATTCCAATCCTATAGGACAATTTGTAATTTGTAATTTGCTGAATTTGACGGAAGCGCTACAATTGGAGAATTCGTAAACTAGAAAACAAACGAGAAGTGCATGGCAAAGCATACCACAACAAACAAAATCATTTTGGAGTTTGTCATGGAAATTATTTTGCCATGGTTTTGTAATAAAATGCAATAGATGAATCGAAGTAGACTATAAACTACACTCTGCAGAGACATATAAGGCTGCATGTTTTAGCAACGTGGACGCGCTGATATTCACGTTAGACTTCAATAATCTTTGCTCTGTGGTCGTCTCCTTAGCGCGGTGGTAGCGCAGCTGCTTACCAAGCGGGAGACTGGGTTCGATCCCCAGTACCGGCTGGGAGGCCTGGACCGGGGTGCACTCAGCCTCGTGAGGTCCCTGGGGGGCCAATTGAGGAGCTACTTGATGGAGAAGTAGCGGCTCCAGGTCATGTGAACCGCATTAACCGGCCGGGCGGCCTCAAGGCGCTGATCACGTCTCACCCTCCAATTCTGCACCCTATCCATGACGTCTGTAATGGACCGAGGTGGGGGACGCAGCGGCCGGGCAGTAGACCAAGGTTCCCCGTGAACTGTCGTGCCATGGAGTTATGTTATTATTGATCGTTACTCTGTGTTGCTGTCATTTATTCACGTGGGTACTTATCCTTTTCAACGTTCTTAGTTCTAGGCTGAAATTTATCATGTAGTAAAATTAAATGAGAGAAAAAATGTTTGTATGTGTATGTGGGTTAATCCTAAAAGCAATAGTTTCACTTTTGATAATTCTTTCATCACTGACAATCCCAATAAGACGTAGAGTTTGAATGAATTTCCACGAAGTTTTTCAGGAAAATCCTCCACTCCTAACTTTCTTTTACATGGAACATTTTTCGAAATTGTAGATTTTCTCAAAAATTACTCTGATTAAAATTCGGTTCCTAATCGGCTTACCTTCTCCTTAATTGTAGGACTGACAAGTCAATGCCTAGGAAAGCCTACGGCATGAAACCACAGAATGCAGAACCTGTTACGAAAGGTCAGGCCCGTAGCCAGGCAGGAACATGAGGAAGTGGCTGATATAAAAAGTAAGCGAAATTGGCGATTGGAACGTGATTATGGAGCAATTGGTGGAATGAGTGGCGGAGGCGTCGCTGCGTCCACCGCGAATCCTACATGCGGACGCTTGGGATCAAACCCGGGCTGTCTAATTGGGAGGCGAGCGTTCTAACCACTCAAACACTCGCCGGAAGCTATTATTGCAACCATATACAACATGATTCACTCAAGAAGAACCTGCACAAAGACGAACTAAATCACCTTCAAGACTTCAAGACACAATTATAGGCATGCATCAAATGCCTGCAGTTGCTCAAAACAAAAACTTAAATTTCAACCTAAATCCATGCAGATGGTATATCAAACGAAAGGCACGTGTTCAAGCAAACGAATTTCCATACTTGGTAATTGAAATTCAAAGTGAGCAAACCAATTTAAATACTTCCATAGTAGACCCCATGAGAGCTTGGGTAGCAGCATAAGCTTTTTTAAAAACATCCGTTGCGGCCTATATGCGCTTTTTGCACGCAACTTTTCCCTAGGTCACCAACTTAGAATATTTCAATGAATTAAAATATCATACCTATATTTAATAAAGAATCATATCAAACGAAATGATGACCTCTTCATGTAATTTGTATGATTGTATACTAACTACGCGAAAGTATAGATCTCGTTAAAACACAATTAATGCCATGTACATTGTTTTTGTTTCCGAGGTGTTCCTTGCTTTGGTCTAAATTTTAGACTACGTAAAATTTTCTCAAACGAGATGCCATCTTTCGTTTCGTATCTGTTTTTGTTTTACTCCTGGTCGTGCAAAGACAACCGAGCTTAATTGTTTCATATAGTGAAGAACTTTTAAAAGATTTGAATATCGCTTTAGCCTAGTGTATTATCTCCCGTCTACTTAGAAGGATGCAAGTAGGAGATTCTGCTAATGTTCATCTAGATCATTGTGATGTAGAAGAAAGATTAATTTATTTGCAGAACAGATACAGAACCTAAATACCCTTAAGTAAAATTATTAATAGGCTGAGCTTCACTACAGAGTGGTACTCGGGAAATATATTGAAGCTGGCTGAAATATAAATTCGTCAGAAACAATTATATATTTATTCATATAAATTAACTATTCTTTTCGGTTTTACATGATTAACAGTACTTTGTTTCTCTAGCTTTTAAATAGTTGCTAAAAGTCAAATTTCCTCACGCAGAGATCTTGTAAGCTAAATACTTTCACGCACCTCTATATGTGATCATCGTCTCTTAGCTCTTTATAGAGAATACTACTTTAGCTTCCAACTTCACAGCCGCCTACCATACTCCACACGCTTGTGCAGAACACAATATTACTTCATTCAGAAATAAACAAGTACCCTTTAATACAAATCTAAAACTTACATGACTTTTCTCTATCTTTTTCTCAACACGCATTATTACTATGGCCTATTTTCCTATCTATTGATATTAAACGAAATACACATTTGCACAAATGGGATAATTACATGATTTTTTTAGGTAAGAGCAGACTAATAAAATATTGTAGGCTTAAGCAGAGTAAGGTCTTTTAAGAGCGAGACTTCAAAATGACTTTGAAATTCGGTTCGCTTTTCATGACCACGAGAAAATACATAAAAGTGAAAATTCATATAAAAAAAAGTACATGTTTGAAGACAAAAAATAATTTTAATTTCTATATTGTATGGACCTGTTCCTAAAACTGTTTTTCTTTTTTGTATTGACAAATACTTTAGCTACCTACCTCAGGCGGTAGAGAAGAAAATTAATTACTATAGACTGCAGGTGGGTTTCCGACTGTTTCTTTATATCTTTTATTATTTACTAATTATATGAATTTTCACAAATATTAAAACACTAAAAGTAAAAAAGCTAAAAGCAGCTTAACCAAACTTACTCGTATTAACATCTTAGTATTTAAAGTATGTATAAATTAACAAAAAATAATTTTAGCTTCATTTTTGCACAGCAAAATTCTCCATAATATTTTTTTTTTTCGTGAAAATGCAGAAATTTTATTTAACCCTAAATTCTGTGTTTATTCTGTAGGTTATGGGTTGTTTACCAGAGGTTTTGCTGAAACGCATGTTTTTCAATTCTGTCGTACGAAAGATGAAATAAAAGCAACAGAAATACAAACCTGGATGAATAGTATGGGCGTTTTCTATGATAGGACATCAATGTATGTCAGAAATAAGCTGTTGAAGTCGAATAGAAGACATATTTCAAAGTAACAACATCTATAGTCTCAAAGAAAGGTAAACAAAATATGAAAGGTAGAATAAAAATAGATTAAATGGAATGGAAAAATCAAATGTGCAAAACGAAAAGTTCAGTAACAGATAAGGAGATGAACGAAGGGAAAGATGATAAAAAATATGTTTGGGAAAGGTTACAGGGAAAAGCGAAAGAAGCAGAGAAATCTGATGTTCTCCATTCACATGACTTTCTCTACCTCTCTGCAACAAATTATTTTTAAAAGTTTTATCTTTTATCTAATGGATACTAATCGATATAAACGTTAGTAGAAATGCTTTCTTGTAAGCATTAAGGAAATAAGACAATACACTAGGGTAAATCGATATTAAATGCAGCCATGTGAATGAAATTCGTCTTTGTGCTTTGCCAGGAGTTCACAAATTTCCATATGTGAAAAGTTTTGTGTATTATAAAACTGAAACGAATAACAAGCAATACAACAAAAATGGTCAACTCTACGAAACAATGCAAATGGTATAAATTGTGTATTTTAACGAGATATACATTTTTTTTGTAGTAACTTTTTGTTTATCCACTTGCGGTTTACTAGTGATGCAAAATCCAGCGAAATTCATCCAGAATAAAGAGGTCTTCATTGGCTCTTCCCAGAAAATTTAAGATATAGATTTTATTTGCTTTCTAAATGTCTTTAATATGCGGTATTTTAATAAAAATCGTTACAGCCATTTTTGAGAAAATCAAAAATTTCAAAAAAAATTCCATGTAAAGGATAGTTTGGAGTGGAGGAATTTTACACAAACTCTTCGTATCGCATCCTTGGAAGATACTAAACTTATATACCAAGTTTGGTATTTTACCGACTTTTTCTAAAGTTATCGTGTTCACAAACACATGGACACACAAGGACATTTTTAAAAATGCTCCTTTTTTGGATACAGAGGAGCTTAAAAGTTTATTTTTGCTGAAATCTTGGTATTGAATTTTTGGGTGGAGTGCAATACCTTCTCTATACACTATGTGCATAGTACATGTAGAGAAAGTAAAAATACAGGAATGTTATTAAACACTAACATTTTATTTATATGTGTGGTTTATGAGGTGTTTACGAATGTTGGTACTAGCATTTTTGCTGGAATGCAGAAATTGGTAAATTCTGACGTACGAAAACACGAAACAAAGAAAGAGAAAAACGAAACTAGAGGAAAAGTATCAGTGGCTTCTATGATAAGGCGTCAATCTATGTCAGAAACAACCTCTTAAAATCGAATGTAAGACATTTTTCAAAGTAACGACATCTAGAATGTTAAAGAAAGAATCAAATATGAAGGATGGTATAAAGATAGATAAAATGGAATGGAAAAATGAAATTCGCAAAAAGAAAAGTTCAGTAAGGGATAAGGAGCTGAAAGAAGGGAAAGGAGATAAGAAATGTTTCTAGGAAACAAAAGAAGCAGAAAAATGGGAGATCGTATAGTAGCCAAAACCCTAAAGCTTTCACAAGAGAAGGAACCAAGAGCCAGCTGAGTGCAAATCGATAGGAAGCAATGAGTTGGTTTGGAAGTTGAGTGATCAGCACGGAGTTCTCACACGTCGGAGTAAGGCAGCTGTAATCTGTAATCGTACTTCATTCTGGCAGTTTCCGTGACTAATGCCAGAAACACGTCTAAGGTAAACGCTAAGCGGTAGTCATTAGACCGCTAGCGGTAGAGATTGCAGCACTTCACATTCCTACATCCCTCAGGCATACCCTGGAGGAGTTGGTAAAGCGGAACCTTTCTCCCAACGGCTCAAGCTTACACGAGAAGAACTTCCATTTATAAACTAAGCTATACAGTCTTTATACGTGCTTTAATGAACATTGCGTTCCGTGACTTATTTGTACAATGCGCGAACAAAGTCCATATACCCCTATATAAAATTCAAATTGAACGTGAAATAAAAGTACAAATTCTCAATATTTATGTAATTAAATGTTTCTCCTTACATCTTAGGATTCCAAAACATCAGTAATGTCCCCCCATTGTCTATGCACAGCCGAATACGCCGCCATGTTCTCGTGTTCATCTTACTCAACATCATTGGAGTCAATGTCTGGAAAACTACTCGCACCGCATTTTGCAGTTCACCAGCTGTGGCACACCGTTGCTTCCGTACCTTCTGTTTGATGTAACCCCATAGTGCATTAATCTGAATGTTACACTAATACTCCGTGGAGGTCATGTGAGTTCGTCCGATTTTTTTTTAGTGTTTAACGCCCGCTTTAATTGCTTTTGGCACCGCAGGCGCTGACATTGATTATACATGGATGATGATGGAGCACCGGTGGAATGCGATGGCGGGGGAAACCGGAGTACCCGGAGAAAACCCGCCCCAGCGCCCCTTTGTCCACCACAAATATCACATGCAGTCGCTTGGGATCGAACCCCGGCCGTCTAGGTGAGAGGCAAGTGGTCTAACCACTCGGCCACGGCGCGGCCCGATTGTCCGATCCTCTACCGATCCAACGATTTCCAAAGACTGCGTTCAGACGTCGTCGAACAGCCACTGCGAAGGGCCCCATCATGTTGAAACCAACACTGTTTAAGATTCCCACATTTTGCAGCTGTGGGAGAAGCCACTCATCTGGAGCTAAGTGTTGTGATTAACAGGACTATCTAAAAATATGGGCCAAACAGGTGAGTTTGTGCCATTCCGGCCCAGACATGTGGTGGTTGCGCTTGATTTCTTCGAAAAAGTTTGGATTTTCTTTTCCCCAGAAATAAACGTTGCGGTTACGGGAACTGCGATAAATCGCACATTCGTCTATGAACATGACTTTCGTTTTCTCAGACATTCTTTGGAATAGTTGCAGCATCCAACCAAAAGCATTAACACGTGTCTCTAAATCAGCATCTGATAATTCATTCACATTAAATGGACGCCAACACTTCCTTTTCAGATCCAATTTAATGTGTTTCCTCAAGGTTGATTTCGGTACCCCTAACTCTGCAGCACGTTTCCTTAAGGATTTAACTGGGGATTGTTGAACAGGTTTTTCCAAGTCTGCACAAAGTCCAAGTCTGGTGGATGGTCTTCCACTTCTAGTGGCGTCGCGAGCACTGCCCGTTAAAAATGTTTTCCTTTCCCACGCTAACAACGTCTTCTTTGTCGGTTCTGCTCTCAGAAACCGTGCAATGGAATCGTTCATGAGAATTTTCACTGACTTGTCATTAATTTGACGCTCTTGAATCCACACAGCGAACACTAAGCGTTCCTCAATTGTGTAATCCCTTGTACCAGCCATTCTTTCTCTTATGAATCAACTAATTTGATGTAAGAGTATTTTCTTGAAAACGTTCGTGTTGTATCTTTGGAAGATACTAAACTTAAATACAAAGTTTGGTATTTAATCGACTCTACGTCTTTGAGCTATAGTGTTTACAGACACACAAGGACTATTTCTGAAATGCTTTTTTCAAACTCAGGGGACCTGAAAACATATTTCCGGTGAAATTCCACCCATATTTTTGGGTAGAATACCATATTTTCACTATCCACTAGGTGCTTTGTACATAGGGTTAGAAAAAGTAATACGCCTGGCGCAATAATTTTGCTGAAAATTTGAACGTTTAACGGGGAGTCCGTTCTTACGACGATTTTAATTGGCGCTATTTTACTACAACGTACCACACAAATAAAAAAGGAAAACCTAACTCTACAATCCAACCCTGCATGCCTCAACCCCGCTCGACGCTCCATCAGAATAGGTTTGCTTGTGTAAGCAGTGTATTAATTTAGTCGATTTACTACGTGAATTATTTTGCCATTATAACTTCAGTATGTAGCGCAGAGACAAAATGAATCTTTGTATTACCCGGTGAGAGAGGTGGCTTATTGTACAACCAGAAAGTTTATGGATCATCAGTTTGCAACTAAGAACTTCATTTGTCGCTAGTTACCTATGCTCTATGTCCATTCCTTTGCGTTCGGTAACATGGCCAGTCCAATACGCTTTTAAGAGTCTAGCATATAGGTGGAAGACATTGGTAGAGTCAGCAAAAAGGCCCCGTCATACGACAATTATTTCCAGGCGTATTTTTAATGCCTTTGAGTGTACGAATTTATTAAAGTAAACTTGTTTCGTTTCCCTTTTTTTTTTTAACGCTTCATTTGTATAGCTACATTCAACGCTGGTCATATTGGGGGTTGAAACAACTCGTTGACTATAGGCCATCAGGATTATTTTCAAAGCACAATCTTTACTGGATTTGTAACTATATTAGGTTCTGAATTGCATAAAAAACTCGGTATGAACTCACCACAGTTCTATAACGATAACCTTAGAAAATTAAACAATTATTAACGTTCGTTTTAATTGCTTCTGTCTTCAAACTTGCACATTCACATTCATATATGTACATACACCCAGATTGTGCGCAGAAGCCTTGGAGAGCCGATAAGCGAAAGAAAGGTGTGGCGTCTCCCCACTACGCCAGGATTTAACAAAACTGTTGATCGGCATGTAAATTACAGCAGTGGCGGAGATAGACATTTTGAAAAGCAAGTAGCCGAGTACCAGAATGTCTTGTAGTCTCTCTCCTCAAAACTTCTATCTCGCACACAGTAGAATCATTACTGCTCTTCTCAACATAAACTTCCAGGTTTAATGGTAGACATAGAGATAAATTGATAGTATATTCATTATATTTTCTCATTCTTAATATACTTAAATTTTATAATCATACATGAAAATGTAGTTTTTCCATGCTGATTAAGAATGTAAGAATTAAAATATCATCTGATGTTATGACTCAGGTGGCACACTTGTTTAGAACACAATAAACATTGAGCATACTCACCATTGTGTAAGCAATCAATTTCCCACTCTATACGAAATTTGTATCTAGCATTCTTGTTTACTACCCTCGATGAAACGTCACTGTGGTTGTTGTTCGTCATGTATTGAGCAGGTGCAGGGCGTGGCAATGTTTGCGAACCGATGATTACAAGCATCCAAGTTCTGCTATGGGGAATAGTCAACCATTCTAGTAAAAGAAATGTATTCGCTGTTCATGGTTTACACCATCTGTATGCCCCAAAGCAGGAATCCATATGTTCCTGCTTTGGGGCATACAGGTGGTGTAACAGCGAGCTCGTGCATGAAGTCCCAGTTTGTACGTTTCCATTAATGTATAATCATAACACCAGAGGCAAAGAGTGCTTTCCAGAATTCTTCCCTTTTTACCGAGAGTTCTTCCATAACGCACCTGAAGTTTGTTGTGGCTGGCAATAGAAATGTTAGTTTTATTTCATTTATGTAAAGTTTTTCTCTGGTAAGGACATATATCAGCCGCGACGATGGGAATTTAGATACACGTTAGAAAAATGGCTTTGATTTTTCTCCAGATGTAAATACTTTTCATTTATGAGCTGTGACCATAAGTTTGCCATGCCATGCATGGTGATAGATGATGCTTTTGCGTTGAATAATATTACTGATCTTATTAGTGATAGCTTCCTCAGAGGTTTAATGCAGTTAGTGGATCTGCAAGCTGTTTTGGTTCTATATTTCTTTGCATCAAGGCTTTATCCTCCCTCACTCAATTGTACAATCATTCCAGATGATTGAACATGTGCTACTGCAGCTGCAGGTTTTAATCTATAGCTACTTCTTTATCGCCTATACTGAATGATATAATAACAGGTCTACTGCGCATTCTGTTACTTTCTCCCCAATCGGTTAGTCTTGTCAGCTGAGGTTGAGGTCATTACGTTACCATTTGTGAAGATATACATTTTCACTTTTACTGAGTGTAGTGCCCGTATGGCGTCCGCTGTGTTAGGAATGTATAAAAGAAGCTTAAGGGATCTCTCCTAAGAATTCCAATTTGTTAATTTATTGGTTCTGATCCAGATATTCCGTCATCTATTTCCAAGTAGTCTCACTTAAAATACCCATTATTAGGTAGCCTAAATAGCTTTGATAGCCAATTAGGTCCTGGTACTTACCATTGTATTGTCTACCAATTGTGTCAAAGGTTTTTGAAAAGTCTACGAAGTCGGGTGGTCCGATGTTTCAATATGTTTGAATCAGTTTCCTGATTCATACAACAGAACTAACCGGATCCAAAAACCAATATGATTCAATACCAACACCGAAAACTTTAACGATTTAACATAAGAATGGCTGGAGAAATGCCATGGTGCTAATACCTAGCGTAATGGTCTGGGGTATACAGTTCAACTGAAATATATCAATGGAAATTATGCTGTTGAAGACGTGAATTATATTAAAAGCAGGATAAATACGCCAATTTAGGCATTTTATTTTTAATATAGGTCACAAAAAAGGATGCAAACTTTAATATTTAAAGTCAGTTAAGCATTAAGCGTTAAACTTTAAATGGTTTACATTGCCCTTCATTTAAGCTAGTGTGAAGAGAATAAATTCTAGAATTGTAATCTACGTTCTAAAGTTCAAATCTTAATTAATATTGTATTATCTTGTGGTACTGCCGAAAATAATCTAATTCTAACACAATTGTTCTGCTCCGATAATACGATTATCATGAGTGCGTAATCTGGAGAAAAGTCTAAACAAAAGTGGTGAAATACCAAATGTACATTTAAGGTCGGCATGCTCCAAAACTGCAACAGAAAATGTTTCAAGAAAATCTCAACACCCTAAACTACTCTTTATGTCAAAGATTTTTCGAAAAGTTGATTTCCTCAAGAAAAGGCCTTATTCATTTTGGTTAAACACCATTTGTTTAAATATTATAATGAAAAATTAAATGTATATCTTGATTTATTTGTTCATTCTGCATAACTAGTAGATAGATAAATCTTACTAAAATTGTACATCTCATGAAATCCCACAATATAGATCAAATACATTTCTTTCTAATTTTGTTGGTATTAGCCATTTCCAAAACATTTCTTGCATAGCCTTAAACTTTCCAGTATATATATATATATATATATATATATAATTTTCTTAAATGGAAAGTCATTCATTTTATTACCTACTGTTGTTTTCCAATTAAGAATTCGACATCGAGGTTTCACTGGAAATTGCTAATATTGAGACATCCTGAATCCAAAGCAGACATTTAAAGGAGAAAAGCATGTGTGAATGTATGTAAATATGTATTTGTATGTCTGTGAGTCTGTGAACAGCATAAGTCAAAACAAGAGATTGGTTAAAAACAAAGCTCAGTACTCGTAATTAAGTTTTGTTTCTTCTATACATGTGACAGGAACATTTTCAATAAAATTCCTTACCCCAAACTACTCTTTACGTGGAAAAATTTTCGAAATATTCGATCTGGACAAAAATAAAGCTGGGAAGATCAAAGATTTTGATCAGAATTCAATATATTAACGATGTTTTCTTGGCAGTAAAGTGTATATTTTGAAATTTATTGATAAAATAGCCTGTAAGTTATGATTTTTATTTTATCTACACGAAAATTGTACATAGTACACAAAGAATTCAATATCGAAATTTTGCTGAAAATATATGTTTTGAAGTCCCAAGAGTCCAAAAAAGGAACTTTTAGAAAAAGGTCCGTGTGTATGTCTGTGGATAGAATATCTTAAAAACAAAAGAAGAGTTAAATATAAATCTTTGTAATCAAGTTTAGTATCTTCCGAAGATGTGACACGAAGAAAATATCCCCACCCCAAATTACCGCTTATATAGCAACTTTTCCCCCAAAATGGCTCTAAAAATTTTGATTATAATACCGTATATTAAAGATATTTACATCACAAATAAAATCTGGGTATAACTTCTGAAGACCCGTTCATTCTGGATGAATTTTCCTGAATTTTAATTTACTGACAAACCTAAGCAAATAGACATAAGTTTCTGTACAAAAATGTAGATCACAATCTACACAGAAAACACAATTTATGTCATATACATTTTTTTGTAGTACTAACCGTTTCCGAGATATTACTTGTTATTAGTTTCAATTTTTAATTACGTTTCTCATACAGCGTCACCCTTCGTTTCGTCTCTCTTTTGTTTTATTGGCAATACAAAGGGAACCGACTTCCAATTGTTCACATATCGACCAGCTTTTAAAAGATTGGACCATTGCCGCAGCCTAGTGTATTTCTAATTTCCCTTCTGCTTAGAAAGAAACAAGAGTAGTTCTACTAACTTTACCTCGATTAGCATGATGTAGTTAAAAGAATAATTTTTTGTGAGAATAGTTTGTGTATAACAGGTAGTGAAAGTCATGTGAATAGAACACATTATATTTTTTTATAATGTATATATGGCAAAACTAACGAAATGTACTCCAAAAATGGAGATAACTTTAAAATAACTTTTTGTAGCCAAGCCATTTCCAAGAAATTAGTCATTAATGATTCTAATTGTTTAATATTTATTCATTCTTTAAAAGCTCTTTCGATGTTCAGTTGTTTCTCGCGGTTGCATGGAAAGACTATGAAATTTTAAGGTCAGAATAAATAATGTCCGGTAGTTTAACATTTTACTTGCAAATCTCATTGCATTTAATTGGAAATGGGTACTGTAGCAAACGTGAATCTTTTCTAAAGTGAAGTATGTAGAAAAATATGCTATACACACTCTTCCCATGGGGTTTGTCGTGATGTTCCACGGTTTACCAATACGAATCTCCTTTTCCTACTTTCCTATCATTTGATTTCCATGTTTCAGTTGTGCTTTCAGCGTATTCGCAGAGTCGAGCAGATGGCGCAGTTGCTTGTATTATGAAAATATTCTGCCGGCTAAGGTTGCTATCTTGTAATTGCTCTCTAGAGGTGAGCTGGTGTTAAGTCTGCAAATGTTAGGACTTCTTGTAGGCCTATCTACCTGCGGAACTGGAATTTACTCCGGCTCCGCCACCTCAGTGGGTGTAGCCACAATCGATACATGATGCTGTCGGAGTGAGCAAGATTTTTTTTATCCTACATTCAACATGAAAAAGATAGACCTAGTTAAAGTAGACATGTAGTAGTAACTATTTACAAAATATTAGGCATGTTAAAATTTTCCTGGTCTTAAATATCCAACCCAACTTACATTACACCCTGTACGCGTATTTGGGAAATCTAACGTCGTGTTCGGTCGTCTCCTTAGCGCAGTGGCCGCGCGGCTGCTTACCAAGCGGGAGCCTGCGTTCGATTCCCGGTACTGGCGTGCGGAATTTTCCCCCGCTGGGAGATCTGGTCCGGGGAGCACTCAGTCTCGTGAGGTCCCTGGGGGGTGGGGGCAATTGAGGACGTACTTTATTGAGAAATAGCGGCTTCAGATCCAGAAGACCGCAATATCCGGCCGAGAGCGGCTTGAGGCGCTGATCACGTCTCACCCTCCAGCACTGCACCCTATTAATGACGCCTTCCGGCCCAGATGGGGGATGTAACAGCCGGGCGGTAGGAGTTAAGTTTAACATTGTGTTCTCTTAATCGGGTAGAATTTCTATTTAGCAATTTCACCACTCTAGGTACAAAACGACAGGTTTAAGTTAGTTGGCATTAGGTAGAAAATCACGAAATGCGGACATGATAATCATATATTTTGCCTAGTGATCTGCTCTTTCAAGGAATGGGAGTTTTTTACGCATAACTAAATATTACTTAGACTTATGACCTTACTTTAATTCCATAGGAAGCCTTGCTCAGTTTTTTTACACATCGGGAAAACCGTTCACCCACTCCCAGATTGAACCCGCATCCTTAGTAAACACCACACCACGGAAATCGATCAGTCTTTGCGTCTTAAAATATTAAGGAGTTGGACAAAAACTTACATAATTGACTCCTAAGTGCGGAGAACACTTAGAGCTAATACGCTGTCAGGAAAGCTTCAACTCTTCATTAAATATACGGTTAGATATTATATATTTATAAAATAATTTAAATTATTTGGTTATTCCTCGTATCAAATTTAGTAAACCTTTTCTAATCAATAATCTTCGTTTACACTGTGTATTGTACACTAAATCATTTTAACGTGGTTTCCCATTATTTTCTGCTTATTATAAAAAAATCTTATGTGTTACATTCACATGATTTTCTCTAGCTACTCTACAGACACATTTTTACAAGAGACTCTTCTTCTTTCTATACCATGCCAATCGAGATACATTAGCAGAATGTTCTTACTACTTAGCTCCTTTGAAGGCAGGAAACTAAAGGAACTCGTTATGCTATACCAAGAGTCAAATATTTAAAAAGTTGTCGTTATGCAATTGTCATTGCAAATCGCGTCTTTGCGTGGCCAGAAGTAGAACAAAGAAACATCGGACACTTCCTGTCTGAGAAAAGTATAAGTAATTTATATTTGAACCCAATACAAGGAGTATCTCGGAACCGGTTACCTCCAGAACAAAAACGCAAAGATGTGTTTCAGTTGTGTGTTTTGACGAGATATACATTTTTTGTGTAGTAACTTTTTGTCTATCTCTTACGGTTTACCAGTTATGCAAAATTACACAAAATTCATCGAGAATAATCATGACTTCAGAGGCTGTTTCCAGAAAATTCAAGACATACATTTTATTTGGAATGGAACTATCTTTCATATACCGAATTTTAATCAAAATCGTTAGAGCCATTTTTGATAAAATTAAAATTTTCGAAATTTTTTACACGTAAAGGGTAGTTTGTGGTGGGAGGATTTTCTTCAAAATCTTTGTGTCGCATCCTTGGATGATACCCAACCCAAATAGCAAGTTTGGTATTTAACGGTCTTTTAGTTTTTGAGCTATGCTGTTCACAGACAGACATACACCCGGACCTTTTTCTAAAACTATTTTTACGGACTCAGGAGACCCCAAAACATATATTTTCAGTAAAATCTTGTCATGGAATTTTTGGGTGGAATGCAATACCTTCTCTATCCACCATATACATTGTACCTGCCGGCTAGAGAAAGTAAAAATGAAAATGTATAATACATTACTGGAAGAAATATGCTGTGGCTAGCAGAGCGGATACAAATAATAAACTTTTACGTGAAAAGTCCTCGAAATGCTTACGAAATAATAATATAAAAGGAAAGTTCTGTGATTGTTAGATTCTCAGATTTTTTTTCCTGCAGAAAAAGCAATCAATTCGTATTATTCTTCTAATCTCGGAAGTTTCTCTTCGCACTCAACTTCACTTTGTCCTCATTTCCACAAAGAGGGGCCATAGCTGTTCTTAATTCGCTGCTATTTATCTGCTCAACCGCACTTTTACACTCTTTATTTTCCCTTCGAGTTTCCCCTCCTCGCTTTATGCTCCCTGTTCTGCGTTCCATACAATTTCTTAACTGTCGTAGGTGCTTTGGTAAACTGTTTCTTCTCTTTAAAAACGAAAGCCACGGAAGTTTCAGCAGGAAGTGGGCTTATATGGATCACTATTATATACACAGAGTTTCAGTAAACAAAAGAAGCACCCTAGGCTTACATTGTGTTTATACTCTATAGAGCTCGAGAGAATGGCTTATGCTATTCGAAGAGGCGGTAACGTGTATGGAAAATCTATACATGTAACAAAGCTGTAAAAATGTTTATGGTAACTTTCGATTTTCGATAAATAACTCATGTTAACCGAAGTCTAAGAGTTATTTACTATAGTATTAGAACTAGAGATTTTATTTTTTACAAAGGCATTACTAGCAAACAAATCTGATGTATTACACCCACATGACTTCCTCTAGGTGTTCTACTTCTGCTTAAAATATTATTTTTCTTTCCACGCCATGCTGTTCGAGATAAGCATTAACAAAGTGTTTATATTACTTAGTTCCTTATACAGAGGGGTACAAAAAGTGCATACACTGTTTAACAGGCCATAACTTGGAAACTAATGGGCGGAAACTTCTCATTTTTGGTAGTGTAATAGTTTGTAGTTTGCGGCCATCGCCACATAAGCGGTGTCTGATGACAGTCGCGAGATACGTAGACATTCTTTTGTTGTTAATAGTATCTGGCCTTTGATGCGTTGTTATATTGTGCAGTTATTTAATTCAGCCACACTGGAAGATTCTTACAACGTACTTCAATCGAAATAAACTCAATTTGGTGCCAGCGACTGGTTGCCTTCTCCTTTCCTAAGATACTGTTTTTCCCGCTTTTTCTACCGACCTCGTGGAAGATTCTCGAAATTATCTATATTCGAGATACTTTCACTGTGTTGCGCTGCATGTGCAGCGGTCGTGCGGCAGCGCAAACTTTCTAAAAATATTTTTAAAAGAAAGATAATCTTTACATTCTTTACTCCAACTTGAAAAGCATTACAGGAACATTTAATCATAAAAGCCATAATAAGATAGCATAAAATATTATACGCTCTCTACTCTATGCAATTACCTGAGATACAAATCCACAATGAATTTAGGGAGAAATATTCCTGAAACTGCAGAGACACACTGACAGAATTTTATAATTTATCAACATAAGTTCTTTTAACAAGCAGCCATTAAAGATATAACTCATTTTACTGTTCATGCATTTTGCTTAGAATAAGCTTTACAGTTGTTACATTTGTAAGTTACAGGCCTGGAATTACCAATTTGAAAATTAAATCTTGCGATCAAAGAAACGCCTGATTGGCCCTTCTAGCAAAGTGTTTTTTTCAAAATAATAATAACTTAGGTTCAATGAAACCACAATTTTACCCAAGCCAACAAAGAAAGCCCTCTTGCTTACCCTTGGCAGCTACACAATGAAACCTCACTGTGCTCTTAAAGACGATCTTTTCCTCGACGAATTTCCAGACAGACTGAAAGAATTTTACCCTCGGGGTTTGGCCGAAGAGCGAATGAATGTCGTCGCATACTTCAGTATGATGATTTGGGGGAAGATTTTGTTTTTTCCATAAAAACGTCATTGGAGATAACCATATCTGGCACATCACTTGTGAAATAAATAGTTCAGCATAAAGAACCCTCATCTTCAATTAGTTTATTTTTATATGGGATTAAATATATTTTAAAGGTTTGTGTAAGTTATTTAAAGTTAAAAGTTGCATTGCCATTTCAAGATATAAGTTAAGTCATTAAGCCACTCTCTTTGCAATAGTTATTTTGATAGCTTCATTACTGAATCGGTGCCAAATTTGGGAACAGATGTTTTCCTGACATGAGCATATGGGCAGTGTAGATTGATTTTTACAGACATCGGTTGCCAAATGAAACAAATCAAAGAGAGATCCCATACAGAACTCAGAAAGTGGATGGAGAACGCATCATCTCATTTCGATCTTGTTATAGCCGACGCATGTCCCTTTTTTACTTCCTATGCATATAATAGGTGGAGGAGGAATTCTATTCCACCCACAAATCGAAGTCCAGATTTCACCAAAAATATTACTTTTGAGCTCGTTTGAATCCAGATAAGCATTTTTAGATAAAGGTCCGTGTGTGTGTGACTTTGGACAGCATAACTCAAAAACGAAATGTCCGTTAAATACCAACTTATGTACCTATTTATGCACCACAAAGATTTTTAAGAAAATCTCCTACCATAAACTTCTCTTTACATGGAAACATTTTCGACAAATTTTATTTTCTCATAAACGGATCTGGCGATTTTAATTAAAATGCCGTATATTAAAGATATTTACATGATAAGTAAAATATATATCTTCAATCACCAGAAAATAGAAATTGAAGTCCTCTTCATTCTGGATTACTTTTGCGTGACTGCCGTAGAGATGATATTTGGCGCACAACCTATGGTATTTAATTTATGTTATACCCGGCAGAAGGGAACTTGTTACATTTCTTCTAATATATGCTTCATAGAGACATCACAAACAAAAATGTGTAATGGCATTTTGTTTTTGATCAGCCAATTTAGAGAATATAAATGTTTTTTGTTCCAAAATGGATGCGTAATTCCACAAGAATGTACGAACATAATAGTTTGTTACTTGAAAGATGCGTAGAGTAACGTATTTCTGATATTAGCTTTGGTATGAATTATGGGAAACCACACGGAATTTCGAAATAATTAATCACTTAAAATAACTAAAGGATTATTCCGAGAAGTTTTCAGTCGTGAACTAATTCGGCAACCTTTCGTTGAATTTTGTCAGCTTTCTGAACCGACTTCTGGATGTAAACACGTCGGTCGCTTGCAAACTCGACGCAGGGTGGTGTAATGTATTGGGAGATAACGAGTGCAACTGGTATTCTGATTAGCCTACACTCGCACAGTTAAAACGGAAGGAATTCCTTCAACGTCTTAGTGAAGCGTGTGCAGGTGACACGCAACTTGCAGCGTTGCCAGCTTTGTTTTTGACAACGCTAACATATCTCGAAGGAAATTGTCAGTAGCAAAAACGTAAGATACAAAATGTGTTCCAAATACCTATTTCTATCATTGGTTTAAATTAATGTGAAAACTTACCTTCCACCCAGTATAAGCTGAATTGATATTTACGAATAAAAGGGGGTAGACGTACAGTTCAACTAGTATGTTGTTGAATTTACCCTATCTCTTACTTGACAGACAAAAACTAGAAACAATAGTGGAATACTCAAACAGTCTACCGCAGCAGAGCTTTATCGACGTTTTAACAGCGTTTCAGCTATTGCAGTTAATTTCATGATAGATGTATTCAGCTTCTAATAACAATTCATATTTAATTCAAAAGCGTATTTATTTTATCCTGTCTGTTTACAGTCAGGTTCATATCTATATATAGCAAACTTTCAAAGTCATTAACGTCTATTTGGATATATGTGGTGCTTGTGATCGTTGGGTGAAAAGTGATATTTTACAACAAAAAGCCGCAAATTTAATTAGACTTAAATATCTTAAACATCAATTATTTAATTTCGTTAAATCGTTTCCGTATCACTTTGAAAACTAATTTTTCAAAATAAAGTAAAAGCCCACAGTCTGTTTCAGTAGAAAGGAGTTCCTAAGGGCCTTTAGAATCTATATTTGAAATAAACAAACCGGAATTTGCCTTTTCAACATGCTGTTTTTGAGGTAATTCATTTATGGAGCGGTTTAAATAATATGTTCAATATACATGACATAGAATCTGCTAAAAAGGAAATGCCATAGCCGAGATTTAAACATGCATCTCTACGCTCCATGCTAATTACAAAATACCTTTATTTACTGTTATAATAATCAGCGACTCTGTAGTTATAGCTACAAGGCAACAAAATCTATCCTTTATATTCTAACAAAACACGATATGAGAACATAAAATAGAGATTGAATAAAACGAAAATACACTTTAATGGTGATCATCTTTATTTTATTTTTTAATAATATGCATTAAAACAGATTGTCTCTTAAAAAGTGCCTTTTTCAGACTGGCTGGCATAATTCATATCATTAATCAAAAGGGTTGATCTCACCATGGAATATTCACTCGTAATATTCGTAGCGTTCACTTTTTCGACTTAATATTTAACAAGTGAAGAATAAGCGAATATATAATATACGTTTACGTCTGCTTCAGTCCTGGAAGTTCGTATAGATAGACAAATAAGCTTTCCTTGACTATTATGGAAATACATTAATACATTTTAGACCACTTGCCTCCTATCTAGGTGGCCCGGGTTCGATCCCAAGCACATGTAGGATTCGTGGTGCACGAAGTGGCGTCTGGGCGGGTTTTCTCCGGGTCCTCCGGTTTCCCCTGACACTCATTCCACCTATTGCTCCATCATCACCTTTTCAGTCATCAGTTTTGCTTAAATTTTATATCATCCACTTCATGTTCAAGCCTAGATACGACTGATCCCTCGTAATAGGTTGTCCATTCTATTGTTTTGTGCCGTTGGCTTCCCGACAGGCTTCTGACCCCTAGGCATTGGCTTGTAAGTCCTAGGGGGATGCCAGTCCTACAAATACGGGGAGGATTATCCGATTATAAACATTTATATATGCATCTTGGACTACTTTTAAAATGTTCCTGATGAACCATGAAAATCACCTCCTTCGCTCACTTTAACTTTAAATTCACATATGGAATTTGCATTCTAAATTGCAGTTTATAGCAACAATGTTTATTTATTGTCTGTTTTTTCCAAATCCCACATTACTTTTTCTATAATCATATCGTTTCCGTAATAAATAAATTTCATTAAATACACTACAAATAGGTACAACAAATACCACAATACGCTGAACGTAAATGAAATATTACAGACAACACGTTACAAAACTAGATTTAGTAAATCGCTGCTTTTAGAACACTACTTTCGGTTACTAAACCTCTGCTTAGTCCTCTAAGTAACTACCTTTATCATCAATAGTAACTCTGAAGTGAGAATTAGAATTAGGTCAACATATGAACGGGATTCCCAGATATTACTACAGAAGTCTTTCACGCCTTACGTGACCCCGGGAAGTACGAGGGAAGAGACCCGAAGGGCGACAGATCCGGATAACGAGGGCACAGCTTCGATGGGATTCCTAACGGTTTCAAAAAGAACGCCTCCAATGCTGACTGATTCGTCTCAAAAACCCCGAGCTTCCGGTGATTCCCGAAGGGGTCCGAGTCCAAATGCCCCGAAAGCGGGTCTTGATCAAGCGGTACCAAAAACGTCAGGATCAAACCCTTTGCAGTGCACGACCCCTATCCTTCCACAATCCGCCAAAAATCTGCTCCATCGACCTTGAAACTAATGACATGAAATTATGGAATCGGAAAATTGGATGTAATGAATATTCACAACATTCGTCCAATTATCCGGAGAAACTCACAAAAAACACATATAGTAGGAAGGGCGACCACGGGAAGCGAACCCACGATCTTCCGAATGCAAGTCACACGTAGGCGCGGTGCTTCCTCGACACTTCTCTGAAGTGAGACACTTAATAGTCTGCCTGGAAGAAGCTCGAATCGGTTGATGAGTTCAATATCCAACCGGCACGTTATCTTGATTAAAACAAAGCACGGATAGCCGAAGAGTGGTGTTCAAATCCTGACTATGCAACTGCACTTTTTAGTTGAGTTTACCTTCATAACGTTTGAAATACTGAAGTTGTGGTATAATGAACTAGAACGTTGTATTTTATGCGGGGCGAAAACAGCATTGCTCAATGGTTAACAGAATGTAAAGGCAATTTAATGACGTAAGAAATTGGAGGACTGAAATTTGAGAATATGCCAGGAGAGATAATAGCAATAAAAATGTAGGAAAATATTGGGGAAAGAAAAGTGAATAAGAAAGAAACAGGGGGAGAACAGAAGTGAAAACACGGAGATTGGGATGGAATAGGTAGCACAAACCAAAGCTACTACACTCGCTAACAGCCAGGGAAATAGACGGATGTAGTGCGTAAGTGGTACTGAAATGTAATTGTATTATATTTTAAGTAACAGGGTATGATTTTGTAAGCAATTGTAAACGTAATATAAGTG
Source organism: Hymenopus coronatus (assembly GCA_030762935.1). Taxonomy (NCBI): domain Eukaryota; kingdom Metazoa; phylum Arthropoda; class Insecta; order Mantodea; family Hymenopodidae; genus Hymenopus; species Hymenopus coronatus. The sequence continues at coordinate 53,467,516 of CM060887.1, read as the reverse complement.
CAATAAATGTTAAATGATATACACAATTTCAACAAGTATGTGTGATTAATTGCCTAAAGGTTGAAAGTACTTATTGAAGTCTTCACAAAACCTGTCTCTTTTTGCAGCGATGTTGTGGTATGAGGACTCGTTTACCTCAAACTCCTATACATAATAGGTCACTCCGTGGTGTAATGGTTATCCTACTAACTTTATATATCCAAGGTCTTGGGTTCAAACCCGGCGGACGACGATGGATTTTTTCGGGTGTAAGAATCCTTAGCATGGCTTTCTTTGGAAGGGAAGTAAAGCCCTTGGTCCCGTGTCGTAGATTTATGGCACGTAAATGAACCTAAAGCCTGATAGAGAGGCCATCGAGCAAAATTAAGTGGTCTTTCATGCCCAATTTAGAATGGAACGCTGATAACCACAGCAGTTAAAGAGCGTCCATAAATAACACGCCATTTATTTATTTTTCACCGTACACACAGCACTAGCCAAGTTGTTTTATATCTACATACGCACAAAGCAACACTATATATTCTCCACAAAATCAAATGATCTCCAAAATGACAACGATATTTTATGGGGATACATTTGTGAAATTTAACCAAAAATTGATAAAAATTAAAACATTAATTATACCCAAATAAAACTATTGGAATTCTAACCTTCAAAATATATATATAGTTTTCTCCATTTTAACGACCAATTAACCGAAACTATGAATGGATAAGCGCGTGCTTATCAATTGACACTCCAAACTTCAAACATTATTTTCTTACAAACTTTATTCCAATACTGAAAATGTTCCACACGAAGCACTTTTACTTTCTCCACACGAACTATGCACAAAGTGTACTGAGAAGTTATTTATTGTACTGCTCCCAAAAATTCAATACCGAGATTTTATCGGAAATACAGGTTTTGGGACTCTCTGAATCCAAAAAAGGCATTTTTAGAAAAATGTCCGCGTGTGTGTTTTTTTTTTTAAGCTTAACGTCCTTTAACCTGATTGATTATATGAGACGATGATTGCTAGTAATGAAATGGTGCTCAAATGGTCTCCATTCGTCTTCTCAGGATAAAGGAAAACCCCGGAAAAACCTCATGTGGGTAACTCACCCTAAGTGGGTTTTACGTGTGTGTAACTATGAGCAGTATAGCTCAGAAACAAAAAGGCAGTTAAATTCCAAAAGTTTATATTTAAGTTCAGTAACTTCGTTCATCTTCATGGATGAGACAAGAAGATTTAAAAACAGTCTTTCCATCCCTAACTACCATTTACATCGAAAAAACAATCGTAAATTTTGGTTTTCTCGAATATGGCTCACACGCTTTTTATTAAAATCTCTTATATTTAACATATTTACATAGCAAATAAAATGTATATCTTGGATTTTATGGGAATAGCCTCTGAAGACCTCTTTATTCTTGATGAATTTTTATAATTTTTGCATAACAGGTAAGCCGTAACACATAAACAAAAACGTGCTACACAAAAATATAGAGCACACAATTTATGTCGAGATATTCCTTGTTATTGGTTTCAGTTTTAAAATCCTCTAAACTTTTTTCATACGGAAACTTATCAATTCTTGGCCACAAAAAGAGAAATTAAAAAAGAAAGATATTTGACAGTAGAAAAGAATAATATCGGCATAGAAAAGCTTATACTTCTATATTGACAGAATGGACATTATATTGAGGATTGCTGTAAAATACTCTTAGTTTTTTACTTTCTCTACACGTACTATGTATATAGTGTATAGAGAAGGTATTGCTCTCCACCCAAAATTTTGATACCGAGATTTCACCGGAAATATACGCTTTAGGGTCACCTGTATAAAAAAAAGTATTTACAGAAAAAGGTTCGTGTGTGTGTCCGTGCGTCTGTGAACACGATAACTCAAAAACGAAAAGTCAGTAAAATACCGAACTTGGTATTTAAGTATAGTATCTTCCAGGTACGCACGAAGCTTTTCAGAAAAGTCTCCCCCACCGCAAGCTTCCTTTTGATTTTCTCAAAAATGGCAAAACGATTTTGATTAAAATTCCATATATAAAATATATATGTTGAATTTTCTGGGAATAGCCTTCTAAAGACCTCTTTATTCTGAATGAATTTTGCTGAATTTTGCGTATGGTAAACCGTAAGAGATAAACAAAACGTACTGCAGTAAAAATGTAGAGCTCCTTTAAACACACAATGCATGCCATATACCTACATTGTTTTCGTGGAGTTTTCAGTTTTTTGAGATATTTCTTGCTATTGGTTTCCGTTTTAAAATGCTTTAAACTCTTTTCATACAGTAACTTGTCAACGCTTGGCCACGCAAAGAATCAGTCCCAAAGCAACCACATTTTAAAACATTTGACTGTCGGTTTAGCCTAGATAGAAGATTAAGCTTACAAACAATAGTTTGTTACAGAGATGTAGAGAAAGCTATGTGTATGGAGCACATCAGAGTTTTTGCCTTGAACACTACTCTGGTAAAATAACTACTTTTAGCATAAACTGTCTAAAATTTATTTCGTTATTATTTATTTATAATGTAATTAACTTTATTTGCCATTAAGTACAGTGCAGGCAATAGACATTATCAAAATATGACACAAATATATATAAAATCATCCTCATATTTAAAAATTCCTCAAAAAAATAGAATGGATTGTCTGATAACCATTTGTATATCCTAGATTATTGTCTCTTATGTTTATTTTCTTAAATTAATTGATAATTTATTTATAATTTCGGCTTCATATAAATATAACCCTTTTGTGTTCCGCTCAACCTTGCAAATGGTATATCAACATCATTTCTCTTGTTCTCATGTTCTGACTTTTTAATACTTGACGATTTATTCAAGTGTATTAAAATATCTAAAATATACAAATCATGTACAGTTAAAATAGTTAAGTCTGTAAAAAGTGGTCTGCATGGCGTTTTTCATTACAATTTTTACTTTCTCTACACTTAATATTCCCTGTATAGAGAAAGTATTGCACTCCACCCAAAAATTCGATATCGAGATTTCACCGGAAATATATGTTTTAAGATCCCCTGTATCCAAGAAAAGCATTTTCAGAAAAAGGTCCGTGTGTCCATGTGTCCGAGTGCCTGTGAACACGATAACTCAAAAACGAAACGTCAGTAAAATACCAAATTTAGTATACAAGTTTAGTATCTTCCAGAGATGCAACACGAAGATTTTGAGAAAAAAAACCGTCCCAAACGACCTTGTACATGGCATTTTTTTCCAATTTTTTTATTTTCTCAAAATGTCGTATATTTAAAGACCTGACAAATAAAATGTATATTTTGAATTTTCTGGGAATAGCCTCTGAAGACTACTTTATCCTGGGTCAAATTTACGGAACTTTGCATAACTGCTAAAGCGTAAGAGATAGACAAAAACTTGCTACACGAAAGTGTTGAGCACGTTAAAACACACAGTTTATGTCATATACATATTTTCGTGGAGTTTATCGTTTTTGAGATATTCCTTATGTTTAGTTTCAACTTTAAAAAGTTTACACTTTTTTCACACAGGAATTTGTTGACTCCTGTCCATATAAACAAAGAAAGTTCAGGCATATAGCAGCCAGCTTTTGGCTATCACCTTACCCTATGGTACTCCCTTATTTCACTTCTACGTACAAGTAATAATGCTATTTCTGCTAATGTTTTCCCAATGAGCATGAAGTAAATAGAAGCATAAGCTTTCTAACAATAATTTGTTGCAGAGATGTAGAGAAAGCCATGTGAATGTAACACATTAGCTTTTTAATAATTCTTATGATCTTTTGTAATAGTAGAATATCTTTAGTTCTTTTATTTCCACCTCTTAAAATTAATCTGTTTCTTACAGATTTAAACAGAGAAGAGTAAGATATTTTAAACTATTGCAATTGTATGCTATTTATTAAATATCTAAAAAATATATTAGACAACTTGAGTTTCAATTTAGTACATGTTTCCATATTTAGCTGAGTTATGTTACTTTCTGGATGGTCCTCATAAAATACTCTTTTGGTAAGAGCCATTTATTCCTGTCGGTACCTCCTAAAGCAGTAATGGAGAAGGAAACAAAGGATTATTATCTGTTTGTTAAAGCGGATATAATTTTCTGTACATGTTATGTAAAGCGTAACGTGCCGTAATCGCATTGAATCAAAATGCAGATAGGGACTTTAAATGAAACCTTTACCCAATCAGTGATCTATATGAGGCCCTAGACACAAACAAGATTCCACCCTGGGACTCTCACATGTGCATCCAGTTAACCTATCAGTAACTATCGGCGCCTGGGGGATTGAGCAGTAATCATCTACCATGGTTACGTCAACACACGTGTACCGACATATTTGGCGACTATGCACGGACACGTGTTTGGGATGATATAGGTCAATTGTTGGGTTACCATCTCATGTTAAGGCCACCAGAGCGTAAGAGATTAAAATGCAATGCAATTCATTGCCAACCAACCCGATACCAAATCAATTTTATGGCCACTGCACAAAATTCCATCATCCAAGCCTCCCGAATTAGTGAATCGATGTCGCATACATTTAGAATGTCATATCGAGGCTTACCTTTGGCATCACTTTTTTGTTGTTAAGATTGGCAATCCTGAGATGCGAGTGTAGGGATGATATGGGGTTAGAAGTCTCTTCATAGCTGCATGCTTGAAGTATAACGCCTTACAGAAGTCACTTCTAAATTTAAATCAATATAAAAGCATATAGCTGTTGTGTCCCATTCTCATGACTTTCTCAACAAACTATTGCTACAAAATCTTTTTTTTTTCTTTTATGCACATCATATTAATGGAGATAAAGATTAACAGAAATTGTTTTATAATTTGTTTGTGTGTGTAGGAGTGTGTGTGAGCATGATAGGCCAAAAACCAAAACACCATTAAATACCGAACTTGGTATGGATGTGACACGGAGGTTTTCAAGAACATCCCCCCACCATCACCTAATCAGTACATGGAAAAAGTTTCGAAAATTTTTATTTTCTCAAAAATGACTAACGATTTTGATTATAATCTTTTATATTTACGATATTTACATGAAAAATAAAATGTATGTCTTAAATTTTTTTTGGAATAGCCTCTAATTACATATTTATTATGGATGAGTTTTGCGGAATTTTGCATAATTGGTAAACCGTAAGAGATAGACAAAAGCTTACATATCAAAAAATGTAGAGCTCGTTAAAACACACAATTTATGTTATATATAATGTTACTTGAGATAAACATTAACAGAAAATGATTTAAACATTTTGTGTGTGTATGTGTGTGTACGCATGTCTGTGAACACAATAACTCTAAAATTCAAATTCGGTTAAATGTCAAACTTGATATTTAAGATTAACATCCTCCCAGGATGGGACATGATTAGGAAATTCCACATATCCCAACTACGCGTTGCATGAATAATTTTCGAAAATTTTGACTTTCTCAAAAACTGCTCTAACAACTTTGATAAGAATCCGTATATCGAAGGTATTTTAATGACAAATAAAATGTATATTTTTGACTTCTCTGAATGACCTTTGCATAATTGGTAAGCCGTAAGAGATAACCAAAGGCTACCAATAAAGATGTAAAGTGGTTAAAGTTAATGATTTTCTAGGTATTGCTTGTAATAGGTTTCAATTTAAACTGAAACGGGCATATGTCATTATACAAACACCCATCACCTAAGCTCCCGAATTAGCGAATCCATGTCGTATACATTTAGAATGCCATATGAAGTTTGCCTTTAGTATCATTTTGTTGTTGTTAAGTTTGGCAATACCGAGAAGCGGGTGTTAGGATGATGTGGGGCTAGTTCCTACGTGAAAAAAATTGAAACTTGGGTTTCTTTGCAGCCCAGAAATAAAATAAAAGAGATATGACACGAAAGGCGATTTTGCGTTTGAGTAAAGCTTTAAGTAGTTTAAATTGAAACCAGTAACAAGGAATATGCCTTTCTTACTTAACTTGTCTTAAAACTGTTCTTCCAGAAGTTTATTTTTCTATCTATTGCTTATTAAAAGTAAATCTACTTTACACATTTACACGCCACGATGCGCGTGCTACCTTGACCATTCTTTTTATTTGATTTCCTCTTGGTCGCCAAGTCGAATGCCGGGGTGGTGTGTTTTACTATGATTATTGATCTAGGTGGTTCCGCGGTAACGTTTGTGATTCGCATTCTGGAGGTCATGGTCTCGATTCCTGGCAGGCCCTCCCTAACCCATTGGTATTTCAATGGCTTCTCCTGGTCGCCAAGCAAATACAAGTAATATACAGCCCCAAATTTCACAGTCCATCATATCCACTTCCACTGACCTGCTTATTACTATTTCAGGATTGGAAGACCATGCGACGGTGTTCGGTAAGTTGCGGCTGGATGGTGATTTGCTGACTGTAGAGGCTTACTCCTGGAATCTCTGAGATATCGCCCAATTGCTACCCGCCTCTGGATGACACTTTTGTGCCAGAATCTGGGAATCCTCGGATGTTCGGAACTTGTCCTATGGGTCAAAGAGCCCCAAAGAGCACGTGCGGTGCTAAGCTCCATTGTCTAGGAACCACTTCCTCCAGTACTTTGAATTTTTCCACGGTTGTCCTATCCCTATTTTTCTCATAATTTCACTTCCCATTCATACTTCAGGTGTGCTTTCAGATTCCGCATATTGTCGTTTCCGAGCTGATGACGCAGTTGTCGCATTATGAGAAAACGTAAGAGATTAGTTTCGTCTGCAAAGGTCACTTAGTCGCTATTTTGCGGTTGCTCTCTAAAAGTGCACGGGTGTTAGAACTGCAAATGTTAGTGATTTCTACGCGTCTCTGTTGGTCTGTCTGCCTGCGGACGTCGCTGCCCTAATCCCTTTCTAGTAGTGAGTGTTGTTAAAATAGATAAATCTGCAGTGTTCTTCTTCGTTCTAATATTCGACGTCCTACACATTTACCCAATGAGTTGGGTTAATTAAGTATAGTCAGAACTTTTCAAAGCCAGCGGCTATGTATTAGCTTTAGAATTTCGTTCTCTTTGCATAAACACAAGCGAAAGTGAATAGTGATTTAAAATTCAAATAAAAATTACAGGATTTTAGAAAATGGTTTACGACACTGTAATTTTATTTATAATGGTATTGTTTAACGAGATCTATATTTTTGTGTACAAAGAGTTTGAGTGTTATTAAAAATATTTCAGAATAAAGCAGACCTCTGTTAACAGAAAATTTAGAATTTAAATTTTGTACTTTAAATATCTTAAAAATAATAAGCCCGTACTGCTAAAGCCTTTAAGAGACTGCCACTACCAAGCTGACTACAGGCCTCCCGCCCAGTTAAGCACGGCAGATGTGGAAGGGTATCCAATCGATACGGGTAGTGGTGTGGCCACGTATCACGCGTCCAGGTCGAAAATTGGTTATCATAGCTGGGATCGCTGCCTATCTCTGCTTCTCACACTGTTCACAATGCTGAGTGAGCACCGGCCCTATACCCCGGACTTGAAACCCGACCTCGGGATTGGACACGGGCGTATTCCATGACCGAGAAATAGGTCACCACGCAATAGTCGACTGCGCCAGGGCGAGTATCTTTGCATGTGGTATTTTAATATGAATCCTTTAAAACGTCTCGCATCCTCCGTAAACGCAAGATTATAAATGCTGAAGTTGGTGTCTAACCCATATTTCGGTTTTGAATTTTGCTGGTCATTTTTTTAAACAACTTTTTTTTTTTTTTTTTTTTTTTTTTTTTTTTTTTTTTTTTTTTTTTTTGAGACTCAGGGAATTTGAAAACACACGTTAAAATTAACTTAACATCTCCTACTTGCATTAGAATAGCAGTAATGTTAGTAAAAGCATCGCTGTATAGGTACGCAGAGAATTTCAATTTTCATTTGATTACCAAGTTTTCCACATAACCACGTATAGAGAAGGTATTGAATTTCACCCAATTCAGTACCCTGAATCCAATAAAAGCATCTTTACTTTCTCTACCACGTATGATTACATTTTAGGTACACATGGTATAGATCCATTCAAAAACATTAAAAATACTGTAAATTGCGTCAACCTGAAAACAACTTTAGAAAATGGACCACGTGTGTGTCTATATGTGTGTGTGTGTCTGTGTGTGTGTGTGTGTGAGAGAGTGTGTGTGTGTGTGTAGCTGTCAATGAATACCATAGCTCAAAATCCTCTAAACACCAAAACTTGGTATTTAAAGAAGCTACTGGACGCGGCGTGGCCGAGTGGTTAGACCGCTCGTCTCTCACCTGCACGTCCTGGGTTCGATCCCAAGCGACCGCATGTGAGATGTGTGTTGGATGAAACAGCCAGGGGCGGGTTTTCTCAGGGTTATCCGGTTTCCCCCGCCATCACATTCCACCAGTACTCCATCTTCATTCTATCCATCATCAGTGTCCTCGCCTGCGCTGCCAGAAATAGTAAAAACGGGCGTTAAACACTATCAAGAAAAGTTTTTCCACACGTGATAAAATGTCAAAGAGTTCTGAAAAGGCTCTGTTTGGCCCACACACACACAACATGTAAATACAGATCATTTCATGACATTAGTATTAATTTAATTGTTTTTTCAGTCTAACTCTACCTATCCAACTTCTGTCCTACACACGACTTATAGCAAAAAAACGATTGAATTAACACCAATTTACCTAATAGTTGGTAAACTATTACGCCCAGGGCTTAAAGTTCTTACGGCATTATAAGTCGGCATTTAGGTATATCATCTCAAAAAGTTTTAGATCACCTTATGGTTTACCGGAAAACATATGAGTCAGTTGAAAAATTAAATGCCGTGCCGGTATGTTGCCATGGTAGCTCAATCATTAGAGCAATTGGATAGATACGGAGAGATAGGTGGTTGAAATCCCGGCTATGAAATTGAAGATTTCAGTCTAACCTCATCTATCCAATTTTGACATAATTAAGTCTTGACAGAACTTTTCACTCTTGAGAAGTCTTGTGAAATATTTCTCAATTTTTCTTCTAAATTCTAGATCGTGTACAACATGTTTTAATGGCTATCACAGAAAATTCAAAATACATCTGCATTTGGTTTCTTGTGTTAATATGTCAAACACAGGACATGTTAATAAAGTGACGAAAACATTTATCGTGGGCGTTTCTGTGGTATCTGCTCACATTCAAGAAGCCCTGAGTTCGAATCTCAGGGTGAGTTATTCTGATTACCCATACATTCTTGAGTTTATCTTTATCATGGAAAAAAGCGAAATCAAGAGATCTACGGTTTGTTTCAGCCAGACAAACAAACCAAACATTACATAAAGTAAACATAAAAATCAAAATGAAATCCCCATCTGATAATAGAAAATCAAGTAAAAAATTTCTTTTAATTAAAAGAATAAAAGATGAAAAATAAGCGCCAATCTTATCTCATAATAAATAGATTGTGCTTATTTAAAATGATTATCGGATAGATACTTACATGCCAAATAAAATGTATATCTTGAATTTTCTGGGAATAGTCCCTGAAGACTACTTTATTCTGGATGAATTTTACAGAATTTTGCATGAATGCTAAACCGTAAGAGATGGACAAAAACGTACCACACAAAAAATGTAAAGCACGTTAAAACACACAATTTATGTTATATGATTTTTTTCGTGGAGTTGATCGTTTTTGAGAGTTTCCTTTTTTATTGGTTTCAGCTTTAAAAAACATAATTTCCTCACACAGGAGTTTGTCAACTCGATATAAACATAGGAATTTCAGTCACATAGAAGTAACTTTTGATTAACACTTTAAGCTATGGTACTCCCTTATTTCGCTTCTACTTAAATGGAAGGAAGAAATAGGACTATTTCTGCTATTTTTTCTCGATTAGCATGAAGTAAGAAGCATAAGCTCTTTAATAATAATTTTTTGCACAGATGTAGAGAAAGTCATGTGTATGGAACACATCAGATTTTTTTTGTTTTTAAATTGTGCTGTTCACGGGCGTTTATTTCGTAAAATGGCTTATCTACGGGTTGAGGAAATCTTCATAAACATTTTGATCGGATAAAGGTTTAACACTCATACAAATCATACTATAGACGTTAAAAAATTAATCGTAAATTTTAAATAGTTTTTCAGATAATGGAATACGAATTTAGCAGATTTATCATTGGCAGAATAGGGTTTTTAATCTGCCCTTAATTTTGCAACTGTGTATGAAATACATAAATCCCAAAATATGTGGTTTCTGTGTATAATTAATGTACATAAAAATCGTCTAACGTTACAAGCGTTGCATACACATTCAAATCAATTAGTGAGTAATAGATTTATTTGAACGTATTATGGTGCTTTAGTGGAATTCTCTTTCAGTGCCAGTTGAGTGTCTGTGTTTGTATAGCGCATTTTTCGGGGTCAGAAAACCACGTATCTGTGGTCAGGATTTTTGTTGCTCTTTACCGATAAAGTTCTGCATGACCGGAGGTGGAGAACGTAAATGTGATGCCCTAGTGGCCAAACCACCCTTTACACGCTTTAACATGATCAGTTTATGTTACACTGTTGTTATGTTATATAGTGTTAAGAATTAGCTGCATATAATTTTATGAACAGAAAATAATGTTTATTATTTTCTCTTGCACGTATATACAATATACATAGTGGATGGAGAATGGACCTTAGTCACCCTGAATCCAAAACAGAAGTTTTAGAAACACGTTCGTATAGCTCAAAAACGAAATGTCGGTTAAATACAAAATTTGGTATATAAGTTCAGTATCTCTCAAGAATGCGACACGAAGACTTCCAAGAAAATCCCCCAAATCCAAGAACCTTTTATATTGATTAGTTTCTCTTGCTCGTATGTACAATGTAAAGTGGATGGAGAATATATTGTATACTACCAAAGATTTTGATATGGAAATTTCACCGGAAATACATGCTGGGCACCTTGAGTCCAAAACAGGAGTTTTAGAAACATATCAGTATGTGTAAGTGACTGTGGACAGCATAACACAAAAAACGAAAAGTCGCTTAAATACCAAATTTGTATATAAGTTCAGTATTTCTCAAGAATGCGACACGAAGATTTCCTAGAAAATCCCCCAAATCCAAGAACCTTTTATATGAGACATTTTTCGAAAACTTTGATTTCAAAAGTTACAATAATCAGCTTAAAGATCAGAGTTGTTTCTCAAAAATGGCTCCAATGATTTTTATTAAAACGCCAGATATTTTAATGACAATGGCAATGTATATCCTGAATTTTCTGGGAATAGTCTCTTAAGAGCTCTTCATTCTGGATGACTTTTGTAGAGCTTCTTCGTTCAACTGGTGCACTAACGATACATAATACTCCCCATATGCTGTTCCGGGTGCATCTAAAAAATACTGAGGTAGATATATGCAGATTTCACTACCTTTTTCGGAGCCTGTTCATGTTTAAATCCTGCTGTTTCGACAGTACTTTTGTCTCTGGAATGTAGCAGAATATCCATCTTTGTGCCACACCTATGTATCGCGCAAAAACTCGTCAGGATTGCGACGGAAAAGTGCCAAACCAGCTTCCGAGTCGATCACACGATTGCATTTATTCTCTGTACCTTGTGATATGTCTGTAGTCTTTCTTATTTCGCGTGCTTTGACTCGTCGATCACTCAAAACTATATCCTAGATTCTGTCAATTATTTCGGAAAGTCAGTATTACTGAGCATCCGGAACGATGTTCATCATTTATGGATATACAGTAACGTTTAAGTTCGTCTACCTAATTGTATGTAAATTGTTGCAAACGCAGGAGCTGATGTTCATGAACTTTAACTCGGCTTTTATCTTTTTCTGTGTTTTTCGATCTCTTTCGGTCTTTATTTTAAATAAAAGTGTTTAATCAACGCAGAACAATAAATAAGAACAAGAGTGTTGATATATCACCTACAGCAACTAAACTTGTCCTCTAGTAAGTGACGACGGTTACTAAATACAATTTTTTTGATGCCAGGAGAAATTTCTAGTATTCCTGTTTGATTAGAGTACAGAGGTATTCCTAATGTAAGCACAAGGTATAAAGGCTTGATTCAAGAAAGGTTCAAACTTTCTAAGTAACCTAATTTATATTCAGACAGCGTTAACGCTTAAAAGGGGGATAGATTAGTGTGATACTTTACTCGGTGATTATTTTCATTGTGTTGTATTCCTCCACTTTCAGAAATACATTAATTCTGTTCAAGAAGTATGTCATTTCCTTTTCTGCAGCCTTGCCAAAACTTCTTAAAACTGATCATGCGAAAGAGAACATAGGGAAGAGAAATTCCTTCAACTGATGTCCTGAGGGATAAAGGTCGGGAAGTGACGGGAAGGGAAATGGGAGAGAATTTATAACTGACTCGTGAACCGAAAGTACGATGAGGGATTGATGATGATTACTCTTGGATGACAAACTTTCCCTTCCTTTTCTTTCTGGCTTGCCTGCCAGGCACGGCTAATCCCCTCTCACTCTTACTTATATTTGTAACATTCATCCCTTCCTGAAATTCATTCACATGGAAAGAATCAAACATACTATTGTTTTAATGTAGTTTAGCTTTAAAGATAAAAAATACAGAGTATTTTACTAATTGCTTAAAATGTTTTGATTTTCTTAATCGTGCAGTTACTGAATTTTTGAATTTGCCATTCCAGCCAAAAATTATATTTATTATTTTTTTTTTGCTTTCTCTACACGTACTATGTACATAGTGCGTTGCAACCAAAATTTCGATACTCAAATTTCACCGGAAATACAGGTTTTGAGATCTCTGGATACCAAAAAATTAGAAAAATGTCTGTGTGTGCGATGTGTGTGTGTGTTTAGACAGCATAGCCCCAAAAGGAAAAGACCGTTAAATACCAAACTTGGTATTGAGATTTGTATCTTCCAAGGATGCGACACAAAGATTTTATAAAACAAATCCCCCAACCAGAAACTAGCCTTTACATGGAAAAAATTTCGAAAATTTTGATTTTCTTCAAAATAGCTCTAACGATTTTGATTAAAATCTCGTATATTAAAGCTATTTATATCCGAAATAAAACGTATATCTCGAATTTTCTGGGAATAGCCTCTGAAGACCTCTTTATTCTGGATGAATTTTGCCGAATTTTGCTTAGCTGCTAAACCGTAAGAGATAGAAAACACTCACTACACAAGAAATGTACATCACGACAAAACACACAATTTGTGTCCTTTACGTTTTTGTTGTGGAGGTAACCGTTTCCGAGATATTCGTTTTTATTGGTTTCAATTGAGAAGTACTTAAACTTTTCTCAGACAGGAAGTGTTCGTTTTTCTTTTAATCTACTCCTGGCCAAGCAAAGAAGTGATTTGCAATGACAATCGCATAACGATATCTTTTAAAACATTTGACAATCAATTTAGCAAAGCGAATTCCCTTATTCCCTTCTACTTATAAGGAACTAAGTAATAAGAACATTCTACTAATATTTATCTCTATTAGCATTGTGGATAAAGAAGAATAATTCTTTGTAAGGGGTTTGTAGAGCAGCCAGAGAAAGTCACGTGAGTGTAACACATCATATATTTCTTTTTTTTTTTTTTTTGCTTTCTGTACACATACTATGTACTTAGTGCATAGAGAAGGTATTGCGTTGCAACCAACATCATATTAAAAATATCATTAATAAACACATTAAAAAGTAACGGAGATAATATGAAACTCTATTTAACTCCCCTCTGCGCTATGTTTCACTCTGTGCGGATCAGTCTAGATAGTAAATTTAATTTCTTTATACATTGCCTTGAGTACTCTAATCATTTTTCCGGAAGTCCTTTACGTGCAAATTTAACCCACAGAGCACTACGTTCTTCACCATTTTAAAATCTACAAACACGGTGTATACATTATCTCCCTGGCGCTAATATGCACTTTGCAATGACAGCGACGTTAATAAATAAACAAAAAATTAATTTATAGTTTAACACCATCTAATTATGCCCTATTTTGCTTAATTATGACAAGAAAAAATACCTTTTTATACTTTTAGTGTCAAAATAGCAAACTTTTAACACTTAATTTTAACAAAAGTGTTAACCAAGGGTCTTCAATCAAATTTAATTTAAATAAATTGAAAAGTATCACCCAGAGAAAAAAAAAATAGGTACATTTATGGAGTCAACTAAATTTGCTCTCTTTAAATGGAGTCTGATTCTTCTCCTGAAAACCCACATTATCATCTTTATATCTACACAAGTTTTATTTTCTCTACTTACTACACAGTGCATAGGTTGAGAATGTATTTTATTCCACCCAAAATTCAAATATTGATATTTGATTAGAAATACACATTTTAAGGTGTCCTGTATATAAAAAGAGCATTTTAGTAACAAGATCCGTGTGTGTGACCTGTGTCCGAATGTCAGTGGACACGAAAACTAAAAACGAAAGGTCAGTAAAATATGAAACTTGAGGTTAAAGTTCAGCAGCTTCTAAGGGTCGATAGAAAAATGTTCAGGAAAATCCTCCACCCAAGCTACCCTTTACATGGAAAATGTTTTGAAAATTTTGATTTTATCAAATATGCTGTCTGCATATTTAAGATATTTACATGACAATAGAATTATTTATTGACTTTTATTTATTGACCTTTTCATTTTTTATGACCTCTGCATAACTGGTAAACCATAAGGGATAAACAAAAGCTTACTGAACTAAAAATGTAGATCTTCTTAAAACACATAATTTATGTAGTACAATTTTTGTGTTGAGTTAACCGTTTCCAAGATACTCCTTGTTATTGGTGTCAATTTTAAACTGCTTGAGCTTTTCCCATCTCTCTATTCATATCTCTGTAGTTTTACTCCTTTCCATGCAAAAAGTTTCGAATTTCAATTGTTTCACAAAGCGGTCGTCTTTTGTAAGATATTACTACCACTTTGTACTACTGCATTCACTTATATCCCTTCTGCTTATAAGAACTAAGTGATTAGACCATTTATGCTTATGTTTAATTTTTTTACCATGAAGTAAATGGAAGCAGAAGCTTTTGTGAGAATATTTGTTACTGAACCGGTAGAGAAAGGCATGTGAATGGAGCACACCAAGTTATCTAAACATATTCTGCAGACTCAAATGACTTCTAGGCGTTCATTTATAATTACTGAATGTTTTATGCAATTTCTCATCAAGCAGTAAGAAGAAGTACAATTCTTACACCTAGAATAAAAAAAATGTAATGTGTTCTATTCAAATGACTTTCTCTACAGCTATGTAACAAATTATTGGTAATAAGCTTATTCCTCTATCCACTTTAAGCTAATTGAGATAAACATTAGCAGAAACGGTCTTATTACTAGTACATTATGAGTAAAAAATACATAAGAGAATAGACTAGGCTAAACCGAAGTTTTAAAATGTGGTTGCTATGGGAATGAACTCCATTTCTTTTCGTGGCCAAGAGTTGAAGAGTTCATATATGAGAAGGTTTTAAGTATTTTAAAACTGAAACCAATAACAAGAATTAGTTCAATACGTTCAATATCAGGACATAAATGTATATGACATAAATTGTGTGCCTTAAGGAGATTTATATATTTTGTGTTTTAGTTTTTTTTTCTATCTCTTAGGCTTTACTAGTTACATCAAATTAAAAAAAAAATGATCCAGAGTAAAGAGGTCTTCAGAGCCTATTCTCATAAAATGCAAGATATGCATTTTACTTTGTCTAGCCCCATATGTACAATGTACATAGGGATAGAGAAGGTATTTTAATGCACCCAAAAATTCGATACCGAGATTTCACCGGAAAAATATGTTTTGGGGTCCCCTGTGTCCGAAAAAAACATTTTTAAAAAAAGGTCCATGTGTGTGTGTGTGTCTGTCTGTGTGTGTATGTCTGTGGACAGCATAGCCCAAAAACGAAAAGACCGTTAAATTGGTATTTAGGTTTAGTATCTTCCAAGGATGCGACACGAAGATTTTTAAAAAAAAATTCCCCCACCAGAGACTACCCTTTACATGGAAAAATTTTCGAAAGTTTTTATTTTCTTAAAAATGGCTGTAACGATTTTGATTAAAAGCCCGTATATTAAAGCTACATGTGTCCGAAATAAAATATATATCTCGAATTTTTTGGGAATAGCCTCTGAACTCCTCTTTATTCTAGATGAATTTTGCCGAATTTTGCTTAACTGCTAAACCGTAAGAGGTAGAAAAAACTCACTACACAAAAAATGTACATCACGACAAAACACAATTTATGTCCATTACGTTTTTGTTGTGGAGGTAACCGTTTCCGAGCTATTCCTTGTTATTGGTTTCAATTCTCAAGTACTTAAACTTTTCTCAGACAGGAAGTGTCCGTTTTTCTTTTGTGCTACTCCTGGCCAAGCAAAGAAGTGATTTGCAATAACAATCGCAAAACGATAGCTTTTAAAACATTTGACAATCACTTTAGTATAGCGCATTCCCTCATTCCCTTCTACTTATAAGGAATAAGAACATTTTGCTAATGTTTATCTCGATTAGCATTGTGTACAAAGAAGAATAATCTTTTGTAAGAGGTTTGTAGAGCAGCTAGAGAAAGTTATGTGAGTGTAACACATCAGATTTTTTATTTTATATCTGAATATCTTAAACTTCAGAGATTTCAAATCAAATAGATTAATTTTTTGAGAACATCAAAACTTTGGAATTTTTTTACATATAAAGGATATTTGCGTGTGGAGGGAGGGGGATTTTCTTGAAAATCTTCGTATCGCATCCTTGGAAGATATTAAACTTAAATATAAAGTTTTGTATTTAACGGACTTTTAGTTTTTGAGCAATGCTGCCCACAGATACACACACATACACACACACAAACAGAAACGCACACATGAACATTTTTCTAAACATATCTTTTTTCGATTCAGGAAGTGCCAAAATATGTATTTCCGGTGAAATCTCAGTATTGAATTTTTGAATGCTATGCAATACTTTTGGGTAGGCTATTATATTCGTATGTGTAGAGAAGGTAAACATAGAATAAGATAGAAACCGCTTAATACATATGCAAAACGAAAGTTTAATTTAATATCATTTTTTTCCTTAAACAGAAGGTAAATATGTAGCAAGTTTGTGTACAACAATAATTGGGAATCGCAGGAATTGAAAACATCAAACTCCTAAACCACATTAAGTGAGACAATATGCTCTGTGGATCGGTTTGGTAAATCAAAAGTTTACATTCATTCCTCCCGTCTGCTTCCAATTGTTCATGGTTTCCTTCAGTTGGCAGTATATATCTACCTGGGCTAATTTTGAATATGATTTAAGAAAATTAATGCTCTATCTAAATGGATAAAATTAACTTTAATATCAAGATTTAATCAATAGGATTTTCCATTAATAGCCTTTATTCATTTAACTAATCTTTAAATGTAAAATTTTAATGCTGAATAAAAAAGACTCTGATTTGTTCCATTCACATGGCTTTCTCTATATAAGTAGACTTCTTATAAGTAGAAGGAAAATTAGGAATTACGCTGGACTAAACCGACAGTCGAATGTTTTAAAACGTGGTTGCTATGGTAATAAAGTCCGTTTCTTTGCGTGGCCAGAAGTTAACACGTTCCCAAATGAGAAAAGTTTAATTATTTTAAAACTGAAACCAATAACAAGAAATATCTGAAAAACGATCAACTCATTTTTGTGAAGTAAGTTTTTGTTTATCTCGTGCGGTTTACTAGTTATAAAAAATTCCAAAGAAAAAATCATCCAGAATAAAGAGGGCTTCAGAGGTTATTTACAGAAAATTTTTCATGAAAATATCTTAAACATATGAGATCCTTAATCAAAATCGTCAGAGCCATTATTGAGAAAATCGAAATCTTCGAAACTGTTTCCTTGTAAAGGGTGAGGTGACTTTTTTGAAAATCCTCATGAAACATTCTTGGAAGATACTGAACTTACATATCTAGTTTGGTGTTTAATAGCCTTTTCGTTTTTGAGCCGCGCTGCCCACAGACACACTCACACGCGCGCGAGCAGACATTTTTCTAAAATGGTTTCAGGTGGTTCCATAACATGTATGTAATATTTGGTATTGAATTTTTGGGTACAATACAATACCTGCTCTATACGCTGTGTACATAGTACGCATAGAGAAAGTAAATATTAAAAAATTAAAGATATGAATTTCAAATTCTACACCCTGAAATTAAAATCTATTATAATGAAACTTCGAGCAATATTTTACATTAGCCAAATATTTGTCTATAACTTCAACTAGAATAAATAAGACTAAATCCACAGACACAACACACAAGAACCCAATAATTTCAATATCGAACTTTTGCATTGAACGCAGCCAGATAGAAGCGGCAGAGGGAGTAATAAAGGGCTGTTGTATCATATACGCTACCAGGGGATTAGGGCAGGTTCGATAATCAATAACGCAAACAATAGTAACCATAATATGCCAAATACCTTATTTTGTTTCTACCTAGCTTTGTACACAAGCTTTGTGTACCTTTTAAAGTACCCTTTTAGATATGTCCATTTTCTTTCCACGTTTTTGCCTTACAGCTCTTCTGTCAAGTTGACCTTGGAATATATTTCAAATATGGCCCTATTTGCAATGAAAACGTCAACGTTAACTTAACCCATAAACGTTTTCGTACATTTAAGTAGTCATAAAACCTTTCCAATGGGAAGTGAGTATAACCATATAAATAAATGGCTGCCAAGGATTTGCTTTTTCCCACATCCTACTGTGCACCTAAGACTTCTCAGGTTTGTATTTTCTTTTACCTTTAGTTTACTTTAACAGAATGGCAAAAGACCTACTGTATGCAAACCTATGTTTAAGTATGTTTTTATTCATTACAGCAAACGTTTTTTTTTTTTTTTTTTTTTTTTTTTTTTTTTTTTTTTTTTTAACGTCCTTTAACCTGGTTGGTCATATCGGACGATGAATGAAATTAGTGAAATGAAGCTCAAATGACCACGGGGTCCATGGAACTTAAAGTTACTCGACATTGGTCTTCTTAGGATAAGGGAAAACCCCGAAAAAACCTTATCCGGGTAACTCACCCTTAGCGAGATTCGAACTCACGATCTGTTGAATATGAGGCAGACACGCTACCACCACACTACCCAGGCAGGCTATTAGCATTTGTTTTCTCTGTGAAATTAAACACATCTTTTCATAAGATATTTTGTATATTCCTTTAGTTTTCACATGTGGTTCTATTTGATAGAATCTTTATATTGGAGATAAAAGTAAAGAAAAAATCTAATGTAATCCATTCACATGACTTTCTCTATATCCCTGCAACAAATTTTTTTAAAAAGTTTATGCTTCTATGTACTTCATGCTAAGTGACTAAAAATTAGCAGAAATAGATTACTTGCTTCCCTGTAAGTAGAAGCGAAATAAGGGAGTAACATAGGTTAAAGTGATAGAAAAAGATGATTGCTATGTGACTGAAGTTTCTTTGTTTGTACGGACAGGAGTTGACAAATTCCTGTATGAGAAAAGTTTTTTAATGCTCAAACAAAAAACAAGGAATGTCTAAGAGACGACCAACTCCACGAAAAAAATGTATATAACATAAATTGTGTGATTTAATGTGCTCTACATTTTTTGTGGGGTAAGTTTTTGTCTATCTCTTACGGTTTACCAGTTACACAAAATTCCGTAAAAGTCATCCAGAATAAAGTAGTCTTCAGAGGCTATTCCAAAAAAAATTCAAGATATACATATTATTTCTCAAGTATATATATTTAATATATGATATTTTAATCGAAATCGTTGGAGCCATTTTTTAGAAAATCCAAATATTCGAACATTTTTCCATGTGAAGGGTAGTTGGGGTTGGGGGGATTTTCTTGAAAATCTTCATGTCGCATCCTAGGAAGATACTGAACTTAAATACCAAGTTTGGTATTTAACGGTATCTTCGTTTTTGAGCTATGCTGCCCAGAGACACACAGACACACACATACACACAGACAGACAGACACATACACGAAAAGTTTTCTAAAAGTGCTTTCTTTTTATTCAGGGAGTCTTAAAACATTTATTTCCGGTGAAATTTCGGTATCGAATTTTTGGGTACAATACAATACCTTCTCTATACACTATATACATAGTTCGTTTCGAGAAAGTAATAGGACAAACATAATATAACAAATAATTAGATACTAAAGGATTTATATGTTTTTTACAAAATAATTTTACAGCATCACTAAAAGATTGTAAAATTCCTACAAATCCAACTTATAGAAATATTCTGTGCATGCCTGACGATATTAATATTATCAGTGGCTCTATCCGGATATATTTAAAATGCTATAAAAATTCAACGCTATGGCTGGAAGTTGTAAAAACAATTAAATTAACACTACCTGACCTAATAGTTGGAAAAACTATGAAGCCCGGGACTTAAAATACTTACGGAATTGTAATATTCCATTGTAATATGCCATTGGGGTGTCATCTCAAAATAATTTGAGATCACCTTCTGGTTTAACACTCAGTTGAGAACTGTAATACCGTGCTACCTATTCCCATGATAACTCAGTAGTTAGAGTAACCAGCTAGAGACATGGAGATCTGTGGTTCAAATCCCGATTGAGGCATTGAATTTTACTTTCTCTAGCCCCATATGTACAGTGTACATAGGGATAGAGAAGGTACTGTAATGCACCCAAAAATTTGATACCGAGATTTCACCAGAAATTTATATTTTGGGGTCCCCTGAATCCGAAAAAAGTATTTTTAAAAAAAGGTGTGCGTGTTTGTGTGTGTATGTGTGTCTGTGGACAGCATAGCCCCAAAACAAAAAGATCATTAAATACCTAACTTGGTATTTAGGTTTAGTATCTTCAAAGGATGCGACACGAAGATTTTCAAAAAAATCCCCCTACCACAAACTACCCCTTATATGGAAAAAAAATCGAGAATTTTGATTTTCTTAAAAATGGCTGTAACGAGTTTTATTAAAATCCTGTATATTAAAGCTATTTATGTCCGAAATAAAATGTATATCTTGAATTTTTTGGGAATAGCCTCTGAAGACCTCTTTATTCTGGATGAATTTTGCTGAATTTTGCTTAACTGCTAAACCGCAAGAGATAGAAAAAAAGGTTCTACACAATAAATGTACCTCACGACAAAACACACAATTTTTGTCCTTTTCGTTTTTGTTGTGGAGGTAACCGTTTTCGAGATATTCCTTTTTATTGGCTTCAATTGTGAAGTATTTAAACTTTTCTCACACACGAAGTGTCTCTTTTTTTCTTTTTTTCTACTCCTGGCCAAGCAAAGAAGTGATTTGCAATGACAATTGCATAGCGATAGCTTTTAAAACATTTAACAATTACTTTAGCATATTGTATTCCCTTATTCCCTTCTACTTATAAGGAACTAAATAATAACGTTCCGCTAACATTTATCTTGATTAGCATTGTGTACAAAGAAGAATACTCTTTTGTGGGAGTTTTGTAGAGTAGCTAGAGAAAGGCACGTGAGTGTAACACATCAGATCTCTCAGTCTAACTCTACTGTCCTGCACAAGGATTGTGTGAAAATACAATTAAATGAACAGGAGCATATTACGATACATTACTTTCATAAAAATTACATTTACATGATATTTCCGCTCATTCTTCGACAAACTATCCCTATAAAAGCTTATTCTTCTGTACATTTCTTAATAATCGAAATAGTTTGCAAATCAATATTTACACATTTCCGTGTACGGTTCAATAGGTAAAACGGTAGTCACAATTTTCAGATGTGACGTATTGCGATGTCTTTGAAATTCCACGCTCCTTGCATGATCACGACAAAATCAAACTAACAGCGTCTTTCCATTTGACATAAATATAAGTAATTGAAATTTTAGAGCATGGTACAATGGCTAGGTGCTCGCCTTTCAGCAATAGCGCTCGAATTTGATCACAGGGGATTTGTAGTGGGCCATATATGGTAGGGTTTCCTCAACATTTATTCCGTCAACTTTCTTTTCATAAATGTTATCGTCAGTTCATATCATATTCTTCTTCACTCTTATATCAGGTTCGGGTTGTTCACCCATTTGCTACTCTCCCTATTTACTGTTTTACAAAAGTCATATCCTGTAGAACGTAAGAGAGGGCACGTTATATAAGTGTTAGAACACAGTATATATTATTAGGAATGTTAATTTTGTGTTTGGTTCATTTTAATTCTTTCTCTTTTACTTTCTTATCTTTTTACTTTCTCTGCTCGTACGATGTACATAGTGTATACAGGAAGTATTGTATTCCACTCAAAAATTTTATACCGAGATTTCACCTGTTTTATATATGTGCTTTGAGTTACAGCGAGTCTAAAAACCATTTTTAGAAAAAGGTCCGTGTGTGCCTGTGGATAGTATAGCTCAAAAATGAAAAGAACGTTACGTAATAGATTTGTCCAAGAATGCGACACAAAGATTTTCAAGAAAATGCTCCCACCACAAACATGAAAAAAATGTTTGCAATTTTTGTTTTTCTAAAATGGTTCTAGCGATTTTGATTAAAACACCGCATACCAAAGCGAATTACATCATAAGAAATTGTATATCTTTAATTTTCTGGGGATAACTTCTCAAGACGGTTCACTCTGGATGATTTTTTATAAATTTGCATAACTGGTAAAGCCTAAGAGATAGACAAAAGCGTTCTACACAAAAATGTAGATCTGGTTTAAAACACACAATTTATGCTATATACATTTTTGTTGCAGAATTTTCCGATTTCTAAATACTCCTTGTTATTGGTTTCAATTATGATCTATGCATTTTCTTAAACGGGGTTACTTTTTGTTTCACCTCTCTTTTGTTTTTCTGGAAACGTAAGGTGAACGGAGTTTCAATTGTTCACATATGGATCGGCTTTTAAAGGATTTGCATACTAAGTAGCAATTGTGTCAATGTTTATCTGTTTAGGATGATGTATATAAAAGAATAATTTGTTTGCAGAACGGGTAAAGATTTATTAAAATTTTGTATTGTTATTCTGCAATAGCTGAATGCAAATACTCATTAGTTTAATAGCAGAATCTTATTCTAATATACCCAAGTAACCATGGGATTGTTATATACTTCCAAGTGTATATTAAAAATGTTTGGCAATAAAAGTCGTTCAGTCGTTTTACCATCACTACCACCACCAACTTCGCCTCCACCGCCGCCACCACCACCACCTTTCCTTCTTCTCCTACTGGTATAATTTCGTGTTACTATAAGGTATGATAAGGTAACTTAGCACTTATCGAAGCAATACGACAGGTGTGAGGTGATTTAAGCAAGCTTAAATACTTAACAATAAAACTAAACTAAAAATTGTGGTTCTTCAATGGAGCTAATGGTAATGGAATCCATTTAAGGCTTAATATGATAGCTAAACTTGATAGTATTGTGTTTGGAATTGAAACCCGACCTCGCATGACAAATGCGATCACAAACGCATATACCACAGTAACTACCTCAAATGGCACACTAGCAACTTCGACCTCTGTGAGGGTGTCCATTACAGTTTAGCTTTAAATGCACATTAATTTTTCTAGCCGATCTTCTGGAAACTGGTCTTACAAACCTGTTTGTTCTTTCTCCTTTATGAAAAAAGTTTGCAAAAATTCTTTCGATACATGCTGAACCCTATCCAAAAGAGAGGCACCATGTAATATCTTTGAAATTTCAGGCTCAAAAAATAAATAAATAAAAAGATCTACATTATGCTAATCCAGAAAAACATTAGCAGAAACGCTGTTATTACTTCCTTTCTTGTAAGTAGAAGGAAAATGCGGTTAGAGCGATAGTCAAATATTTTAAAAGCTGTTGCTCTGGTACAATTGCAATTCGGTTTGCTTTACTTATCCGGAGTAAAACAAGCTAGATATAAATTAATGGTGACTTCCTGTTTGAGAAAACGTATAAGTATTTTAAAATTAAAGCTAAAACACGGCATATACAAATATACAAAATAAATGTGATATAAATTGACTGTTTTAGCGCGATATACTTTATTGTGCTCTAAATTTTTGTCTGTTTCCTTACCAGTTACATAAAGGTCTTCAGAGAATATTATCAGAGAGTTCAAAATAGCACTTATTTTATTTGTCATGTAAATACCTTTGTATACGATATTTTAGTCAAAACGATTAGAGGCGTTTTTGATGATATCGACATTTTGTAAACTTGTTCCATGTAAAGGGTAGTTTGGAATGGGGGAATATTTTTTAAGATCTTTGTGCCGTATCCCTGGAGGATGCTCAACTTACATTTTGTATTTAGCTGACTTTTCGTGTTTGAGTTATCCTCTTCACAGACACACACACACCCACACACACACCCACACACACACCCACACACACGCACATACACAAAACACATGCCTGAATCGTTTTATTATATTCTTTTTTAATACGGGAAGCCCTTAATGGTCTTCGTATCGAATTTATGGCATAAATGTAATGCTATTTCCACCTATACATTGAATATAAAAACTGATTTAAACTTGGAAAATGTACAAATTATTAGAAATCTGAAATCAGTAACAGAAAATATCTAAAAATATAATGAGATACATTCATAAGACTTTTTCTAACCGTTTTTATCTATCAATGGCTTTATAATATTTCCGACGAAATGTATTTAATATTTATTTAATTATAATTAAAAGCAAATCTTTAAAAATATAGCAACTTACAAATTTAATTATGGAAACAAGAAGAATTTAACATTCAAATGTTTTAAGAGCTGGACATCATACGTTGGCCTTAAGTTTCCATACTAATTCCATGCACACGTGAGAAACAGCTAAAATTCGAGAGGACTTTAAACGAATTAAGCAGTTTTGGCATTCAATCCATTAATACGTATACCTCAGAAACAGCTGTTTTGGAATAATTTGTGAATTATAAAGGATATGTTTATGCATTTGTTTACATCTATCGCTTAACATATACAGAAACACAAATTTCTTCCAAATTAAGCATGCTTCACAGGTTCATTCCCAGAAATATCAATTTACATCTTATTTTAATGTAAACATATTTAATATACGCTATTTTAATCAAATTATTTAAGAAAATTAAATCGTTAGAAAAATGTTACAGGGAAACGGAGTTGGGTTGAAGGGGTTTATTTTCAAATCATGTTTAATATTTAGAATATTTTAAAAATGAATCTAAGTTTTGTATTTAATTGACTTTTTTGAGCCATGATATTCTAAGACACAGAATCTTCTGCTAACTTTTACTTTCTCTATACATGCTATACACATATAAGCTAAAAATGTTATTATATTCCAACTAAAATTTTTGTATTAAGATTATACCAGAAATATGTTCTGAGGTTCCCTGAATCCAAAAAGAATTTGTTAGGAAAATATGTATGTTGTTTTTATACATACCTATATACATATATATGTGTGTATAGACATATATAGCTCATAAACAAAAAGACCGTTAGATACTAAATTTGAATCTTCCCAGGATGAAACACGAAGAATTTCAAGAAAATCCACCAACCAAAACAACTTTTTACATGGAAAAGTTTTGACAATATTTTTCTCATAAAATGGATCTAACGATTTTGATTAAAGAAATTTTCAATGCCAAATAAAATTTATAACACGAGTATTCTAGGAATATCTTCTGAAGACCTGTTCACTTTGCATGTGATTTTCATAATTGAAACCTTAAATTAGAACTCAATAAAACAATTTTATGATGTAAATTGTTGTAACTTTAACCATTTCCAAAATATGTATTGTTTTGGCTGAAATGTTAAGCTACCTAAAACTTTTCTCAAACTAAGTGATCATTCGTTTCGTCTCTCTTCTATTTTACTTCTGAATAGCAAATAAAAACTTGCTTTAATTGTTCAAAAAGCGAGCAGCATTTAAAATACAAGAAAATCGGTTTAACTAGTGTATTATTTAAGACAATATTTGCTAATGTTTATCACCATTAGAATGGTGTGAATAAAAGAATAAACTTTTGTAAGAATTGTTCGGGAAACAGTTAGACAAAGTTATATGAATGGAACACTTCAGATTTTTTACTCAGGATTCTCAAAACATCCATTTCTCTGAAATGTTATTTATGCACTTTTGGGTGGAATGCAATATCTTCTACCTGCTATATACATGATAGAGAAAGTAAAAGTAATTTTAGCATAAAGGGTTTCTCTAATAAAATTTATGTTTTATGTATAGTACGTTATTCTGCTTATTACGGTTTACTAATTAAAAAAAAGAAATAAAGAAGGCCAAGAATACTATTTGTAGAAAATTAAATGTTTATGTTTTGACACAATTATATGAAATAGACCTTTAATCAACATTTAGAGAGACATTCTTGATGCAATAAGACGCAAAGAAAACAGCCTCAAGTAAGAAAGTAGTTTGGGGTGCAGGGATAATATATTGAAACTCTTCTGAAGATTCTGAACTAAAATAATACCAAGTTTAATTTTTAACTAACATTTTGCTTTTTGTTGTACTTTTTACAGTCAGATACACGAACAGATACATGACCGAACACATATAGAAAAATTTATTTCAAAAATTTATATTTAAGGAACCTCAAAGTATATGTTTACAGGAAATTTACAAGTCCAGTTTATTATTGGAATACAATAGTTATAGTGTTTACTATTGGTATACAATAGAAAAAGGATAACGTAATGATTGTTACTATTACAGTTATATGGATTTTCTGAGTTTTTTGACAAAACATTATTGTTATATTTTCATCTGTCATATTTTCAGAAATTATTTATTTAAACACTTCGTTGTAATCACAAAAGATTAGTTACATGTATAAAACTCTGGTGTTCATTTATATGAACCTCTGTTTCTGTTCTGCAAATCAAAATGGTCCTATTTTCTGCTTTCTTGTAAGTATAAGCAAAATAAGGGAATACACTATGTTAAAGTGATATTCAAGTCCTTTAAAAGCTAATCACTATGTGGTACAACTAAAATTCCTATCTCGTTGCAGCGCCAGGATTAAAACAAGAATTATGAACGAAAAATAACATGTTTCTCTTATAAATGTGTTAAGTATTTAAAATTTTAATCAATAACAAGAATATCTTGGAAGTCGTTAAGTCTACAAAAATGTATACACATTGCATTGTATACAATGTATACACTATATCTATATTTTTGTAATGAATTTTTGTCTATTTATTACGATTTACAGCTATGCAATATTCACCCAGAATGAAAAGATATTCAGAGACTGTTCAAGAAATTTCAAATAAACATTTACGTTTTATGAAAATTTATTAATGATATGTTGTCTTAATAAAATTGTTAGTCATTTTGAGAAAATCAGGGGTAGTTTGAGGTGAGGGGATTTCTTCGTTTCAGGTCCTTCGAATATGCTGAACTTGTTATTAAAGTATGTTATATAACCAAATTTTCGTTATTTTAGTTATCATGCACACACACATACATACAGATACAGAGACACTGAATCGGATTTTTTTCTATTTTATTTTTTTCATTTAGGAGGTCTCAAAACATGCAATATCGTATCAAATTTTTGGGTAGAACAAATACCTTCTCTAACTAATATAAATGGTGCATACGTGCTAAAGAAAATAAGAATGGATGTGTTTCATTCACATACATTTTCTTTACTCTTCTATCATTTATTATAGAATACACAAACTATATCTGCTAAGTTTATTTTTCTATCTACTTTATTTTAATTTGGATAAAGCTTTACAGAAATAGCTGCATTATATATTTCGTTATAGACACAAAAACAATAGCGATAGTCATATCTCTAAAAGTTGAACTTTATATGCTGACCTTTAAACTCTATACACCTTCTGTGATATTACCAGAAACAAATGAATATCACAAGAACGATCGTGATGAAAATTAGAAACCATTAATAATAGGTAACTTAGTTTTAAACGGTAATGGCATATAGTATTTGGAACAAATTTTGTGTTTTGAAAACAAATGTTTGCAATTTACGGTTTCGTCTATAGCTTAAACTTCATCACTAATACAAGATTTACAAAACTTCCTTACCAATAAAGAGGAGTTCCTACGTTACCATAAATTCAATACACACATTTTATTTGACATGTACCTAAATATGTTTATTGTCTTTTATTAAAATTGTTAGTCGTATTGCCCCAAAGCTGAATATTTTGGAAAATTTTCCATGTATAATACAGTTTGGAATGTGGGTATATTTTATAATGCTTATGTATTTTATAAATCATCTGTGGAAGATGATAAACATAAATATCAAGCTTGATATTTAACAAAATTTTCGTTTTTGAGTTTGCTGTGCATAGACAAACCTCAAACACAGCGTTTTCTAATTCTTTTTCTTTTTTTGGGTCCTCCAAACATTATTTTTTGGTGAAAGCTCAGTATCGAAATTTTGGCAATGCGTACTCTACCTACTGTGTACATGGTAAAGAAAGTAACATAAAGTCGCTATGTGACGACTTGAAATTTCATATACTTTGCATTGTAACTTGAAAATAAATCCTCAATAGTACAATATTTCAAACGTAGTTTCCCTATTCTTGTCTTGACGTCCTATTACTAAGAAAACACGAGAAACAACAGAATGGTGACAATATAATTTTAATCTGATAAAGTATTAAAAAACTGAAGTCATTCGTAGCGGATATCTCAAAAATCTCTAATGCCGAAATAAATTAATTAGAATATGACATGTTTATAAATACATGTATTTTTGTATAGAACGTTGCTGCTGTATTTTATTGTTTTCTGTTTAAAAACATTATATATATAAATTCAAAATGTGAATATTATTTGTCTGGTAAAAACTTTTACTTCCTCTACACGTACTATGTACAAAGTGTACAGAGAAAGTATTGTATAACAGCCAAACATTTTATATCGAGATCTCACCGAAAATAAATACTTTGAGACTCCCTGAATAAAAAACCATGTTTAAAAATATGTCTGCATGTATGTGTGTGTCTGGGCATCATAGCTCAAAAATGAAAAGCCCTTTAAATACCAAACTTGGCATTTATTTCAAAATCTTCTATATATAAAATATGAAGATTTTCAATCCCTCAATCCCAAATATATTTACATGAAAAAAGTTTCAAAAGTTTTAATTTTTTCAAACATGGTTCTATTTTGATTAAAATACCTTACATTAAATATATTTACGCGACAAATACAATTTATGTCTTGAATTTTCTGGGAATAGCCTCTGACTCTCTTTCTTTATTTCGGATGAATTTTTCTGAATTTGGCATAACTGATAAACGTAAATGCAGATCTGGTTAAAACCCGTAAATTATATCATTCACATTTTTTCATAGCGTTGGCCATTTTTGAAAATATTCCTTGTTGTTAGTTTCAGTTTTAAAATACCAAAACGTTCCTCATACAGGAGTTTTCCAACTTCGGGCAGTGTAAAGAAACGGATTTCAATAACATGACAGTCAATTTTTAAAAGATTTGAGTATCGCTTTAGCTTAGATTATTCCCTTATTTCCATTCTAGTAACAAGGGACCAAGTAATACTAGCATTTCTGCTAACGGTTGTCTTGATTAGAATAAAGTAGATAGAAGAATAAGATTTTTAACAATAATTTGTTACAGAAATATAGAGAAAGTTATGGAAATGGACACGTCAGACTTTTTGATATATTTTAATAATAATTGTCAGTCATTTTTTGGAAACATATCAGGTTTTGTGTAAAGTGTCGTTTGGAATGGTGGGTTTTCTTGAAAATCTTCTTGTCGTGACATTGGTATGTAGTTTAATTAAATAATACTGTGTATTAATTCAAATTTGGTTTTTAAACTATATTGTTCATTTAACAGACAACATACGTACACATATGCACACGAACCTTTTATCAGAATGCATTTTTGGATTCAGAATGTTCCAAAGCATGGTTTATGGTGAAATTTCGGTATCTAAATTTCGGGTGAACTACAAGACTTCCTTTAATTTACTATAGGTAAGTGGTAGGTAAAACATAACTCTTCAACTACTATGATTATTATCAGGTACAAAATTAATCTTTAAATATTATGTCCAAAATGTTTATTCTTTTTTACTTTCTATAGCTCGTAAATACAATACACATAGTAGATAGAGGAGATATTGTATTCCACTCAAAACTTTGATGTCAATATTTCACCAGAAATGTATCTTTTGAGGGCCCATTAAGTCCAAAAGGAACATTTTTTACTTTCTCTATACGCACTATGTACATAGTGTATAGAGAAAGTATTGCACTCCACCAAAAAATTCTATACCGAGATTTCACCGGAAATATATGTTTTAGGGTCCCCTGTATACAAAAAAAGTATTTTCAGAAAAAGGTCCGTGTGAGTGTGTGTGTGTGTCCGTGTGTTTGTGAACACGATAACTCAAAAACGAAAAGTCGGTAACATACCAAACTTGGTATTTAAGTTTAGCATCTTCCAGGGATGCGACACGAAGATTTTGAGAAAAATCCCCCCACCCCAAACTACCCTTAACATAGAATTTTTTTCGAAAATTTTCATTTTCTAAAAACTTGCTCTAATGATTTTGATTAAAATATCGTATATATTTATGTTATTTACCTGACAAATAAAATGTATATTCTGAATTTTCTGGGAATAGCCTCTGAAGACTACTTTATTCTGGATGAATTTTTGATAACTACTAAACCGTAAGAGATGGACAAAAACTTAACCCACAAAAATGTAGAGCACGCTAAAACACACAATGAATGTTATGTACATTTTTTTCGTGGAGTTGATCGTTTTTGAGATATTCCTTTTTCTTGGTTTCAGCTTTGAAAAATATACTTTTCTCATACAGGAATTTGTCAACTCCTGTCCATACAAACAAAGGAACATCAGTCACATAGCAACCAGCTTTTGGCTTTCACTTTAACCTATGTTACTCACTTATTTCGCTTCTACTTACGAAAATACATGTTTTCAGATCACCTAAATCCAAAAAAAGCATTTTTAGAAAAACTTCCGTGTGTGTCTGTCTGTGTATATATATCTGTGTCTGTGTGTCTGTGGGAGCATAGCTCACAAACGATAAAACCGTAACTGCTCTAACGATTTGGATTAAAATATCGTATATTAAAGTTATTTACCTGACAAATAAAATGTATATTTTGAAGTTTCTGGGAATAGTGCCTGAAGACCACTTTATCCTCGTACAATAAAGCAAGAAGTAAGACTATTTCTGCTAATTTTTCTCAATGAACATGAAATAAATAAAAGATAAGCTTATTAACAATAGTAATTTACAGAGATATAGAGAAAGTCATGTGAATGGAACACATCAGATTTTTTAAAAAAAGGTTCGTGTGGGTGTATGCTCAAAAACAAAAATTCGGTTAAATATCAAACATTTTAATGTTTTTTTTTTAAAATACCGTATATTAAATATGTGTATAATTGAAAATAAAATGTTTATGTTGAATTTTCTGGGAATAATCTTTGAATACCTGTTTATTTTGGATGTCTGTTGCCAAATTTTACATAACTGCTAAACTGTAGGAGACAGGCAAAAGTTTACAATACAAAAAATATAGATCTCGTCAAAACACACCATTTGTTGTGCAGGTAGCCACTTTCGAGGTATTCCTTGTTATTGGTTCCAATTGTGATTATATTTTTCTCAGGTAGGAAGTGTCCATTTTCCTTTTGTTTTTCTCTTGGCTAAGTAAATAAGCGAACTTCAAAGACAATCCTATAATGATAGCTTTTAAAACATTTGATTATCACTTTAGCCTGGTGTATTCCCATAGTTCCTCTAGTTATAAGGAAGTACGTAATAAGAACATTCTGCTAACACTTATGTCGATTAGCATGATGTAGAAGAAGAAGAATCTTTCGTAAGAAATTTGAAGATCAGCTAGAGAATGTCATGTGAATGTAAAGCATCAGTCTTTTTAAAAATCCATTAAGTACCGGACTAATATCATACACCTAAGCTATCTTAGAACAGAAGTGTATTTATTTATTTATTATTATTATTATTATTATTATTATTATTATTATTACTATTATTAGAGTTATCAATAATTTTAACATAATCTTAATTATATCTGTAAGACCCTAAAATCAATGCTGTTGTTAGAGCCTTTTCTTCCTACCCAAAATTAATTTATGCAGAGGAAAAGAGAGCTCTTCCTTCAAGAAAATTAAAATGCTTTAAAAGTAACATCAAACTTAGATGATAAAAGGCAAACCTTTGCACGTCGTCTACTGTATCTTTTATCTTGTGTATTTAATATGCATAGCCTAGCATATTTAATTTAACGTTACTTGCTAGATCAGTTGGGAAATTTGATCTAAATGACATGGTAATAACGAAATATCATTAAGACTATTTAAAAATTCTGTACATAGCCTACAGAAATCAGGTTTCAAATGCCTTACATTGAACATATACCTCTCTTAAAGAGGAACTGCATACTGTTACCTTCATCTAGAAAGGAGCAAAATTTACAACCGACACAAATATTTAAAAAAGCAGATATGAACTTGAAATGCAGTGTACAATGTACTTTATTATTGGATTTATTTGAGAGGGAATCTTGAAAATATGAAAAATGTTAAATGACAATTACAGAATTGGTCTTAAACGTTTCTTAGCGTAGCTACAAAGTTTGCGAATTCAGTCATTCACATTCTGAAATTTTCAAAAGCCATATGGAATGTATTAGAAGTCTTTGTACCTTTATGTTACGAAAATGCGGAATATCGATGATTTAAAATTGGATACTGACTGTAGGCTCATATTCTCATACGGGTATCAGTCGTTGTCTTATATTTTCTTTCTTGGATAGCATTATTCTTTGCTCTACATCAAGATTAAGGAAAACAGAAGAAATAATCCGCCTATATTTACTAGCGAGAGCTGAAGGCTTAGGTATGTTGAGCCTACTTAGGAGTATTCTCTAAGACTAAAATAATTTAAGTTAACATCACTAATTGTTGTTGTTCCTCTTCATTTCTAAGACCTATTAAACTTGCTTATCGTGGAAATATTCCTTTAATTACGTAGATGAAAATGTTGGGTAACGACAATGAAGAAAAGTTCTCGGGAGACTGCTAATATCTAGAATCTTTTACATTTCACGTTTGTTAAGGGTAGAGTAACTTGTAAGCGGCTTGTACCGGTCAGAGCCGAACCCTGATATGCTGGGCGGGAAGCCCACACCCTACCGTCGTTTGTGTTTTGTTTAACGCCCGGAACATTACAGGGTAATGATTATTTATGTTATCCAATAAAATATTATCTGCAGTCCTTAAAAGTACTTAACGGACTTTTAATACTGAAAAAGTTATTCTAAGTACCACACCCTTGTACAAATATCGCTTATATAGTGCTAGGTCATTCACCAGGTTTCTTGGAGTTGTTTCTTAAGTAAATAATGACGCTGCAATGGATGTAAAAGAATATTTGAGACAAAATAAATAATGTTTTTATAAAAGCAACTGTGAAAAATCAAGATACAGGTAGATGGCTTCTAAGATAAATTTTGGCATTTCAGGTAGAGTTGCGGATGTCATTAATAGTTGACAATTTTGATATAAAATTTTCACTTTAATAAAATGTCTTACTTTCCAATTACCACAGGAAGCTGGGTTTCCGATCAGCACCAATAAAAACTCCGCTGTTTTTGACACAGTTACTAGAACGGCACTCGATCTCAAACGCGCATTGCTAGCGACGTACTTCGCGGCGAATGCCCGCGTGCCACACTACGGAGTAACGCCTAGTGATTATACCGCCCGAACCGAGTCGACTGCCGTCGCGCCCGGAACAAATAGCGAATACCACCAGCTTCTGACGGTTCCACACGAGTCGAACCGATCTCTACCGAAATTTAGGGCTGCCTAACTGGGACTCTGGGCCATTGAGTTATCCAAATCACAAACACATGATACGCGGAGGAATGTTGTAGCTGATTAATGCCTAAAAGCTTTCAAAATTAATTGCTTTGTAAGAGCACAGTACAACTTAGCAATGCCTTCAAAGCTAGGCTGTGAATATAGCGTAGAAATGTAAAAAATCTGATGTGTTCCATTCACATGACTTTCTCTACATCTCTGCAACAAATTATTGTTACAAAGCTTGTGCTTCTATTTATTTCATGCTAATCGAGAAAAAATTAGCAAAAATAGTCTTATTCCTCGCTTCCTTGTAAGTAGATGTGAAATAAAGGAGTACCATAGTTTAAAGTAATATTCAAAACCTGGTTGCTATGTGATTTAAGTTCCTTTGTTTGTATGTACTGTAGTTGAAAAATTCCTGTATGAGAAAGGTATAAGTTTTTTTAAGCTGAAACCAATAACAAGGAATATAAAAAAACAAACAAAAAACAATCAACTCCACGAAAAAATATATATACTACACAAATTGTGTGTTTTAACATGCTCTACATTTTTTGTGTGATAAGTCTTTGTCCATCCTTTACGGTTTAGCAGTTATGCAAAATTCCGTAAGAATCATCCGAAGTAAAGTAATCTTCAGAGGCTATTCCCAGAAAATGCAAGATATACATTTTATTTATCTTTATATTTGATATACGATATTTTAATCAAAATCGTTAAAGCTATTTTTGAGAAAATCAACATTTTCAAAAAATATCCATGTAAAGTGTAGTTTGGGGTAGAGGGATTTTCTTGAAAATCTTCGGATCGCATACTTGGAAGATACCAAACTTAAATACCAAGTTTGGTATTTATCTGTCTTTTCGTTTTCGTGCTATACGGCCCTCAGAACACACACATACACATAGAACACACAAACACAGAGACAGACACACGGATATGTTTTCTAAAAATGTTTTTTTTATTCAGGGGGTCTGAAAACATGTATTTCCATTGAAATCTCGGTATCTAATTTTTGGGTGGAATACAATACCTTCTCTATGCACTATATACATAGTACGTATAGAGAAATTAAAAAGTTAATTTCCTTGTGTAAGCTGTTTCTTAGATTATTACTCTAATAATCTAATTTGAAAAAAAAAAAACAATAAATGAAACAAACACATAAATACTAAACATATCGCATTAGTTAGATTGCGTATAGGTATTCCAATGCATAGTCATAATTAAGACTAAAATATCTGATGTGCTCCATTCACATGACTTTCTCTAAATCTTTGTAACGTATTACTGCTAATAAACGTATTCTTCTATCTACCGCATGCTAATCGAGATAAATATTAGCAGAAACGGCCCTACTACTTAGTCCCTTGTAAGTAGAAGGGAAATAAGTGAACACACAAGGCTAAACCAACATTCAACATTTTAAAATGGGGTTGCTATGGAATTGAAATCCGTTTCTTTAAAAGTTTCCGCATGGGATATGTATAATTATTTTAAAACTGAAACCAATAACAAGGAATATCTCGAAAACGGCCAACTCCACGTAAAAAATACATCTAATCTAAATTGTGTATTTTAACGACCTCTACATTTTTGTATAGTAAGTTTTTGTCTATCTCTTACGGTATACCAGTTATGCAACTTTTATCCAGAATAAATTAAGATACTCCATTAACATTCAAGATATACATTTTATTTCTGATGGAAATGGATTTAATATGAGGTAATTTAATAAACATTATTAGAGCTATTTTTGAGAAAAACAAAATTTTCGAAACTTTTTTCATGTAAAGAGTATTTTGGGGTGGGGGATCTTCTTGAAAATCTTAGTGTCGCATCCTTGGAAGATACCAAATTTAAATAACAGGTTTGGTTTTTAATGGTATTTTCGTTTCTGAGCTATGCTTTCATAGACAGACACACACACATAGACAGATAGACACATACAGGCGGACCTTTTTCTGAAAATGCTCTTTTTTTGGATTAAAGGGTTTCTAAAACATGTGTTTCCGGTGAAAACTCGGTATCAGCCAGTTACGCAAAATTCATAAAAATGCATCCGGAATAAAGAGGTCTTCAGAGAATTTTTTTTTGTAGTGTTTAACGCCCGCTTTAACTACTAATGGCACCGCAGGCGGTGACACTGATGACACATGAATGATAATGGAGCACCGGTGGAATGCGATGGCGGGGGAAACCGGAGTACCCGGAGAAAACCCGCCCCAGCGCCGTTTTGTCCACCACAAATCTCACATGCGGTCGCTTGGGATCGAACCCCGGCCGTTCTTCAGAGAATAGTTCCATAAAATGTGTATTTTATTTATCTTGTAACTAACTAACTCCATGGCACGACAGCTCACGGGGAGCCTTGGCCTACCGCCCGGCCGCTGCGTCCCCCATCTCGGTCCACTACAGACGTCATGGATGGGGTTCAGTATTGGAGGGTGAGACGTGGTCAGCGCCTAGAGCCCCTCCCGGCCGGTTAATGCGGTCCTCACGACCTGGAGCCGCTACTTCTCCATCAAGTAGCTCCTCAATTGGCCCCCCAGGTACCTCACGAGGCTGAGTGCACCCCGGTCCAGGTCTCCCAGCGGGGGAAAAATCCTCACGCCGGTACTGGGGATCGAACTCAGGTCTCCCGCTTGGTAGGCAGCTGCACTACCACCGCGCTAAGGAGACGACCATCTTGTAACTCTCTTATATATAATACATTATAATCAAAATCGTTAGATAAATTTTTGAGAAAACCGAAATGTTCAAAATTTTTTATGTATAAACGGTGGTTATGTGGGGCTATTTTCTGGAAAATCATCGTGTCGCATCCTTGAAGATACCGAACAGAGATATCAAGTTTAGTATTTAATGCACCTTCCGTTTTTGAGCTAGGTATGCTCCCCTTAGGCGCACGCGTGCGTTCAGCCTACTACACACACATAAGACACACAGACAGGCTCACTCGGAAATGTTTCTGAAAATTATTTGTTTTTATTCAAGGGTCTCAAAATACTTACCCCAGTGTCGAATTTTTACCTTCTCTATACATTATGTACACAGTACGTGTAGAAAATGTAATGAGATTGGTCAAATGTTTGGTCCCAAACATATCACCACTCCTTTATCGTTTACTAATGCAATTGAAATATATAGGCAGAGCTTCAAAAGATAAGTTACTTGTGTTTTTACTATTTATTTTTGGCTTGTTTTTTCATGTTGTACAATTTTGTATATTATTAACTCATAAATTCCTTTTTCTGCCTAACTTCATTGTTCAAAATTAAAATTATACCATCAGCAAACATTAAAAAATTGAATGTCCTTTGTTAATACCATTATGCACTTTAACTATCCATTCCTGAAGAACGTTGCCTAAATATATATTCAATGAAACTAGCGATAAACTGCATCTCTATATTAACAATAATAACTTCCTAAATAATTTACCAAATAAAGATAAAACATTATTACTTTCTCTATACGTAATATGTATATAGACTAAAGAGAAGGTATTGTAGCGCACCCAAAAATTCGATACCGAGATTTCACCGGAAATGTATTGGGTTCCCCTGAATTCAAAAAAAAACATTTTAGAAATAGTACCAGGTGTGTGTGCGCGCGCCTGTAAGTGTGTGTGTGTGTGAACTGCATAGCTCAAAACAGAAAAGGCTGTTACATACCAAACTTGTCGCATCTTCCAAGAATGCGACACAAAGATTTTCAAGAAAATCTCCCTCCCCCAACTGCCCTATACATGAAACTTTTAAGAAAATTTTGATTTTCACAAACATAGCTCTAAAGATTTAGATAAAATATTGCATTTTGAAGATATTTACCTGACAAATATAATTATACCTTGAATTTTCTGGGAATAGCCTCTGAAGACTACTTTATTTTGGATGAATTTTACGGAATTTTGCAAACCATATGAGATAGACAAAAGCAAACTTAATAGAAAATGTAGAGCTCGTTGAAACACACATTTCCCATACGGAAAGTTTTAAACACCTGGCCCTGTATAGAAACGGATTTTAACCACATGGAAACCAGCGTTTAGAAGTTTTGACTATCGTTTTTAGTATATTCCCCTAATTTCCTTCTACTTACAAGGAAGCAAGCGATTAAGACAATTTCCGCTAATGTTTTCTTCGATTATCATAGAGTACGTATAAGAATATGCTTTTAACAATAATTTGTTACGGTTTTGAATTAAAATGTAGTGTACATTTGCCATGGAATACCATAACTTTGGTTTTTTCGCTTGATATTTTCATATCAATTTACTCATCATTTAACTCATAGATTCCTTTTTGCAATCTATCTTCACTGTTAAAAACTAAAACTATATTATCAGCAATCATTAAAGAATTTAAAGTGCTTGGGCCCATGTTAGTACCATTATGCACTTTAACTTTCCATTCCGGAAGAATGTTGTCTAGATATATTATACATTAAACAAAATTAGCGATAAACTGTACCCCTATATTAACAATAACATGTTAATTTATGCAAAATAAACATAGCATTGTACCCAAAAATTCGATACCGAGATTTCACCGAAAATACATGTTTTGAGACCCCTGAATTCAAAAAATGCATTTTTAGAAAAAATGTCCGTGTCTGTGTCTGTCTGACTTTCTGGCTGTGTGTGTGTGTCTGTCTGTCTGTCTGTCTGTCTATCATAGCTCAAAATCGAAAAGACGGTTAAATATCAAACTTTGTATTTAAGTTTGGTCTCTTCCAAGGATGCGACACGAAGATTTTAAAGAAAATCCCCCCAACCCCAACTACCCTTCACATGGAAAAATTGTCAAAAATTTTGACTTTCTAAAAAATGGCTGTAACGATTTTGATTAAAATATATATTAAATATATATACTTCTACAAATAATATGTATATCTTGAATTTTCTGGGAATAGCCTCTGAAGACCACTTTATTCTGGATGAATTTTACGGAATTTTGTGTAGCTGGTAAACCGTAAGAGATAGACAAAAACTTACCACACAAAAAATGTACAGCGCTTTAAAACACACAATTTATGTATACATTTTTTTCGTAGAGTTGATCGTTTTTGATACTGTCCTTGTTTTTGGTTTCAGCTTTAAAACTTATAATTTTCTCATACAGAAATTTAACAATTGCTGTCCATACTACAAAAGGAACTTCAGTCACACAGCAACCATCGTTTGCTATCACTTTAACCTATGTTACTCCCTTATCTCGCTTCTACTTACAGGAAGCAAGTAATAAGACTATTTGTGCTAATTTTTTCTCACTTAGCATGAAGTAAATAGAAGCATACATTTTTTAACAAAAATTTGTTGTAGAGATATAGAGAAAGTCATGTGAATGGATTACTTCTGATTATTTTTATCCATCACTTCAGAACAAGTTCAATTGGTACTCCAGTGTTCTACTGACAGTGCAATGATAAAACTGACACAGCTTTGGTCAGGAAGAACAGCAGACACAAACCTGTGGCTAAAGCCAACAGTAGCCTTGTTTACGCAAACACCATAACACAACCTTGATGAGCAGTGTACCGTAGTATTCAGGGACATTCATCACATTGACATAGGAAACTGTGTTTAACACAACATATCTGGTCACTGATGCAGTTTTGTCACTGCGTTTGAATGACGCACTTGAGCTTGTCGAGTCTATAAATAATACATAGATGGGTTGCCTTTCCCCTTGAATTTACACCCACTTATGGGTGAAAGCAGAGACACGTGATCATAAACCGGGCGAAAGGGAGAAACACATACTAATTGTAAACACGGACATTTATTGTGTTCTATTGGCGTTGAATAAGAGCATAGAAAGAGATAGAAAAATAAATTATTTTTAATATTGTTTTATTTTTAAACATAATCTCCTTTTAGCTCAATACACTTTTCCCAGCGCTTCTCCAACTATTTTAAGCCAAAAAGTTTGGGAGATGATCTCTTCGTTAGACGTGAATTGTTTTCCGTTTCACCTACCACAAATCCACATGCAACTGAACTCAGGTTCTCTAAGTAGAAAGACTACCGGTTTAACCATTCGGCCACATCGCCACCTGAGAAAAGTTTAAATGTGTTAAAACTGAAACCATACCAAGCAATATCTCAGAAATAATGGGTTTCCATTAAATTTACATTTTTACTTTCTCTACAGGCACTATGTACATAAGGTTTAGAGAAGATATTGTACTCCACCCAAAAATTCGATCTCGAGATTTCACCGAAAATATATGTTTTAGGGTCCCCTGTAACCAAAAAATGCATTTTCACAAAAAGTTCGTTTGTGTGTATGTGTGTGTGTGTGTGTGTGTGTGTGTGTCCGTTTGTCCGTGTGTCAGTGTATCCGTATGTCTGTGAACACGATAACTCAAAAAGGATAAGTCGGAAAAGTACCAAACTTGGTATTTAAGTTAAGAGTTTTCCAGGGATGCCACACGAAGATTTTGAGGAAAAGAAACCCACACCAAACTACCCTTTACATGGAACTTTTTTCAAAAATTTTGATTTTCACAAAAATAGCTCTAACAATTTTGATTAAAATATCATATATTAAAGATGTTTAGCTGACAAACAAAACGTATAGTTTCAATTTTTTAGGAATAGCCTCTGAAGACTACTTTATTCTGGAAGAGTTTTACGGAATTTTGCATAACTGCTAAACCGTAAGAGATGGAAAAAAACGTATCACACAAAAAATGTAGAGCAATTTAGAACACACAATTTAGGTTACATGCATTTTTTCAGAGTTGATCGTTTTTGAGATATTCCTTGTTTTTGGTTTCAGCTTTAAAAATCATACTTTACCCACACAGAACTTTGTCAACTCCTGTCCATACAAACAAAGGAAATTCAGTCACATAGCAACCAGCTTTTGGCTATTAGTTTAACTTATGGTTCTCCTTTACTTCGCTTCTGCTTATAAGGAAGCAAGTAATAAGACTATTTCTGCTAATTTTTTCCATTAGCACTAAGTAAATAGAAGCATAAGCTTTTAACGATAATGTGTTGCAGAGATGTAGAGAAAATGGAGCACATCAGATTTCTGTGTAGTATATTTTGTTAATATATCTATGTCTTTATATGTACGCAATCGTCATCTAAAACGAAGAGGTCTTCCCAGAGGCTATTACAAAAAATTCAAGATATATATTTTATTTTTCATTAAATATTTTAATATAAAACAAAATTGTAGAGCGATTTTTAAAAAAAATCTGATGTGTACCAGTCACATGACTTTCTCTATATCCCTGCAACAAATTATTCTTATAAACCTTATATTTCTACTTACTTTATGCTAATCAGAAAAATTTAGCAGAAATAGACATTACTTGCTTCCTTGTAAGTAGAAGCGAAATAATGGACTACCATAGGTTAAATTGATAGTCAAAAGCTGGTTGCTATGTCAATGAAGTTCTTTTGTTTATATGGATTTCGGAGTAGGCAAGTTCCTGTATGAGAAAAATATGTTTTTCATAACAGAAACCAAATATAAGGAATGACTCAAAAACGACGAACTCTGCGAAAAAAATGTATATAACATATATTGTGTGTTTTAACGTGCTCTATATTTTTTGTGTAGTAAGTTTTTAGTCAACTCTTACGGTTTAGCAGTTATTCAAAATTCAGTAAAATTCATCCAGAATAAACTACTCTTCAGAGGTTATTCGCAGAAAATTTAAGATATACATTTTATTTGTCAGGTAAATATGTATAATATTCGGAATTTTAATCAAAATCGTTAGAGCCATTTTTGAGAAAATCAAAATTTTTGAAAAAAGTTTTATGTAAAGGGTAGTTGGGGTGGGGGGATTTTTCTTGAAATCTTCGTGTCGTATTCCTGGAAGATACTAAACTTAAATACCAAGTTTGGTATTTTACCGACTTTTCGTTTTTGAGTTATCATGTTCACAGACACACGGACACACGGACACACTGACACACGGACACACGGACACACACACACACACACGGACCTTTTTGTGAAAATGATTTTTTTGGATATTGGCAACCCTAAAACATATATTTCTGGTGAAATCTCGGTATCGAATTTTTGGGTGGAGTGCAATACCTTCTCTATACACTATGTACATAGTGCGTATAGAGCAAGTAAATAATGAACATTTTCGCAAATGTTTCCATTTAAAGGGTAGGTTGGGGCGGTAGGGATCTTCTTGAAAATCGTCATGTAGCATTCTTGGAAGGTGCTGACTTAAATAGCAGACTTTTCGTTTTTGAGTTATGCACACACAGACGAATATTTTTCTAAGGACTCATTTAATGGATTCAGGGGCCCTCAAAACATATATTTGCAATTAAACATCTGTATCTAATATTTGAATGGAATACAATGTCTTCTCTACATACTACATAGTACTTAGCAGAGAGAGAGAGTAAAAATCTGATGTGTTCCATTCACATGACTTTCTCTACATCTCTGCAACAAATTATTGTTAAGAAGCTTATGCTTCCGTTTACTTCATGCTAATCGAGAAAAAAAAGAACAGAAATAGTCTTATTACTTGTTTTCTTGTAAGTAGACGCGAAATAAGGGAGTACCATAGGTTAAAGTGATACTCAAAAGCTGGTTGCTAGGTGACTCAACTTCCTTTCTTTGTATGGACATGAAATGACAAATTCCTGTATGAGAAAAGTACAAATTTTTCAAAGCTGAAAATGAAAACAAGGAATATCTCAAAAACGATCAACTCCATGAAACAATTATAAAACATAAATGGAGTGTTTTAATGTGATGTACATTGTTTGTGTGGTAGATATTTTCCATCTCTTACGGTTTAGCAGTTATGCTTTATTCATCCAGAATAAAGTAGTCTTCAGAGGCTATTCCCAGAAAGTTCAAGATATACATTTTAATTCTGAGGTAGATATCCTGGTATACGATATTTTAATCAAAATCGTTATAGCCATTTTTAAGAAAATTAAAATTTTCGAAAACATTTTAATGTAAAGAGTAATTTGTGGTGGCAGGATTTTTCTCAAAATCTTCGTGTCGCATCCCTGGAAGATACTAAACTTAAATACTAAGTTTGGTATTTTACCGACTGTTCGTTTTTGAGTTATCGTGTTCACATACACACGGTCACATGGACACACACGCACACACACGTACACACACATGGACCTTTTTGTGAAAATGCTTTTTTTGAGGGACCCTAAACATATATTTGCGGTGTAATCTCGGTATCGAATTTTTGGGTGGAGTGCAATACCTTCTCTATACACTATGTACATAGTACGTGTAGAGAAAGTAAAATGTATTGTAGTAGTTGAACAGAATTTGGAATTACTTAAGTTGAACCGTCATAGAATTATATAGCACTCGCTCATCACATTTCAACCTGAACTTCCTTCATTTATAGGCCTTTAAGCTTCTAATTAAATTCTGCACCTCGTAGGTAGACAAATTAATGTTAGAATTCAGTAAGTCTAAATTTGGGCTACTGGATTTGCAGTAATTAGTGAAGTACAAGCAGAAGTACACTTAATGAGCAGTGCATTTTAAATGTTTATTTCGATTAAAATGAAGTAGACAGAAACACAGGATTTCGTAGGAATAGTTATAATCCCACTCATAAATGATTGAGGGCAGAGGTAGTCATGGAAATGTTACAGTTCAGAATATTTGCTTGTTTCTCTGTAATTTATTCTGATTTAGTATAATTTACTTTCTCTTCAACGTATAACAAGTAGGAGAATTATTATACTCCACTTAAGTATTCCATGTCGAGATTTCATCGCAAATATACATTTTGAGACACGTGAATAAAAAAATGTTATATGTGTGTTTGTGCGTGACCACCATGACTTAAAAACGAAAAGTTGATCACCTAACAACTATCCTTTCCATGGAAGATCTTTTCGAAAACTTTGATTTTCTTCAAACTGCCTCTAACTATTTTGATTAAAATGTTTTTAAGTAGTTTAATGAGCAATGAAATGAATATCTTAACTTTTATAGAAATGTCCTAGAAAGTCCTCTTAGTGCATATGTCTTTTGCCTTGCTAGTAAACGTAAGGGACAGAAAACTTTACCATGCAAAAATATGGATATTGTTAAAGCATCCAATTTATGAGGAATTAACCATTTCCGAGATATTACTTAATGCTG
The DNA here is from genome assembly GCA_030762935.1 of Hymenopus coronatus. Taxonomy (NCBI): domain Eukaryota; kingdom Metazoa; phylum Arthropoda; class Insecta; order Mantodea; family Hymenopodidae; genus Hymenopus; species Hymenopus coronatus. Next base: position 53,423,521 of record CM060887.1, on the reverse strand, counting down.
GCTTAATTACACTAGGCTAAGCTTATAATATATATGTATATGAACTTATCTGTGTATATATATATTGACCATGCAAACAAAACGGAATTTAAATGTCATATCATTGTGACCACTTTTTAAACAATTTTATTATAAGCCTAGTGTATTCCCTTATTTCACTTCTACCTACAAGTAAATAATGGCGTTTGTTTATCTTAATTAGCATGAAGTAGATAAAAAAACAATCTTTTGAACGAAGATATTGTTGTACAAAAGGTAGACAGGGTTATGTGTATAAACAGATTAAATTTATCTTTATTTGCTGCATTTAAACTAAGATGTAAGAAGTGTAAAATATCACAAACTAAAGTAGTTTTACGTGCAATCAAGTGACTTAGCTATAAACAAATAAGCTGTTAAAATATGTTTCAGCATATAATTAAAGGACCTGTGTGGAATATTAAACTATCAACTGGCATTAAATATCGGACTTTTCAGGAAGTATTTGCCTGTTAACCTCAGCATATGTTTTGCAGAATGCATCTGATTGAATAGCCGTTCTCTGAAGTAACCTTGCTCCACTAGGCTTAAAGATAAATATTGATAAAGCTCCTCTCTATCTTTATTTTACATTTAAAGACATTGTAGGGTTAATTATTCTATTTATCTTTCTATCCCTACTGTTTGCAAAGAATAACATTTGTAACGAAGTCTAATGCTTTTTTTTCGTTTGTCTTTTTCATAATTCATGGTGGGGAAAATATGTAAAGTTAGGATTTCTGATTGCATTTCCTCTGTCTGTTAATCATTTTCACTAGAGAACTGTGTGTGTTTACTGTCTTAAGTCACACGTGAACTGTCAGCTTGATGCTATGTAGCTTCCTTGTTGCCTCCACAATATATATTGATAGAAAGATTAAACAAACCGTGCCAATATTAGATAAAAAGAAATGTGGTCAACAGTTGTACCCTATGACAAAATTTAATATGTTTCCACCAGATTATATTCTCCACTCAATCTTATTCAAACTATTCCCAAAGATACTTATTCTTCTGTCGATTCTATTTTTAGAAGTTGTATTATTAAATATTTCCTTTTAGTTTCAAGAGAACAAGGGAATACAGTGCCTAGCCTTTAAACGACTGCCAATGTTTCGAAGAGCGCGTCGCTATGTAATGGTTTTGAAATTCTGTTTTTGACTAGGAGTAAAAAGAAATATTTTGAAATTTAAATTAATAGCGAAAAATATCTCGGAAATATAAATATATCAAACTCAGCAAAAAATATTTATTTTACATAAATTGTGTGCTTTAAGGAGATCTGCATCTTTATGAGTAGGTAGTGTCTTTCTCCTACGGTTTACCAATTATGCGAAAGTAATTCAGAATAAAGAAAACCTCAAAGATATAAAGTTTAAAGAAAATTTAAGATATAAATTGAATTCATATAAAATATGTTAAATATGTACTTTAATCAAATCCATTAAAACTATTGAAAAAAAATCTGTCCCATTCACATGCCTTTTGTGCTGACAATTGTCACAAAGGAGTATTTCTTTGTCTACATCATAGTCATCGAGATAAACATTACAGAAGTTGCTGTATTAATTCCTTCTAAGTGGAAGGGAAAATAAATATTGCAAAACGAAAGTTAAATAGATCAAATCTTGAATCAATAACAAAAATTATCTCGGTAACGGTTGACTTTACAAAATAAATGACAAATTGTGAGTTTTTTGCATGGTAAGTTATTTGCCTATCACTTACAGTGTACCAGTTATACTAAAGTAAGTAGAGACAGGTTCATGTATTTTAAAAGTGAAACAAAATAAAAAGGAATACCTCAGGAATGGTGAATCCATGATAAAAAAAAGTTGATGTGTTCTATTCACATGACTTTCCCTACATTTCTGCAAAAAAATATTATTAAAAAGATTATGCTTCTATTTACTTCATGCTAATCGAGAAAAAATGAGCAGAAATAGTCTTATTACTTACTTCCTTGTAAGTAGAAGCGAAATAACGGAGTAACATAGGTTAAAGTGATAGACAAAAGCCGGTTACTATGGGACTGAAGTTCCTTTGCTTGTATGGACAGGAGTTGACAAATTCCTGTATGAGAAAAATATGTTTTTTTAAAGCTGAAACCAAAAAACAAGGAATATCTCAAGAACGACCAAATCCACGAAAAAAATGTATATAACATAAGCTTTGTGTTTTAACGTGCTCTACATTTTTTGTGTAATAAGTTGTTGTCCATCTCTTACGGTTTAGTGGTTATGCAAAATTCCGTAAAATTCATCCAGAATGAAATAGTCTTCAGAGGTTACTCCCAGAAAATTCTAGATATACATTTTATTTGCCATGTAAATATGTTTAAAAATCCATATTTTAATCAAAATCGTTAGAGCCATTTTAGAGAAAATCAAAATTTTGGAAAAAAGTTTTATGTAAAGGGTAGTTTGGGGTGGGAGGAATTTTCTCAAAATCTTCGTGTCGCATTCCTGGAAGATACTAACTTAAATACTAAGTTTGGTATTTTACCGAGTTTTCGTTTTTGAGTTATCATGTTCACAGACACACGGACACACACACATACACACACACAGGGATCTTTTTGTGAAAATGCTTTTTTTGGATACAGGGGACCCTAAAACATATATTTCCGGTGAAATCTCGGTATCGAATTTTTGGTGGAGTGCAATACCTTCTCTATACACTATGTACATAATACGTGTAGAGAAAGTAAAAATGTATTGTAGTAGTTGAACACAATTTGGAATTGCTTAAGTTGAACCTAAATGCCAAGGTTGGTTTTTAACGGACTTTTCGTTTTTGAGCTATGCTGCCCACAGACACACAGACAGGCAGACAGACAGACACGGGTATTTTTCTAAAAACGCTTTCTTTGGACCCAGGGGGTCTCAAAACATGTATTTCCGGTGAAATCTCAGTATCGAATTTTTGGGTGCAATATAACACCTTCTCTATGCACTATGTAATAGTACGTGTAGAGAAAGTAAATATGACAAACTGTATGCTTTTACTACATTCTTTGTTTTGTGGTAGAGAAAGTAAAACCTCTTAGGAGTAATGTACGGATAACGGGGACGTGGAAACGTATCCTGAATCCTGGTGAGAATTGCTGGCGCCTTCTGTGGAGTCGTAGTAGTTTGTACTGTTGCTTAGTGGAATGAGTAATCGATATGCTCCCTCTAGCTTTCTGTTAGGTCCCTATTTATCTCTTTGCCATGAAAAGCATCACAGGTTATGCATAGTGTTGAAAATGAAACCTTTCTAGGTCCACTTATTACTTGCTACTTACGAAGAAGTATCACTGAAAGTACATTCGGAGTGGGGTATGGAGTAATATATCAAAACAGGTACACTCATAGACAATAAAAATCTGATATGCATATTCACATGACTTTATGTACATCTCTATATAAAATTATTGTTAATAAGCTTATTCTTCTATCTATTTAATACTAAAACATTAGCACGAACGGTCTTACTAGTTCCTTTATAAGTAGAGGCGAAATAAGGCTAAACCGCCAGTCAAATGTTTTAAAATGTGGTTGCTATGGAATTGAAATACGTTTCTTTGCATGGCCAGGAGTTGACAAGTTACCACATGAGAAATGTTTAAGTATTTTAAAACTGAAATTAATAACAAGGAATATCTCGAAAACGACCAACTCCACGAAAAAATGTGTATGATATAAATTGTGTGTTTTATCGTTATCTACATTTTTTGTGAATTAAGTTTTTGTCCATCTCTTAGCGTTAACCAGTTAAGCAAAAGACACTAAAAACATCCAGAATAAAGAGCACTTTAGAGGATATTCCTAGAAAATTCAAGAATCACACTTTATTTTTATTTATTTTATTTTATTTTCGTCCTCTAAAACATACATGTTATGGGACACGTCATTTATTTACACTTGATAGTTACACACACAAATAGGTAACAACATTATGAAATATATAACAAATGTAAATTACACATTTACAACATCTAGGATTACATATACAATAATTTTATAACATTACATTGGCATGTGAATACCTTAAATATAACTGATCTTAATAAAAATCATTAGAGCTATTTTGAGAAAATCAAAATTTTCGCAATTTTTTCCATGTAAAGGGTAGTTTGGAGTGGAGGGATTTTCTTGACAAGTTTAGTATTTAACAGTGTTACACACACAAACATATAGACACTTACGGACATTTTTCTAAATATACTTTTTTTTTTAATCAGGGGGTTTCAAAACGAGTGTTTCTGGTGAATCTCGGTGATGAATTTTTGCGTGCATTACAATATCTTCTCTATACACTGTGTACGTGGTACGTGTAGAGGAAGTAAACATGGGTGCATAGCAGTTGGGCACATTTGCAATTGGTCTCAGCGATAATTATCTCGGTTTCAGATGAAGAGGGGTTTGTTGTTTTCCAGCTTGAATTGTGAAGGTCCCTTTCAGGTAAGTGGAGAGACAGGCTTAATTGTGGACTTCACATAAGAATGTGTTCTGTATTAGCTCGTCTTCCGCATAATAAATTTGACAATGGTTGGCTCATTATACAAGAAAGCTCATCAGAAAATGAAAAATCTGATGTGTTCCATTCACATGACTTTCTCTACAACTCTGCAATACATTATTGTTAAAAAGCTTATGCTTCTATTTACTTCCTGCTAATCGAGAAAAAAATTAGCAGAAATAGTCTTATTACTTGCTTCATGTAAGTAGAAGCGAAATTAGGGAGTACCATAGGTTAAAGTGATGGACAAAAGCTGGTTGCTATGTGACAGAAATTCCTTTGTTTGTATGGACACGAGTTCACAAAGTCCTGTATGAGAAAGATATGTTTTTTACAGCTGAAACCAAAAACAAGGAATATCTCTAAACAATCTACTCCACTAAAAATGTATATAACATAAATTGTGTGTTTTAAAGTGCTCTACATTTGTTGTGTGGTAAGTTTTTGTCCATCTCTCATGGTTTAACAGTTATGCAAAATTCCGTAAAATTGACTCAGAATAAAGTATCTGTTACCAGAAAATTCAAAATATACATTTTATTTGTCAGGTAAATATCTTTAATCAAAATCGTTAGAGCCATTTTTTAGAAAATCAAAATTTTCGAAAAAAGTGCCATGTAAAGGGTAGTTTGAGGTTGAGGGATTTTTCTCAAAATCTTCATGTCGCATCTCTGGAAGATACTAAACCTAAATACCAAGTTTGGTATTTTACCGACTTCTCGTTTTTGAGTTATTGTGTTCACAGACACACGGACACACGGACACACTTACACACACACACACACACACACACACACACATGGTCCTTTTTATGAAAATACTTTTTTTTGGATACAGGGAACCCTAACATATATTTCCGGTGAAATCTCGGTATCGACTTTTTTGGTGGAGTGCAATACTTTCTCTATTCACTATGTATATAGTGCGTATAGAGACAGTAAAAATCTGATGTGTTACACTCACATGCCTTTCTCTAGCTGCTCTACAAAAGATTATTCTTCTTTCTACACAATGCTAATCGATATAAACACTAGAGAATGATCTTGTCACTTAGTTCTTATAAGTAAAAGGGAACTAAGCTAATGCACTATGCTAAAGTGATAGTCAAATGTTTTAAACACTGTCGTTATGCAATTGTCATTGCAAAATGCTTCTTTGCTTGGCCAGGAGTAGAAGGAAAGAAAAACGGACTCTTCCTGTCTGAGAAACGTTTAAGTACTTCTCAATTGAAACCAATAACAAGGTATGTCTCGGAAAGGGTTACCTGCACAACAAAAACGTAAAGGACATAAATTGTGTGTTTTGACGTGATGTACATTTCTTGTGTAGTGAGTTTTTGTGTATCTATTACGGCTTAGCAGTTAAGCAAAATTCGGCAAAATTCATCCAGAATAAAGAGGTCTTCAGAGGTTATTCCCAAAAAATCGAGATATACATTTTATTTCGGATATAAGTAGTTTTAATATACGGAATTTTATGCAAAATCTTTAGAGCCATTTTTAAGAAAATCAAAATTCTGACATTTTTTCCATGCAAAAAGTAGTTTGTGGAGGGGGATTTTTTTTTAAAATCTTCTTGTCGTATCCTTGGAAGATACTAAACCTAAATACCAAGTTTGGTATTTAACGGTCTTTTCGTTTTCGGGCTATGCTGTGCCAGACAGATACGCTCACACATGAATCTTTTTTTAAAAAAAGTTTTTTTCTTTTTCGGACTCAGGGTACCCCAAAACATATATTTCCGGTGAAATCTCGACATCGAATTTTTGGATGCATTACAATACCTTCTCTATCCCTATGTACATTGTACACATGCGTTAGAGAAAGTAAAAGTTATGTTTGTTCTACGAATACTTTGTGGAACGGTGGCTGGATAGCCCTTCTGTATCAAAAGAAATATGGAACTGTAACAAAACCAACACTGCTTAGAAGGATGGAATCACCGGCTCAGCAAAAGCGTTTAGACCACGGTCGCGCTAGTTAAGGCCTTGAAGAATGATGCAGAGTTCTCGGGATTCGTTTTCGACGTAATAGCACTCAACTTGAAGGGGAAAAAACAAAGGAAGTCTGTAGTAGTCCTTAACAAGGGGGTTACTAATTGCTTAAAAAATCTTGAGAAAGCCAGAGATCTAAGAAAATGTCTCAAAACTCTTGCATTTGCACATAAATTAAGTTAATTACAAATTCAGTATTATCGAATCAACTTAAATAATGAAGAAATATGACCAATTCTTGCTGAATGAGCTTATAAATAAGTGGATCCGTAATAATTGGTGAAGAAAAAAATAAAACCCCTTGCCGAGTTCTAACAGAACGAAAATATCATAATAGTAATAATAACACAAGTATAAATTTTTGAAGTGCGAAAGAGATCACCTCCTGAGGTGTGCCCCGTAAACACTATTTTTTAAATACGTATAGCTGACGGAAAATCTCATAAATACTTTTTCAAATCAATAATAAATATGACCATTACATTTAACGCTTATGTGCCACCCTTAACACCTAGTTCCTGAAACCAGTTTTGTTAGTTAATTAATCCGCGTGCCCAATTGCTAATGAAGCAACTGTTGCAGTTTCATAAAAATTATTAATGAAAATGTATGAGAGGCTGTCATTTTGCGAGTAGGAAGAATTGTTAATACATGTCTGGGGAAGATGTAGGGGTACGGAGGAATGAAGGGTAAATTATTTACCGCGATTCTTTATCGCCTCGAATGAAAGGAGTATGTTGGAGGATACTGGCAGGCATGAAAGACGCGAAGTGGCTAGGTAAATTACTTCTTAGTGACGAGATTGCTTAGATCTGAGAAGACTAACAATTGAAAAGAGATAAGAAGAGGTAAAGGTTGTGATAATGCTTAATATATATTCTATATAATCTCTTTTGATCATTGTTATTGCTGCGTGAGTGTGTATATCTGCATATATATGTATATAAACATATATATCTTAAGTGCATATGTTTACACTGCATAAATAGTTTTACGATGTCATTATATATGTGATTTATATAATAGTGCATCAAAGTTGTCACAGACTCTGTGTTGCTATAAATTACCTTAAAATTGTTCATTTTCGGTGTTCAAAATGTGGAGACATTTAAGTTTACATTTGCTGTCATGATTTTAAAATTTTAGATCTGTATGAGTAAATCTGTCATTATTGAGCTTCCGTATTTCATTAATTTTCACGGTATAAGAAAGTATGAGACTTGATGCGGTTAGCATTGCAACACAAACAGTTCAGTGGAAGCTTATGCTTGTATAAAAAAAAGAATGAAATGGCCTGTTATTTATATACGCTCTTTAACTGCTTTGGTTCTCAGCGTCCCATTCTATATTGGGCGTGAAAGATCGCTTAATTTTTACTCAGAGGCCTCTCTTATCAGGCTTGAGGTTCTTTTACGTGCCGTAAATCTACGACACGGGACCCACAGCTTTACTTCCCTTCCGAAGGAAGCCACGCTAAGGATGTTTACGACCTTGGGTATAAGAAGTTAGCATGGTAAACATTACACCACGGAGGGCGACCTTATGCGCGTGTTCTCATGCATGTACTGATCTGTTTGATTTATTTCTGTGAAAAGCTCAGTTGTGTTATACACAATAATTCCGTAAGGACTTACATTTATAATCGTTGTTACGTTTTATATCTCGCGGACATTGCTCTGGTTCCATTCTAGAACTACCTACAAAGAGTAGCACCATGATTTGAAAATGTCTTACAGGCTTGACAAATGATTTGTGATTATTTTAGGGTTGAACTGCAGCACATAATGACGTAACAAACAGAATGAAATGGGTTAAAAGTATTTCAATATACGAGAGGTGAGACAAAATACATGGAAAGAAAAAAACATTTTAGAGTGAACATATAATTATAAACTCGATAAAACCAGTGATTCCAGTGAAGAGAATGAGAGAGAATATGATTCTTGTGATTATTCATATTTTTATGTTTGATCACGAGAAAGAGAAAAGGGTTAGAATAATAAATACATAAGATGTGTATTCCAATATTATTTATTAATTCTAATATAATTTGAAGGTGGATTTAATTGTAATTTTATGAAGATTAATAAAATGAGATTCCATTTTTTTTTATCCTCTTAAAAAATGGAATCTGGTGAAGAGGAACTTAAAGATCATCTGGGGGTGAAGTCCCTGTAGGCAGATGAGTAAATATGATAACAGCATTCGGAGACAGCTACTTGTCAACAGTAATTCAATCACAAGGTAATATCTCACCAATTATACTTATTCCTCCAGTTACAAAATGGTAACCATTACTCTGGAAGAGATTGTGAAGGAGTTCTACAATGTGGATGTACTTTCATCCAATAAATTATAGAAAAAATTAATTGTAAATAAAATTTTATATTAAATAACGAAAGCATCAGACAGCCCATTTTTACTTTCTCTACACGTACTACGTACATAGAGAAGGTATTGTAATACACTCAAAAATTCTATACAGAGATTTCACCGAATATATATGTTTTGGGGCCCCCTGATTCCGTAAAAAGCATTCTTAGAAATATGCCTGTGAACAGAATAGCTCAAAATGGAACGTGCGTTAAATACCAAACTTGGTATTTAGATTTAGTGCCTTCCAAGGATGCAAAAAGATTTTCAAGAGAATCCCCACACTGCAAACTACCCTTTACATAGAAACATTTTCGAAAATTTTAATTTTCTCAAAAATGACTCTAAAAATTTTGATTAAATTCTCGTATATTAAAGATATTTACATTCCAAATAAAATGTATATCCTGAATTTTCTGAGAATATCCTCTTAAGACCTCTTTATTTTGGATGCACTTTGCCTAATTGCGTTTAACTGCTAAACCGCAAGAGATAGACAAAAGTTTACTGCATAAAAAATGTGCATCTCGTCAAAACAGATAATTCATGTCCTTTCCAATTCTATTGTGGAGGTATTCCTAGTTGTTGGTTTCAATTGAAAATTACTTACACTATTCTTAGACAGAAAGTTTCCGTTTTCTTTTGTTCTACTCCTGGCCAAGCAAAGAAGTGATTTGCAATGGCAATCGCATAACGATAGCTTTTAAAATATTTGCCTATCACTTTAGCCTAGTAAATTCCCTTAGTTCTCTTCTACTTATAAGAAACTAAGTAATAAGAAATTCTGCTAATGCAGAAAGAAGATTTGCATTATGTAGAAAGAAGAAGAAGAATCTGTTGTAAGAAGTTTGTGGAGCAGCTAGAGAAAGTTATGTGAGTGTAACGCATCAGATTTTTATTGGAACAATAAACTTAGACAAGAGAAAAAAATATGATGTGTTCCATTCAAATGACTTTCTCAACAACTCTACAACAAATTATTCTTAAAAAGCTTATACTTCTATTTATTTCATGCTAATCAGTAACAAATTAGCAGAAATAGCCATATTCCTTGCTTCCTTGTAAGTAGAAGCGAAATAAGGGAGTGCCATAGGTTAAAGTGATAATCAAAAGCTGGTTGCTATGTCACTGAAGTTCCTTTGCTGTATGGCTAGCAGGTGACAAATTCCTGTATGAGAAAAGTATAAGCTTTTCATAGTAGAAACAAAAAATAAGGAATGTCTCAAAAACGACCAGATCCACGAAAAAAATGTATATAACATAAATTGTGTGTTTTAACGTGCTCTACACTTTTGTTTTGTAAGTTTTTGTCCATCTCTTACGGTTCAGTAAAATTCGTCCAGAATAAACTACTCTTCAGAGGCTTTTCCCAGAAAATTCAAGATATACATTTTATTTGTCAGGTATATATCTTTAATGTACGATATTTTAATCAAAATCGTTAGAGAGATGTTTAAGAAAATCAAATATTCGAAAAAAGTTCCATGTAAAGGGTGGTTTGGGGTGGGAGGATTTTTCTCAAAATCTTCGTGTCGCATCCCTGGAAGATACTAAACTTAAATACCAAGTTTGGTATTTTACCTACTTTTCGTTTTTGAGTTATCGTGTTCACAGACACACGGACACACGGATACATGGATTCACATACACGGACCCGTTATTTTTAGATAAAGGGGACCCTAAGAAATATATTTCCAGTGAAATCTCGGTATCGAATTTTTGGGCGGAGTGCAATATCTTCTCCATACACTAGGGAAAGTAAACATTATTTAAATAACCATGGAAGCTATAATTGTGAAAAAACAATATTATTATCATTGTGTATAATAACCAGAGCTAGGAAGTTCGTACCGATTTCCTTATGCAGAATAAGAGCGGCCAGATTTGGCATTACCCGACGCTACTTGTGCGAGCAAAGGTCAACGTAGAGTGCAACCCATTATGCAAAACAACTATCACTGCATAACACAGAACCATGTCGATAAGTAGGAAGGCGTCCGAATAACACTTTTGTTCTGTTCAAATGTTAGCAAAATTAATTTTTTTACAACCGTAATATGGTTTCTAGCAATGTATTTATTCATATATTTAGAAACTGATGTCAGTTCTAATATACAAACTGTAAAACGTCTAGTAACGGAGCAGCTTCACAGAAGTATATCACTAATTGCAAATTTATTCAAAGAGTTAACCTACAACTATCACACTGTTACAGTCCAGAGGTGAATCTGTGCGGTATGTAAAAGAACTGTCAAGACGAATCTACTTTTCCACGAGCATCCTACCTGAAATAAAGATGAAAATCAAAAGTGTAACTGAAAAAATGTAGGGTTCAGTGTGATGTATCGCAAACATGCTACACTTTTAGATCCCAACAAATGCTATTTTCTTGGTGATACTGAAACGGAACTGATAAAATATTTCAAATGTGACCCGATCACGTCATGCGAAGTGGAATCTACTTTTTCGCATTCTGCATTTTGTTTATTGGAATGTAGAATGAAGGTTTCATTTGAAAGGCTTCAGAAGTACATATTGTTTTCAGAAATACAGCTGCAGATGGGTAAAGATTTAGTTTAATTCCTGCTTTCGTTTTTACCTAATAAGAATATGAAGATATTTAAGAAATTAATTTTATTATTTGAATATTATTTAGCATTCGATCAGTAAATATTTCAATCCGTGTTATAATTGCTTAGGTGTTTTCATAATGTAAATATATAGAAACCAGTTAGTCGCACTTATATATGTAACATTTTGTATGTTGTACATAATTAATTATCTAACTAGCTGTGATTATACGAATGTCTCATATTTCATTTCTGTTCTCTGGAAAAAGTGCTGTTTACTTGACAACAGGTTTGTTTACCTCTCCCCCTCTGTTTTTATCGATGAATTGTTTTTATGCGGCGCGATGGTCGGTCGCAAACTATATAAGGAACAACGAACGGTACCAACTTCCTATCCCTCATAATAACTGGTTTGAATTTCAAAAGGATTTCTTAAATAGTGTCTATTTGGAAATTTCACAGATATATTTCTTTAATGAATAATTCCTTAAGTAGTTACCTGTTGAACGAGGCACTCAGCTCGTAATAGCATACCATTTTTTTTAATCTGCCTTTTCTGGTAAGCAGTAAGGAATTTGTTGCGCCTCTGGACTCCCTTGGACACCATGTGGCGTTACATGGTTAATGAGGCATAAACGGCAGGGGAAATCGACATGCTGACCATGGCAGCAACTGTACGCTCGTGGGCGAAGGCGGAGAGTATAGCGCTTGGTGTTAGCTAACTCTGGATCATCCAAAAACCATTACGTGTTTACTTTCTCTTCCTCTCACTCTGCAATGTGCAAACTGTATAGAGAAGGTATTGTATTCCACCAAAAATTTCGATACTGTTCATCTGAAACATGTAAATGTAAATGGCGTGTTATTTATGGACGCTCTTTAATTACTGTGATTCTCAGCGCCCATTCTAAATTGGGCGTCAAAGACGGCTTAATTTTGCTCAGAGGCCTCTCCGTGCGAGGTTGGTAGGCTCGTGATGAGCCTAGGTGTTGTTGCTGTGTAGCCTGGTAAGGGTTTAAGTTGAGGTTGAGGTTATAATTTTGAAGTTTCGAGTGTTGGTGTTAAGGCGGTATTGCTAGGTAGGCTCCTCGAGCAGCATCCTTTCCTCTGCTCCGCTGGTGTTTAATTTTGAAAATGTTTATGTTAGTCAATGTTGATAGACCACTATCAATCAGGCTCTAGATTCTTTTATGTGTCGTAAATCTACGACACGGGACCACTGGCTTTACTTCCCTTCCGAAGGAAGTCATGTTAAGGATTTTTACACCCGAAAAGATCCATCGTCCTCCACCCGTGACCTTGAGTATATGAAGATAGCATGGAAACCATTATACCACGGAGGGTAATATATGTTTTAGGCCTCCCTGAAAAGATCTGATGTGTTCCATTTACATGACTTTCTCTACATCTCTGTAACAAATTATTGTTAATAAGCTTATTCTTCTATCTACTTCATGCTAATTCGAAATAAACATTAGCAGAAGCGGTGTTATTACTTAGTTCCACATAAGTAGAAAGGAACACACTTAGCTAAACCGAATCTCAAATGTTTTAAAATGTGGTTGCTATAAGATTCAATTCTTTGTGTGACCAAGCGTTGGCAAGTTCCCGTTTGAGAAATGGTTATGTATTTTGAAACTGAAATCAATAAAAAGGAATATATCGTTAACGACCAACTCCACGAAAAGCTGTTTACAGAAATACGCCCAATGTGGGGGATGAAGTTTAATTTGAGGAAATCTGAAAGTCTTCCCATTGGGCCGCATCCTCCGGATACCACGGTGTTAGGAATACCCACTGTGCAACGCACAAAAATTCTTGGGATATACTTAAGTGGATACGACGAAGACCTGCGGGACTATAATTGGACGTTATGCATTAATACTTTACGTGGTGTACTATACGGTCAAATGTCGAGGATGCTGAACTTGATAGAACGTGTGTGGTTTTGTAATGCCTTTGCGTTGAGTCGTATATGGTACTTAGCACACGTGCTGCCTCCAACAAAACGGTACAGCCAAAGAATTGAGCAAATAATCGGATACTTCATATGGACAGGAAAATTATATCACATTTCCCGTACGCAGCTACGTCTTCCAAAGGGCTAGGGTGGCTGGGGGTTGTTGGATGTGGCGATGCAGTGTAAAACACTTTCGTTAAAAATGATTCTGCAAGCACTGGATGGACAGGGTGATAGTGTAGAGGTGCTAGTACAACGGCATCATCAGTTGTTTTGGGAGCGGAGAGAACTCCATAAGATTCCTAAAATGTTACGTGATCTCCTACGTGACTTGAGCACACTACCTCCAGCAGAAGTGGCTGATGGCCGCTATCGGACGGGTAAGGAAGTCTATACCTTTTTTCAACGGAGGGAACCTACTACTCCACATATACAAGTTAAGTATCCACAGTTGCCCTGGAGGCAAATTTGGCGTGGCTTTGCTATTCCAGAACTCAACACGGAATGGGTCTCGGCGACATATGAGATTGTCAATGAAATCCTACCAACTGCAAATAAATTACATAGACATCATCTGGCAATTTTTCCCGCTTGTCCAATGTGCCAAGCTCCGGATTCGCTCGCACATCGACTCTTGGAATGCTCAGGTAAAGGACTGATATGGACATGGCTCTTGAGCCGATGTCGGGGTGGACTGGTGACACCTGGCAGCCTTCAGCAACGGATATTTTGCACCTGAATTTTCCCTGGACGCGTCCTGCATTGTAGAGAGCTCTTATTTGGACAGTAATGGGTACCTATGCTTAGCTTAGTACCTTGGACACGCCAGCTGACTGTGTGGTTCCAGCTTTAAGCAGTTTTTTGTATGCAGAGAGGTGGCGGATGATTTGAGACAACAGAATCAACTCTTTTAAACCCTGGACTACAAGATATGAGCACCTGATTGATTCTATATCGATCCGGAATGATCTTGGATGCAATATCATCCATTATTCCTCTTTATGTTGGCCTGTTGTGATGTAGAGCTCTTGATTCTCCTGAAAAAATAAAGTTCCTAATTCCCAAAGGGGGTACAACCCCATTACAAATTAGATAAAAAATAAATAAAATAAAAAATAAATAAAAAATGCATATGACATAAATCGTGTGTTTTAACGAGATCTACATCTCTATGTAGTAAGTTTTCATCTATCTCTTACGATTTACCAGTTATACAAAGTTAAATAAAAATAAATCAGAATAAAGAGGCTTTTAAATGCTATTCCCAGGAAATTCAGGATATACATTTTCTTAAACATATAAGATATTATTTTTGAGAAAATAACATTTTTTCACATATTTTTTCATGTAAAGGGTATTTAGGGGTGGGACATTTTCTTGAAAATTTTCGTGTTGCATCCTTGGAAGATACTGAACTTAAATATAAAATTTTCGTTTTTGAGCTATGCTGCCCTCAGACACACACACACACACACACACACACACACACACAATCACACACACACACACAGGGACATTTTTCTAAAAATTATATTTTTTATTTCAGGAGGTTCCAAAATATGTATTTCTGGCGAAATCCCAGTATCAAACTTCTGGGCGCAATACAATGCTTCTATACCTATGTACAAAGTACGTGTGGAAAAAGTAGAAAGAGAGGAATTTTTAGAAAAACGTCTGTGAGCAGCTCTGTATGTGTGACTGGGTGTGTGTGTGTGTGGATGTTTGTGGACAGCGTAAATCAGAAACGTATTAATATTTAACATCAGTATCCTCCAAAGATATTAACGCTAAGATTTTCAGAAAAATCCCAAAAATAGGTCAGACGATTTTTATTAAAATACCATATGTTTAAGATGCTTTCATTCACGACGGCTTATTCATTCTGGATGACATTTATATAATTGCCAGGCTTCCTACACAAAATTATAAATGAAAACTCACAACTTATCACATATATATTTTTTATAGAGTAACCTTTTCCGAGACATTCCTTGTTATTGGTTCCAGTTTTTTAAACTACTGAAGCTTTTCTTAAGTGGGAAGTTAATTTTAGTTTAATATCTCACTTTTCTACCCCTGAACATGCAAAGAAAACCAAATTTCAAATGTTTCATCACATAGTGACCAGCTTTTAAAAAATTTGTCTAATGCTTTAGCCAGGAGTATTTCCTTATCTCCCTTTTGCTTACGAGGAGGTGAGTATTAAGATAACTTCTGCAGATGTTTATCTCGATTTTAGCCTTGTAAATAAAAAAATAATCTTTTGTAACAATAGTTGCTAGAGAAATACACAAATGTGAATACAACATATCAGATTTTTGGTTAACTATTCAACGTTCCTTTTAATGGCCAAATTTGTATTTTACTTTAACTTTGTTTTATCTTTCTTCTTCGCTGCAATGTGTATCCTAAATTTTGATGGCAACAGATGCAAATCCAACTTGAAATGTCCCGAGTTCGACTCCCAGTGAAAATCCAAAATGCTTCGGCAGTTTTCGAGGATTTCTTCAGGTCATCATGCGAATACTGGAGTGATATTTGTCATTCCAAAAAATACGTTTCTGTCTAACGCTTACGGTTTACAAGTTTAGCAAAACTCAAGGGGCGTTTGGTAGTTTTAATGCCCACCTTTACTAATTGTGACACCGCAGGTGATGACACTGGTGAAGCATGAAATGAAGATGGAGCACTGGTGGAATGCGATGGCGGGGGCAACCGAAGAACCCGGAGAAAACCTTCCCCTGCGCCGCTTTGTCCACCTCAAATCTTACTTGTGGTGTAACTACTCGGCCACGGTGCGGCCGAACTTCAAGGGTGCTTCCCAAAATTGAAGATATCTTAACATTTTATTTATCATGTAAATAGCTTTATTATACGGCATTTAAACAAAATACTTGCAACATGATTAATATAATCAAAATTTTTAATAAATGTTCATGTAAATGATAATTCTGTTTGGGTGGTTAATCTGAAAATATTCGTGTGCCTTCCTTGGAAAATGCTAAGCTTATAACGAGGTTGGGTATTTGCTTACTTTCGTTTTTGAATTATGCTGTCACAAACACACACACACCCACACACACACACACACACAAAGAGACACACACTCACACGGAATCTGTCCTAAGATACCATTTTACTTTCTCTATACGCACTATGTACATAGTGTATGGAGAAAGTATTGCACTCCACCCAAAAATTCGATACCGAGATTTCACCCGAAATATATGTTTTAGGGTCCACTTTATCTTAAAAAAGCATTTTCGGAAAAACGACTCACGAACACACGGACCTTTTTCTGAAAATCCTTTTTTTTGGGGGGATAAGGGGACCCTAATATCGGTATCGAATTTTTGGGTGGAGTGCAATACCTTCTCTATACTCTATGTACATAGTACTTATGGAGAAAGTAAAAAGGGGAAGTTTTTCTATGCTACGTCATTTAAGTGTTTTATCCAGGTGAGTTAAAATCTAATTAAGCAACGCTGTAACATCTTTCTAACCTTATTTGTGGTAAGAAGGTCAGCGATTGGAGGAATCCAGAAAATAGAGGAGGGGGAGTTAAACATTTTAAATATGTCCGCACTTTTTACTTTCTCTATACGTGCTAAGTACATAGTGAATAGAGAAGGTATTGCGCTCCACCAAAAAATCCGATACCGAGACTTCACCGGAAATATATGTTTTAGGGTCCCCTATATCCAAAAAAAGTATTTTCAGAAAAAGGTCCATGTGTGTGTGCCCGTGTGTCCGGAGTCAGTGTGTCCATGTGTCCGTGTGTCTGTGAACACGATAACTCAAAAACGAAAAGTCGGTAAAATACTAAACTTGGTATTTAAGTTTATATATTCCAGGGATGCGACACGAAGATTTTGAGAAAAATCCCCCCACCCCCAACTACCCTCTATATGGAACTTGTTTCGAAAATGTTGATTTTCTAAAAAATTGCTCTAACGATTTTGATTAAAATATCGTATATTAAAGATATTTATCTGAGAAATAAAATGTATATTTTGAACTTTCTGGGAATAACCTCTGAAGATTACTTTATTCTGGGTAAATTTTACGGAATTTTGCATAACTGATAAACCGTAAGAGATCGAAAAAAGCTTACCATACAACAAATGTAGAGCACCTTAAAACACACAATTTATGTTATACACATTTTTTTCGTGGAGTTGATTGTTTTTGAGATATTCCTTGTTTTTGGTTTCAGCTATGAAAACCTATACTTTTCTCATACAGGACTTTGTGAACTCGTGTCCATACAAACAAAGAAACTTTAGTAGCAGAGCAACCAGCTTTTGACTATCACTTTAACCTATGGTACCTTCCTATTTTGCTTCTACTAACAAGGAAGCAAGTAATAAGACTATTTCTGCTAATTTTTCACCATTAGATGAAGAAAATAGAATAATTTGTTGCAGTGATATAGAGAAAGTCATGTGAATGGAACACATCAGAATTTTTAGTAAAGGCTTAAACTTACATTATGGGATATTTCGATTGGGCATATATCGTATTGTCGCATGTGTCATTGGCGATAGTTTAATTTATTATGTTTTAGTAATTACGAATTAATTAATCTGAATTAATTGGGATTTGAGCTTACAGATTCTTAGGAAAATACAAGCTTTGTTATAAGCTGATGAAATAATAGGATGGAAGCGACTAGCCTCTTCCGATGGCACTCCCAGTGGACTTTTGATGCCACCAACTTCCGTTTGGTTTACGTGCACATTCGCACTTTGACGTCACACAGGATATTCTAGAACATTTAAGCATTCGGTGCTGATTGGCTAAGTCTACCCACTATCAGGGCGTTGGTTCTTCATATTAGAAGAACGGCCACCATGTTGGAATGCCCTTCCGGGGACGCCACTAAATCTATTTAAGGGACGGCAAACCCGTCCTCCGGGGCTATTGTCTTTGACCGTCGGGGAACCTCTATTTGCTTGTGTGCGTCTTGAGGCGTCGCTCCGGGCTCAACCGGCCACCACTTTGGCCACTTCTCACCTCCCCTAGACACATCATGACATATTTCTTAAGGTAAGGATTTATGTTAGTAACTCCATAATGAGAATGATATTGGCCAGGAGTAATAGAATAGTTTGCCATCCTCCACCTTTGTAAACCAAACATGCGTAACCAACAGATTATTTAATCTTTCTTAATATATTAGCTTAACTTAAGTCCCATTATTATCATTGCTCTACCATCTACCTTCCTTTCACTACCCTCTAATAGCTATTCCCCCCTGTGTCCAACTTTAGTTGTGACATTTATGGTCGAGGCGCCGGCTCTTCCCCGAAATCAGCATTTTGTTAGGGAAGAATATGGTTCGATCCCGTACCTCGGTTTATGTTGGAAGCGCCGGCTCTTCCCCGAAATCAGCGTTTCGTTGGTGAAGAGTATGGTTCGATCCCGTACCTCGGTATATGTTGTAGCGCCGCCTTTTCAAATTATTATATTGTAGAGTTAATTCACAAATAATAGAGTTACACTGATTCTAACAATATGACACCCAGAAACCCTGCCTCGATTTTGCATATGCTTTGCAACTCTCCAGACACTTTCTTTTCTTACTATATTATTGCCAGAAATGGATATCGTAAATGTAGTCTCCTTGCCTGATGTTTCAATTTATACCTCTGTTTTCAATTTCTTTCAGTAGCTTACAAATTCAAAATTTTGCAATTAACATGCTTTTGTAATTTTATTTAATTGTAATCTTTAGAGTACATTTAAGGTGATTCTTCTCCTAAGCATCACAGTTTGCATTAGCCTCGAATTAGTTGCTTTCGATTTTTCAAAAGAACACTTTATTCAACTGCATTTTTCTATTTTATAATTAATTTATTTAGCCTTTAAATGCTAAAGTTTATGGAAATAAAATTTGCAGATATCTTACGGTGTTACTGCAGTGCTTGATTTCCATTGGAATATAAACAGTCAATATAATTTTTTTTTCAGTATGGCACTATATATGCGATTCGCAACATAATTTTTAATTTTATTGCTTCGATTATTATGTCACTTTAAAGATTCGATTTGTACTGACCATCAATGTAATCCCTCCCTCCCCCCCCCCCTTCCATCCTTGGGTTAAATACCATGATTTTTTCACTTAGATGTATGCAGTGACATGCATACGAGATGTAAAGTTTTCACTAAACATTTATGATTGCTCGTGCTTCAATGGAAATTTTGAGTATTAATCTGCACATGTGAACTTCCAACAATTCACTTTACCAAAATATGTTTATTTCAGCGCCTATTTTATCGCTAGTTTATATTTCTTGGACTGTCACTTTAAACATTAATAGGTTTCTCTCTGGAGCGGTAATCTGTAAAATGATGTGGTTGCTTATCTCTTTCTATATTTACTACCGCCGCAGCAGTAGATAACTGTTTTGATGCATTTACGTGTGTTACTCATATGCAAGTATTTATAATTTCCAACTCTTGGTTCTGGAAAGCTGGAACAGCAACCCAGATAACTGTGTTTTAATCCATTGGCCATTCTAAAAATAGTTTAATGAATCTAATAGTTCTGAAAAACCTTAAATTTCATTAGATACGTGCCTTTTTCATAATATTCTCAATAATTTTTATCGTGAGTTTATTCGTATGATAAATCCCTTATATACAACAACCCGCGTAAGAGAACAACTGTACAATTTGTAAATGTGCGATACAAGTCATAATATGATCAGTCTAGTTCAAGACAATTAGTAACAAATGTCCACCGACGGGATCTGTAGGTTTACTTTTGTGTATAACCTAAGATGAGCTATTAGACGCGTATAAGTTTACAACGCTTGCCCTACATATCTGGTGGTCGAACTTGAAGTCGTCTTGGTTGGTTTTGTTCCGGAGCGCCCCTTAAAAATATTCCCCCCATAAGCACCTTTAACACCCCCCCCCCCAGAAAAGACCAGCACAAAGAACACTTGATTTGAAAAAAAAACCGAGACAGCAGCAAGTGACCCCGAGTAACTACGAAGTCAAGTACATCTAGACAGGATGCATAAACTGAAGAAGGACTATATGGTTTAAGTATATATTTGGTCATATCAAGTTCATTCTTATAATATTAGATATGTTTCGCTTATAGCTCAATAATAAGCTAAGAATTTTTATTATCATGCTTTTCTGTCTTCTAATACTCTGTTTGCTATGTTTAATAATATGTATGCATAGTTTAGCATGCCTAAGTGCTTAATATAATTATAATCAGATGTGGAGATAATATAGCCCCTAGATAAGCTTATTACAAACGCAACAATTTCAAACATTTTATTCCAAATCCGGTAATCATAATACTTAGTTTGTCATTCTTAGTCCCAGTAGCCAGGGATAATTTAAAATAAATCAAAAGCGTATTTCAATAACACCAATAGTAGCCAAAATTACAATAATTGTACTTTTCATAACTAGGTATAAATGTTTAATGCTTACTTAAAAAAAAAAGAAGAGATGATTAAGTATTGATCATAAATAAGTATATAAATACGTAGCACAGTAACTGATTCAATATGATATACATGAATAAAACAATATTGCTTAACCGTCAAGCAGTGTGTAATATAAGTAACCCTTTTTGTGAAGATTTATACTCTATCTGAATGCCTGTGTTGAAGAGAAAATATTGTTAATTATCATAACTCCAATATGAAACTCCGATAATGAATTATAGGAAGGAAACTTTATCGCTACTTTAACAAACTCTCCTTGCTTACTTCTTGGAAAACCACTTGGAGCACAGGTTTGAAACAAAATATAAAGCTAAGGTAATAATGTTCATAATAACAATAATAATATAAGAACTGAAGCTTTCCTGGCGACGTGTTAATTCCAAATCTTCTCGGGCTTCTAGCCAGGTAAAAACTTGGCTTGACACCAACGTTTCGAAGAAGTGCATCTTCCTCGTCTTCAGGGTGAACTGATCAGAAGCCCGAGAAGATTTGGAATAAACAATAATAATGTTGATAAAACAAAAATAACCAATATTAATTTTACATAATAGTAATAATGTTTGATATGAAAGATAAATATATTACTTAATCACTACATAATAATTAATAGTAAATTATAACATATACTTTCTTTAAATTGACTAAATAATTCACATTACGAATAAAAAAAAAATAGCAAAATGAAATTGTCGAAAAAAAAAATATAAACATGTAAGACATTAACAATATTCTTTTATTTCGAATAAAATTTTCAACAATTATTATATGTAAAATGCCAATTAAATAAATCATATTAAGCTTACTAACATAAGTAAGAACGTTGAATAAAAATAAAAACAATAGTAAAAATAATAACCAGAAAGGAAGATTTATTTTAATAGCTTCTAACTATTCTAACATAATTTTTAAAAAAGTATAATGGAGAATCACAGTAAGAACTGCTATAATAATAATAATAATAATAATAATAATGATAATGATAATAATAATAATAATATTATTTTATTAAGTAATGTTACAGTTAAAATAATGTCTTAAAATCGAAAATTTCAGTAGCGAAATAGTTGGATTCATATACACACAGATTAGTGATATGTTATTCGCACTAGATAACCTCGTGAAACTTAAAATTTGTTCTTTTTGAGATATTTCCTGTTGCCAACTTATTTAAAGCCACTACTGGTACTAAAATAAAAACAGGATTGTATTAATAACTTTTATTTCTAATAGATTGTGTTGAATACTTTTAAATAAAGTCACCTAAAGTTTGTGTTAATTAGTAAGCTGAAATACTGCTTAACCATACGATTGAATGGAATCGCGATAAACTAAAGTAACATTTATTTAATACTTTTTTTCAAATCTAGGAATCTATGTTTCTAATCAGCATTATACTTATACTTCACAGTGAAAAATTTACAACTTTCATTGTTATTATTTTTTTCATTCAGCTATAATAGTAACTGCTGATTTTTTTCTTCTCTCGTTGAAGGCTTGACCATTCTGTATCCACTTTTAATCTCATTGTATATCAGATAGTTTACGAAATCAAAAATTTTATGACCGTGATTTTAGTAAAACTCGAAACAAATGGACACCTTCCTAGTTTGTTTCCTTAAATCTAAGTAAGCATATATTAAAGTTACCTTTACTGCAATTTTTTTTATCCATTGGCACCCATGATTTTAATAGATGAACGTCAGAAGATTATAGCTGACACTCATCAGTTTATTTTCGTTACAATTAACATACGAAAAATGTTCCACTTAGACAAATTAGCAGAAATTATTTGACTATAACTCACTGACTTTTTAAAGTCGACCTTGTTCATTACAAATCTGATATAAGACTGCTTTAAAGCGAAAGTCTTCGCTGATAAGCCTTGCTCTTTCCGACAAAGCTTTAACTGCATCTCAGAAATTTCTCTTACCATATTATAACTTCTGTCTACTTTAATATTTATTAGTTTCATAATACCTATATTTTATGTACAGGATTTTACTTTGCGTTCAGATGCAATTAGGGACTAGCTTACTTTGATTTCCTTCATAGAGCATAATGCATAATTTTAATTGAACGTTTTTAGCAGAAACCTACTTATAAATATATACAAGTGTTAAAGGGAGCACCGTTAGTATATTTACTGGATTTTCCCTTGGATGTATTCCATTCTTTGAGTTACGCAATGGTTACTTTTACCTATCACGTGTGTGTGTGTGTCGTGTATTTTGGAACTATAATGTTTGTGCATAATATTGCTGTGTTTTTGTTGCTTATATTTTGTTGTTAAGTTTTGATTTCAGACGTGAGTTCTATTGCTTATATTCTTTCCCCCTACGATTGGTATGAGCTTAGGAAGCAATGTTGATCATCGGCGATAAGACTAGGTGATAATGCCAAATATGATGACCATGGATGTATTCTTCCGAGTTATTTCTTTCAAAAAGGTAAATTATTTTTATTTTCTTTTTGGTGTTCCGCTACTGTATTTATCCGGTATGCGTAATGGCATCTTGCTTTGTATTTTCTGGCGGATGACTGTTACCGCATCCTGTTGTCAATAGTTAAATGCCTTGAGATACAATATTTTGTAGACTTTCTGTTTAATACAATAAACATTACCGAGAGAATTTGCTCCTATACGTATGCATATGTCTGCTCATTATGGATTGTCAGAGTTTTCGTCACTATCGTTGATTTCGGAGAGTTTTGCCGTATGGCATTCTCCATGATGTTATAGCTGAGAATATATGTATCAGATTATTTTCCTTATGGCTAAAGCCGCAGGGCTCCATGAAGAGTTAAATCTGTGTGAGAATATTTTTATGAGAGGTCGATTTCCGATTAATTAATTTCCTGAGTAAACCGCGAGGTCTCATGAAACATTAATCGATGTGGACAAAAACCTTGGGATAGGTTATATTTGTAGTGAAATATAAGGATTATTTTATTTGCTGGGGAAACCGCAGGGTCCCATCAGGTAGTAATCTAGGGAACATGTACTTTGGAAAACTACGCAGAGTTTTAATATTGTGTACACAAATGTTATTTTGTTGATGCGGGTAGCTCCCGTAAGATGAGTATAAATGTTGAGTTTTAAGTGTCCCGGGATAGTTAAACTAGTCGAGGAGTATGTTTAATGGCGGCACTGACCACCTGTCATTGTGATATTATGTAATTATTGTTGTTTACTTTTATGTGTTTTAATTCTGACAATTCCTAATGTGTAAAGAAAAAGATTTGTTGACATATTAATTGCAATATTATATGGTTATGATTTTGCCATTATTTAAAGTAACAGATGGAGCATAATTAGCAATTTATTAATTATAGTAACAATTGAAGGATACTTCTATGTTTTGTATAAACAAGAAATGTACTGGAGACTCGGTATTTCTAATGTTTTTACATTGTTAAACATAGCTTCCTGTAGCAGTATTTTATTGCTGTATCACGAACATTTTTAATTTTTGGTAAGTGATGTGTTCAAAATCAATTTGTACGTAATGCAACTCTGTACCATGCATTTTAAGAAGATCGTTCCATGACTTATTTTGGTTTATTCAATATCTTATCATACTTGTGGATACAGTCGATAGCCATCAGGGTGTTATTGTTTGTTCAGAAATGTTTTTCGAAAGTAGTAATAACAACATTAACTATTTAATCCTTATTCTTTTGCTTTTTTTTTCTTATCTTTATTGGAACGTTATCTAACATGTATTTAAACCTTGCCATACTAATTTAAACATTATTGATTAACTGGAAGGGACGACCCTTTAACAATATAGCGATCGCGCATGCTATTTATTGGTGTATTGGGGGAGGGCGATGCCTTCTAGTTTATCTTTAGCTTTATAATGTAATTTATTTTAACTTTGAGAGGATATCGTTTCCGGTATTGATAAACTATGTTTCTTTTTCGCATAATTTTTGTCACCTCTAGTACCTTCGCATCCTATGGGTCTAATCTACAGTATTCATAATGTTTTTATTAGTTACATTGACATGTTTATTAATATTGTATTTACTTACATCTCTTACATTTACTATTCCAACTTTCTGTAAACTATTTTGTCAGTCACATTTCTGGTTATTTACTGTCCAAAATTTGATTGTATGAGTGTAACAGTTGCTCTGTTTCTGATGTTATGATTTTATGTCTTCTACTAAGATCCATCTCATGTTATATTTACTAATGAAACTTTAATTGTTAGCTGAACAAAAGTATCTGAATTCCACTTATGAATAGCAATACTTAATATTTTATAATATAATTTTTTTTTGTATTACACTGTCACTATCATGATTGATTTTGTAACTTGTTTGTGCTCCAGTGAAACATCTGTGTAATGTGTTAGTTTGGTAGCACGAGTCACTAAATTTCAAATTTTAACCTCTGACACGTTGTCAGTGGCCTTTAAATGCATTATCAGTTTTTGTTGTAATCTTACTCCTTCTACGCCATGTTGAATTACTCAACTTCATTATTACTTAAATGTTTCACGACGACATATTACTCATTTAATTTGCATTTTATGTTTGTTATCTTTAGTTAATCTTATGTAGTAGCACAATCATTCAATTATTTCCTCCTATCTTTAACATGCGTACCTTCTGGATTACCTGACGTGCCTCTCCCTCATCCACCACCTGATCTACCTCATATAAGTATTACTGCTTTCTCATTTTTTTATTTTTCCAACCCTAATTCCCTTGTATTTGTTTCTCTTTCGAGTAATCCACACTAATTGCACTTGCACGGTGCTGACACACCATCCGTCAACAAGGATCTTCGTGGGACATCAAGGCTGAGCACCACCTTCGACTTTTCAGTTTACCCTGGGGGTGAACAAAGGACTATATACCCCCGGAGGGATGTTACGAGTGCTCATCTTGAAGCCAGAACATTGTACTGCTGGACATTGGTTTTTCTTCCGGAAGCTTGTGAGGATCGTACACTAAGGACACAATGTTATAGCGTGTGCTTATCTCCCTTTGGACACTGGCTGTGTCCCAAAGACTTTTCACAGACTGCGTTCAGCAAGTGTATAATTGTATCTTCAACATATTCGTCGCCATTGTTTTCTTCTGTGTGTCCAAAAGTCAGAAAAACTTCCCGTGCTAGTATTCATTTAGGTCTCCTATGGAACTTGACCTCACACATTGTGGATTCAACGAGTGAACTTACCTTTCCCTCCTTCTGATAGGTACTTCTTCCACTCCCCTTGTACTTTTTTCTCTCTCTTTCAGGTGCTACTCAAATTCTGAAAACTTCCTTGTATATTTTATGTGATATTATAATTGTATAACGTTTTGCGGTGTTTGGTACCCCCTTTCAATATTTGTTTGTTGTTATACCTGATATTCTTGTTTTTTTTTTTAACAAGCGTCAGGGGCCGTTTTTCTTACCGTTCGGAGGTATGTCGCATGTGTCATTGGCGAGAGTTTAATTTATTATGTTTTAGTAATTACGAATTAATTAATCTGAATTAATTGGGATTTGAGCTTACAGATTCTTAGGAAAATACAAGCTTTGTTATAAGCTGATGAAATAATAGGATGGAAGCGACTAGCCTCTTCCGATGGCACTCCCAGTGGACTTTTGATGCCACCAACTTCCGTTTGGTTTACGTGCACATTCGCACTTTGACGTCACACAGGATATTCTAGAACATTTAAGCATTCGGTGCTGATTGGCTAAGTCTATCCACTATCAGGGCGTTGGTTCTTCATATTAGAAGAACGGCCACCATGTTGGAATGCCCTTCCGGGGACGCCACTAAATCTATTTAAGGGACGGCAAACCCGTCCTCCGGGGCTATTGTCTTTGACCGTCGGGGAACCTCTATTTGCTTGTGTGCGTCTTGAGGCGTCGCTCCGGGCTCAACCGGCCACCACTTTGGCCACTTCTCACCTCCCCTAGACACATCATGACATATTTCTTAAGGTAAGGATTTATGTTAGTAACTCCATAATGAGAATGATATTGGCCAGGAGTAATAGAATAGTTTGCCATCCTCCACCTTTGTAAACCAAACATGCGTAACCAACAGATTATTTAATCTTTCTTAATATATTAGCTTAACTTAAGTCCCATTATTATCATTGCTCTACCATCTACCTTCCTTTCACTACCCTCTAATAGCTATTCCCCCCTTTGTCCAACTTTAGTTGTGACAGTATAGGTATATTGTTCTTTAATAATTTCCATATCTTTGCTGCAGTAGTTTTGCATAGTTTTTGTAGCTTATTAATTATATAAAATTCGCTACATAAAGGATAATCCACCAATAGAATAAATGTTCAGTGTTGGAAAAATATCAAAAACTATAATATTTTATTTTTTATTGAACACGTAAAAGTATTATGTATTACTTAAAATTGTAATAGCTGATTTAACAATCAAAATAATGACATATTTACAATTCTTTCCAGATATGAAAATGTTCATGATGCACCGGCCATGAACCTCACACCCAGGTTCTACACTCATGTTATCATACCTTAGTTTACGTTCATAAAAGAAAGAAAGAAACAAAGAATAAAGAACTTATGTTCAAATATTTACGTATTTTTCAGCAGTCTTAAAACGTAATGTATGCTCACAATGAGTCAACCAGAAAACAACTAAGCAAGGTGAAACAGAAGAGTATTAACAAGCAAACTTAATGCCAGAATAATATGCTAAACTTCTTAAAAAAACAACAACAAAACATGTAATATCAGTAATCCATATAATACATCATTATTAATTATAATGAAATGCCTATACATTTAGATGCTTTTCAGCCTTTCAACAAATAAAATCAATATTAATTGTAAATAACAAACTCTGAGTTAAATATCAGTAACACTGAAATAGTAGCCATGAAAAAGCTAATTGTAACAATGAAGCAGCAATTCATTTTAATAGTTGTATAACCTCAGGTTATCTGACATTGAGAAATCATTTCCACAGCTAAATTGCAGTAAAGCCAAACTCAGTTATTGGGTCTGTATCGTTATGTTTAAGATATGTTTTCTTTTACATAATAAATGGTACTGAAATTAAAAATATTATGTGCTCCATTTCACAAAAAATATTCTTATATCTACATCATGCTAATCGAGGTCAGCACCCGTACCTTTGTATAATAAATTATTTTATTGGAATTTTCCATATTTGTAGCAGTGCTTAAATAAATAATATTTATATCACAAAGTGGATTATTAATTATATAAATATTAATTATTTTTTAAAACTAAGCTACAACCTGTATCAAAATTTCAATTAATCATTTAATGAAACACATTCTGAAGTACGTTAGGGGAATATTTTCAGGCCTGTGGAAGAAGATAGCGGGAAAAAAAACGAAAAAAAAAACTGATATGTTCCATTCACATAACTTTCTCTAGCTGCTCCATATACAAACTATTCTTACAGAAGATGATTCTTTTATCTACGTCATTCTAATCGAGACAACCATTAGAAGAATTGGTCTTATTACTTGTTTTCTTGTAAGTAGAAGGGAAATGAGGGAATACACTAAGCTTGAGCCACAGTAAAGAATTTTGAAAGCTGTTCGCTATGTAAAACAATTGAAATTTGTTGGTTTCGCATATGCAACAGAAAAACAAGAGAATTGGAACGAACGTTCTTGATTGAAAAACGTTACATAGTTTATAATTCAGGAAACCAACAACCAGGAATACCTCTGAAATGGTCAACTCTACAAAAAAAGTATATAACATAAAGCATGTGTTTTAATAAGATCTACAATAATGATGATTTCGCAGGACAACAACTGAGTTAAATTGGAGTCTAAATAATACAAGCTTTCGATTCTCTAGCTCTGTGGTCTTCGTCGGTTCCCTGATTCCAATTTAACTCGGTTATTATCCCATGACATAATCATTAACAACCAGCACCAAGAAAACTTCAAATCTTTAAGATCTGCATTTTTATGCAGAAAGATTTTGTCTATTTCTACGGGTTACCAGTTATGCAAAATGCAGCAAAACTCATCCAGAGTAAAGAGGTCTTAAGGGACTATTCCCAGGAAATTGAAGATAAACATTTAATTCGTAATGTAAATAATATTAATATACATGCGTAAGCTTTCACGGCCGGTATCCCTTGCCGTGGTCTGTAGGATAAAATATGTTTAGTTAAAATATTTCTTCCTAAAGTTTCGTCCATGTCTGTAAGAGACATCATTAGAGGCAATATGATCAAGTTGCTAACTCGGAAAGAGTTAAATTTTTAAATTTAAAAACTTTAATATACTTTTTTTATTAATTTCTTGACTAAGGGGACTTGAAGAAATATATTTTGGGTGAAATATAATACTTTTTCTAACTACTATGTGCATTGCATGTACATACATGCTATAAAATGTACTACTGCAACTACTTGTTCCCAGCAAAGACCATCTGCCTGTGGTTGTCAACAGTTCTCTGGTCTCTACAATTTTCAAACCAATGTTTTTGCATATTAAGGTAATTATATTTACATTTCATCTAATAAAGCACAATGCTGTTTGCATCTCGAAAACCAGATGTATGAATAAATGAATGAGTGTTTTCATTTAAATAAAAGTATACGCTTATTGATCCCTGAAAATTGCATGGGTTCACAGAGCATACGTGCCTTTATAATATACAGAATAATAAAGCAGGATTATAGATTACTAAACAAAAAGAACAAAAACTGATGTGTAACACTGACATGACTTTCTCTAGCTGCTCGACAAGCAAACTTCTTACGTCCTTCAACACAATGCTAATCGAGATGAATATTTGCAGAATTTTATTATATAGGTACCTATAAGTAGAATGGAACTAATGAATCTACTATGCTAAAGTGGTAATCAAATGTTTTAAAAGGCTATCGTTATGCAATTGCCATTGCAAATCGCTTTTTTGCTTGGCAGGGATTAGAACAAAAGAAAAATGGACACTTCCGTCTGAGAAAAGTATAAGTACTTCACAATTGAAACTAATAACAAGCAATGCCTCAAAAACGGTAAGCTCCACAAAGAAAGTGTACTCGATTATGACATAATTTGTGTATTTTAAGAAAATCTTCATGTTTTTGTATTATAAGTTTTTGTTTATCTCTTACGGTTTATATGTTAAGCCAAATTAATCAAAATTTAGCCGGAATAAACAGGTCTTTAGAATTTATTCCCAGAAAATTCATGCTATTCATTTTATTTGTGATAGAAATGGTCTTAATATGTGGGATTTTAATCGAAATCGTCACAGCCATTTTTAAGTAAAACAAAATTTTTGAAAATTTTTCCATGTAAAGGGTAGTTAGGGGTGGGGGATTTTCTTGAAAATCTTCGTGTCGCATCTTCGGAAGAGACCAAAGATAAATAACAAGTTTGGTATTTAGCCGTTTTTTCGTTTTTGAGCTATGACAGACAGGCACACACACACGGACCTGTTTCTGAAAATGCTTTCTTTGGATTCAGGGGGCCCTAAAACATTTATTTCCGGTGAAAACTCGACATTGAATTTTTGGGTGGAATATAATACTTATCCATCCTTATGTACATTGTACATATGGGGCTACAGAAAGTAAAAAAATACAAAAATGCCGTTACAAGAATACACCATTACACAAAAGATCTTATGTCTTTCATTAACTTGCCTTTCTGTTCATCTCTATAAGAAATTATTGCTAAAAACTTTATTCTTCTATCTGCTTCATGCTAAAAAATTACTAGAAGTGATATATTACTTGCTTCATTGTAAGTTGAAGAGAAATACGGAAGAACATTAGGTTAAAGGGATAGCCAAATCTGTTAAAAGCTGATTGCTATATGATTTAAATCCAATTCTTTACATAACCAGGGTTGACAAATTCCCATATGAGAAAAATATTTTAAAACTGAAACCAATAAAAAAAAGTATTTTGAAAAAGGGTCAACTTCTCGAAAAAACTATATTTTAATGGGATCCACATTTTCTGTATATTAAGTTTTTATCTATCTCTTTTGGTTTACCGTCTTTGTAAATTCAGTAAAATTTATCCAGAATACAGAGGTCTTCAGAGGCTATTCCCAGAAAATTCAAGGTATACATTTTATTTGCCATGTAAATGTCTTTAATACACGGTATTTTAATCAAAATCGTTTGAGCCATTTTTGAGAAAATCTAAATTTGGAATAGTTGGGAGTGGGGAAAGGATTTCCTTGAAAAATCTTCATCGTTGGAAGATACTGAACCTAAGTACTAGGTGTGGTATTTAACGGAGATTTCGTTTTCGATCTAGGCTGTCCACACTTATACACACGAATATGTTTCTAAAAATGCTCTTTTTGGATTCCGAGTGTTCTAAAACATGTATTTCCGGTTAAATTTCGTTATTGAATGTTCGGTTATAATTCTATAATTTTTCTATATACTAAGTACAGTAGCGAAATTAGAAAGCAAAAAAAAAAAAATTGAAATAAGCGTCTTTAATACAAATATTCGACAAGACAACGGAACAATATTAAGGTATATTATTATAATCAATTATATTAAACAAATGACGAGGAAAATTAAAAAAGCTAACAATAAGTGGAAAGGTGCAATAAAGAGAACACCCACCCAACATATAGCTTAACCTAAATATCACTTTCTCTGCCATCAGCCTTCCCGCGCCTTCTCTGCCTGCCAGTAGCGCCCAACACGAACTTAACCCTCTATTCGAAGCCGTTAAGAATCCCAGTCACTATTTTCCCTATATTCCTCCGTACCCCTACTCCTCGCCAAGACCTCACGACTACTCCTGTTTTCGAGTGGAGAAGAATTTCATATCACTTAAAATCAGTAACATTTATTATCCCACATGCTCCAAGTCTAAGCCCCGCGGGCCTGTGTCTAATGAGTTTAGTGGCTGTTTTAAATACTGCTGCACACCCCACTCAGATTTCAGCCTAGACTGCTTCTTAAATGAAACAGTCATAGCCTGGTAATGTCACAGAGTCAGTTGTTAAAAGTTCTTCGGAATTGCCGCCTATTTCCCTGACCCTCCATAGAAATTCTGCCCAAACTAAACTTACCATTTTTTACTTTGTAGTTCTGGCGTCCATGTCGAAGTTTCTTCTTCTCAGTTGTTTGCGTTAGCAGACCACCTTAATTTAGGAATTGTCACCCAATATTTAACTGCTCTGATTTTATATCCTCGTCTCATTATAAGATCCCATTGTTCCGCAGTTGTCATATCCTCCTTAATGCCAGAAATTCTTTAAAAATCGAGTCCTCACAGACTCCATGTTAGTTCCACGCCTACATTTCTGCTCGTAAGCTATCGTAGCTTTGTTGCCCCATATATGGCCTCCAGCAAGCTTACAGATGTATTTGGACATTTACCTCGTTTCCGGTGTTTGTGTGCTGCTTTACATCGTAATATTTAACTGTACAGTATTACTCCTCCAGTTTAAAACCACGTGAATTCGTGTGGAACACAACTTTTAACTATGTGGGATCTCTGCAAAAGTTTGAGATCAGAATCGGTTGGCGAAGAGAGGAAAGTAAAACTTACTTTCTATTCGTTTAGTCTTTCAGCTCATTTACTTCATTTGAATCGAAAATTTCACTCCAGGATGCTACATTTTCTGATCACTGAAGCATACTGTAACACTGGCATGTTGGTTAGTTTCTTGAGCTCTTAAATTATGGTTTATTCACATCAATCAATTTGAAATTACTACTGCTTTAAATTCATATATGATTTATGTAAATGTCTTATATATCTTGCGCTTTACTTTAATCTACATTGAGCAGGGAAAAATCCAGTTTTAAACTTTGGTGTATTCCAAATATAGCAAGAAAACATGAGAGGCAGTAATATATGTATTCCAGAAACTGTATGAAATTACTCTCTGGAGGTTTTGGTTCTTTGTCATATTCAAAAGATCCCGAATTCGAATCTCGGTTAGAGTTCCCGGATAAGGTTTCTCTGGTCTTTTCTCTTATCCAGAAAAGACGAATGTTGAGTAACTCCGTGGAACCCGGGCTCATTTGAGCATCATTTCAGCGATTTCATTCGTCGTTCAGTGTGATATAATGGGTTAAAGGACATTAATCTAAGTAAAAACAAAAACAAAAACAACGAATTTACTACATTCACATGACTTTCTCTAACTGTTCCGCAAACTATTTTCACAAAAGGTTATTATTTTAACCAAATAATGATAATAAAGTTAAACATTACTAGAAATGGTATACAACATAAATTGTGTGTTTTAAAGTGCTATAAGTAGAAGAAAAAGAATAGAAAGACTTTAACGAAATAATGATAATAAAGTTAAACATTACCATAAATGGTTATATTAGTTATTTTTAAGTAGAAAAAAGAAGAGAAAGATTTTACACTAGGCTAAACGACAGTCAAGTCTTTTAAAGGCTATCGGTTTCCGTTTGACAGTAAAATTTTGTCCTCCTATGGCCAGGAGTGAAACAAAAGATATATTAAACGTATGGTGAGTTCCCGTATGAGAAAAGTTTAAGTATTCTAAAATTTAAGCTAATACTAACAGGAAATATCTCTGAAATGGTTACCTCCATCAAAAAAGTATATATGACATAAATTGTGTGTTGTAACGACCTCTATATTTTCTGGTAGTAAGTTTTTGGCTGAAAATACTAAAATACTAAAATGTTTTTTAGAATTTTATTCATTCAAATGATAAAATTAGATAAGCCTTTGTTAGCCAATACTCCTCAGTGTGTCTACACAAATAAAATTAAAAGTTATTAAAGGAGTAAACATTTTTACAAGAGAAAAACTAAGTGATTTAAAATTAACATGCTTCAATTTGAAGATCCCATTTCAGTTTTAATGGGAAGTATAAGAGATTCATGTATTGAAATACCAATAAGGATTTAAATATAAATAAATCCAAAACAAAAATTTTAACTAGTATAAAATAATAAAATGATCAAACACGAAATATATTAAGGGAAACTATTAGTGAAGCTGGTGAATTTGTATTATTAGGTAGCAAAATAACATTGATGGAAGAGGTAAAAAAAGAAAGTACGTAGTATCGAAATATACCAAGCTAAACTTGCTTCCAAAAAGAAACATATGTTATTAAATGTCATTAAAATTAGTATAAAAATTACAAGAATTTGTCGAAAATATATGTATGAGGCACAATGTTATCTTGTATCAAATATCGTCATTCTGAGTAAATTATATTTAATATATACGTTGATATACTGACATAGCTGTGTCCTTCTAAAGCATTGCAGGCATATGCATAGGTTTTATAATATACATTAATTAGGTCAGAAGAGACTTGTTCTGATGTTGATGTGAGAGGTACTGTCCGACATAATGACTTGCGGCATAGTTCTATTTTAAAGTGTAAACTGCGAGATCTACAATGTACAGGAGATGCAGAATGGAGTTTTGGTAACCCTTATCACATAACCATATATTATTTTCTTCACATAATAGCCCCGCCTCTCCTCGCACTCTGCATATTTATTTATGACTCCTATTCTTCCTAACCAAAGGTATACCCTACTGCACTTTAAACTCTCAGGCCATCCACTTCCCTCTCGCAAGCGCGAACAGCTCTACCTCTGAAGCTATCACTCCCGAGTATGCGCAGTGTAGGGGTGAAACCTACCCCACACTGAGTATGCTAGAATATCGATGTGAAACTTGATGAATACTAAAATCAGGAAGAAGAATAATAGAAAGAAAAGTTATGAAAATCCTTGACAGGACTTTCTCTGCCTGTCTCACAAATTTCTTACAACATTTTTTTTTCTTTCTACTCTACACTAATCGACACTAGCATTAGCAGAATTACCTTATTAATTATTTCAGCATAAGAAGAAGGGAATTATGGGAATACACTATGCTAAAGCGATAGTCAAATGTTCTAAAAGCTATCACTATGCGATTTTCATCAAAATTTGCTTCTTTGTATTGCCCGGAGTAAGACAAAAAAAAAAAAAAAAAAAAAAAAAAATAAGGACTGCCTCCTTGAGAAAAGTGTAACTACCTGAATAATATCTCGGAAATCATTACCGCTACAACTAAACTGTAAAGGTTGTATGTTTTAACGATATCTGTATTTTTATATAGTAGTGTGTGACTGCATTGGGTGTACAAAACGGCGCAGGGGTGGGATTTCTCCTGGTTCTCCAGTTTCATCCGCCATCACATGGCACCGTACTCATCTTCATTCTATGTATCATCAGTGTCATCAATATTATCAATATTATGAATTATCTTTGGCGTACACTTATATCACAGTTTATCACTTATGCAAACGTCATTTAAAATGAAGAGAACTTCAGACTCTATTCTCAGGAAATCCAAGATACTTTTATTTTACCATGTAAATATACTTGATATAGGTATTTTAATCAAAATTGTTAAAGCCATTTTTGAGAAAATCAAAATTTTCAAACGTACTTCCACGTTAAGGGTAGAAAATGTTCTTGAAAATATTTTTGTCGCTTCTTTGAAAGATACTAAACTTAAATACCAATTTCGATATTTAACAGATTTTTCGTATTTTAGTTTTGCTATCCAAAGAAACACACACATACAGACACACCTATTGACCTTTTTCAAAATTTGTTTTTGATTCAGAGGTCCTCAAAAAATATAGTATCTGCGAAATCTCAGGCACTCAATTTTTGTATGTAATACAATACTTTTTCTGCCTACTGTGAACGTTGTACGTATGCGCTAAAGAAAGAAGAGAAGGAATTTGGAACCAAATAATAAACAGAAGAATAAATTTCAGACGTTTATTGACATAAAGTATTTTGAAAATTATAATCGCAGATACAATTGAAGGTTAAAACAGCAAACGAAGAGCAAAGACACGGAACAAATGAACTGCAGATCGTACGAAAAATAAAAGGAAGGCAGAGAGAAGATTAGAATGGGGAATCGATGCCAAACAATACAAGGATTCACGACTAAGGAAGAAGATGAAGAAGAAGAATAAGAAGAAGCCTCTATTCTTTGGATATAAAACGTTGGGTGTATTAAAATTATCCAAAAATCTCCCAAATTGTTTCCGTCATTAGGAAATTCACCTAAACACACATACACACACACTCACTCAAACACAAACACAATTATATTTGTACTGCAATTCAATTAAACACAAACACGCACGCACTTTACTACAATTCAATTAATAACGACAAGTATTACGAGAAAGTGCGTATAACAGGATTACGATGAGAAATAGTTTTTATTTATCATGCCCAAAATTTACGTCTCGATTACATGTTTATGCTACTAAGAATAATAAAGTGAAAAATATTTTCTATAATGGAAGTGACAACTCATGACAAACCAGGGGGCTTATGCGTTTAGTTTGTGACTGGCACTCGAGAGGCTGTGAGTTCGATTTTTCCATGGGTTTTCTCGGAGCTTTTACCATGTAACATTGTGAATACTAGGGAGCTTTCTTCATTCTCACCAACTCTTGTTCCTTCAGTTCCGTTTCATTTAACTGGTCTTTTTCAGGATTGTAACTGTCAGTAAGGACTGAGGTGGTGGCGTCCTTCCATGGTTGTGTTTTCGCTTTGGATATGCAGCTCTCGGCGTCGAGTAGTGTTGGAATCGTCTGTGGTGCCCAGGTAGCTCGGTCAGACCTGGAGGTCGGGCTTTTAGCGCTCCCCGCGTTGTAACAAAGAACTGCTTGAACTACCTTAGGGACCCTCCACGGTGGCATTTTCTCTGGCGGCCCTTCGATAACCCTGGGGTCTGATGCACAATATGTACATGGTAGCTCTAATGTGAAACCCCCTGCGGACTATGAAAAAAAAAAAAAAAATATAATGACTAAAGTTGGTAAGAACGGTTACAAGACAGTAAGCGATGAACTACAAGGGAAGGAAGACTCCTTGTTAATCAAGCTGGTAACGATCATCCTGGAGGAATAAGGAGCACAAAATGAAGTGAACAGCGTGTTCCAGATTATGAAGTCGCCTGCGGAGAGAAAGGAAAAGTAGGGAGAGAAAAAAATGCTCTGCGTGGGGAATATTCCGATTTCCGCTGTCAATCTTCATATCACGCATTATCCATCATTCGAGTTCACCACAGTACCTTGAGGGGAATTCGTCCAGCAGGATCTATTATCTAAGCTTGTGAACTGGAATCAGCTTCTGTTTTAGGATACGTTGGTTAAGAGTTACAGCTGTTTTCATGAGCCTACACAGCTATACATTAAACCCGCGGCTTCAAATTTATTGCTGTACTGAAGATATATGAGGAAGGTCTCGCACTGATGGAAGGAAATGTTTTTCCGATACGCTCTAATAATTCACTAACTAGAATTACACGACGGAGCAGTTTCATTGCAATTGCTGCTTTTTCTTTTTGCGTTTCCACAAAAAAGAAAAGAAGTGGCCGTGTTCTTTTTCTTCTGTTTTTACTTTCTCTATATGCACTATGTACATAGTGTATAGAGAATGTATTGCACTCCACCCAAAAATTCAATACCGAGATTTAACCAAAATATATGTTTTAGGGTCCCCTTTATCTAAAAAAACATTTTCGGAAAAAGGTCCGTGTGTCCGTGTGTCTGTGAACACGATAACTCAAAAACGAAAAGTCGGTAAAATAACAAACTTGGTATTTCAGATTAGTATCTTCCGGAGATAGGACACAAAGATTTTCAGAAAAATCTCGCCACCCCAATCTACCCTTTACATGGAAAAAATTGCCAAAATTTTGATTTTCTTAAAAATGGCTCTAACGATTTTGATTAAAATATTGTATATTAAAGATATTTACCTGACAAATAAAATGTATATCTTGAATTTTCTGGGAATGCCCTCTGAAGACTACTTTATCCTGGATGAATTTTACGAAATTGTGCATAGCTGCTTAACCGTAAGAGATGGACAAATATTTACTGCATGAAAAGCACGTTAAAACACACAATTTATGTGGTATACATTTTTTTCGTGGAGTTGATCATTTTTAAGATATTCTTAGTTTGTAATTTCTGCTTTGAAAAACATACCTTTCTCATACAGGAATTTGTTAACTCCTGCCCATACAAACAAAGGAACTTCAGTTACATAGCAACCAGCTTTTGGCTATCGTTTTAGCATATGGTACTCTCTCATTTCGCTTCTACTCACAAGGAAGCAAGTAATAAGACTAGTTCTGCTAATGTTTCTCAATTAGCATGAAGTAAATAGAAGCATAAACTTTTTAACTACAATTTGTTGCAGGGATGCAGAGAAGGTCATGTGAATGTTACACATAAGATTTTTAGCTATAGTAATAAGAGCACAAATGTTTACTTGACATTGCTTCTTGTGTGCATATAATAGTTTTGATTCGTGATCACTACATCAATAAATAATTCTTGGTTTTGTGAAATTTATTTATGAATTTTTACTTTTTCTACACGTATTATGTACATAGTGTGTAGAGGACGTATTGTAATGCACCCAAAAATTCGAAACCGAGATTTCACCGGAAATACATATTTTGATTCCCCTTGAATCCTATAAAAGCCTCTTTGGAAAAAGGTCCGTGTGTGTAAGTGTGTGTCTGTGGACAGCATAGCTCAAAAACGAATGGACCGTAAAATTGGTATTTAAGTTTAGTATCTTCCAAGGATGTGACACGAAGATTTTCAAAAATATCCCCCACCTCCAACCACCTTTTATATGGAATAAATTTCGAAAATGTTGATGTTCTCAAAACTGCCTCTAACGATTTTGATTAAAATCTCTGATATCAAAGATAATTACATGACAAATAAAATGTATATTTTAAATTTTCTGGGAATAACTTTTGAAGGTACTTTATTTTGGATGAATTTTGCTGGATTTTGCATAATTGGTAAACCGTAAGAGATAGATAAAATGCCTGGTGAAGCTCTACGGTTGGTTGGTAAAGCAGCCATTTCTCCCTATATAGCAAATGAAAATCAGATACACAAAACGTCATACTTCCTTCCAGCAAATTGAAGTGTAACAATGTATTTATGTCAGGTACTGGTGATAATACGACCCTATAAAATCATTAGACGGGTCATTTATAGACATTATGTAATTGCGTAATTAATTTTGCCTCATGAAATGGCCTTCCAAAACAAGAAAATAGCTGGAAAACTTCTCTTTCCATTGAAAAGAATTATTTTTGTGGAGATTTTGATCCAAGCATATGTAGGATACATGGCATGGCTTTGAATGGCTTTTTTTGAGACAAAAGTCCCGATCCCTTGGTAGCATGGTGTGGTCTACTTGTTCGTATATATTAGTTGAAAATAAATATGTTCTATGCGTATATATTAGTAAAGATATGCATAGCTGAGTTTGATAACCGGAACCACAAAGTTAAAAAATGCTGTATAATTGGTGACTAAATCCTTTACACTTAATTATCCAAGGGCAGGTCATAGCTTAATTGTGATTATGATCGAGTGGCCAGCGAGCTGATTTTTCACTAGGAGGTCCCGGGTTCGATTCCCAGATGGGGCGCGGATTTTTTCTTTAACCAGAATTATTCCCTATCCACACAGAGTCTGGAAGTATGTAGGTGAGAGTGCATATGTGTGTGTGTGTTTGAGGAAAATAAAAC
This sequence comes from Hymenopus coronatus, assembly GCA_030762935.1. Taxonomy (NCBI): domain Eukaryota; kingdom Metazoa; phylum Arthropoda; class Insecta; order Mantodea; family Hymenopodidae; genus Hymenopus; species Hymenopus coronatus. Next base: position 53,384,058 of record CM060887.1, on the reverse strand, counting down.
GATTTAAACCCAACGTAAAAATCCTACCGACAAGTTGTTTCCATTGCCAAGCCCCGATATGACTTTAGCTGTCTTTTCACTGGCTCAGCCTATGTCTTTTACCTGTATGCTATGCTCTTTAAAGCGTATTGGTCACACCAATATAAGGTACAACATCCACACACTGCTTATACAAGTCAACCTGTTCTGATGGAGCGTCAAGTGGGGTTGAGGGATGAAGGGATGGATTGTCCAAGCTTATCTTTTCTTACGCGTTGTGATAGTATGGCACCAATGAAAATCATATTAAGACCCGAACCCTATTAAACTTGCACATTTTAAGCAAACTCACAGCAGTTTATATGAGAATAGCTTCATTCGGTTCTGTACAATCCTTCATAGTGATGACTTTTAAGGCTCCATTTATAGCTTTCACCGACTCCGTTAATCGTTTCTTCACTAGTTTACACTTGGCCTTCCCACGCGTCCTTTCACTTGACATAGTCTGTCGCGAAATTGTTCCTAGCACTTTCGGATTAACAACGGGAGCGGTGCAGAATGTCCAAATTGCGATTAGATAACCAAAAACCGTTACAACACTGTATATTCGCACAAAATTCATTCACAGAATATTACGATCGTTGAAGAAGGTATTTTTTCTAATAAATACATAGTTTCTTACTAGATGACAAACGCAAATCATAAGTGTAGTGTAAAAATCTTATGTGTCCCATTCACATGACTTTCTCTATATCATTGCAACAAATGATTCTATTTACTTCATCTAATGGAGCAAAAATTAGCAGAAATATTCTTATTAACTGCTTCCTTGTTAGAAGAAGCGAAAGTGATGGTCAAAAGCTGGTTGCTCTGCAACTGAAGTTCCTTTGTTTGTATGGATACGAGTTCACAAAGTCCTGTATGAGAAAAGTATGTCTTTATAGCTGAAAAAAAGGAATATCTAAAAAAAAAATCAACTCCACGAAAAAAATGTACATAACATAAATTGTGTGTTTTAAGGTGCCCTACATTAGTTGTGTGGTAAGTTTTTGTCCATCTCTTTCGGTGTAGCAATTACGCAAAATTCCGTAAAATTGACCGAGAATAAAGTAGTCTTCAGAGGCTATTCCCAGAAAATTCAAAATATACATGTTATTTGTCATGTAAATATCTTTAGTATACGATAGTTTAATCAAAATTATTAGAGCCATTTTCTATAAAATCAAAATTTTCGAAAAAAGTTCTATGTAAAGGGTAGTTTGAGGTGGGGGGATTTTCCTCAAAATCTTCGTGTCGCATCCCTGGAAGATACTAAACTTAAATACCAAGTTTAGTATTTTACCGACTTTTCTTTTTAAAGTTATCTTGTTCACAGACACGCGGACACACTGACACACGGACTCACGGACATATGGACATACACATGGACCTTTTTCTGAAAATACTTTTTTTGGATACAGGGGACCCTAAAACATATTTCCGGAGAAATCTCGGTATCGAATTTTTTGGTGGAGTGCAATACCTTCTCTATGCACTATATACATAGCACGTATAGAGAAAGTAAAAATTAAACTTCCGTCCTTTAAATGGTGGTATGGCATTTTATTTACGCCACGTACTGTCTAAAATGTAAGCTTATGAAATTGTCTAATGATTTGCGGACATGCGCTACTTCTTTTACTATTAGCTGCTGTATGATTAGTATTATATATGAATAATCAAATGACCACACATACATATAGTTTGATGCCATGAAGGTAAAAAAAACATAAGAATTATCCGCGTAACTCACTGTAACCAAGATTCGAACTCGGAGCCTCTTGAACACGCTGCCACCACATTACAGAGGCTGGCAGTTTTGTCTTTGGAGTGAAGTAGGATGATGTTTCTACATTGAAATCAATACTCAAAGATATTCAAATTCTTTCTACTTTCTCTACACGTACTATGTACATAGTGTAAGCAGAAGGTATTGTATTTCACCCAAAATGCGATACCTAGATTTCACCACAAATATACGTTATAGTCTCCCCTGTATCCAAAAAGGTACTTTTAGAAAAAGATCCGTGTGTGTCCGTGTGTCCATACGTCTATGTGTATGTAAACAAGAAAATTGAATAACGAAATTCGGTATTTAATTTCATTAGTATTCAAGAGTGCGAAACGACGATTTTAAAGAAAATTTACCCTCCCCAGCTAGTCTTTATATTATAGAAGCGGATAATTGGAACTGCTAAAGTTCTGCTGGATCAAAAAAAGATGTACTAATATTTCAGTTGGTTAGAGCTATAATAATAGCTCGTGCTAAAACTGTGGTTAGATTTAGATCTTCATATATTGTAATTACTTTGATTAGAATATAAAAGAAACTCTTTAAAATGTAAATACTTTAATTTTGATTTTCTTAAAAATGACTATAACGGCTTTGATTAAAATACAGTATATTAAATACATTTATCTGCCTAATAAAATGCATAGCTTGAATTTTCTGGGAATGGTCTCCTTAGATATTTTTAATCTGGTTGACTTTTGCTGAATTTTGCAGGTAAACCATAATAGGTAGATACCGTAATAGGTAGATAAAAACTTACAGCCCAAAAAACATCGATCTCATTAAAACACACAATTTAGGTTAAGTACAGTTTATCGTGGAGTTGACAATATTAGACATTCTTTGTCATTGGTTTCAGCTTTAAAATACCTTAAACTTTTTGTCAACTCCTGACCATGCAAAGAAATGGATTTCAGTCCCAAAACAACCAGTTTTAAAGGATTTGATATCTGTTTAGCCTAGTGTATTCCCTTATTTCCCATTCTACGCGGGCTGTCCCAGAAGTACTCGACTTGACGTACAGATAGCGGATGATGTTTCAAAAAACAACAATAGTAAAAAGTATCTACTTTAGAAAGCTTAAGTTTGAAGTTGACAAGTTTACATTGGTTAGTATTTGTTTGGCAGCCACCATTAGTGAATGCTCTCAGCAAACTTGTAAACATGGATAAAAAAACTGGTCATCGTTATGTGATACAATACTTTCATTTGAAAGGACGTAGTCCAACTAATATTAAAGCTGAGCTAGGTTCTACTTATGGGGAATCTGCTTCTTCGTTTACAACAGTGAAATATTGGGTGGCAGAGTTTAAGCGCGGCCGTACCTGCTGCTAAGACTAACATCGCAGTGGTTGACCAATAAGGTTATCAGTCCAGAAATTGCACACAAAAAAAAAAAATTCAAAATAGTATTAGATGACCTTCGACTGAAAGTGCACAAGCTAATAGACACTGTAAATTTCGATATGAGAAAGCTGTGTGCAAAATAGGTGCCGCGTTTGCTCACAATAGAACAAAAACAACGTCCCAAGGATGTTTCAGTCGAGTGTTTAGCAATGTTTCGCTACACTAAAGCTGACTTTTTGCGTCGATTCATAGCAACGGATGAAACCTGGGTTCATCACTTCACACTTGAGAAGAAGGAACAATCAAAATAGTGCACTGGAAGAAAAGATTCGGCTCCAAATAAGGCGAAGACAGTTCCATCTGTACGCAAGGTTATGGCGTCAGTTTTATGAGACGCACGCGGGATAATCTTTATTGATTATCTCAAAAAAGGAAAATTAATCAATGCGAATACTGTGCAAACTTCTTACAGCATTTAAGTGATGAAATCGAGAAAAAACGGTCACATTTGGCGAAAAAGAAAGCTTTGTTTCATCAAGACAGTGCGCCAGTTCACACGTCCAGTATCTTCATGGCTAAAATCAATGAGTTAAAATTCGAATTGCTCCCTCATGCACCCTAATTGTCAGATTTAGCCCTCTCTGATTATGTTCTATTTCCAAACTTGAAGAAATGTCTTGGTGGTAGAAGATTTGCCAACAATGAAAAGGGGCAGTCTGCAGTTGATAACTATTTTGCAGATCTTGACAGGGTATCGAAGCTGTTTAACATCACTGGGAAAAGTGTATCGAGCTTAAAGGGGACTAAGTAGAGAAATAAAGATGTTTTGCCCTAATATTTTTGTGCTTTCTTTGTTAGGTCGGGTACTTCTGGGCCAGCTCTCGTACTTGCAAGGAAGCAAGTTATATGACCATTTTTACTAATGTTAATATTAATTAGTATGAATTAGATAGAAGAGTACGCTTTTGAACTATGATTTGTTAAAGCGAGATGTAGAGAAAGTCATGTGAATGGAACGTATTAGATATTTTCCTCATGAGATAACCTCATTGTGTGGTTGAATACGCTGTAGTTCTGCACATATATAAAATTCAAAATATCAAATAGAAGACGCACGTACTCAGGTTATTATCCAAAGATAGGCCTGAGGATGTTCTCTAGAAAAGTCTTTGTCCGTGCGACGTTTTCCTTTTAGTCTTCTTAGCGGTTGGTCAGGCGGAAAATTGACTCGTGTATTCTGAAACAGAGAACTCTGATGATGCTATTCAACATTGCTTGGGAATAATTATAACATTTATGGAAGACTGAGAGGTAAATAAATACGAGTATTTTTTTTTTTTAATTGTTTAACATAATTGCATCTATAAGCCACTTACAGTTCCTTCGTATCCTGAAGCATTATTTTCCTCTCCTGATATAAACACATTCTATTTTTATTAATTCATATACGGCTTATTTAATTACTAATTAGTTTAAACTATTCCTTTACATATTCACAGAATTCTAATCAATTGCTGTATTTTTATTTACTTTCCTTTTTCTGACCCGGAACGAAAATCCTTTCTTTTGGAATAAAATCTCGAAATGACTTACAATATCTATTTGTCGTGATTATGTACATTAATTCTAAAGCGTGGCTGCTTCACATTCAACAGGTCCCGAATTCAAACCTGGGATAGGGCGAGTTAAGATTTTGGGGGGAAGGGGTTCTCTTATCCTGAGAAGACGAATGTCAGGAACCCGTGCCTCACAATTTTACCAGTGATATTAACGAAAAGGTTAAACTACAAAAGCGTTTCCAATAGCACTTTAATGTTCGATTTTTTTAAAATAATTGTTTAGTTCTTCAGCGTACTTTAACCTTTTGCTCATATCGAGAGCTTTCGCTTGAGAAGTAAGTAATACTGTTACTGCTCACTACACTGCAATATAAAATTGTTTTATGTTAGTTTTATCATGTATTTCTCTTTCTATTCGTACACAGGTAGAAAAGGTATTACGTTAGACCCAAAACTTCGATGTCAGGATTTCACTAGAAATATTCAAATTGGCTCAACTGCCCCGTATTTTCCGTATGCGGATATCTCTTCGTCTGTTAAAATTGTTGCAGAACCCAACGGCGCTATTTCAAGTTAAAAGTCGCCTGTGTAGAACTGCCGAGAGCGAACTTCGATGTTCCCTCTCAAGGACCACCACACGCCCAATGGCTATGCTGATAAGTAAGGAGGGAGAAACGAAGGACGCTTTCGCCAGTTCTTCACTGGTGGGTTTTAACTTGAAAGTACCATTTCGTATCTCTTTTAATGAATAAAGGGTTATCTACACACTCGAATACAGGGCAGTTGGTCCGCTTTGTACTTCTGAAGTTCTCCTGAATGTCAAAAAAGTATTTTTATAGTGAAGGTCCATGTGTGTTTTTGTTTGTTTGTCTGGGAACAGCATAATTCAAAAACGAATATTCGGTTAAATACCGGCCTTGATGCTTAAGCAGTTTCCAAGTACGCGTCACGAAGATTTCCCCTATACTAAGCTATAATTTTCATAGAACATTTTTCGAAAATATGATTAAATTAAATTGAGTTCCATTTATGGACGATTTTGAACGTTCCATTCTATATTGGGTGTAAAAGACCACTTAATTTTGCTTAAGAGACCTTTATCAGGCTTGAGGTTCTTAATCGTGCCGTAAATCTACTACACGGGATCAACGGCTTTCCGTTCCTTCCGGAGGAAGCTATACTAAAAATGTTTACACCCGATTAATTAAATTGTCCTCCGCCGCGACCATGGAAAACACAGGCTATCATGTTACCACCAGACCACGGAGAGCGACAATTTTAATTAATATACTATATTTTAAAATATTTATAACATAAAATATATAAAAAGCCCCCGCAACAGTGTCGCAACTTTAATATCGAATATTCGCCCTGTCTCCCAGGTACGGGACAGGAAGAATGGATAATTAGGAGATAGACGTAGTTAGGGGTACCAGGGTTTAAAATTTTTATCCTAGACTTAATCTCAAAATCAGGAAACAGTACCAGGTGACGAAAGGTAATACCTGCTTGAAATGAGACGCTGAGAGAGAGGTAACTCTAGGCAACCACTAAATCATATACATTATAGTACAGATAAATATGATAATGACGAGATTTTTACATGTTAAGGACGATAGTTAGTTAATTTTGATGCGGGCATCTTACCTGTGATCCGGAGAGCGTGACTTGGGAATCGAGGTATCGCTGGAGTTCTTTGAATACTACACTAGTAAAAATTAACTAGTCTTTGGGGCGCAATGCGACGTAGATTTGGTAGCAATGAAGCCAAAGGACCCTGAAGTACCAAAACCAATGGTTTAAATATGCTTCTTAAAATTGACCTCAAAATAGGTTAACATTGTCATCATAAGACTTAGCTGACATGGTTGACCGAAAACAGGTTCCCACAAAACGGCTCTGGTGTTGAAATTTCGAGCCCATTAGGCCGGTAGCAAACAATTGACTTGCATCTTCACGTCATAGGTCATATACGGATAGCCAACTTCATGTTGTTGCGCTAAGATAAATATAAATATTATTATAGAAAAATTGTAAATGGTAATATTTAATCGACACAATATCATGAATGTTCTGGGAATAGCCTCTGTTTGAAGCTGTTTCCGAGATATTTCTTGTTATAGTTTTAAATTTTTCTTTTCTCAAATGGAAATTCGGTATTTATTTTTGAATTCTGGTTAAGCAAAGATAAAATAATTACAATACTATCACAAAGTGACTGGTTTTTAAAATATTTGACTATCGCTTTATCAAATTGTATTTCTTTTCCCTTGTACGAGTAAATGACTCAGAAATAAAACCACTTCTAAAGTTTATCTTGATAAGGATAAAGCAAATGGAAGAATACATAAGCTTTTGTAAAAATAGTTCATTGCGAAATAGGTAGAGGAAATAATGTGGATGGAACACATTTTTTTTTAAAGTTTTAAATACAGATTCACTTCATTGTCATATTATTGCTTTGGGATGGAACAAAGACTGCTCTCCGAGCACCGTAAGTTAGCCCTTAGACGGTCCCCAAATGATCGCCTCCGACGCTATCCGGATATAACCCACAAGCTTCAAGCCTCTGGGGGTTCCCTATAAGGGTGCAACCCACAGCACAGCAGCAGAGCAGAGGAAAGGATGCTGCTCCTGAAAACGCAACTGCTCGAGGAACCCACCAGCGCTACCTCCTTAACACCAACATTCGAAACCTCAAAATAAAACCTCAACCTTCACTTCATTCCTGTGGTTAAACCCTTACCAGGGTAGGTACACAGCAACAACACCCAGGCTCACCACGAGCCTACCAGACACGCACGCACGCACGCACAGCAGCAACTGCAGAACACCGTGCATGAGTTTTCAATTCTGAAACAGATGAAAAGATATTGATGGGAACAAGATATTGTAGACAGGAATTCCGGTGAGTAACAAACTTTCTCACCATCAGCCTGGCAACACCGGAAGCCTGACAAAATCTATGGGAATAGAAAACCTGTCACGGGAATCGAACTCACGACCTCCCGATTATGAGACACTCACACTAGGCTCAGTATGAGGTGAAGAAACTAGATGAGGCTACCGGCAGCAGGTAGGTGTGCAGAATATTTCAAAATCCGGTCGTACCACTGAAGTTCCCACAAAGGACATTCAACAACCAACCCCACGTAGTCCTCTAATGTATACGGGGAATACTCTTTCCTCAAAGCAAACGGCAGTGCCATCCGGCACAAAGAGACGCCAAGAAACTTAGAAGCACTTCTGAAACATGAGAAGGAAATTAAATGAAAGGTAAATGAACGATTGTGGTAACCCAACTATCCACGGTACGATACCACAAGCTTTCAATATTATTGTATGACATCATTAAACTCCGAATTTTAATGAAGAACTTTCTTCCTATTTTCTAGAGCACGCAGATATCAGTCGGCAAAAACTAACGTCAGTACGAATATGTTATAAATAAGACCTCAGAGTCACGGATACACATTTTGACGCCACGTGCAAACACTGCTACCACTGCTTATTGAACGACCCTTACAATATGTATATCATGTGATATTCCGTAGTACTTTCCAATAAGGATAGTTAAATTATCTACAAATATTTCATAAATAACATTACAAAGTTATAGATACCACACAGCTCGCATTATTTACAGCTGTTAGAGTCCCATACCAAGCTCCGTCACTACTACTTATTGAATGAACTATGTAATATTAATATTAATACGATTTTCCCTAATATTTTGCAGTATAATAATAGTAATAATAATAATATAATGATGATGATGATGATAGTGGCCCCGCCCACCTTGAATTAGATATCTAAAGACACCTATCAGGAGATCCCATGACCTACAATTATTCAGTTATTACTTTCTCTACATGTACTATGTACATTGTGTATAGAGAAGGTATTTATTGCATTCCACCCAAAAATTCGATACCGAGATTTCACCGGAAATACATATTTTGGATCCCCCTGACTCCAAAAAAAGCATTTTCAGAAAAAGGTCCGTGTGTGCGTGCGTGCATGCGTGTGTGCGTGTGTGTGTCTGTGCGTCGGTGGACAGCATAGCTCAAAAACGAAAAGACTGTTAAAATGCAAAACTTGGTATTGAAGTTGGGTATCTTCCAAGGATGCAACACGAATATATTCAAGTGTATACTCCATTCGTAACTACCATTTACATGGAAAAAATTTCAAAAAGGTTGATTTTTCTCAACAATGGCTCTAATGATTTTCATTAAAATCTCTTATATTTAAGACATTCACATGCTAAATAATATGTATATTTTGAATTTTCCGGGAACAGCTTCTGAAGACTACTTTATTCTGGATCAATTTTACGGAATTTTGCATAACTGCTAAACCGTAAGCGATGAACAGAAACTTACCACACCAAACATGTAGAGCACGTTAAAACACACCATTTATGTTATATACATTTTGTTCGTGGAGTTGATCGTTTTTTAGATAATCCTTGTTTTTAGTTTCAGTTTTGAAAATCTTATACTTTTCTCATACAGAAATTTGTGTACTCTTGTCCATACAAACAAAGAAACTTCGGTCACATAGCAACCAGCTTTTGACTATCGCTTTAACATACGATACTCCCTTATTTCGCTTCTACTTACAAGGCAACAATAAGAGTATTTCTGCTATTTTTTTTCTCGTTTAGCATAAGCTTTTTAACAATACTTTGTTGCAGAAATGTAGAGAAAGCCTTGTGAATGGAACACATTAAATTTTTTTTAAGGCGAGTGATCATTTGCAATATAGGGCCAGATAATATTGTTTTCTTTTGCATGGTACTCGCTAAAATTATTGTTTGCGTTTCACTATACCTTTCTAACATCTCTAATACCACAAATGACTTAGCTTTTGTTCAAGTACAGAGTTGCATTAAAAGTGTTTCGATGGATCGAAGATGACCACAAAAGTCGATAATGGCGGTGTTCCATATACTGCATAAATACCCCATGAATAAGTAAACATGTAATTTGCGGCGGCCATGTTTGCTAGCCTCATAACGAGGGAGCTGGTTCCCGACCTAATGAGATGCCGGCTAATTTATGCGCAAGTCATTACCTTTCTGCCGCGGCCCGGTGTTCGAACCCAGATGTTAACAGTTAGCGTCCCCAGAGCTGTAATTTGAACAGCGCTTCCAACATTTGCCTTTATGGCTACTTTACATTTATTATACCAAGCGTGACACTTCGACCTTCCCCTCCCAAATTCTCTGATTTGTATCGCTGAGTAGCTAAGCTGAACAATGTCCATTTGAATTGTGCGCTGCAGATATTGATATTCTGATTAATATCTGGTTATTTCAGTAGGCAAATTAAAATTTTGTGACGTATACAGAAGTGTTTTAGATTTAACTTTTTCCTGCTTTCTGGTTGGCCAGCTTTTTTATGTGGTTTACTTGCAGTTTACTAAAGAAGCAGCCTGAATTACAACGTATTAGTAAGTAAAATATGTCCTGTTTAAGATAATATAGGCTACACTCTTGCAAGAAATGAAAACTACGTCTTGGAAAGTGTTATGTTTCTCCGAATATAAACTGGAGGTATGAAATCCCAAAGAGAATATCTAGTTAACTGATTACATTTTAGGATATAGTAGGATATACAACTGTCTTAAGATGATGCATCTATGTGAAATTTGACCAAAATTCAGATAAATTAGGCATGCTATTTTACATAATAAAACAATATTAACTAAATTTTAAAGACATATGTTTTTTTCATTTAGCGAATAAAAATACCAACTGACTATAAATAGGCAGACACATTGCTATTAATAGGCACGTCCAACTTTGAATTCTTTTCTTCCGTCTTCTTTTTGCCTTATTTTTCCAACATTTTTCCTTGATCAAAATGCTCTGCAAGATGCAATTGCTTACTGATTTGTTTCAATATTGCTGTACTACCTTTTAAATTAATCCGCTTTTCCTTTTGACCACCGAGCTACCATGGCAGCATGCTAGCATGGCACTAAATCCTTGACCTCAAAGAAGATTTCAAATCCCCTGAATGAGGAGAGGACTGTGTGGGTTATGGGTGTCATTGCAGTCTATTTCCCCTTACCTGAGACACACTGTTGTGGACTGGCTGTCATAAAGAAATAGCTGCTCCATAGCATATAAAGAATCCACGGAAACGAGGAACAATTTTTCTGTACTGCGCTTCTGACGAAAATGTTAGGAGTCTTATTTGTTCCAAGTGCGATGCAAATATAAGGCTAATTAAGACATAATTAATAACTGCAGATACATAGTCACACACAGAATCAAGCTATAACACTTATTTGTCACAAGAACACATGTTTACCCCTACTTGTTTCATTGTTAAGCCAAATTGATATTCCTTTTTCTTTACAGAAATTATTTGTGTTGCCATGCTTTCATTCCAAGGTCGTGAGACATATGCAAGTTTTAGAGATGCACATACGTATAACTATTTCCATGTCTTTCTATCATTGTTGCGATTTTTGGTTACGTCTCTAGCTAACACATTATAAACTCCTTTACTTAGACCTTTTTGCATTAGAAAAACAATTCAGCAATAACAATTCACACACAAATTAACACTTAAATGTATTTTGTTCAAATCTGGACATCTATTTCTAACACGTGCTCTACTTGGTCATGGTGTAGATGGAGTACCCTGGACGCGCATTTCAGCAACCTTCGCTGTCATCCTCTTGTAGGTTAGCAGACGTCTGAGGAAGCTACCAGACCAGAGCAGTTGGCAGGCTGAGGGCAACACGAGGTGTGTTAGTCGTGTCCCTGTTCTCGGAGAGAGCTTAATCCCGTTCTGAGAGCTTAATCCTGGGTTTTGCAGGATGGCAAGTGAGTGATGGGGTTGTGGAGTGACGGGAGGAGGCAAGTGTTGCTCCTCGACGGTTGCCTATCATGGTGCAACGGCTCTTGTGCACCGCTGGTGTGAAGTTTATTAAAAATGTTTGTTTTGAGGTTTTAATTTTGAATCCAAGCAACTCTTGAAGGGTTGTAAGGAGTTTAGGCGTAGCAGCTGTTGGAAGTGCTCCTTCGTTACCGAGGATGCCCGCAAGCCCTGCGGGGAAGCCGGTATCGCCTGAAGCGGCAGTTTGTGGGATTATAATTCCCAAGAGACCTAACGAGGGCGCTCCGATGGAATGGTAACCCTTCGTTGAGGCATAGAATAGATAGCCCGGAGACATCCATTCTTTACCGGCTGAAGCAACAGCAGACTGGAGTCTGCCGCCATGCCCCAGATCTCACAGGCGTATACTAGCAAGGGGATATGAGAGCCCTCAAAAGGCGCAACTTAAGGGGAACCGGCATCGTGGACTTCAGCATCGGGTACAAGGAGGCCGTAGCCCCGAGACCCCAACACCTCAGTTCCCTGATGTGCTCCCCAAAAGTGAAGCCCCTGTCAAGCTTCACCCCCAATTAGGTTATTGTGTTCGTCCATTGTATCCTTCGGTTGAGGTATGTGAATGTAGGGAAGCTTGCGGGAAAGCGGCGCTTGGTGAAGAGAATAGCGTGGTTTTTCTTCGGATTGATGGACAACCGCCAACGCTCGCACACTCTTGGATGAGGCGGGGGTGTCTCTGAATGGGGTTGAAGGCTCTGCGTGGGTGCTTGTTTGTACTGAATAACAGCACGTCATCTGCACACTGGGCTATGTTGACTTGCTGCACTGTTGGTAGGTCGGCCATGTAGACGCTGAAGAGCGTGGGGGATAGTACACAGCCTTCGGGGACTCTGCCTCTTATTGGCCTATGTGTTGATTTGTATCCCTCAACTGAAATGACAAATGATCTGTGTTTGAGATATGAGTGTACTGAGGAAGCTGGACAGCATCGGCATCTAATATAGGCGTCTGACCGACAGTAGTGGCCTCTGGTGGTAGAAGTCGGACATCATTGACATCTGTCTTCTTCTTTCGGGTCCTTGGTGATATCTGGTGGGACATTTCGGAACTGTTTGCTAGTTTTGAGTCTATAGCTTGACTTTCAATTGTCCGATGCTGTCCAGCTTCCTCAGACGTCTGCTAACCTGCAAGAGGATGGCAACGAATGTTGCAGAAACGCGCGTCCAGGGTACTCCATCTACACCATGATCAAGTGGAGCATGTGTTAGAAATAGATGTCCAGATGTGAACAAAATTTGATAGCTTCACTGTATGTAATATTTTTTTTTAACATTTTAAAACTCAAATGTATGTTTTAATCTTTTGTTTAGCCTAAATAAATTTAAAACTATCAATAATATTACAAAATAAAAAAAAAGTTATCTTTTAGTCTTTATATTGTCACAAAAACAATTAGGGTAAGATCATGGAGCAAGACCGAAATAAAACACAACTAATGCAAGTATTGTCAAGAAGTTAACGATGCTAAAGTTATTTGTATTATGCTTGCAAATAGACGTGAGCAGTCAAGTTTCTTAGTACAAGGAGCGGGGGAAAGAGGCGGAGACTTGAAGCGATAGCCATGGGTATGTAAACGCACGAAGATATCGGCTGCCGGCCGACTGCAGCAATCAGATCATGCCACTGCGCATCATGTTTACACCGCTCTCGTCTAATTCTACGGATAATATACTGCAGCGGCTTGAGCTTACTCCATTTTCTTTTTTACAGCAGGACTGTTCTCGTTTCACATACGCTCTATAGTTCCTTGTCGTATTTTTAAACAAACAAATAACTGCAGCATTGTGATAGGTTATTTTTACCTTCACTAGCAGGCATGTGTAATGTACATAGTAGCTAAAGAAGGTATTGCATTCCACCAAAAATTCTACCGGGATTTCACTGGAAATACGTGTTTTGCCGGCCTCTAAAATAAAAATAAGCATTTTTAGAAAACATGTGCCTGCTCGTGTATTTGTGTGTGTGTATGTGTGTGTGTGTGTGGAGCATAGTCCAAAAACGAAAACTTGGTTAAGTACCAGACCTGTATTTACAATCAGAGTCTTCAAAGGTAGCAACAGGAATATTTTCAAGAAAATTCCACTAACCTCAATTACCTTTACAAGGAACATTTTTCAAATTGTTTTCTCAAAGTAGCTCTAAAAATTAAATTATCTTTAATTATCATTAATATATTTTCTTGAAAAACGAATTGTGTATTTTGAATTTTCTGGGAATAGCCTGAGGACCTCTTCGTTCCGAATGACATTTTTGTAGAATGCGTAAACCGTGAGAGATAGACCAAACCTTACTGCACAAAAATTTAGATATTTTAAAACATACAATTACATAGAATTAACCGTTTATTGGTTTTGATTTCAGTTTTAAACTACTTCAAGTTTTCTAAAAAGGGAAGTCAAATTTGCTTTTATATTTTCTAGTTTACTCTCGGGAATGCAAAAGAGAACCGAATTTCAGTTGTTTCACAAAGCGATAGCTTTTAAAAGATTTGATTATCGCTTTAGCCTAGTGTATTCCCTTGTTTCCCTTCTAATTACAAGGGATCAAATAATAAGACAATTTTTGCTAGTGTTTATCTTAATAAGCACGACGTAGATCAAATAATCATTTTTGGGAAGGTAAGTTTTATGGTATAGCTAGAGAAAGTCATATAAAGGGAACAGAATAGATTTTATTAGAATAATATATGAAACTTTTGAATAGTTCATATACTTTTGTGTAGGTTGGTTGCTGTTTGCAAAGGAATACAAACTTTAACATCCTTTCTTCTATTTTCATCTATTTACAGTATGGATTTAGTACAGCTGTTGTGAGTGATAAGTGTGTCTTCCAGGTGTTCAGTGTCCTGATTCGTGTTGGAATGGTGTTATTTAACAAAGGCATGTTGGAGAGTACTTAACAGGTTGTTTATCAAGTAAACACTTGACAGTATCGATTCTACAAGGTTTAATGAGAGTCTCTGCAATAGCATGTGTTTCACCAGCTTCAGCTATACGGTAAGTTATTGCATGGGGAACTTCACGAGTAGTTTTCATTAGTTTTACTTACTCTTTAAATGTAAATATAAACTGAAATGGCGTTTTCTTAATAGACGATCTTTAACTGTTGTGGTTCTCAGCGTCCCATTCTATACTGGGTGTGAAAGACCGCTTAATTTTGCTCACAGGCTTATCCATCAGGCTTGAGGTTCTTTACGTGCCTTAGAACTACGACATGGGACCCACGGCTTTACTTCCCTTCCGAAGGAAGCCATGCTAAGGATTTTTATGCCCGAAAAAAGCCATCGTCCTCCACCGGGTTCGAACCAGGTGTATGAAATTAGCATGGTAACCATTACATCATTGAGGGCGACTTCTCTTTAAAAAGATCTTATGTGTTCCATTCACATGACTTTCTCTACATCTCTACAACAAAGTATTGTTAAAAAGCTTATTATAGTATTTACTTAATGCTAATCGAGAAAAATTTAGCAGAAATAATCTCATTATTTGCTTCTTTGTAAGCAGAAGGAAAACATGTGAGCACCATAGGTTAAATTGATATTCAAGGCCTGGTTGCTATGTGATTGAAGTGCCTTTGTTTGTATGGACAGGAGTTGACAAATTCCTGTATGAGTAAAGTATGTTATTTAAAGCTGAAATCAATAACAAGGAATATAAAAAAAAAAACGACAACGAAAAAAAAGTATATGACATAATTTTATGTCGTGTTTTATCGTGCTCTACATTTATCGTATAGTAGGTTTTTGTCTATTTCTTGCGTAAGCTTCGGCGGCTAGTGTCCATGGTATCTTGGTCTTCCGGGAAGGCCGCGTCTTGGCTTGAAATGTTGCCGACGTTTCGCCTCACTATGTGGGACTTCCTCAGGGCGTGTGCTTTCATCACGACAGCGCCAGGTGAACTGTGTTCCGACAGGAGCCAGGAGCCAGGAGCAGGAACTAGTCGCCCGAGTGTACTCGGGCGGGGGCAAATCACCACGGTACCTATCCGCTTTTCTTGCGGATTTACCCGTGTGATATAGTAGATGTAGTCTTATGCAAGCGTTTTTGTCAATGTCAAAGTAGTTGGGCAGGGTGTTCCCTCTGTGCAGCCGGCGCGGGCTGGCTTACCTATCTGAGTGGCCACCCACCCAGAGTGGGACCAGGCCCGATGCTGCTTACCTTGGCCAGCCGCTTGCGGGCTGTCAAGGAAAGCAGTGCCGACTAGCGGGGAGACATGAAGGGATATAGGTACGGGGTGGGGGAAGCCAGTGTTGCAGATCTGGTCGGGGTACGACTGGATGGTCACCCGTCCGAGTCGTGACCATGCCCGATGCTGCTTAACTTGGCGGGTAGAACAATAAAGGGAGAGGCGGCCGGAAAACTACCATCCCAAGGCGTCCTTGGGAAGGCGGTAGCTTACGCGTCTCCTTGGTAGCGTGTGGTCGTAAAGACCGAGAGTGTTCACCTGGGGATTTGGGTGGGGAGCAAGTTTAGTGTATATTGTGCGAGCTCTTTCTCGCACAACGTCCACTATGTAAGGGATTCCGGAGTGGGAATGGAGAATGTGGGACGGGAATCTGCGGTCTGTGCCGTATATCATCCTCAATGCCCTGTTCTGCACGGCCTGCAGCCTGCGGATGGTGGAACGAGCCACCGAACCCCAGACCTCACAGCCGTACAGCATCAGGGGCGGGATGACTGCGCGGTACAGCCGTAGTTTTAGGTGTGTAGGCATGGTGGAGCGGAAGATGGGAAACAGCTGCCGCAGGGCAGCGTGTCCCAAGCCGACCTTCTCCCGACAGCGCGGCCGGGCGCTCTTTATACTGTGGTGGGAGGGGGCAAAGGCTGGCCCCTCTCGCGCCTATTGGCTGGTGGTCTGCCAATCCCCGCATTCCTAATTAGGGTCTGCCAGATTGAGCTGAGATGTTTGCCGCTGTCTCGGTTTAAGGTGTGTTGTTTGTAAATTAAGTGCTGCCACCGACGTCTCCACCCAGCTCCACGACGCCGCCACCCCGGTTCAGTGCTGTGGTACGGGGGGTCCCTAGGGACCTTTCCACCCGGCATCTGCTCACCGCCGTGCAGTCGCGGTGGTCTTCTTGCTTGAGGGCCACCCGCATATACTGCGACCGGGGGCCAACGCCGCTCGTTCGTCTGGAGTTACAGGACCAGGCGGACCTGGAAGCTGTCTTTGCATCAGGGTTGCCCTTATTAGGGCGACTTCTGGTCGTCGAGGCTAGCCGACAGGAGCGCCATCGGCCCTGCCGACGCTGCTGTGCTTACGGTCACACAGCTGAAGTCTGCTCTTCGCCACCGAGATGCCACTACTGTGGTACCAACACCACCACCGCCGAGTGCACTGGGCACGATCTCCGCCGTCGCCGCCGGTTCTGTGCCACCTGTCGTGGCACAGGACACTTCACCGGGCAAGCCCAGTGCCCTCTCTACCCCAGGAGCAGACCACTACCACCACCCGCCCGGACTACACCACCGCCGACCATTATCGACACCACACCACCTGCACCCTCGATAGACGCAGCGACACGGGACGCCATTCAGGATCTCCACGCGGAGATCTTGAACGTCGGCGCCCGTTTAGCTGCCCTTGAAGAGCTGTGCAGTGTCATCACTGAAAAGGTACAGAACCTTCAAGCTGCCACCACCGCCGCCATCGCCACACTACAGTCCACCATCGCTGAGCTGTCCAGCCGGATAGCTAGTGTTCAGCCACAGCCTCAGCAGGACCTCCAGCCGCAGCAGCTCCACTCCGCCGAACAGCCCCACTCCAGGGGCCAATCACACAGCGGGGCTGTTACAAGACCCG
Organism: Hymenopus coronatus; assembly: GCA_030762935.1. Taxonomy (NCBI): domain Eukaryota; kingdom Metazoa; phylum Arthropoda; class Insecta; order Mantodea; family Hymenopodidae; genus Hymenopus; species Hymenopus coronatus. Next base: position 53,366,630 of record CM060887.1, on the reverse strand, counting down.
GACCTGAGTCTTGGATTCTTCGTTCACTGCAGCTACGACTGGAGAAGAACTAACACTAGCTCCAACTCAATCCCTCACCCTCTAATTCCTCTACCCCTCTCCCTGAATATTCCGCGGTGACAGTCTGGGCCTCGGTCAAGTCTGTCTCCCGGTCCTCATTTCACCTCTCTGACTGCAACCTACAGTCAGTTAAATTATCACCTTGAATCCGCGGGTGCAATCATGCGGTACCGCTTCTCCGCTTCGAGATGCCGAAGAGGAAGCAACAACGCAGACCAGCAGCTCCTACAGCAGCCACCGCTTCTCCGGCAACCGCCGGTAGGAAGCACTCAACGGCATCTCCACCACCTGCCGTTTCGCCGGCAGTCAGCGCTGCACCTTTGCCGCGCTCACCATCACCACTGCCGCCGACCGCCGCTGCTTCACCGGCAGCCAACACTACATCGCCGCCACCGCTGAGCTCCACGCCGCCGCCGCCCCGGTACAGTGCCGTGGTTAGAGGGGCCCCTCGGGATCTCTCCACCCGGCACCTCCTCGCCGCTGCACAATCTAGATGGCCTTCATGTTCGAGGGCCACTAGAATTAGCTGTGACCGGGGCCCGACACCACTAGTTAGAGTGGAGCTACAGGACCGATCAGACCTGGAGGCTGCCTTGGCGACAGCGTTGCCCTTATTAGGGCGACTTCTGCACGTTGAGGCAAGCAGACATGAAAGACACCGGCCCTGCCGTCGCTGCTGTGCCTACGGGCACAGCCAAGAAGCCTGCTCTTCGCCGCCGAAGTGCCACTACTGTGGCACCAACGCATACACTTCGGAGTGCACTGGGCACGACCTCCGCCGCCGTCGCCGGTTCTGTGCCACCTGTGGTGGTACGGGACATTTCACCGGGCAAGCCCTGTGCCCCAGCTACCCAAAGAGCAGGCACTCATCGCCTAAACCAGCCCGGACACCATCATATACACAGCCATCTCCGCAGACTGAACAACCAACACCAACCACCCTGCAGCAGGAAATCCAGGGCCTAAGTGAGACCATTCAGGACCTCCACGCGGAGGTCCTGATTCTTACGGCTAAGCTGACGGCTTTGGAGGACAGGCTTCAGGAACAGGACAGCACCAATTCACATCCAGAACTTCACCAAGCAATAGCAACAGCAGTCACCGACATCTTCAGGGAGGAGGTGAGAGCTCTACTGGAGAAGTCGGCACCTCAAACTTCCAGATTCAACATCCAAAGTAGACGCCAAGGGCTTAGGCTCGAAAACGTCCCAGGATACGACGACTGGCTCAACAGAGTCAACCAGCACTAACTCCATCCTTCACCCTAGAATTCCTTCATTCCTCTCCCCGAATACTCCGCGGGGGCAGTCTGGGCCTCGGTCAAGTCTGTCTCCCGGTCCTCATTTCACCCCTCTGACTACACCCTGCAGTCAGTTATATTATCACCTTGAATCCGCGGGTGCAATCATGCGGTGCCGCCTCTCCTTTCTTCCTTCTAATACCGGTGGAGGGGTTTTTTAGTCGGTATGCCCATATGGGATTTTTCCCCTCCACTCGAAAATAAAAAAAAAAAAAAATGTCGGAACACAGTTCACCTGGCACTGTCGTGATGAAAGAACACGCCCTGAGGAAGCCCCACATAGTGAGGCGAAACGTCGGCAACATTTCAAGTCAAGACTCGGCCTTCCCGGAAGACCAAGATAACAAGTTTTTGTCTATTTCTTACGGTTTACCAGTTATGCAAAATGCAATAAAAATCATCCAGAATAAAGAAATCTTTAGAGGCTATTCCCAGAAAATTCAAGATATACATTTTATTTTGCATGCACATATCTTAAATATAAGAGAGTTTAATCAAAATCATTAGAGCAATTTTTGAGAAAATCAAAATTTTCGATAAAAGTTCTATGTAAAGGGTAGTTTGGGAGGGTGGATTTTCTTGAAAATCTTCGTGTTGCACCCTTGAAAGATACCAATCTTAAACCCCAAGTTTGGTATGTAATGATCTTTTCCTCTGTGAGCTGTGCTCACCTCAGACACACACACACATACGGAGATGTTTCTAAAAGTTCTTTTTTTCGATTCAGGAGGTCTCAAAACATGCATTTCCGGTGAAAAATCGGTATCGAATTTTTGCGTGCAATACAATACCTTCTCTATACACTAAGTACATAGTACGTGTAGAGGAAGTAAAAATCTGATGTGATTTACCAGTTCCGCAAATAATTTGTTCCCACAAAAGAGTATTCATTTATCTACATCATGCTAATGGAGATAAACATTAGCAGAAGTTGTCTTATTACTTGCATGAGAAACTTCACGAGTAGTTTTCATTAGCTAGTATTGTCATAGTTTTCTGAAACCAATGTGTAGTTGTACTTTATCTTAAAAGATATCATGTTCTCCATTCACATTAATTTCTCTACCTGTTCCTCAAAAAATCTGTTCTTACAAAAGAATAGTCATACATATCATATAAATCGAGATAAACATTAACAGAAGTTCTCTTATTACTTGCTTCCTTGTAAGCAGAACAAAAATAAAGGGATGCATAAGGCTCAAGCGATTGTCAAATGTTTTAAGAGCTATCGCAATATCAAATAATTAAAATTCGGTTCTATTTGTATGGATCGATGTAAAACAAAAAGGTATGAAACGAAAGATAAACTCCCGTTTCAGACATTTTTAAGCAGTTTAAAAATTAAACCAATTAGAAGAAATATCTTGAAATCGGTTAACTGTGCAAAAGATGTCGGTGCTTCAAATTGTGCGTTTTTTCTGTGGTAAGTTTTTGTCTATCTCTTACGGTTAATCAGCTACATCCAGAATGAAGAGGTCTTCTGAGGCCATTCTAAGAAATCCAAGGTATACATTTCGTTTGTCATAAACGTATCTTAAACATGTGATATTTTCATCAAAATGCATATTTCGAAATAAATTAACTGAAATGCTAGGTGAGGGTACTGTATACTCATTGGTTCCATTTTAGAGAGTACAGATGCGCTGGAATGATTTAAAGCTAAATGCTAACAATTAAAGTAATTTTAAGTCTGAGAAAAGTATAAGTACTTACAATTGAAAACAATAACAAGGTGTATCTCGGAAACAGTTACCTCCACGATGTAAACGTAAAGGACATTAACTGTATGTTTGGACGAGATCTACATTTTTGTGCAGTAAGTTTTTGTCTATCTCTTATAGTTTAGCAGTTAAGCAAAATTCGGAGAAAATTCATCCATAATAAAGAGGTTTTCGAAAGCTATTCCCAGAAAATTCAAGATATACATTTTATCCGTGATGGAAGTAGTTTTAATATGTGGTATTTTAACCAAAATCGTTAGAACCATTTTTAAGAAAAATTAAACTTTCGATAAATTCTCCATGTAAAGGGCAATTAGGGGTGGGGAGATTCTCTTGAAAATCTTCGTGCCACAACCTTGGAAGATATCAAATTTAAATACCAAATGTTTTCGTTGTTGAGCTTTGCTGTCCGCAAACACAAACACACACGACCTTATTTTACAAATGCTTGTTTTGGGTGCCTAAAACATATATTTCAAGTGAAATCTCGGTATCGAATTTTTGGGTGGAGTGCAATACCTTCTCTGTACACTATTGCATATTACGTGTAGAGAAAGTAGAAAGAGTTGCCCTATGGTATGCGTTTACAAGACAACGGGGCAGTGGCGATATGTTTGTGGTGATTAAACGAATGAAAGAAACAATTACAGTGTTGTGAATTAAAAATTATATCACCCAGATGCTAAGGCCGACACCTCCATGTTGAAGATCATACTCGGAGGAAGGAGAGACGTGCAAAATGTCCATATGCTCTTCGGGATATTGGCACTAGATATCATTACTTTCGGACAAGAGCTGTCCTTCAACTTATCGCGGATCATTTCCAGGCTTTGTTTCAAGAGGGACAAGAAGATGGCTCAACGAATATGTATACTGAGCGTCAGCTGTTTCTAACTGATATCCGATATACTTCAGCCCCATTACTGAACGTGAAGTGTTAAATGCCATTTTGCGGGCGAGTAAACATACGTATGTATTAATACATTTCCAAAGATAGCAAATTAACAGCTTAGATCAGTGTCGATTTCCAACAGCTTTTCGATAAGATGTATCATCCCTGTTTATGGAAATGCTTAAAGGCAGCGTATCTCTCTACGGATTATTCAGTGGTCGGTTTAGGTGGCTCAGTTGGTTATGCGCTGGCATTCTTATCCCAAACCCAGCACAGACCGATGGTTCTTCAAGTGCTTAAACGTGACAGCTATTCATAGATTTATTGGCAATTACAAAACACTGATGGCGCTGATATGGTCCTAAAAATTGATACCGTCATTAACAAACAAAATTGTAAAAATATATGCAATTTTGCCCTAAATTGCAGTGTTTCTTTTAAATAAATAAAAGAGTAAAACTGACATAACTGCAGTTAAATGTAACCCCATTAGCTTCCAAACATCACACCGATTATTTTACTTGGGCTCTCCCCGTCATTTACCGCAATCACTGGCTTGAACTTGCAATATTTGGCTTTGAATGGATGGCCGGGCCATTACCTATCACCTAACACTCATGGCCATTTGAACTACTATTTTGGTAGTGCGTTTGGCAGAATTTTGAAAACTGGTTTAGAAGAATTTAAACGTTTAATTGCCAAGAAAAATATTAATAAAATATCTACATTTATTTTCATTTTTATTTTCTCTGTTATTTTATATAATCATTTTATGGGTTTATTCCCAAATATATTTACTAGAACTCCAGTTTTAAACTTGAATTAAAGGAAAAAAAGTGTAGGCAACTAAGGGTTAAGATCTCTATATAAACAGTCAATCTCGGGTGCAATGGAACGGGTGATTTTCTCTCCCGATAATGATAAAACGGTCAGTCCGTCGAGCATGCTATTATTAAACCCTTTGCTCCAGATGATGCAAGACATCATACGAAAAGTTATTATACACAAAGTGTGATTTACTATTATCGCCTATGTTGACGAAGTGACTATTGTATCTGCTGAAGGTCGCGATATGGCAGCATTATAACGGGACTGGATGTATACGACAATGTCAGGTGAAGCGTTAAACGCAGCAAAATTGGAGAAACTGCTAATAGGAAATTGGCCGGGTCTGATTCATTAATTGGGAATGAAATTTGTTGCCAACTACACTTGTTGAAACTTGTTAGTAAATAGGCACACAAAAGCTCATTTATTCGAACTCCAAGGGGCTCAAAAAAAGAAGAGTTCATGTTATAAAAATCTGATGTGTTCCATTCACATGACTTTCTCTACATCTCTGCAAAAAATTATTTTTAAAAATTATTTGCTTGTATTTTCTTCGTGCTAATCGAGAAAAAACTCTAGCAGAAATAGGCTTATTTCTTGTTTTCTTGAAAATAGAAGCGAAATAAGGGAGTACCATGGGTTAAAGTGACAGAAACAAGCTGGTTGCTATGTGACTGAAGTGGCTTTGTTTGTATGGACAGGAGTTGACAAATTCCTGTATGAGAAAAATATAAGATTTTCATAGCTGAAATCAAAAACAAAGAATATCTAAAAAACAATCAACTACACGAAAAAATGTGTATAATATAAATTGTGTGTTTTTAAAGTGCTCTACATTTGTTGTGTGGTAAGTTTTTGTCCATCTCTTACGGTTTAGCAGTTATGTAGAATTCCGTAAAATTGACCCAGAATAAAGCAGTCTTCAGAGGCTATTCCCAGAAAATTCAAAATATACATTTTATTTGTCAGGTAAATATCTTTAATATACGAAATTTTAATCAAAATCGTTAGAGCCATTTCTTAGAAAATCATAATTTTCGAAATAGGTTCCATGTAAAGGGTAGTTTGGGGTGGGGGGATTTTCTCTAAATCTTCGTGTCGCATCCCTGGAAGATACTAAACTTAAGTACCAAGTTTGGTATTTTACCGACTTTTCTTATTTGAGTAATCGTATTCACAGACACACGGACACACACACGGACCATTTTCTGAAAATGCTCTCGGTATCGATTTTTTTGGTTGAGTGCAATACTTTCTCTATACACTATGTACAAAGTGCGAGTAGAAATTGTGCTAACTAGGGAATACTATAACTATTTTTAAACGTTATCAATCCATTTATGTAATACCTACGCAGATCGAAATATAAAACATTACTGCGTTAAAATTATTGTAGCTTGTGTAACTGCATGACTTCAATAACTATGACGTCATAGGTCATTCTGTAGTGAAACATTTAAATAAGCTTCGCAGTCTCCGATAGAAACGAAGAGACCTGGAAGCTTCACTGTCAACTGCATTCATAACTTCAGTAAACCCAGCAGGCCGTTCTCATATGTTATCTTAATCTATTTCCTCTGAAATGTAATTTTGGTATAAGATCTGTGCCTGTATGGTGCTTGCAGGTTTTAATCATTCGTGTGATGAATTCGTACTGGTTATGTTTGAACAAAATATATTACAACCCGATTGTTGGCAGGAAGGTGCTCACGGTTGTCGATTGATTACACCAGTTGCGTTATTGTTAATTAATTATTTCTATCACTCGCACCGGAATAAATAGGAATTTAATAATGTGAAGGTTTACAGAGAGTAGTGGCAACAGGAAATAACAATATGAAAAACGTAGATGATTTGTGTTTAATGACTCAAGAGACAAAAATACCGTTTGTAGTTCGTGATAACCGAACTTGATCAATTAAACCTTCTATAAGAAACAAGAAGTCCCTGCTAAGAGCAATTTTTACTTTCTCTCTTTGTACTATGTAGATAGTGTAAAGAGAAGGAATTGCACTCCACCAAAAAATTCTATACCGAGATTTCACCGCATATATATGTTTTAGGGTCCCCCTGTATCCAAAAAAAAGTATTTTCAGAAAAAGGTCTTGTGTGTCCGTGTGTCAGTGTGTCCGTGTGCCTGTGAACACGATAACTCAAAAACGAAAAGTCGGTAGAATACTAACGATTTTAATTAAAATATCGTATATTAAAAATATTTACATGACAAATAAAATTTATATTTTGAATTTTCTGGGAATAGCCTCTGAAGACTACTTTATTCTGGGTCAATTTTACGGAATTTTGCAAAACTACTAAACCGTAAGAGATGGACAAAAACTTACCACACAAAAAATATAGAGCACTTTAAAACACACAACTTATGTTATATACATTTTTTTCGTGGAGTTGATTGTCTTTTAGATAATCCTTGTTTTTTGGTTTAAGCTGTGAAAAACATATTTTTTTCATACAGGAATTTGTGAACTCCTGTTTATACAAACAAAGGAACTTCAGTCACATAGCAACCAGCTTTGGGCTATCACTTTTACCTATGGTACTCCCTTATTTCACTTCTACTTACAAGGAATCAAGTAATAAGATTATTTCAGCTAATTTTTCTTGATTAGCATGAAGTAAATAGAAGCATAAGCTTTTCAACAATAATTTGTTGCAGAGATATTCAGAAAGTCATGTGAATGGAACACATTAGATTATTGCTTATCTTATCCGAGTTCATGCAAACGCGGATTTACTGCTTGTCCTTTATGGGAAATATAAAAAAACAAAAAACATTACTTTGAACTGGAGAGAGAAAATCAACCACACATGGTGGTTCTTATCATTAGAGAGGACTTGATTCAAGGAATCTGGTGCATACATACACAGATATTATCTCAGTTAAAGTTGGCATTAAGCACAGATTCCGTCACTTACATAACTTGAAAATCTCATCGGTAAACACAAATAGATTGATGCTCTTATTGAGGAAACTGTCATCCAGTCAGTGTGCGGAAATTATTCTTCAATCAATTGTGGAGAAGCAATCTGAAAATTATCAACTGGTACTCCAAGGGTTCAAACCCAATGCCAAGTACTTGAAACGTATTTCTAACTACAAGCGATATCTCAACTTTCGAACAAACCCGGAACCAATACTGCCTCTTAGCTGGAGTTCCGCTTGCCTCTTGGATTGATAAGAAACACACTCGAAAATGAAAAAAATCTGATGTTTTACACTCACATGACTTTCTCTAGCTATTCTACAAACAAAATTCTTTCAACACCAAGCTAATCGAGATAAACATTAGTAAAATGTTATTACTTAGATCTTTATAAGTATAATGGAACTAAGGGAATGCACTAGCTAAACTATAGTCAAATGTTTTAAAAGCTGTCGTTATGTGATTGTCATTGCAGTTCGCTTCTTTAGTAGAACAAAAGAAAAACAGACACTTCCATCAGAGAAAAGTATAAGTACTTCACAATTGAAACCAATAACAAGGAATACCTCGGAAACGGTAAGCTCCATGAAAAAATTGTATATGGCATACTTTTGTATTTGAACAAGATTTACTTTTTGTATAGTAGGATTTGTCTATCTCTTACGGTTTACTAGTTAAGCAAAAATTATCCGGAATAAACAGGTCTTAAGAAGCTGTTCTCAGAAAATGCAAGATATACATTTTATATGCGATAGAAATGGTTTTAATATGTGGTATTTTAATCAAAATCGTTAGAACCATTTTTAAGAAAAACAAAAATTTCGAAAATGTTTCCATGTAAAGGGTAGTTAGGGGTGGGGGGATTTTCTTGAAAATTTCATGTCCCATCCTTGGAAGATACCAAACTTAAATATCCAGTTTGAGATTTAACCGTCTTTTCGTTTTTCAGCTATGCTGTCCACAGGCACACACACACACACACACACGCGCGCGCACGCACTCACACGTGGATATATTTCTGAAAATGCCTTTTCTGGATTCAGGGGGTCCTAAATTATGTATTTCCGGTGAAATCTTGACATCTAATTTTTGGGGTGGAATACAATACTTTTCTATCTGTATGTAAATTGATCATACGGGGCTAGAGAAAGTAAAACTTATCTGGTAAAATATTGTCTGTAGAATATGCTCTGTAGAATATGCTCTGTTCCAACTAATTGAGAAGAGACTTCCAATGAACAGAAAACTTCTGCTGATATGGGCGAGCACAATGTAACTATTGTGCATTCTGCTCAAAAATTGATACATTGCAAGACCGAATTACGTCCTGTCGGTAGGTAGCTGATATCTGGATGGTGCTCAGAACTATAAAATGTAATGATGCTAACGGATATTTGCCATGCATTGAATTTGGCCTTCTGAATGAATATATCCCTCCAACATTACATTTTATCTTTAAAAAATCTAATGTAAACCATTCGCTTGACTTTCTCTATATCTCTGCAACAGATTTTTGTTAGAAAGTTTATGCTTCTATTTACTTCATGCTAAGTGAGAAAAAATTAGCAGAAATAGTCTTATTACTTGCTTCCCTGTAAGTAGAAGTGAAATAAGGGAGTAACATAGGTTAAGTGATAGCAAAAGATGGTTGCTATGTGATTGAAGTTCCTTTGTTTGTATGGACAGGTGTTGACAAATTCCTGTATGAGAAAAGTATATGTTTTTTAAGGTTGAAACAAAAAAAAAAAAAAAGGAATATCTAAAAAACCGATCAACTTCACGAAAAAAATGTATATAACGTACATTGTGTGTTTTAATGTGCTCTATATTTTTTGTGTGCTAAGTTTTTGTCAATCCCTTACGGTTTACCAGTTACACAAAATTCCGTGGAACTTATCCAGAATAAAGTAATCTTCAGAGGCTATTCCCTGAAAATTCAAGATATACATATTATTTGTCAAGTATATATCTTTAATATATGATATTTTAATCAAAATTATTAGAGCCATTTTTTAGAAAATCAAAATTTACGGAAAATGTTCCATGTTCAGGGTAGTTGGGGGTGGTGAATTTTCTTGAAAAGCTTCGTATCGCATCTTTGGAAGATACCGAACTTAAATACCAAGTTTGGTATTTAACGGTCTTTTCGTTTTTTGAGTTATGCTGCCCACAGACAGACAGACACACACAAGCACACTTTTCTAAAAATGCTTCTTTTGGATTCAGGTGGTCTCAAAACAGTATTTTCGGTGAAATCTCGGTATCGAATTTTTGGGTACATTGCAATTCCTTCTCTATATACTGTACATAGTACGTATAGGGAAAGTAAAAATCTCTTGTTCAATTCTCACAAGACTTTCTCTACACCTCTATAACAAATTATTGTTAAAAAGCGTAATCCTTTAGCTACTTTATAATAATCGAGATAAACATTAGCAGACATGGTCTTATTTATTTACTTCCTTGTAAGTAGAAGGGAAATAAGGGAATGCGCTAGGTTAAAGTCATAATCAAATCTTTTTAAAGCTGGTTACAATGTGGTTGAAATCCGTTGTTATGTAGGTCAAGGACTTTACATCTTTCCGTGCGAGAAAAGTTTTAAGTGCCTTAAATCTGAAACAAATAACAAACAAAATCTCGGAAATGGTCAATTGCACGAAAAAAAAAAACGAAATATGACCTAAATTGTGTGTTTTAATATGATCTATATTTTTTGTTTGGTAAATTTTTGTCTATCTCTTACGGTTTACCACTCTCGCAAAATTCAGCAAAATTCATTCTGAATAAATAGGTCTTTAGGGTCTATTCCCACTAAAGTCAATAGTCACATTTTATTTGCAATATAAATATATTTAATATACGGAATTTTAATGAAAATCGTTAGTCATTTTTGAGAAAATTAAACTGTTTGAATTTGTTTGCATGTAAAGTGTAGTTCGGGGGGAGTGATTTTTCTTCAAATCTTCGTGTCGCATCCCTGGAGGATACAAAACTTAAGTATCAAGTTTGGTATTTTACTGAATTTTCGTTTTTGAGTTATCATGTTCAGAAACACACGGACACGCACACGGACCTTTTTCCAAAAATGCTTTTTAGTTTTGTTATAGAGGACACTGAAACGGTATTTCTGGTGAAATCTCGGTATCGAATTTTTGGGTACATTACAATACCTTCTATATAATCTATGCACATAGTACAAGTAGAGAAAGCGAAAACAAGCCCTATATATGGCAAAGAGGGAGGAGGGATTTGGCTCCCTCATCTAGGAAAGATAGAGGTTGATGAAGTCCGGATTAATCTGTTATATGCAATCCTTTATTTCCCGGTATATGGATACTAAGTAACATTATTGTGTTATAACTGCTAAAAAAAACGTTCTAAAAAGCCGAGGAAGGTAAAAAAGTAACGTTGATTAATGTTGAGTTATTAATGATACAGTACTGCGCAAAATAAAGCTTTTGTTCGAATTGTGCGTAAAATACTTTTCATTAAAATGCCTTTAAATTATGTAAAAAGGTATGGAAGTGTTGGTAATCCACAAAAAAGAAGTACTTCCAACTGGGATATATCATCTCTTAAAATGAATCTCACTGTCGTTTACTCGGAAAATGCCAGTCAGTTGGCGAATTTAATATTTTCCGGCATGTTAACATAGTATCTTAGCTTTTACAGGACCGAATGGAGATCAGAAGATCCATTATTACAATCCTGGCTGGCCTTGGGCTTTCTATTTTGATTCCTTTTTCCAGCTTTGCCCCAACAAGCGTATGTGTGTTTTCTTCCATGTTGGTTTCTTGTGCCACATATACCTCTCGAACTCTAGTCAGATTCGTTGGTATGTATTATTTTTATCAGTCTGACTACTCGCTTCATCGTTTGTTATTGTTGTTTGCTCTAATGCCTACAGGTATAGGATGGGTTAGAATGTATAACCACAACAGAGGTTGTGCATGGTGCCTACATGGATCTACTGCGGCACTCATCCCCTAGAGGAAAGGATGAAGCGAAATAATCATAGGAAGCTACCGACAACAAGCAGACATACTATAGATTTGCGTAGAAGTGCCTAAAATTTCAGCTCGAAGACCCGACCCAATGTTAGAGCCTGCCCAGAGTGACTGTTGAACGACCTATTCAGACAACCTCATGAATCCTGAAGTGTAAGAAATAAATGGATTAAAATAAAAATAAGAGAAAGGGAAACCTGAAAGTAGAGAAACACCGTTATTATTTACCGCCAATCAGGGAAACCACGAAAAATCCAAGATCAGTTTTACCCCGGACCTTCCGAATATGAAACTCACACTTTACCATCATCTCGCTCGTTTCTCTTTGTGTATGCTTCTAATATTTATTCCATTATGAAAGGTCAATCCACTGATATTAAATAAGAAGTTTAGATAGACAAATCCTTAACGTAATAAATTATCTGAACTTCTTCTTCTTTGCTTACCCGTTCCGAAGCTAATTGTATCGAACTTCCGTTTGGGCGACCCCAAAGGTTGGTTAAAAATATTCATGCCGCGGAAGTTACAAAGCGGTGACTATAACTATCGCATGTACTCTCTTGCACATAGAATAAAATTAGAGCAGTTAGAGGAATAAGATTCTGTAAAATTAGTTTTTAGAGGAACGTGTAGAGACAGTAATGTGAATTAAATCAGAAAGCATTCGTTACTTATCATCAACTTCATGGCATAGGTATTCTGACCTCTTCCGGTTCTTCTTTCCACCGCCGTCTACGTATTCCTTGGGATCTGTTTCTATTCTACGTAAATTTGAATGCACTTTGTTCTGTATGCTTTAACTTTATCTGGTAGGGGTGCAATTTTCATTTCTTAGGTAAATCTTCATTTCTAATACAGTATTTTATTCAGCACACTTTTACTGCTCTCAAATGTTCATTTCTGATACATTCATCCTGCTTTTCTTCTTTTTGTTCAGTACCCAACATTCACTGCCATACAACAATGACGGCATTGCTATTGTTTTATAACATTTTAATTCGATCCCCTTTCTTATTTTGTTCGCTAATTTTCTTTGATTGTGCCAAACATACTGTTAATACGAGAGATATTTATTTGCACGTCTTTATCATAGTTATAGGAAATATGGTGTTTTCACTTGTACATCAAGTGATGAATCATGCTTTCAGCACTAGAGATGAGGCCCTCAATTATGCAGCTGAAGTGTCACTTCTGCGGTAGCTTGGCCCACATCTCCGCAGCATAATCACCTAACGTGATTAATTCTTAAACCCATCTGTTACTGAGAGCGGTGCTTGCACACATTGTCAATCTTCTAGGTTGAGCCCACAGAGATACGGCTTCTCATATTTTAGGCTACTTAGCTATAACAAGTAAGTTTTACTTTCTCTATACTAACTATGGACTTAGTGAATAGAGAATGTATTGCACTCCACCAAAAAATTCGATACCGAGATTTCACAGGAAATATATGCTTTAGGGTCTCCTGTATCAAAAAAAGTATTTTCAGAAAAAGGTCAATGTGTTTGTGTCCGTGTGTCGTGTGTCAGTGTGTACGTGTGTCCGTGTGTCTGTGAACAAGATAACTCAAAAACGAAAAGTCGGTAAAATACCAAACTTGGTATTAAGTTTAGTATCTTCCAGGGATACGACACGAAAATTTTGAGAATAATACCTCCACCCCAAACTACCCTTTACATGGAACGTTTTTCGAAAAATTTGATTTTCTAAAAAATGACTCTAACGATTTTGATTAAAATATCGTATATTAAAGTTATTTACCTGAAAAATAAAATGTATATTTTGAATTTTCTGGGAATAGCCTCTGAAGACTACTTTATTCTGGATGAATTTTTCATAACTACTAAACCGTAAGAGATGGACATTTTTATACATTTTTTTCGTGGAGTTGATCGTTTTTTAGGTATTTCTTTTTCTTGGTTTCAGCTTTGAAAAACTTATACTTTTTTCATACAGGAATTTGTCAACCCCTGTCCATACAAACAAAGGAACATCAGTCACATAGTAACCAGCTTTTGGCTTACACTTTAACCTATGGTATTCCCTTATTTCGCTTCTACTTACAATAAAGCAAGAAATAAGACTATTTCTGCTAATCTTTCTCGATTAGCATGAAATAAATAAAAGATAAGCTTACTAACAATAATAATTTACGGAGATATAGAGAAAGTCATGTGAATGGAACACATCAGATTTTTACTTTCTCTATACGCAGCATGTACATAGTGTATATAGAAGGTATTGCTCTCCACCAAAAAATTTGATACCGATATTTCACCGCAAATTAATGTTTTAGGATTCCCTATATCCAAAAAAAGAATTTTCAGAAAAATGTCCGTGTGTATGTGTGTGTCCGTGTGTCTATGTGTCCGTGTGTCTGTGAACACGATAGCTCAAAAACGAAAAATCGGTAAAATACCAAACTTGGCATTTAAGTTTAGTATCTTCCAGGGATGCGACCCGAAGATTTTTAAAAAACTCCCCACCCAAAGCTACCGTTTACATGGAACTTTTATCGAAAATTTTGATTTTCTAAAAAATGGCCCTAACGATTTTGATTAAAATATCGTATATTAAAGACAACTGACAAACAAAATGTATATTTTGAATTTTCTGGAAATAGCCTCTGAAGACTACTTTATTCTGAGTGAATTTTACGGAATTTTGCATAACTGCTAAACCGTAAGAGATAGACAAAAACTTACCACAAAAAAATGTAGAGCACTTTAAAACACACACTTTATGTTCCATACATTTTTTCGTGGAGTTGATCATTTTTGAGATATTCCTTGTTTTTGTTTTCAGGTTCGAAAAGCTTAGCTTTTCTCATACAGGAATTTGTCAACTCCTGTCCATACAAACAAAGGAACTTCAGTCATATAGCAACCAGCTTTTGATTATCGCTTTAACCTATACTACTCCCTTATTTCCCTTCTACTTACAAGGAAGCAAGTAATAAGACTATTTCTACTATTTTTTGTCGATTAGCATGAAGTAAATAGAAGCATGAGCTTTTTAAAACTAATTTGTTGTAGAGATGTAGAAAAAGTCATGTGAATCGATCACATCAGATTTTTATATGGTAATTTTTCAATTCCTTCTGTTTTAAATTCTTCTTCTGGTGCTATATTTCACACTTAAATAAAGCTATAGGTACTAATTATTCATGTTAAACTCTTATGTCCGTAGTTTGCTTAGGCTCTAATGCACTAACCAATTTGATACGCGTTTCATTTTCACATAGATTATAAAGGCAGATTAGGTGTTTATCGAAGAAAATGGCTAGTTCCGATGGCAAAACAAATTCATATTACGGCGCTCTGTATTTGTAAAAAAAAAAAAACCGTATTTAACCACATACAAAGATTATTGGTAATAATGTAGGGTTAGAATACTCTTTCTATTTAGACATTAAGATTCCTGCACCGCAGGTGTTTGTTCATAGCAAAGAATTATTCCCGTTTCAGAGGATGTTTCAAACGAACCTGAAGAGGTCAGCTAAAAGGCGAGTTAATTTATCTTCTATGACGTTATGCATTTAAAAATCTTTCGCTGTTTAACATTACAGTTATAAGCATTCGCATTATTATTACTTATTGCTTCTTCTCTGTCTTATTTACAATAGGAATTCTGCTCGCTTACGGCGAGACGTAAAAGTTGTGTAAAATGTCGAGGGATACTGTCATAAGCTCTTTTGCATGAGATTCGGACCGTTATCTTATGATGTGCAGAGCTGCAATCTACAGAATTATCAGCATCTGTTGTCCCCAGATTGGACACGCATTGGCTTTTTTCTCTGAATTCGCTGAAATATCGCGTATTTCTTAGCTGCCCTGAAAATTTGAATCAGCTGCAGAACTTCTTAACCAGGAGATGAATGTCACTTCGCAATACTTCATGCTGTCTTCCATTGCTTGGTCAAATGAGTGACGACATGCCTAGGACGGAGTGGTGGGGTTGTTGAATAACGGCTTAAAAATTGTGTGAAGTAAATATATATTTTTGTATTGAGTATAATTGAGAGGACGGGAATAGCGTGACTTAGATTGCAAGAATGAAAATATCGAAAGGTTGTTTAGGATGCTGTAGCAGGATTTGTCCACTAGCGGGGGAACAGGAAGACTGGAAGCATATTTTGGCAGTTTGCTGGAGACGAAGGATGCTAGGGCAAATCATTTCCTAGAGTATTTTTAGTGTCAAATAGTCAAAGGACAGTGTGCTGGAACTTAATTCTAAACAGCTGAAACTGGACAAGCATTGGCACATCCTTAATGGAAACGGTGTGCTAAGAGATAACATATTTGTAAAGGCATAATTGGTATATGAGCGTCTACACGTGTGAATACGTGGGTTTGGTTGTGAGGCGACTGTGTGGTGATATTAGTGTTTTCTTTGTTTGCTTTCTTGTAGTGTGTGTATGCGTTTTTACAGTGTTGTGAATATAAAATAAAGATAGGTAGTATTTTCACTTCAAACATTTTTCTAGAGATCATGTACGGTCTCCTGACCCATGCGACGGTGTTTTGCATTTAATGAATACTATTACTACTATTTATACGAGTACTACTACTACTACTACCACCACTACTACCACCACTACTACCACCAACACTACCACTTCCACTACTACTACCACTACCATGACTACTACTACTGCTACTACCACCAACACTACCACTTCCACTACTACTACCACTACCATGACTACTACTACTGCTACTACTACTACCACCAACACTACCACTTCCACTACTACTACCACTACCATTACTACTACTACTGCTACTACTACTACCACCAACACTACCACTTCCACTACTACTACCACTACCATTACTACTACTACTGCTACTACTACTACCACCAACACTACCACTTCCACTACTACTACCACTACCATTACTACTACTACTGCTACTACTACTACCACCAACACTACCATTTCCACTACTACTACCACTACCATTACTACTACTACTGCTACTACTACTACCACCAACACTACCACTTCCACTACTACTACCACTACCATTACTACTACTACTGCTACTACTACTACCACCAACACTACCACTTCCACTACTACTACCATTACTACTACTACCACCAACACTACCACTACCACTACCATTACTACTACTACCACTACCACTACCATTACTACTACCACAACCACTACCATTACTACTACTACCACTACCACCACTACTACTACCACCACTACCACTACCATTACCATTACTACTACCACTACCACTACCACCACTACTACTACTACTACCACTACCACTACCATTACTACTACTACCACTACCATTACTACTACTACTACCACTACCATTACTACTACTACCACTACCATTACTACCACTACCACTACCATTACTACTACTACTACCACTACCATTTGTACCACTACCACTACCATTACTACCACTACCATTACTACCACTACCACTACCATTACTACTACTACTACTACTACTACTACCACTACCACTACCACTACCATTACTACTACTACCACTACCATTACTACCACTACCATTACTACTACTACCATTACTACCACTACCACTACCATTACTACTACTACTACCACTACCATTACTACCACTACCATTACTACCACTACCACTACCATTACTACTACTACTACTACTACTACTACCACTACCACTACCACTACCATTACTACTACTACCACTACCATTACTACTACTACCACTACCACTACCATTACCATTACTACTACTACCACTACCATTACTACTACTACCACTACCATTACTACCACTACCACTACCATTACTACTACTACCACTACAATTACTACTACTACTACTACTACCACTACCACTACCATTACTACTACTACCACTACCATTACTACTACTACCACTACCACTACCACTACCACTACTACTACTACTACTACCACTACCACTACCATTACTACTACTACCACTACCACTACCATTACTACTACTACTACTACCACTACCACTACCACTACCATTACTACTACTACTACTACCACTACCATTACTACTACTACTACCATTACTACTACCATTACTACTACTACTACCACTACCACTACCACTACCACTACCATTACTACTACTACTACTACCACTACCACTACCATTACTACTACTACTACTACCACTACCACTACCACTACCATTACTACTACTACTACTACCACTACCACTACCACTACCA